>CM052191.1:7484635-7497067 GCA_028455805.1 Lasioglossum figueresi
AATTGTCCAAGTTAAAGGGTGTCTGTCACCGATGTCCTTTCGCGATCGTCTAAGAAGAGAGTTCAAATCTTTTGTTCTAGATTCGTGAATGTACCAAGGTAGATTTTGATGAATAGATTCAAGTAGAAATTATGGAATGTTTTACCCCTTGTTCTATAACTGAAGGTACCCTATGGAATTGCTTAAGAACAGCTTTCCTACCCCCGAATAAGAAATCTGTTGAACCAAAATTGACTGTAATTTCAAACTATAAATTTTGAGTTTTGCAGTGGCCCTATCCAGTAGCGTATAAATAGCGGGCAACGATTAAACCGCGAGACCGCATCATCGTGGCGTGTAGGTAATCCAGCGAAAACTCGCACGTGCGTAACCTTATCCCTCCCATACTTTAGCTCTCTGTTTTACGTTTGCTCGCGAGCGATGCCCTCGGCAGAAAAAAGCACGCGTAGCCGCGCGTATGCACCGGCGAAGGTTACGCGCCGAGTCCTTTCTTTTGTGGAGCAACGCGCAGGAAACGCGCTCGGATTTGTTTATTTCACGGTGTACGCCGTCGTGTTTACGTTTGCGCAAGACTCTAATCGGTTTGTGCACTCTGGTTGCTCGCCGATAACGTTCGGAAACTGTGTTCCCTGGGATTTGTTTGGCAGGCTCGCCGCTGATACCGATTCTATTATCTTTGCTCCGGGGACAGTAGAAAGCTAGATTTCAGTAAACCTTGATTTAAATCGCATTAGAACCCGACGACAGGCGGTTTAATTTAATCGCAATCGTTCTACAAGATAGAGGGGTTAACACGTTCGCTACCAATAATTGCTTTCGCATATTCATAATATTTTATAAAATATTGAAACGAATATTATTAGACCTAGACGGACCGAACTTGGACCTGGATACGAATCTAGGTCTAATAACTGATCGATTCTACGATCAAATTTCACTGTTTAGAAGGGGTCAGAGGTTCAGGGTCCTTTTTCTGGAGCTCCTCTTTGAGCCTATCGCGTGTCCAAGATGATAGCGGGGCCAGGTCGTTGCAGGAACGTAATTCTACGACGCAGACGGTGTTTTTCCATGGAGATTAGGTGAAAGCTGCCTCGTTCGCCGTCACGATGACGCGGGCATACTCCAAAATCGGGATTCTGTCACGTTGCGGCAATGTGACCGGGAACGAGGCTCTTCACCGGGTCACCGACTCCCGTTTCCACCATAGTGCCCCGAAATAGAATGATTATTTGCCCCCCTTCTCCTTCCACGGCCGTCGATCTCGCTCTTTGTACTCCGGGACCAGATCGTACCGTCAAAATGAACCGCTGCAAGGCCCTCCGACAGTTTTGATCTTGTTTATACCGTTGAGGTGTCATTTCGTTCACCGCGTTCATTCACTGTCGACGAAATTGACGACAGATTTAGCCTGCCATGCAGATTTCCAGACGGTGCTGGTCCAAGGTCAATAGTCGAATGCTTGACTTGCGAATAAACATATATTATTAGTAGCGGATCTTTATGAGAAATAAAAATTTTCCGGATGAAGTGAAATATAAATTTATTTTCTTTTTGAATGTTTTTAATGGGTTGAAAATAATGTATTATTAAATTCTGCTAATGTTTTCACTGTTTCGAATGAAATCCACTCTTTTGTTCATAAATTCATACAAACTGCTGCATAATTGGTAGGTAACGCAGATTATTGTCAACTTTTCAACATTCTTCAAGCCAATATTAATATTCCCATTAGACCTAAGATAACGATCTGAATTGGCTAATAGAAAATTTAAATAGAAAGTTGGTAGCTCCGATCGAGTACGGGCACACAAGTCCCAGCGGCCGAATACGGAATATTTGAGGAAGATTATTTGCTGTGAAACGATCATATTTGTTTTTGTAATTACGTGGCATTAATTCTCTTCGCGTGTTCCAAATAGGCGTGACGCGCAATAAACAAACAGCGAGCCGTCGATGTCGTCGGTTTGATTGATGTCTAGATGTTACCATTCGTTTGTAAATCTATTGAGTCATTGTTGTTGATCGTTAACGAACACTCGGTTATCTCGCGTCGTCTGCGATTTGTTTATCGCGCGATAAACGGTCCTCTTAATACGCAACCGCGACGAGGAAAATCGGATGACGGTGCGCGGCCCATCGTGTAAACGAAAAAACTTGTGCCGTTACATTAATAACCATGACCAGTCTTTTCGTGCAACAGAATAAAAAAAATTATTTATGCCTTTCCTCTCCAAACAATTTTAACAGGTCGAAGATAATACGTTGATGTTCTGACATTCTTTTTATCATTTTACTATTTTAAATTGACCCGTAATCCATCGATGCTATTATTAACTCTTATTATTATGCTATTATTAACTATTATTATCTCTAGTCTGTACGAATAGAAGACAAACTCTAATTCTGCAATTCGAATAAGCGATTCCCAGTCGCAACGAGCTGCTAGAGTTTCACTTTCGAGTGCATCAGCTCGAGGAATCCTGCGCCGGCGATGCAAGAGGGGCTAGCAGTCGCTATTGGCTCTTAGAATTTCACTTTCGAGTGCAGTCGCGGCTCGCAGACGTAGAATCGAGCTGACACGAGAGGCCAGGGGAATATTCGCGGCGGCGGCGCGGTTAGGCGAAGGTCGAAATCGTAATCCCGGCCCGGGCCGGTTCCAAGTTCACGGCTCCGGAGCGAAGAAGACGCGAGGGAGTGGCTCTCGTCGCTCCGAGAGAAATAGAGACAAAGAGAGACTAAGAGAGAACGAGAGAAAGAGAAAGAAAGGGAGAGCGGGCAGGCAACCGGAGAATTCGTCATCGAAATTTCTGGAAGAGCCAAAGCGAGAGAGTGCAGTCATAGGTCCCTCTCCTCTCGCGAAGCTGGCGAAGAGAGAGCACGTTGGCCCGGCTCGTCCGGTCTATGACTCAGGAATGACCCTCGTTGAACCGAGCTGAAGCTGAAGCCGAGCCGAGCCGAGCCGAGCCAACCGAAATGCACCATGCGAAAGCGAAATTCGCAACGCGCCGCGTTTTTAGCCACGCCGGACCCGAAAATATCAAGCGTTGTCGGCTCATGCGAAGGTCGATCGCGCGCTGAACCCGCGCGAGACGGCTACCATCCGCGAAAAAGAGAACATCGGGTCCTGGGATCGATTTATTTTTGTCCTGCGTCCTTTCCGATGCCGATCTGTCCGGTCCCTCGGTGCGCCAACACTCCACGCATGCTGTATCACCGGATTCTTCATCCTACGTACCCCATTTCATTATTAAGCGATTTAGCAAGTTCGTTGCAGATTCAACCCTTTGCATTCGGAGCCATTTTCAGTCTGAAAATTAATTTTTCTCTCGACCTAGAATATCTCCATCTTATCCAATTTATACTTATAAAAATTAGTCTTTTAGGGGTGGCTTTTATATAAAAAAAATTAGCTCCGTCTCGGTGACTTAATCAGTTTTAAAGAAGATTTACTGATTCCAGTTTTCCGGGGGGGGGTGGGTTTTTTTTTAACTCTGTCAACCATAAATGGTTAAAAATAAACGTCTCTGTTAAAATATGGAACATTCATCTCTGCCACTGCGATTTTATTTTTAATTATTTCCGGAAAAGAAATGCCAGTTCCTCGAGGGGTGGTTTCACCCCCACTAGAAATAAATGTCTGGAAGCTCCGTCGAGTATCTAGCTGGAAGTATTTGACCCAGTCGGTTGAACTGTATTTTTAATCACTTCTGGGACAACATACCAGGGTTACCAGTTTTCATTTACTTTTATCCAAACTCAAAATAAATGCTCGCAGATCCATATTTAAACGTGAAATACGCAGCTCCGTCGTTCCAACAATTTCAACAGTTTCCGAAACAGGTTTCGGGGATGCGATTTTTTTCAGACGGTGGTCCCGCAGCTATATTTCAGCCTCAGCTCTGTTAGATACCAACATTTTTCCTCCTCCGCATTTTGTTTCACGTTCCACGAGCCTGAAAGGTTTTATGAAGATTTGTTAGTGTTTGCCGTTCGTTATTAGCAATAAAGCAGATGGTACAAACCGCTCTCGACCGATGTTATCCTTCGCTTTCTCTCCCCACGCCTCTGCCCCGCCCCCTACCCCGAAATCTCGAATTTCAATCGAAAGTCCGTTGCCCCCGCTAAACTTAACTCTTTGCCAGCGCGGCTGCATCGCTTCCGGTCGTTCAGACATTTTTCCCGAAATTTCATGCAACCAGCGCTGTCGCCGGCCTTCAGAGCCCGTGGATGTAAGGCAGGAGGTAATGAATCACGTGTTTTCTGCCTGGAGATGATTTCAGACTGCCCACGCGTGGTCCTGAAATATTTTATACAGATCAAACATTTACTTCAGTCCACGACACAGAAGAATAGAATATTATTTCGTTCCAACTCGTGATTATGCGAGAAGGGGTTGAAAGCTTTCTGCCTCAGAATATTTGTCCACCATAGTTGGTAGACGTTTTTGAAATAGAGAACAATGACTGGGCGATTGTCGAGTCTCAAGCACGAGACCGGTACACCGAAGTGAGATCAACGATCAGGAATTTCGACGAGCAACGATACTGCGAACGGAGGCTCGATCCCCGATCATTGTTTCTGTATGTAAACGCATCGCGCGCAATATTTCGACCCGCGCCACGCGTTTCGCAACCCCGAAAGAAAAGGTTAACTAAATGTCTGCGGAGAGAGAGATCACTGCAACGGATTAGATTGTCTTGCACAACTGTCTATCGTGTAATAAACGAATTTTTTCGCGGTCGTTACGCGAGCTACGTTCCGCGTCAGCCTCTGACAGCCAAAGATACGAGCGGCCGTGTGTCGTAACGTATCCGCGGTAATACCGGATCTCGCCGCGGAATTAAGGCCTCCGCACACTGGGATGAAGACATTGGACGCGTTGAATGGGCGGCGATTGAAACACCGTTCTAGTCCATTAGTATCGGATCACAGCGTGAACGACGCAATCCACCGTGCCGTGGCAGATACGGCTAGAAAGCGCACATCTGATAGAAAAATCGCCTGAATGCAAGTTTCTTGGTGTTCGGTGGTCTTACATCTTCGGGAGAATTTTATCCCTATTTTTTCGGGCCGAATTTCTCGGTCACTTTACAGTTTAGTCACGCCCACGTGCGCCATTCCGATCCGCCCACTGGTGGTCCATAACGCCGCCCATTATTTCGTCGTATTTACACATCTTTTAATTAATTTGATAATCGTTTGTTTGATTTTATTCCATCTCTTCGATCCCCACGAGCCTCATCACTGTTCTTTTTTTCTACATCCACCAACGTTGTTTACATTCTCCCACCAATTCTAGCTCCATCTGTAATTACTAGGCCCGCCCACCGGTCCCCATAGCTCCGCCCATTAATGATCTTAGCCCCTCCCGCAAGGGCCAAATACTTCCAACACTCCTTAAAAACCATTCCAAATCGCTGAATCGTCAATCAACATTCCCTCACATCGGAATCGAACATTTCGCAAAGCTCTTCGGCAATTTCTTAGGGTTCGTGTTCAACGATCGCGTTCGCAAGGCCGACTCTATTCGATCGTCGATCCGGGCGCCGATAAATCCCGTGGAATAGAGAGATCTTTCTCTCTTGAGAGACGCGGTTCTAGCTGATGGCAGGAGGAGGAGCTATCGGAGAAGAGCAAAGGGGACGGTGTGCGTGGGCCTTTAAGCCCGTTAAGAGGCCGAACGCGCGGGAAGGTGTATCCCGTATCGGAGAGCGCGGAGGGAAGCCGTTAATTCTTGTGCTTTGACATTAGCGACGTGGTTGCTTGCCTCGCCGCTGTACTTTATTTCACAGTCGGTAAATCGTAAAACGTTAAGGCGACCGGCCCGGTCGAAGACATCGTTCCGCGGCTACCACCGCCTATGTATCACGCTATACTATACCACGCTCTCGGCCCTTGGCCGACGGGACGCCCGCAGTTTGCTTCTGTGGGCATAGAATTAATGGCTTTATTCGCCGCACTGGCCGCGATCATCGCCCGTGACATGAAAACAACGATCGCCAATTTTCATATAACACTCGCAAAATTTCCCCAGCCGTAACAGACATCCTAAAGTCACAATTCTTATGGGGGCGTTCTGCTTTACGAATCCGTCTATCGAATTTTAGGAATTCTTTTCATATGCTCTTCACATGTTATCTTTTTCAAACGAAGATAACCAACATTACACGAGTCAATAAAATTGTTAATGCTTTCGACGCAAGGGTTCGATCATTCGTTACTTAATTTACAAAGCTTTACACTTGCTTAAAGTCACAATTCTTATGGGGGTGTTCTGCTTTTCGAGTCCATCTACCGATTTTTAGGAATTCTTTTCATACGTTCTTCACATGTTATATTTTTCAAGCGAAGATAACCAACATTACACGAGTCAATAAAATTGTTAATGCTTTCGACGCAATGGTTCGATCATTCGTTGCTTAATTTACAAAGCAATTGTAAATCTTTGTAAATTAAGCAACAAATGATCGACCCCTTCAGCCGAAAGCATTTACAATTTTATTAACAAAAGATACGACCGATAGAAAGCTATAATTACACGAGTTGTGTATTTTTTTATAAAACAGAAAAATCGCTTCGACTAATTTTTCCCTTCCGAATGACTGAAATTATAAAAATGTTTTAGATGCAATGTTATACATCAGCTGCATTTATTACTCGGTAGGCTTACTGTTAAGCACCTTCGACGAGAGATTTCAAAGATTTTTGGACAATCGATCTCAAAGTCCAAGTGTCGTCGGTGCGTCCGCTTTCAATTTTAATTTGAATTTTCGCAGATTATCAGGTTGGAATTATCAGGTTCACTTAAGATTTTCGATCTCCCCTTTCATCGAATCAATCGTCCAGGCTTTGGACTTATCGAGTCGTATTTACCCTCGGCCTTTGACCTTGTACACTGCTAAACTATGAACGTGTAAATATCCTGGGTAGTTTTCCTTGTCAGTGCCGCGGCTATTAGTGTCAAGTGGAAAACTCCGTTCGAGCCTGATCAAACGTCACTTATTATTCCCGCGAAACATCGTAATCGATCCCTGAAATCATCGTCGCGTGTCCCAGCGTCACGCGATGATCCCGGCGGCAACGACAAGCAAAGAAAACGGTTACGAATTCCTGTTTGCAGTAGGAAAACCGTCGCGCGCCTCTTTTCCGCGCATAATCACGGCCCCATTTATCTCTCTCTCCTTCCCTTTTTTCCCGCCGTGTCTTCGGCGGCTTTTCCTGCGCGCATTTCCATCGGGTGACCCGCTGTAAATCCTCGCTCACGCCGGAAGTCGTTTGTTCTTTATTAAACCCGGCGAGCAATAAATTCGTTAACGTCGCCGTCGACGTATTTAACGTTAGCCAGCGACTTTTCTATGGAAACACGACGAGCAGGGAAGAAGCCACGGGAACAATCGGTGAAATGCTTTTTTAACACGGTGTTAACGATCTGAATGAAGAGAGAAAATTTTATTTTGTCAAAAAGTCATTTATTTAACGAGATAAAAATTTGTTTTCTATTTATTAGAATCATTAAGGAAATTTATTGCAATTTATTCGATGACAAATATTGTTGGACTGCTAGATTTACAATCCATTTACAATCGTGAATGAATAGAACACAGCAAAATTTGTTGAATTGCTAGATTTACAAGCTATTCAATCGTGAATGAATAAAATATAACTATAATGGCCAGATGAATTTAATAATTAAATTTTTAAATCCCTGCTAATAATTCTATGATCGACGCATAGGCAGTCAACGTGACAGCGATTGTTTCGCGGAATTAGTATTGCTAACGAGATTGCGAATCTCATTCGTGCAACGTTCGATTCGAACGCCATCGGTGCAAATTGTATAACAGAATTAATAATTCACAGGACGACGCTTCCCGAGGCACGGCGATAAAATATTATTATCATAATTGCTCGCTTTCCCCCGCGGACGCGTATCCGCATTTTAAGCGCAATTAAATTAATTAGCGCGGGGAATATACTGCAACCCTCTTCACTGACTTTCCTCTTTTTCTGCCTGGCTCGTTGATAACTTTCAGGAACGTTGTGGTTGCATTCTCGGTATTCTGTTTTCGCGGTGTTACCGGTTACAATCTCGAATCATTAGTACACTCAGGGTCTTTAAAAATGGTTTACGTTAATTGTGGGAAACAGGAGTTGAACGATAACGTGTTCATTCTTTTAATATTCGTCATACATCTGGCAATGTCCTCGCAATGTTTTTATCGTCCCATTCATTTGTAAAAAGAGATGTAATTTTTGTAATTTAATTTAATTTGTGAAAAATTTTGAATATTTACTTTGAACTATGTTTTATCGTGTGTTTTAATCCGAAGGAAAGTTCTAGGTATAAAATTGCAGCTTTTATCGTTCGAGCATTTTTACCATTTATTCTAATATAAATTTTACCGTTGATTCACAGATTTTGAATTTTACTTGTTAATTTAATTCACTCTTTAAGTTGTTTTCATTTTCATTTTAAGTGTCTTGAATTCGGTGAAAATTATACTCGCGACGCTAACGTTTATTTTTTGCGATGGAGATTCATTACTCTGATCCTAATCTCGAATCATTGGTCGAGCATGAATGACTCCGTTGATGCGGGATTTTTCTCCTCTTACGGCGAATCCACCAGATGTTTACGCGTTAGCGTGACAGCCGACAATTACACGATTGCATTGTCTTCTCACCTATGGCTGTTTAGTCGTTACTTACGTGACAGGACTTGTTGCGTGCGCAGAGAGACCGGTAACAAAGAAAACGCAAGCGGAAACGGTGTATAATTAAATCCGAAGGTAGGACTGTCTTTTCTTTGGAAATTGAGCGTTCCTCGTGTGGTTCGACGAATCCTTACAAGGATTTTTGTCCGACGGTGACGAGCTGCTTCCATTCAACCGAATTACCATCCGAAAACAAACACTTCCCTAATCTGTTCGGACGAGAGAATTCCATTTCAATTAATTCCCAAAAATAACGAAGGAAAACTTTACTATCTAATTTTCCATGTTCAGAAATATATCGCGAGCCGCTCCAGATTAAAAATTGAATTCCTCGATCTTTAATATTTAAAAGATTTGTAAGAAAAGACAGAATGTTAATTGTCGAATTTAATGAGAACCTAAAATATAATTTTTCTTTAATTGCAGTTCGAAGAATATATAAATTTTTTGTGGAACACATATATACTAGGTTCCATTTTATATTTTTTAGCAACCTGCACAGTTCTCAAGAATTGATCTGGAATAATTTCTAAAAGAATGTTTGTTGATGTATTGAAAATTGTTGAATGAAGTAACGCGTGGTTTTGTGAGTGGGCAGGAGCTGCGAATTTCCTCGAAGAAGAGATCAACTTCAACTTCATGTTTAACAGGGGGTTGCTCGTGTTCATGGCTGTCCCGTGACGCAGCGAATTCGACCGGCTGCCAGCTCTTTTTGTTTTTCTTTTTTCTTCCGCCCCGTGTCAGCCTTCATTAATCTTCCTCAAGGAATCTAAACGTGGCCGAACGCTCGATGCAAAGAAATCTAAAAGCCGCATAAATCTTGGAACTAGCGTGACACGCTTTGTCGTCGGATCTCGCAACACTTAGCGCATCCTATTTTCTCTTGTGTTCACCACCGCGAAAACGAGAAACAGAAATTATCTACTGGTTGTTGTGTCTTTTGTTTCCGAAGAATTCTGTCGCGATTGACAGCGAAATCCTTGTAGAATGGTACGGAGAAAAATAGATAGGACATCGATTACTCTGTTCTACAAGAATAGATTCAAAAATAAGAAAATCTGCATTATTCGCAGCAGTAATTTTATTTCATTTTCTTTCACCTGCATTAGCGGCACCAAATGATACAAATACTAATAAAAGGAGGTTCCTTTGCTCTGCAGTTACTCGGATTAAATTTCCTAGTTTTCAAACAACTCTAATTTAAAAATCAAGATGACCTTCGCGTGACCTCTACGCGTCCACCTATCAAAAAATCTATTTGCTCCTAAAGTCTGACAAGCATCTAAAACCAATTTTTCCGACGCCACTGGCCACGCTAGGGGACAATCTCTAATTTCCTGGGACACGATCATTCTCGGTGCTCTAAAATCGTTTGGAGCTGTTTAAGGTATCGTGAAGGGTCGAGTTGGCACTCGGCAAGGTCCGAAGGGTCCTCGTTCCCTGCGGAACAAATTATTCCCCCGATCAGAGGTAAACGTCTCGGGGAATTGGGCGTCGGGAGGAATTCCTCGGTCCGCGAAAGATCCGGATTTAGTTTTGCCAACGCGAGAGAACGAAAGAGAAAGATTAAGAAAGAGAGCGAGTGTGAGAGAGAGAGAGAGTAGAGTCAGTCGCGGAGAAGGAGGACTCGGTTCGAGGAACGACGCAGAACGAGCTCGATGCTCAGGATCGCGAGAGGGAAAGAAGAGAGGAGAGGAGAGGAGAGGAGAGAGAGACAGAGTTCAGGCTGGTGCACCGTGGAAGCAGATGCGAGCGAGCTTTATTGGGAGCGTCTGGCTTCGCTGCAGTTTGGCCGTCCGTGACTACGAGACTCCGAAGGTCCCTGGAACGTTGACCATTCGGCTCTTAAAGGACTCTCCCGGCCGTCAAGGTCACCTATTGAGTCTGTCCACTTCTTCCCTTGTGTTCCTCTATGCGCCTCGCTCCTCCTGGCGAGAGAACGATCCGCGGGCCCCGATCGCCTCGATCACCGTGTGTCGTTCGGCAAAACCAACGATTCCTTTTGGAATTCTTGGAAAACCAAAGCCCCGTCCTCAGTGTGCTATAATACATGCTCCTCCTTCACCTGATATCTTCACGCACGGACGTCCTTTTCAGCTTGTTAGCCCCGATAGACCCGACTATGACATCGCTCACTTCTGATCTGCTTCGATCGCTACCATTTTTACGAGTCGTCTCAATTTTTAGCGGCGGCTAAAGTGACAATCTTCCGCTAATTTCAGTCGCTCGCGAAGCGTTATGCTACAATCGGTTGCATTTTGTTCTGGATCTTTTAGTTTTCATTAACAGTGTGCGCTCGAGAGAAGATCTTTGTACGATAGGGTGGATCACAATTTATTTATGTTCTTGGTTGCTTTAGAGAATTCATTATGCATCCACTTTGCTCGCGAAGAGTCTGCAGTCTAGTAACTAAATTATAACTCAGTTGTTAATGACGATAGAAAAAAATTGTGTAGGAGAACTTTACACGGTTCAGAAAATTGTGTCACCTTGTAATGCAACCTTTTACTCAACTGCATCGGTGCAGTTGCGAACTCCAATTGAAAACCGCATCTTCGTGACCAGCATAAACTAGATTGGACCCTCCACAATCATACTTTAATCCTTAGCACTCGAGTGACGACTCTGAGGCGACATTAATAATTGCTGTACTATTAATTAAAATATTGTTTACATTATTAGATCTGTCGGCATCTAATCGATTACTCAACATTTAAGTAATGTATGAAGTATGACATCAATTCCATATCTACCAAATTTAACAAATCATACAGGATGGAAATATTCTAGATCGCAAGAAATGTTTAATTTTCCAGTTAAAATAGCTTCGAGTGCAAAGGGTTAATACTTTTGTAGAGTCATTCATTCAGAATATCACGAGGAATCGATTCACGCAAAAGGATCAACGTCAGCAAAGTCTTCGTCTTCATCAGAAAAGTATCTGGAAATATTGTATTTATTTTCATCTGGATACAATTACGAAGAAAACATGTAAATGTCCTTCCATGTCCTGCAATTAATGCAACTTTGCATAAATATCCGCAGTGAAACCGCGGTTGTGGTCAGAGGCTCGCTGCATGGAACAGTTCTCGTTATGCGAACAGGGCCGGGAATAAAGGCGAACGCCAGAATTATTGGCATGGCTCGTTACAGCCCCGGCCGTGTAATCGACAAACGATACTGACGTCAGCGATCGTGCGAGCATACAATTATCTTTATTACATCTCCTTTTCGAGGACAATCGGCGTGCCGTGGCGTGCGTGGCCGGGGTCGGTCAGAGCTCGATTCCGATCGAGCCGGCCGCCGCGTCGCACCGCGTATTCGTGAAAAAATGTTCAAGGACGAGGCTGTGTGCAGAACTCATCGCCGGAGATGCTAACAATAAGTGCATCGTGCCCGTGACGTCCCCTGGACACGCACTCTCTGCCACCACCCCTCCGACAAAGTAATCGGTTCGACGTAACTCGAATCACTTCTTGAAAAACGATCTTCCGAAGTTGGCGAACGGGAAGAAAATGTGGACCCTGGTCGGGTTAATTATTACTAGCCTTGCATCTTTGCGAAAAATAAACATTTTCTGTTACTCTACGCAGTAACTATTTAACGATTTCTTCCCTTCTGGAATAATTTTGATAGGGGGACACATTCTCTTGAAATTGGGGCATGAACCCTGGTTGGGTAAATTGTTACCAGACTTGGATCTTTGTGTAAAATAAAA
>CM052191.1:7497167-7514549 GCA_028455805.1 Lasioglossum figueresi
AGCTACTTAAGGGTTTCTTCCCCTCATGAATAATTTTGATAGGGGGACATATTCTCTTGAAATTGGGGCATGAACCCTGGTTGGGTAAATTGTTACCAGACTTGGATCTTTGTGTAAAATAAAAATTTTGTTACAAAACACTGGAGCTACTTAAGGGTTTCTTCCCCTCATGAATAATTCTGGTAGGACGACATACACTCTTTTGAAGTTGGAGCAAGAACCTTGGCCAGGTTAATTGTTACCAGACTTGGATCTTTGTGTAGAATTAAAATTTTATGTTATAAAACCCAGGATGAGCAACAAGTTCAATTGATCAACTATAAAAGTCCTCGTAGTAAGCGTAAAGTATGATGTCATTAATAATGTGACTGGAAAAACTGTTTATATATTATTAACACCTACAGATTCTACTTATAAACATTGCAAGGGTATATTTACGGCATTTAACGCGACTGTTGTTGCAACAAGAGCGAAAGTGAGTCGTTCAATAATTTTCTGCATCTTCGCAATGCGAGATAAAAAGGTAATTCCGGCGCTAAGGAGCCGTACAGAATTTTTTAATAGATACGTGTGTAATAGCTACGATTTTCGATCATAGTTGTATCCCCCGATCGCTCGGGGCGTGCAATTATTACTTCGCCGAGTAAGATCGCGCAAGACACTCTGTTCGCCCGGATGGCATTGCAGAAAAGCTGCAGTTGGCCAGCGCGCAGTTTGCGTTGCTAATAACCGAAGGCCAAGTCAAACGCGAGTCGATGACTCCTTTCTTTCGCGGTCCCAGCTGCCTTCGGGCTGCCATGCTCTCTCTTTCTCGCTGCCACTGCCCATACCGTTGCCGTAACATCGCGGCGCAGCGATATCCCGAACGATACCATCCGCGATTCTTTCGCGACACGACCTCGCGGATCGGAAGCGGGTTCAGGGCCGTCCGTTCGCGATCATCGGAATGGAATCGAGCTAAGCGAAATCACACGGTCGCTCCACCAAGGAAAACCGGCTCACTTTTTCACCATACGATCGTACCTTACCTCCGAAACTTGTCGGAAGTGTTGCTATCTTCCGTCGAAATCATCGAATATTCTCTGTGTTTTATCCTCTCGATCATTGCCTTAGACAAACGAACGAGTGATTAAATTGCTTGGAGATTTTTTTAAGGTCAACAATTGTCTCTGAGGTTTGAAGTCTCCGAAACTTGTCGGAAGTGTCGCTATCTTCCGTCGAAATCATCGAATATTCTCTGTGTTTTATCCTCTAGATCTTTCTCGATCATTGCTTTAGAAAAACGAACGAGTGATTAAATTGCTTGGAGATTTTTCTAAGGTCAACAATTGTCTCTGAGGTTTGAAGTCTCCGAAACTTGTCGGAAGTGTTGCTTTCTTCCGTCGAAATCATCGAATATTCTCTGTGTTTTATCCTCTCGATCTTTCTCGATCATTGCTTTAGAAAAACGAACGAGTGATTAAATTGCTTGGAGATTTTTCTAAGGTCAACCATTGTCTCTCAGGTTTGAAGTCTCTATTTGAATCGTCGGTAAAGGATATTGGTTATTTCGAGTACGATTAAATTAGCTGACAGTTAAATAAGCTTGTTGATGTTATACTAGTAACAATTGTGTATCGAGACGTTTAATTGGATCATAGCCATTTTGGCGACCATACACTGTCTAACTCAAATACGCGTTCTTTTTGTTCCATGCTCTTTCATACAATCCCGTTTTTCTTAAAATGTACCAACGAGGTTCTGGTTTTTAATTCTTTGCTGCCGACTACACATGTATGCATTTACGATAAAAATCAGTGGGTCCACTGTAAAGTGAAAGAATCATTTAAAGAATATAAATTCTCAGCTGATCGCAATCGTTAAAAAGAAAATGAGTATATATCTGGTTATCGTAGGTAAATATTATTATTTTAGAAAATGATGGTGACTATATATATAATCGATTAAATTAATTGGAGACTATGCATGTTATGCATTCATGATAAAAATGAGTGTGTCCACTGTAAAGTGAAAGAAACATTTAAAGAATATAAATTCTCGGCTGATCGCAATCGTTAAAAAGAAAATGAGTATATATCTGGTTATCGTAGGTAAATATTATTATTGTAGAAAATGATGGTGACTATATATATTATCGATTAAATTAATTGGAGACTATGCATTTTATGCATTCATGATAAAAATGAGTGGGCCCAATGCAAAGTAAAAGAAACATTTAAAGAATATAAAACTGTATTATTCTCGGTTGACCACAATTATTAAAAATAAATAAATGTGTAAATAGCTTTCGTGTGTCGCAATCGAAGCATATTTTGCATAAAAATGCGCTGTCTATTTCTGTGTCCGCTTCATAAATCGGACACGAACTTTCGCAATCTAATAGGATGTCGTCTCGCGATGTCAGTCTGATCAACACCGTCCGAATCTACTGCGCAAGTGAACGACACACTATCCGGCTGCTGCGCCACCAGAAAACGGCAATCGTTCTTCGGTGTCTGTTGACACCTTTGCGAAACGCGCGCACGAACCGCTGACGGCCGTTGAATTCGAAGGCGATGCGTGCAGAATAGTGCAGATGCACGTGGCGGTGCACGCGAGCGCAGCTGCGCCGCCACCGCGAGACCTCGATGCGTATTTGATCTTGCCGCGTCAACGTCACGTGAAACGGCAGCCAATCGGCTGCACTCTTTCAACACCGGTGCATTGCCACGGCCGTTGCACGTGACACGTCCAATGACTCCTATTCACTACGCCTCTCTTTTTTCCCCCTGTGGTTTTTATTGTCGCGCGAGTTCGATTTTCCTGCAGCTGAATTGCGTTCGTCGATTCGTCTTCGATGCTGAATTACATCCACTTTTATCCCTTTTGTTAATCGCGTTAGATGCGCGCGTTGTTTACGGCTGAATTATGCGCTGTAACAAGTGCTCGAGATTGTGTTTTGTTCACTGTATTTCTTTTTCATCTATCTCTTCGCTTGCGTAGTTAGCTTTTGTTTTAAATTGTGCTTTCGTCACTATCTTTCAACCTTGTCCGTTTCATTTTTTTTATTATTCTTGTTTGTACGTCCTTGTACGTTTGTACGTCTTATTGTACTATAAATTTAGGATCCTCATTGCTGAATTATGCCATTATAAGCTATAAAAAAGCTTAGGCTTTGTTTTCGTCTATTTTTTATTGTGCATCATTCATCATGTTTACTTCTCCTTTGACTACCCTGCAAATATAATTTTCTTCGGTAGCTGAGCACCGCAGTTCAGCATTGCACAAACATGCACCGGATTGTGCAGTTCTACATTGTCTCATTCGACGTCTTTCTTGTTTGACTGTTCCCTTACTTGTTTCATTAAGATTTTACTGTTATTCGCAGAAGATTTCAGACATTTTTTCGCACAAGCTTATTTTAATCAGCACCGATCTATATTTAAAGCGACGCGTATCGTGAGCCCGTAACAAGAACATCGCTGCATACATTCTGTCGATCCGTAAAACATTCGTCCCTGAAGCGAGCAGCATCTATATCAGCAGAAATTACATCGTATTCAGGTTTATCGTCGGCCAAGCAACGTCACTAAGTGCAACGGGTTAAGGCCGGGTAATCAATACCTTGTCCGAGAACGACGCGAGGAAACCATTCCGCGAGAAAATCTGTATCCGAAGGAAACGTTGCATTCCCCTCGACTCGGTACACGCATGAAAGTGTAACTATAGCGATGATCTTCCAGTATTACCTATTGCACGTTGCTGCGAAATCGATGTCTCAACTTAGTGCGACTTGTCAAGTTGTGATGTTACTTTAAAAGCGATCTTTCGAGCAGATTAGGTTGGTTGATTCATTAACCTTCGCAAGGTAATGCGGGGTCTCGGAGACCCCAGCTTCAGATTTTCGAAAAGGATTTTTATACGAATAAAATCAAATCTGTTTGTTTACCTTTTATCCTGTGTCATTCTTTATCCCAAATTGATTAAAAACGAGGCTATTCACAAAATTCATTTGTCGGGGTCTGAGCGACTCCACCTTACTATTTATGCGTTATTAGACCTAACCTTGCGAGGATTAAATACCAAATTTCTATTTTCAAATTTGTGCTCTAATAACAGTTTCGACTAATAAGATTAACCAAATTCCAGGTTCTAAT
The DNA here is from genome assembly GCA_028455805.1 of Lasioglossum figueresi. Classification (NCBI taxonomy): domain Eukaryota; kingdom Metazoa; phylum Arthropoda; class Insecta; order Hymenoptera; family Halictidae; genus Lasioglossum; species Lasioglossum figueresi. The sequence continues at coordinate 7,501,304 of CM052191.1, forward strand.
ATTTCTAATTTATTTAAACATTCCTTTCCATCGACCGCATTTGTTGTTAATTAAATAGTTAATGCTTCCGGCGCAAGGGTTCGATCGTTTGTTACTTAATTTACAAAGCCATTTTGCAAATGACTAATTTTTAATTTACGGTTATCGTAAAATGTCGGTAAATAATAAATATTTGTAAAATGTCGGAATTCTGTAGGCAAAATAGCTTCGACTGGAAGGTGCTGATTTAAACGATCTCTGCAACCGCCGCCTCAGTTCAACAAAAGGAAGACGAAGAAGAGATGCGCAAACATTGACCAGAAAACCAGCACTTTCGAGGTCTCTGAAAAGAGTTCCCCAGCCCGGCGTTCGCTTCGAACCGCTGCCAAGTACAATCCCTAAAACCACCATGCTCCGAACATAATCACGAAGAAGAAGCCTCGGTGGATGTTCGAACTTCGGTTGGGAGGGGTGAGCACATTGCAGAGGACTCTGAAAAATATTTTTCGAAGAGGCAACCGTTCATTCTCTTCTCTCGCGAGGGGCTGAATTATCTCCCTCCCCATTGATCTAATCACCGGGCTGATCGACGACGAAGTCGAAGAAGACCACGAAGAGGAGGAGGAGGAGGAAGAAGAAGAAGAATAAGAAGAAGAAGAAGAAGAAGAGTTCAGGTATATCGTTTCCAATTAAGAGGCTCGCGAGCCGACGGTTTCGTAACGTCCAGACAAAACCGTATGGAGAAGAGTTAGCGGCGCGGTGAACGAGGGGGTGAGTGTCTCAGGGGTGGGGATAGCGGAAGAATGGAGGGGGTAGTGTGGCAGATGAGTGGAAGGGGAGGGAACGACGGACTAGTTAGCGCTATCAACCAAGCAGGCGCTTGGAGGGGATAGGGGTTAAGCAGCGAGGGGGTCACGGTTCTTAAGGTGGGGGTCGAGGGGCAGACAAGAGGGGAAAGCGTGGAAACAGTAGTGGGGATCGAGTTAGAGTAGTGGGAGACGGGGTTGAGGGAGAGGGGGATCGGTGCAGCCGCAGCAGGAGCGGCAGCAACGATGCAATTAGGCGAGTTATGCAGAATGACGTCACACTTGGAGCCGGGGTAACTGTGCTGAGTCAAGGACAGCCTGCCCAAGGCCCTCCCATCCCCCTCGCTCCGCCACCCTTTCGTAAGCGCCGACCCTCTCTCATTCTCTCTGTCGTTCTCTTTCTTTCTCTCTCCCTCTCTCCCTCTCCCTCTCTCTCTCTCTCTCCTTCCTTCTTTCTTCCTACTGCTCCTCGATCCCAGCTGGCCATCGATTTGGGAAATAGTTTGCCGAGAGGGAAAGGGAATTTCGGAGCCCCGAGCTGGATTTATCGAATCTGGATGGTGCATCGGGCTTTGAGCTTTTAATTACAAGCGATCCGTAGATCTTTATGCAAATTCGAAATTTCATTGGTCATTTTATAAACACCGGTGAAACGTTTGAGGGATCCAATCCTAATCGGACTTACCGCGAGCGGTCCTCGAGCTAATCGTGTCGAACAGACTTCGAAGAACATTGTCCCGTAACAAAAGGCAGCTTCGAGTTAACTGTCCGAAGTTTTCCTGATCGGAAAACTCGAGTAGATCCTTTGTGTCGCCAAGGTCCGTAGAATTTCCGCGTTTCCGACGATCCGGCTTCAATATTAATCACTGCGGCGGTTTATCCTTCGGCTGACCGTTTTACATTCGCGTTGCGGCCTTCCTCTTTGGCCGCCGCGGAGTATAGTATAGTGATACGGCCGGTCGTCGCGCGTTCAACCGGGACAACAAGGTCTCCGGTCACGGAGTCGATTCCGGTATCGCTTTATACAGCCTTTGGACAATTCGTGTAAAAGGAGACAAGGTGCCACGGAGGTTTAATTAACGGCGTTGCGTGCCGTGAATCGCTTTTCGACTCCGCGTCGCGTCGCCTCTTTGTTCCGCTCGGCTCCGCTCCGATCCGCTCGACGCACACGAACGCAACTCGCCGAGAAAAACCAGCACAGCGATCCGCATCAGAAAATTTAACCCTTAAACTGTAAAGATCATTTTTCGCGATCTCGAACGGTTTGGAGCAGCACGAATTCGTGGCACGTGTGCCTCTGGATCACGGAATATAGATCTTGTTTTCACGAGGACCGAGGCCGTTCAACTTGTTTTTCTCGCGGCCGACGCCATTATCGGCCCGCGCTGTCGCAACTCGCGAGCCTTTGTGTATTTTGCGAGCGATAAATCGCGACTTTTTCATCGGGAACACATTAGAAACATGTGTGGATGCTTAAAAATATCCGTTTTCGTTACACCGTACCTCCTTGTTCATTTACTCAGCGATCGAGAGGATAAATTCGGTTTTAACGTATCGTGCAATGCTGATTTCTTCTGTTCGTTTTTCTTGCGAATCTAAAATGTTGCTGAAATATATTTTTTATCGCTAGATTGAGAATCTATATGCAAAATAAAAATGTCCTTCGTCGACTAATAACTACCGGAACCCAATTAAATGTACTAAGCAACTACTTGCGAGTACGCAGAATATTTATTTCGCATAAAAATTCACAGTCTGCAAATGAAAATTGGTTAGCCACTGGAATCCGTAGAAAATGATGATAGGAAATAATCATTCTGAAGAAAGGACTGCAAAATGTTTATTTCACATAAAACTCAGTCTAATAATTATTATACTTACGCTGGAATGCCTTTTATTCGCGATTAAAGTAATCCTGTATCTGTTCACGCATGAAATCGAGTTCTGAGAGTGCGAGCACTGTGTTGACTGTCGTTTTCGCGCAAAGATCGCGCCAAGACGGATCCTCGATGGATCAACGGCGATCATTAGCAGTCGTTAATGACTGCAGTGCTCTCACAAGGGCCGTCCCTCTGTTTCACAACAACCGAGTCGTTATAATCGGCTAATACCAGCGGCATCGCGTCAGAACACTGAAATTCTATGTCATGGACCCAGCCTTGGATTAAGCCTACGATATGTAGCCAACCCAATTATATATTTATTTACTACGTAATATCACGCTGGCCCTGATCCGACCGCAACATGCAACTCTTGTATAATCGGCATTATGTAATGAAACGGAGGCGCGCGACAATCGTCATTAGAACGAGCCAGGTTGAACCTAATCTCCCCTTTTCAATGATTCCTACCCAAATTCGTTTCCGAGACGACTCGTACCACCGTCTTCGCGTGCTACATTTTCCTTCGTGTCGCTTTTTCGCACACTGAAACTGCAAACTTTATATATTTTTATGTATTTAGTTCAGTATAGTATTGTACTTGAAAAAATTTGAGCACATTCTTCAAATATCAGTCTTCAAGCCCACCAAGTTTCAAATGATTATCTTCAATATTTAACGAAAAAATTCCCGAAGATAGCCTTGCAATCAGAGCATCAAACTAGGGAGGGAAATAGTCACTAGACTGCGGATCTTTATCCGTTTACGAAGAAATTCGTTGGGTGAAACATAAAACAGTAATAGATTAGAAAAGTTCAAGACTATCGTAATGTTGTTTTTAACGTAGCAAAGTCGTTAAGGAATGAAATTAATTTTTTATTTTGTTCCTGCTTCCCACAATCGATGCAGAATATATTTATTTTGCATAAAGATCCGCAGTCCAGTAATCCCTTTCGGGGCTCTTCCGTTAAGTGGAACGAACATATGTCTTCATGAATATTATGCGATATGAAAGATATATTATTTATGTCTAGTTTGTTTCGCGAAATTGTTCGCAAATTATTTGTGTTTTAACAATCACGAGAATATATTTTCTTCTTCGCGTACACTAAGTACGAACTTGCAAGTTCATTTACTTCACGTGTTCAACAATTGAGGAAACATTTTAGATACGCGTTGATTTGGGGCACTCCATCTCTGGTCCAACGAGAATAAAATAGCTCCGCGGTTTGCAACGCAGCGACCTAAGTCCACATCGAGCTCACGATCTCTGGAATCATAAATTACGACGATAAATCTCACAGTTTGAACCCTTTCGCAAATCCTATGCGCGAGACGTATCAATCTTGCAGGATTATCTCGACGAAATTTCGTTCGGCCATAGATTAAGCAACCGCACCTTTGGTTACGCGATAACAGCTATTTCGGGATGATTTTTAATTAACGCCCTGTAATATTGTTGACGCCTACCATTGGGCACGCTGTTTACCTTGATACGACCGTCGGTTGTTTAAATAATCGTGACGTGTGCTTCGATACGTTGTTGTCGTTCTGATCTTTAGACCAAGCTCCTCTAAGGTCATCATTCGAAGACTATAATCATTTTTCGGTAACCTAAAAATGATGTAATCTAAACATTTATATCAAATTTTATACAATATTAGAGTGAGCAATTTGTACATCAAGTTTCTTGGTGGGAGTCTCTAAAACATAAAATAATCGATATGTGGATATCAGAAAAATTGTAATACAATTTTAATAGTTGTTTTAGTAATTACAATTCTTTTTAATGGTCGATCGTTAACGAATAAATGGTATTAATATATTATTCGCGGATAGTATTTCTTGTCTATTTTCGAAAATTGCTTCGTTTTCCTCGAAACGTTTTAAAATCGTGCTTCTCATCAATTATTCGCGTCGATCACAGTCATCGGCTAGCAAAACATCTGTTCATAGTTGACACATGAATGTCAGACAGTGATGACTTTTCCATTCAGAGACGAGTTTAGCGTCAGAGACGACGAGTCCTTTCACGCGTCCGTTTCCTACGTCGAATCGCTGCCAAGTCACGTTCCCGGAATGGAATCATCCACGTGTCGCGACAACGAAATGTTCGTGATCGACAAATCAATCGACAGCGTGCATCAGTTTTCAATCTGGAAGACGGTGGTCCTGCATCCGTTCCCATGGAGATCTCCAAATCTTTACGTACTAAAACTGACTACTCGACATAGATACTTGTCATTTTTATAGACTATTTTACATTACTTTGTAAACAAAACAATAATGCATCCAAATTTTTAGCCATTCTTTAAATTATATATACCCAAAGAAATAAGTCCGATGAATAATTCCTCGAGGCTGCATCTTTACAATTACAATAATCGTAAATTAAAAATATTCGAATTCGTGGACATTTCTGAACCCACAAACATTTTATGGAGCCTTCGAAATTCCCAAAAGGTCCAAAATATTTCCAAAAACCACTGTTCATCGTACGAAGTGGAATAAACAGGTGTTCAAGTCTGTTAGAGTGATAGAACAGCATCTCCAGCGAATGATTTCCCGCGATTATGATTGAGAATTAGCTCAGACATTCCGAGAAGCTCGTCGGCGACCCGGCCACGGTTAAAACGGACAATAACGGTCGTCATAGATCCTCGAACGGTACGCGATCGAGGATTAGCGGAACAACGGGAGATGGATCCGCGCATCGGTGTCTGATTGCTCAGGGTGCTGACGTAACGATATCCAGGTGCGATTACAAGGATGATCGTAAGATTCCCGTAATGACGGAACAATGGAATGCTTAATTGAACCGGCTAGGCTATCTGAGAAGCGTCCAGCATCGGTTTTCTCAGCGGGTTGCGTCAGACGTTGCGTCCAGAAACAGAAAAATCGAAGAGATAAAATCGCAGCTGCTCGAAACTGACCGACCGAACCAGGATTTTGACGCTCGGGGTCGAAACGGACCCGTGCCCCACCTTTACAGAGCTCCAAATTTGTGAAACAAGTAACAGTAGACAATTTTTACCCTGCAAGAACAAAGATAGACTGAAACATCGAAATTTGAGTTAAAATAATATTGACCATAAAGAGTTGATCGTTCCTTTGTGCGTCATCGGAGCTTTCCGAGACGATAAGATCATCGACGAAAATTTCTGTCCGAGCCACGTTACCGAGATCGATCGATAATGGCGGGGTTGGCAATTAAAGAACAAAAGAAGAAAAAAGAGAGGGAATTACAGGGGGGATAGAGGAGGGATTCTAAAGGCTACAGGAGAAAAATCCATGGCGACAACACGCGTCCGGATCGTGACACTCGCTGGCAAAAAGCGTCGCGACGCGGGCGCAAGGCTGTCGAAGTGCGCGAGGTCAGTGCTGCGTGTGACACAATCGGTCGACATTGCTCGCGTTCGTGTAAGGCGGCGTGGAATTCGCGTTCCGCGATTATCTCCTCTCTTCTTTCTCTCTCTCTCTTTCTCTCTCTCTCTGTCTCTCTTTTTCTGGCTCCGTTTCCTCCCCGTCTCCTCGCGACACCCACTCGGCTCGCGTCACCGAGGCTCCGGGCCGATTTCCAATCGCGCGTACCGTTCATGCCAGCTACCGATCCCTTGCGTAACTATACCCGCTATTTTTGGCAGACCCGGCCGAGGAGGAAGCGGCGCGTTGAATTTCCTAGCTTGACCCTTTGAACCGACCAGCTTTGGAGGCTGAAACGACGAGGAGGTACACGGGAGAGTCGATTTTGATCCTCTACGGACCATAATGTGGAAATTAATGATAAGGTTTCGGGATTAAGTTTGTCCGGCGAAGACTGAGTTTGGTCTAACTTGATTATGACACTCTGTCGTTAGCTTTGGTGTTGAACCTTGTTCTTTTTAGAGTCTTTTTATGAAGTCGATAGCAAACTTTGTGTTCGCGCTCGCGTCCCTTTGAAATTGATAACAAACTGGTCGGACCTCGTTCTCCTTAAAACAGTTAACAAAAGTTGCGACACAGTCGCTTTATGAAACAGGTAGCAAGGAGTTGGAGCACATTCGTGCAGCAATGACTCGCAACGGTTCGCGGGATCGTTCTTGAAAAATCTGACGCATCGCGCCGTTCATTTTCGAGGAAGGAAAGGGAAACAATCGCCTGAAATGACGATCGGTTGTTCGCCGATTGAAATATCGCGCAGGTGGTATCTATTACGACGACCGTATAGAGTGGTGACGTGGATCAAAGAAAATTCTACCGTGGCTCATGGACGAGCCGCGAAGGCCGACGTTTTCCATACGAGGAGTGAAAAAAATAATTCGACGAAGATGTTTCTCTCCTTGTGGAATCGAGACGATCGGGTACGAGGGCTCCGATGGATCGTGGGCGCTCGATCTTTGCCTTGCAAATCTTCGAACCGCTTAATCCTCGTCTCGTATGGATCGATTCAATCGGTTCAAGTGAAACACGAAAATGGCCGGTGTTGAAAGCGAATAATATTTTTCATACGTGAAAACTGCCGTTGGAAATTCGAAAATCTATTTTTCGAAGCGAACGTATTTCGAAAATAAATTAAAATAAAAATTTCCAAGAACCCAAACATAAATCTATTTTATAAAATTTCATCTACATAATAATCTATTTAATAATAAATCTATCATCTTCGCCTCGCAAATTTTCAAACCGCTTAATCCTCGTCTCGTATGGATCGATTCAATCGGTTCAAGTGAAACACGAAAATGGCCGATGCTGAAAGCGAATATTATTTTTCATACGTGAAAATTGTTGTTGGGAATTTGAAAATTTATTTTTCAAACGAACGAACTTCGAAAATAAATTAAAATTAAAATTTCCAAGAACCCAAGCATAAATCTATTTCATAAAATTTCATCTATATAATAATCTATTTAATAATAAATCTATCAAGTGCGGAAACAAATAAAAATTCTCCAGTACAAATTCCAGATTAAATGAACAAATGAATCTTTGAAACAGTTCGAGTTGAAAAATTCAGAATTTATTGCAGCACGAGCTCGTAATGTGTGAGAGAAATTAATTGGTTTTCCGAGAAGACCGTAACGTTCTAATCAGTGCTCCACAGTGAATCGCTCGCCGATTACCACGAGCATTGACACTTTATCTTGCCACTATCGCTCCACTAACTATGCAGGCTGACAGACGTGGAACATTGCTTGGCCTGTCCTGCATCACCGATCGACAAGCAACAAAGCACGAATCATTTCTTTCCCCAAGAGGGATATCAGTCGTTCGAATTATCTGAAACTTGTCTTTCCACGGCTCGGATCGATGTTTACTGGTTATATCACTCGGCAAACCGTTGATAACGACAGTTACGTATTAATAATCGCCACCGCTGTTCTCGGCGAGCGTCCCTCGCATTAGCGACACTGCGCTAACGAGTCGCCTAGCTTCAACTATGATTTCATGAATGAGAATGATCGGAGGAAACTGAGATTTTTGCACCGAGGTGTAGCAGATGAACCAGATTTTTGGTTTGTGCACTTTTCCAGTCGTGTTTCTGTCATAATAACAATATTTTGTTTGCGCGAAGTTGCACGTTCTTGGAAAATATCAGAGAAGAGAACGCAGTTGTGTTAGAGTCGATCAATTATTGAGTTTCAGAATTTTTTAAAAATATTTGTTTATTATTTCAGTATAAAATATTGGAGTCTAGTTATTACACACATGATCTGAATGAAGATCGAAACGTCGGAGTTACTTTAGTAATTTGCAAAGTTGCTTTGTAAATTAAGTAACAAATGATCGAAAGCCTGGGCAGAAAGTATTAACAATTTTATTACACGTTGCAAGGCACGAATAAATAGATTTTTGACACGGGAATTTTGTTGGAGTTCCTAATAATTTTTCTAACAAATATAATGTCTTTCTTTCGACTTTCTTATTGATCTGTGATCATCCAAGAATATAAAAATCTACAATGATTGTGCTATTTCTGAGCAAAAGTACTACAAAAATTCAAAGTGAATGACCCTAGAAGAAATGTCTTCAAAGGGTGTATTAAAAAATTGACAAACGAAGCTGCGAGTGCATCTAAACCCAGGCAACATTCGTTTTACAGTTGCGACGAAATTGTCCACGATCTGCGAGTCAAATAGAGCAATTGTTCTTGCAAGTAATGAATAAATAACTGTGTTCCTGTAGCTGGCAAGTGAAAAGTCTCCGAATGCATCAGAGGACGAGATTACACAATGCTGCGTCGAGATTGCACGTTCCGCGAACGAGTGGTTATCGGCGTTTGATTTTCACAGAACGAATAGTTAATTCCGCGAGGAGATAGCGGTTTGTACATTAGCGGGACGATTGATAAAGCGGATCGAAGGAGAAAATAGAGCAGGCAGCTCGGAGCTGCAGCGATCTTTACGTGACGATCGACACGTAAGCCGATTATTCGGAGACGCTATCAACGCTATGAGTCAACCGGAAGAACAGTTGCCGTGCAACGAAACGTTCCTTGCGTCGAGCAACGAGCAATCCGACAGGAAAGTTGTCGCGTGTTTTTCCCATGATCCGTTGGTGGCCATCTTGTCCTCTCGGTGATTCACCGAAAACCAAGTAACCACTAATTAATTAATACTAAAATTTCCGTGCGTGCGTCAGTCGAAATACCTATTTCAGATTCTTTATTTCACAGCTGTCGAATTTATTGCAATACTTTCGTTTCTTTTTTTATTTTTTAACGTCGCTTGACATATTTTCCACACATTAATATACGACAAGAACGACAAAGATTGTTCTGGAGACCGTTCTCGTTACACAGCAAGCGTCCGATCGAAGAATTCGATTCGCAGACCTCGGGTCGACTATTTTTTCGCCTAATCGGATGGGCGTCGCGTCGAGGCGATGACGGTGCGCGGTACTCTAATTGAAGGACTCTAAAAAGGAGACAGAAAAGGAGGAGGCGAGGATTCCAGGAGGAATCGACGGGCTCGGCCCAATTACTCGGCTGAAAATCGAAGTCGAAGACGGGCTTCGAGGCCGGAAATAGGCACCGTCCACCGTGCACGACTTCCTTTTATGTCGCCACGGCCATTGTCGTATTTATGTAACAATAGAATTAGCCGGTGAGTAGACCAGTGGGACATGGAATCGAAGGGAATCCGAAATAAACGATCGTTGTCGGCCTGCACCGAAATAAACGAGCCGCGGAAGACGCATTTTTGCTTCGCGAACCGACCGAGCAACAATTTGCGACCATTCTACATTGAATAGCAACAAGAGAACGTTAATTATCCTCTTAATCGCACGTGGCTTCATCCATTTTATAAAACGATAATGTTAAAAAAAATTTTACCTGTATCGAAATTATAAAAATAATTGCTTTAATTTTACGAAATCTTACGTTACGCATATTTTGCATAAAAATCTGCAGTCTAATTATTATTGTGCACATAATTATATTATTTATATGCAGCAATAATAATTCGTCCTCAAAGAATCGATATTGTCCGCTCACTGTTTTTATCTCTCTCCTCAAGTTGCACAACTGTCAATATATTTTCCACTTACTTAACACGAAGATTGCAATAATTGCAGTTTCCAGACGCGGAAATCGGGCGACCATAATCGAATTTCCTCGAACCCGGTTAGGATCGTTTCCATCGAGACCGAAACAGGTCTATGTCGTTTATGTCGCGGAGGATGTGTCAGAGAATGTCTCAGGTGTTGCACAGAGACGCAAATAATCCAGGAAACAATATTTCGGGTGGATCGGTTTAGAAATGGAGATTTCGGCAGAACGCGGATGGATAAACAAAATTGATTGCGCAATTGGCGTGCCAGACGCTGTCTAATGTCACCTCAAACAGGCTTATCGACGATAATAATCATCGTCTGATGCGCAAACGTCCTTATCAGCCCGGTAACAGTCGATCAATGCTGTGCAACATTTAATGCGCTTACACGTGCAGTCTTCGTTCTCTTTTTCTCTCGTGGATGAATATTGCAATTCTTTATCTGCCCGATCGAACGACCTCTGTGTGTCCAAGTGAATCAGTATGTGAATCAGTATGAGTTCCATTTCTTTTTAAACGCTCTCGAGTTTCGAAATTCCTCGCAGATTAGGTAACGAGAGATAATTTCGCTTTAATTTCCGGTTAAGCGGCGATTATGTCAGAAGAAGAGTCGCATAAGATCCGACTGCAGACTTTTAATCTGTTCTTCACCGAAATATTTTTAACAAATATTTTTTCATTCTCACAGTATCAAGATACCAACGGAAGGCTGTCATTGTGTGGATTAAAGCATCCAACTCTGGGGAACGTATCGCGACAGAAAAATATTTAGGTCTCCAGCTGAAATTCCTCTTTTATGTACTATCTTCGATCGTGAATCTCTTCGTACGAATCTTATCCATCTCTGCCTAATATTAGGAGTCGGTGTCCCTTTCGATCTCGCGATCTCTAGATCATAAAAGCAGATAGACGACCCAGTGAGATACATCTCTTCGCAAGCCTGCTTTGAAGGAAGATCAGCGACGAATCAGACAAATCGTAACTATTATTATTATAATTCGACCGCGTGTCTTTATGCAAAATAAAAATTGGTTTCTTCCTCTAATAATTCTAATAAGTGGAAAGTAATGTATTGAGACTTTTAAATCCTAATCTCTGTTTTATAGTTTGCTCACTGATTTTCTGCATAAATGCTTAAAATTTACGATCTAATTATACGCGCCGCGCAATCGGATGAAAAATGGTTTCCAATAATTGTTAATATTACCTGAGTGTTAAAAAATGTACTATTGACATATCAAGAACGGAATCAACCGAACTCAACCAGGAAGATCAGCGGCGAGCCAGACAAATCGCAGGCTCGCCGGAAATTTTCCTAGACGAAAGAAGATTGTTTTCGCGGAAAGAATCAGCAGAGACGCGAATGTAGTGGTCGTTTGGTTTCCGACGTCAGCCGGCAATCAGCCGTTTCAGCGAATGCCTTGAATCAGGCTCGAATCGTTCTTGAAGGCAGTCCGTCGAGCGTTGCACGCAACGTTATCGCGTCTATTTGCTGAGCCTACGATTAGATCACATTCATGGCTCCGCGAGGGAGCTCGTAGCTGGCCGGCATGCGTGCTGTAGTATAGTTACTTACGCGCTATCGGTGACGCAACGTAAGCGAGCGTTACGTCTTCCTCTAATCGCTCTCTGGCCGATGATAAACGATCGCTTTGTAGGACGGCGTTGCTGGTATCGCGTTCCGCGGCTCTAATCGCCGATAAACAATTCCCTAATGAAACCACAGACCTGCCCCCCCTAACTCCCCAATCATAGTTCTCGCCGACAGATTCCAATAACAGAAATCATTTCGCGTGCCTACACACACACATCGGTGTGATGAAACCGAGCCTCGCAACCAGCGGATTACGAGACCGGTTATCGGCCGAACGTTGATTCATCCGGTCTCTTGCAAGTGAATTAAATCAGTGGCGAATCAACACGACCTCCGAACCCATAGCGAATCCTCCTACAAACCTTCGAACGTCTCAGACGACGTTCTTCCTCCATTTTCGCTGTTGGGGGAATTTTTAAGGACGCGTTTTAACGGGAACAATTTTTTCTGTTATTTTAATAATGCAGGAAGATAGTTGTACAATTTCAAAAAGATTGGCTCGATACACCGGTTACATTAAATTCGAAAAGGTTCGTCAGTTTTCAGTGTACACCTCGTAATTCTATACTCAAGATGGCGGACCGCGCGAGGTGCGTAGAGCCACTACGCAGCGAAGTGGAGTCTTTCTTTAATTCGCTGTAACCCCAATATCTATTTTTAAATATTGTACGAACCTCGACAATTGTGTGTTTCAAGTTACTGCATTACCGTGCATCATTTATACTTTGTCATCGTAATAAATGATGTGTTTACCAAAAGCGCATTCACTGCTTCACCGTTTTATTACCTAATTTGTGTTAACTGTCCATTGTCCACGCTTAATTGTCGTGCAGGTTCATGCACTGCTTACGCGCAAAGCAGCATCGTTACTTCGAAACAATCGAATTCGATAATCATTGGTGAGCGAACGAGGATGTGTGTTTCCTCTCCTCGATTTTACGAGATGTCGTTAAAAAGCGTCACGGGGGTCACTGTCGACGTCTTTGAACCTGCGGGAATATTCAATCTCGTTCGAATCATATTAAAAACGTTTAAAACGTCTGCATAATGTAAAATAGCATTACGTTTAAACACAAAATTCACTTTCGTTTAATTTCAGTGTCTCGCAATCAGGTTAGAAAATTTTTATTTTGCGCGAATATCCACGGGCTGGAGCTCGCAGTGAAATTGCCTAGAATATAATTTTTCTAATACGATGTAGAAATAATATATGAATTATTACGCTAGTCGGTGATCGATTTTAAGCACGACGAAGGCAATAAAACCGATTACAACACCGATACGGTTTTCCAAACCGAAAAAAATGGCGAAGATATCGAAATAAAATATAAATTATTACACTAGTCGGTGATCGATTTTTAGCACGACGAAGGCAATAAAACCGATTACAACGCCGATACGGTTTTCCAAACCGAAAAAAATGGCGAACGATGGCGAAGATATCGAAAGAAAATA
>CM052191.1:7514649-7555477 GCA_028455805.1 Lasioglossum figueresi
TTATGACCTCTATGGTGCTTCTGTTTTTTAAATCGGTGCAGACAATTCTCATTTTCCATGAAGATCGGCAGTCTAGTCGTCAAGATCGGTAGACCAGGCACCGAGATCGGCGCGCCTCGGTCCACCAAACTCAAAATCCACGGTCCACGTGGCGATCGCGAGTGTCGACCGGTATTCCGATAATCGATCGGCGGACGTTTTCACTGCGACGACCCACTTCCGACTCAGAGCGCATTCGTCCGGCTCTATCGGCGCATGCAACACCGAGGCCTCTCCCCCGCCGCGCGGAGAAAGTTTTGATCTCGAACGTGAAACCGACGCTCTGCACCGGCGCGATTTTCGCGTCATATCCGATCGCGAGAGCGACTGAAAACGAACGAAACCGACCGGCGGAGAGAAAAAGAAAGACGGAAAAAGAAGAATGTGAAAAGCCGGGCCCGGATTCCGCGGGATACCGTTGCAAGGTGAAAGTGGAGTAAACCTGGAAGAGCCTCTCCTCTCCTCGTCTGCAGAGAGAGTCTCGAACAAGCTCGACGGTTCAAGTTCAACGACGACGGTGAACCGCAGGGCTCCGAGAACATTCCCGGAATCGTAAAATCGCTCGAGACGATCACGATCGGTCGATTCGTCACGCTTCTGACACATCGATCTCGCGAAAACGATTTCCAGAGGCTCCACAGTGTATTCCTCAGTCCCAAAACTTTGTTACACATCCCACCATTTTTTCTTACGTCTTACAAGCATTTTCATAGGTTCAAGAAATGTTTCCGAGATTCTAGCCTCTTCGTCAGTGCCATAACTTTTTTACAAACCCATACCAGTGCTTCATGTTTCATTCACAAAATTGTCTTACGGGTCCTGTAAATTTTCTCAGTTTTTAAAAATGTTGCCACGAGTCCCTGAAATCGATTTGTCAGTCTCACAATTTTTTCGCATGCTCTAACGAATGTTCCTCCGGTCCCACGGTGTTCTCATCAGTCCCAAAATTCTGTTCATTCTCCCGCAGAGCATGCGACACCTCCGCAACTCCCACAACGATTTCCACAGCCTCCATGTTTACGATGAAAGTCGCCTACGAGCTCGATTCCTGTTGGCTCGCGACAGGACAGGGTTCAAAACGCTGGTAACAAGGCCAGTGGTGGTCTGGCCCTGAACTTGAATTCGGCACAGTGGCCAGAAACGAGGCTCGTCTCGTTCGGGGTTCAACGTCTTCGAAAGTTGTTCGAGAGAGTCCCACGACCGGCACTCTCGAAATTCCACGGGAACGGTCGATTGTACATGGTGTATATCATCGTCCGTGTTACACGAGCTCAACGGGAGGGAGGAGAGAAAAAGAAAGAGGAGAGAGAGAGAGAAAGAGAGGGAGGTGCGTGAATTACGCATCGGCGGCGGTTGCGATTTCGAAACCAGCCGCGAGTTCATTGCCATCGAGTGAGCTGGCCGACTGGGTTGCACACGCGTTGCGTGCCTTCTATTTACACGGTTCACGCTTATCTACCGAGCAATCGGGTTCCGATGGGCTGCGGCCCTCGAGATCCTGTCGAAATCATCGGAAATCGGGTCATGCTGAGCAATGCAACGCGTCATTCGAGCTCGGTGCAACGACACCGCGTCGTGTGCTTGCTGCTGAAGGCGAAAATGCTTCGATCGTTCAACTGTTAACGCCAGATTCAGAGTTTCTTACATTAATCCGTGTAAATGATGTGCATGTGTTTGCTCAGTTTTTTCTAACGATTTTTATTGTGTTTCCAAAGACACGCGTTTGTTCAGATTTTCATTTCATCAGAATTTACTGAATGATTCCTCGAATGCAACTACACCGCTGTGCAAAAGAAAGAAACACCCGGCCGTGTTTAATAGGAAAGCGTAAAAACTCAGATAAGAACACGGTAAGTTTTAAGAAAGGATTCCGCTGTTTAATTGAATAGCTCTGAGACTACGTGTCATTGTTACGAATCAATCGTCGTAGAATACAATTTCTACGTAAAGATATTGTTTGTCGTCGTATCTTATAATTATACCGGGCGCTTCTTTCTTTCGCACAGTAGTGTATATGTATGTACATGTACGATGCGAATAATCGTGAATAAAGTCACTCAGCATGTGACTCGGACACCAACGTGGGATCATCTAGCACGGCTGGAAGAGCCGCTAACTAAGTAAGAAGCGACATCGGGTAAAGAATGCGGCAAAAAAATTAATTACCAGGTTCCGATGATAACCTACAGCGACCGGTGAGCTAACCTAGACCTTTATCTTGGTGGAAACGTGGGAATGCACTTGGCGCGAACGCGAAGAGAAATTTCGCGTCGGTAAGAGAACCGAGGGAAACGCGTGGGCGAGGCTGACATTGTCCACCTGGAACGGTGATACACACCGGCATCCGGCGTTTATGTGCTCGTAGGATGCACCGATTTAGGAGAACAATACCTTAGAACCTAGAGAGGAGATTAACGGATCAGCGTTACTTGGGAAAGTTTGTGAATGGGCATGATTGAACATTGGTGGGCAGATTGGAGACTAGATCGAAAATTCCAACGATTTTCTGCCACGGTGTAATTTAAAACGGTAAAAACATTGGAACAGCGATCTGAAGAGACCACTCAGGGTCTAATCGAAGAATCTAATCGAAGAAGCTTTCCTGATTAATTGCTGCAACAAGGAACGTAGTCGATGGAGTTCTCGATATTCCGGGGCTCGCGAAATTCTGCGGCTGGTGGGGAGGGAAAGGACGAAGGATGCCATGCCGTGGCGAAAGAGAACTGGCACGACGGTGTATCGGGGTCAAGTGGCACGATAGTAGGCAGCGACGAGGCCTACTTCGCTGAAAACTAGACGGAACGACGCGCGAAAGAGCAACGAAGCGGCCCGCAGCCGTACAATGTTGTTCCGCGCAAGCCATCAACTCGACCGGCCTTTCTAATCGTGGCCTGTATTTCGCCTGTCGCCTGAATTATCCTCGTTACCTCTTCTAACTGCTGGGGCGACCCATCCGGGGCCCAATCTGTCCAGAGAAAATTTATTTACCATTATATATTCAATTTTGAGAGCCCTGTCTTTGACCCATTTCGGCAGCCCTAGGTTGAGAGTCAGTTCACTTTGCCTGAATTATCCTCGAAACTTTCTACGAATTAGGACGACTCATCCAATCTGTCAAGAAGAAATATTTTTGTGATTATTTGTCCCATTTTGGTAGCCCTATCTTTGTCTCCTTTTTGACAGCCCTAGGTCTAGGTTCAGTTTTGTTATCCGAGACCGTTTCCGAGGGAAATCTTTCTTGAACCTGTGCATATTGTACGAGGGCCTGGAATGCGATCCTTAAAGGCCATTTAATGTCTTTCTAAATAATCGAATTAATGAAACGAGTTTGCCGATGGTGTTACGCGATTACAGTGATTACATAATGAGCAACCGTTTAAACAGATTAGATAATGGTGGATGGAGCGGGGGAGCGGCAAATATTCGGGTCGAGGCACGATAAAATCGAAGCTTAGGAAATCTAAATACGTCCCCACAACTTCAATTCATCGAAGCCAGTATTCTCATCATCGAACAATCAATTAATCACGGTTAATTCGCGTTTTGTCCCCTAGATCTACTATCATCGTGCACAGGTATTCTTACATTCAGATAGTTCCGATAATAGGATCAAAGTACATAGTCTCATTCTCGCGTCCCATGAGATAATGATTACGATGATAGTCTAGATTTCAGAAGCATTCAGGAACCACGTGTTTCGTTACGAATGTCTATTAACGTGTTGCTCGAACGATTACATCATTTCTTGATCCCTCTCGAGTGTTTCGAAGAAAGTTATCGAGATTATCCATCCAGAATAACGTTTGCCTGTTGCGCAATCGATCCATTGTTTATTTGTCTTCGCGAGACACGAGGTAATCGCGCCTAGTTAAAATCTTGAAGAGTCTGTTCGATGAATTTTTATCAGGTTACGCATTTTGTGCTATCATATCGTGACGAATTCAATCGATTCCGAAAATTGAAAATTTTATACATTTGTAGGATTTATCGTAAGAGAAATCTTTTCAATCCCATTTTTGTAAATCATCAAAACTTCTGCCAGTGCGTTTTTAAAAATCTACAATAAACTGCACGATTGTTATATGTATATTAGAGATATGTATACTTCAAGCTGCAGAGAAGATTTACGAATCAAAGGAAGCCTGTTCCCGAACCCTCGCTCATAAATCCCTTAGGCTAAATCATTCACGACGTAGAGGAAGCATGTCATTACTTATTTGCTTAAGCACAAATGACGGATTCAATTAATTTCGGCTTTGTTGAATGTAAATCCTGTTCTCAATATTAAACCAGCTACAAGGTACACAATAATTGTTGATAATGAAACTGTAAAATTTATGTGTTTACAGCATGCATAACAAAAGAAACAAGCTCTCAGCCTCGATGTTCCCAAATCCGAAAAATCTATTATAGTCGTACGAAACTGCGTTGCGAAAATCACAGTCATTGCAAATTAGATCGGGAACAACTACTTGACGCTACAGAGAAGATTTACGGATTGAAAGTAGCTCGAGCCCTCGATCATAAATCCCCAGGGCTGAATCATTCGCGACACTAAAGAATCTACTAGGATCGCTGGATCTCTTTGTCTCGGTGCTCGATCTTCTTTGTTTGAAAGCCTTTGGACACGTTCGGGCCGTCTATTTTCGTGTTCGATTTACTCCGGTATCGGTCGTGGGATTTGCCCGGTGGCCCGTTTCCGAAATATCGACGCGGACGTGGAACAATACCGTCGCGTCGCCGCGCCGCTAGAATTTAGATCGCGGAATGTAGGTCCGTTCGCATGAGAGATCGATCCCCCGGTCTGAACTCTCCCCCGAGACGAAGACACGTAGAATTTCACTGAAAATAAAGATTAGGTAACCTCGGGGAATCGTCGCGCACTATATATAAATCGCGCCGACCTCGATCGCGGACATGTTTCACGCGCGTCATCGTTCCTTTCTCGCTTTTCGATCCTGGCCGCGTTTTCAGCGAGATCGAAGGTCTTGGCCGTGGGCGGCGCCATTGCAGTGGCAATTTAACCGCTTCCGGTCCCGTAATATTCCGACATGGTAACGCACCAAAGAAAGAGCGCCGTTTGCTCGGTGCTTGCGAAACTAATTTAATATGCTCTGAAAAATTCAAAGTCGAGCAATCGGGTTAAACAGGGGCACAATGTTGTGTCGATACTGCTTAAGAAAAAATTTTCAGCTCGACAACCACCGAAGTACGGTGTTTACGCCGTCAGGACCGAAGACGCCACTTTGGCGTCGCGCGAAACTCCAGACAAATTCTATCCCGGTTTTTGAGCGATTGCGTGGAATAAATGGGCTGGAAATTCACGACGATGTCAGTGGAACGGATATGATCGTTTTTGAGGCTAGTCGAGCCACTTGTTCACTTTGAAAATTGTTTAAACATAGTGGAATACTTGTAAAAACATGAAAATGCATATACATGTCTGACAACTGTTCGAAAGTTCAATTTGTTGAATATTTAAAGCGATAAGGAGGAATCGTTTTCGACGTGCAAAAATTAGAAAAAAATCGATTCGGAACGCGCGGAAACGGTGAAAAATCGTGGGACATCGTCGAGAGGAACGATCGAGTAGGTTTCCGAACATGATCTCGAGGCCGAGGGGAAAGTGTGTGTGGTCACCTAGGGAAAAAAGACGCGGCGACGACTGGATTTTCTTGCGATATCTCGTGCTTTCACTCGTAGAAACCTTCTCGCGATCCTCTCTCGAGGTTCTACAACAACCCGCCGCGATCGACGCTATCGAACACATCCCGATTATCGGATCTGGGTCACGGTAATTCGTGTCCCAGTTCGCATTTATCGTTCGCAGCGTAAACCGAAGCTGTGACATAATCGCCGCGGAGGATGGACGGGTCAGCGGAGACGATAACGCCGCTAATTCGATGACGATGACGGTAGAGGAGGATCGGGGGAGTCATCTGTCCCAGATGATTCACTGGGAACGATCCTGATCGTCGCACCGCGCGCTGTTTCGTGGGAACGAATAATTAGAAAGAAAACGGTGGTTGCTATTTGGAATCCAAGATCGTGCAATCATGCTTTTGAGTACGTGCACAATCTGGTTTGAGTCATGCGAGGTTGAACAGGTTGCGATGATTGTTATGTTTCTGCTGCGTAATCAATTGTGAAATGGGAGGTTGCTATGAAAGGCGGTTTTCTGTGGATTAGAACGGTTTCAAAGGCCTGCGCGGCGAGCGGTTTTAATACTTTATCCGATCGGAGTCTGTTAATACGTTTTTCCATGATTGTGGTCTGTCTTAAAGAACTTTAATAGCTTTCTCGTAATTAATGGTTTCGACAGACACGATTATATTTGATGTGGATTAATCGTTGATTCGAGAAGCAAATTTTGTTGTTGAGAAATTGATTGAGAAGTCGTCGCTGACGGATAACGTGCCAGTTGAGGATCAGAGTTTGAATTAAATAGCGGAATACCTGGGGAATTTTAAATGATTTAAACAGTCTGTAAAATGTCTAGAGAAATGAAAATTTATTGGGCGAGACGTTTTAATTAAGGAAGATGAAGTAAACGATAAATCAGTGTAGCGATCAAGGAATCAAATTGAACGATGCACTCTCCGAGGTATTACAGTTTCAGCGTACACGGTTTAGAAAGTGGTTTCTAGAACACTCCTCTCAACTTTGTTTCCAAGCAGGTGTAGAAAAACCGTGACTGGAAAGTGAGAAAAATGTTCTCTAAATTTCTTCAATTATCTCATAATTTTTCTCCAGAATTTTTTATCGGTGCTACAATTTCTTAAAAGTTCTTTCAGCTCTACAACCATTCCATCGTACTTAAAAATTGTTTAAACGTCGCGCAACCTATCCGAACGTCCTCCAGTATATTTGTAGACGACGCTTCAGAAAACTTCAACGTGGTAATGAGCAAAGAAGTACTTTCTGACAAAGTTAGAACGTACATTTGTCCATTCCGATTGAACGACGAACCGTCGCCGTTGTTTGTCTTTGAAATTGCCAATGCGAATCCGTTGTTTACCGAATCAATCGCCGGGAGAACAGAGCGCTTCGGTGTTTCGTCGACGGACATTGAACCACGACGGTGTTCGAGGTCGGCCGCGAGGAGAGTCGACGTAAAGTTAGAAGTTCTTGGCTACTCTCCCTGCCGCGCGCCGCCATTCCACCGGTTCGCCACTTTCTCCTGCGGTGAACGCGAACACCTATCCGATCGATCCATCTTCCTCCTTCCTCTCTGCCTCTCTTTCCTCCCGTTTTTCCCGGCGAGCTTCGTTTTTCCGCGGATTCCTTCTGTCTCGCTCTGTTCCGACGAGAGACGGCGACCGAGCGAAACCGACGCGGCGCGATCGAACTTTTAATGGCGAAGAAAAATGAGAACCATGGAACTGCTAGCGAAGTGTGAAGCAGAGTATCCGCCTAAAAAAGTGATCGTCGACTGACGGCGAAGCAGACGAGGGGCTCGCGGGCTCGGAAAATCGGAGAGGTCCAGATAAATTCCCCGGCGGCGAGCGAATAAAAAGAAGATGGCGGTTGCGACGCGACGCGACGGTGATTGAATCGCAAAGGGTTAAATCGTCGCTGGGATACACCTTTTTCCCCGGATCATGAACGCTCCAGGTAGCCGATAAAGGAGTTATTTGCATCGCGAAATAAAAAAAGACGCGGAGGACCGCGAGACGGCGTCAAAGAGGAGGACGGCCCCCGCCCTGTTCGAAGGAGGAAAAGAGGAGGAAAAAGTGTGTCGTATCCGGTGCAACGGGCGGCCAGATATGAAAAAAGAAAAGAAACGTGGTCAAGGGCGATTGCAGGACCGTTACATCATCGAGGACGATGCTGACGATAATCGGGAAGCTGGCCTGGCCGCCCGCGCCACGGAAAAATGCCCGATTACAAAAGCCCCGGGTTGCGACACCTGGAATTCAGAGTCTCGACATCGATCCTGGATAACACGGTGATGTCCTTCGACGATTCGTTGTTCGCTGCTGCTGGGATCGAGCGAACGTCACAACAATCGGGCATCAAACTGCAATCTGCCATCAGCGGCGCTTATGTAAATTCGCTAACGACGGGTCACCGTGCACTGTAACCTCGTGACGACATCGATTATGAAAACGATACCGTCTGTACAGTCAATTTATTATTTTTCCAAGTCTTCGTTCAAAGGTTCGAATGTTAATTGATAAAATTTAGAGGTTGATATTTAAATCTGAACTCTACCGTTCAAATTTTACTGTGCACTTGATTTTTACCGAACCAGAGCTAAACGCCTCGTCGCAAATGTTTTCAGGTAGGACCAAATCGATCCAGGACCGAGAACATTCGCACAACCGAATACTTTCAGTGATTGATTTTAATACCTGTGCGGACCGTTATCTGCGCCTCTATCGCAGCAACGATACGGAGAGAGCCTTGGCATTATTTTCTCGCTTCGCGGTAGGCGCGTTACTTAATCGAGTTATGAAACCCGCGGTGTACGGTATCGGCTAAACGGTCGATTGGAACGGCACCGACGACAGCGAACCTAAAGATCGAAATAGTAAACCGCCACTCGTCGATCCTCTCTTTGACATTTCTAATGGGCCTTGTTGCTCTGCCACTCGTCGCTACCATTCGCGGACGGCTCCGTTCCCAACCTTTCGAGTTACGCTCATCCTCCGCTGGTTGCTGCCCGAGGACCTTATTCGATCGAAAAAAAACATTTCACGTCCTTTGTGTCTGATCCTGTAGCCTACATCAATTTTATCCACAAGCAGACCTTTCCTTTCAATTTCTCTGTATTTCCTTATCGCTAACCTGTTTAAATATATTACAATAAATCTGCCACCTCTCTCCGGAAATTAAGAAGTGGAATTAAATCCACGTGCTTGTGAACATTTTTCATCGGAGATAACCCGAGGAATACGGGTATTGTGATAGATCGTTCTTCCATCCCTACAGCATTCGGATGCACAAAGACAATCAACCTCGCGACACCCTCTATCTACCTAGCCTCTGCAACGCATCATCCCCAATAACAAGGTACTCCTAGATCCTCGCGATCAATCGAACTTCCGGCAAAGCTCAAGAAAGATCGGCAATGCCCTTGCTCCGCCCATTTTCCGTCTGGTCGCCAAGAAACGGTACGGAACCCGTTTCGAGGTTGTCCCGTTACGTTCATCGAGGAGGAACCACGCGAAAGAAAAAGAGAGAGATGGAGTCTCTCGGTGTCCCGTGGACGATGAACGAGCCGAGTGGACGGCGCGAGAGGGTGTAAGAGAGAGAAAGAGTGACTCGAAGGGAGAAGGCGGGGAGCGGAGCCAGTTTTCGAACGGTCCTGGAGAAAGTGGTGGCTATACATTTACTGACCTACATTACCCTCGTTTTGCCCCCACCCAGGCCACTGTCAGCGCCGCTGACACCCACCGGAGCGTACCGGCGGCATGGCAGCGCACAAATTGTCCCGTTACACACCGGCCGCACGTACACGTCATCAACGTGACCCACAAAATGACACCCGGCCTCTCCCCGCCGTTCCGTCGGATCGCCTGTCTTTTATTCCAAAATTATGTCACGCGACCACGCCGAAACCGGCGGCTCAACAGAATCGGGGACGGAGACCAGCGATCCAGGAATCGCTGATCGAGCCTAACGCCAGGGACGTCTTTATTCTGTGGATGCTACCAGTCTTCAGGGTCCATCAGACATTTTGGACCACGCGGAACAATTTAGGCTCCTTTGCACTCGGAGCTACACCAAACGTATCTTTCGATTTAGCCCTCTGTTTATTTATTTAATTGCTTTGATCAGTCAATAGATGAACATATTAACGCTTTACCTACCGGAAGCCTATTAATAGGATTATGAATAATTTTGCTGTATCAAAAGGAAGCATAGAAATTTTCTTTTACATTGCAATCTTAAATGAATCTATTAGATGACGTTATCGAGGGTGACTTGTTCGTTCACGATGAAAATTGCTGTTGCTATCGAAGGTTCCATTAAAAAGTGTTTAGCCGTGTACCATAGATTTTTCAAAATTATGCAATAATCACCGGTCGGTAATGTGTTAACGTATTACATATATAGCTTAATTCACGTCTTAACTTAAATTAACTTAAAACTAGATTGTAAAGCTTCTGCTTGGTTACATTAATTAGTTTAATTTAATGAGATTAAATTTTAATTGCGCATCGCTTAATAAGATCGAAGATAATTGACAGGCCTTTAATATCTCGGCCGCATAGGAAACATTTTATACGAGACGGGAGACAGTACTTGCGACGGAGGAGAGCTGATACGAGTGTACCGCGTTCATCTTCATATTTTGGACATCGCCGAATGATGTGATCTAGATCATGGGATTCAGCACCACACTCGAAAGTGCTGTCTATAAGAATTTCACTCTGGCTAGCGAAGCGATTTAACCCGCTATTGCATGAATTTTTATGACCAGTTGAAAAGAAATATATATGGCTGTTGGTAAACTTAAAAATGAGTGTGGTCACGAAATAAATAATAAAATTTTACTAGAAAATGTTATTTATTGCATTTTATACGTATACAGGGTGAGTCGAGAGGAACGGACCAAATTCCAGGAGCGGATTGTACACAGGAAAATAATGTAAAAAAACTCATATGTTCTTATCCGATTTGCATTTTATTTTTTTTTCTAATTTTTTTTCAATCAAGAGAGCAACAACCGCCCTTCGTAGACGAAGCCGAAAATGTTTAGAGATCAATATGGCGGTATTTTCGAACATTTATCAAAATAAGAGTATGATAACCGAAATGTTAACGTATGAAATTTTGTTTAATTGTGATCACGCTATAAAATGAAAACAAATGAAAATCGGATAAGAACATATGAGTTTTTTTTACATTATTTTCCTGTGTACAATCCACTCCTGGAGTTTGGTCCGTTCCTCCCGACTCACCCTGTATATTATACGTATTTTACTTAATTATATTATACATATATTTATACATGTATACGGTTTTATTCGTAAGCGCAATGTTCCCACTTGGAACCAACATGCTCAGAGTTTTCAGTATTGTCTACTTAATTTACTATAGAACATTTGAAATCTAAGTCCCCAATTGGGAACGAAATGCAATAGAACGTTAAATATTTACATTCTGTATTATAGCGATACAATACTCGAATGTTTAGTAACTTACACAGGGTGGGACGTTATAAACAAGTCACCTGAATAATTCTCCTGCTTTTCAAGATAGAAGAAACTGCATTGAATACCAAGTAAGACTGGTTTGGTGCATTTTCATCTATCTTCAAAACCAAGCGAGTTATTTTATATACATAGAAATTGAATGTTTTTATTGTTTTAATTATGCGATCAAGTTGAAACTAATGTCCCGACGTCCTTCATCTTTTTAATGCGAATCCGATCTTTTCATAAATGTATAAAATCTGAAATCTATTAACTTCCGACTTCCATCAGCCCGAAAGGCCTGCTTAAACCGTTTAGTTTCCATGGAGCCAAAGATCAAAGTCTGCTCGGTGGATTGAATCTTTAAATGTCTCGAGTGGCCAGAAAGAGGATCCTGAAATGCAACGGCGAGTGTCCCCTATTAAATTCGAATGCAGTCATCCGAATCCTCCCACCGTCGAAACCCAGTTCCGAAAGTGCCTTCAACGGCAGTCTTTACAGTTACGCGTTCAAAGGAGATCGAAGGAACGGTCGGCGACGAAAGATTTCGTTTGCCTCCCACCAAAAGGCCCGTTGTTACGTGAAACACCTGGTTCCTCGTCAGTGGACGTAACGGGACAGACCCGAAACGGGTTCTGTACCGTTCCGTGCGACGTAACGTTACGAGATAGATCAAGGCCACCGTCTCGGTAGTCGGTGAACACCAATTAGGCGTTCCGCCATCTCTCCGGGGCCGGCGAGGTTCCCAAAATTCAGGAAATCACCAGAAACCTACCCAACTGACAGAAACTGATCGATCAAAATCAGAAATACATTAAATAGTACATTAAGCATTTATTAACACTCTATTTACTGGTAATTTTTTAACAGATTTACTAAAATCAATCGAATAAGATCAAAATTGATAAGATCAAAATAAGATCAATTTTCAAAGATTTCTCAATACACAATTCCATTTACAAATCACTGCATCTTGCGTATTAATGAAATGCGCGAGCTTCTTTTGCAATTAATATTGAAACAAATTATTGAGCTCTGTCACATACAGCTCAGACTTTGAAAAGCTTATTAATGAATAGGCTTGCGGTAGATAAAGTGTAGCGACGCTAAGAACTTTTAAATACATCATTGAAGAGACACTCGGGAAAATCATAGCTGAAGGAACCCGGCAGAGTCGAAGCTATTCCGCATGCAAAAGTTGAAGCGTAATAGATCGAACATACTCGAAGAGCACAACAAGAGTCTTCGACCGCTTTCAGTTTTACGAAAGTGAAAAATCGCCAGCTAGGAGGTGCTAATTTGCGAACTGTCGCAAAAAAATCCGCTATTTCACGGACAACTGTTCGATAAGTGACTGTACAAACTCATGGTTCGGCGCTATGCGGGGCCATTTCGGTCGTGGTCCCATTCGAAAGAAACGGATTCGATCGGTGAAGGATGGGCGTCAGGAAATTTGACAAAGCGGGCCGTCGCGCCGCGACTAACGGTGTTCCCTATTCCTGGGAGGCGAATTAGGCTGTTACGGTACTGTTAAGTTTACCCACGAACGTTAGACGGGACCGTTTTTTTTTTTCGGCGACGACACGTGTGACACGTACCCGGCCCAGGAATTTATGGACATACATTTCGCCGGGTCGAACGCTTCTGACTCGTCACTTCCGGGATCCAGAAATCATACCGACTCACAGTTCGTCTTCCATTGAATTACAATATTCGCAGATCTCCGCGTTCCTTCGGTAGCATCGCGATCCACGTGTCCATTCGCGGCTTATAGTTGCGTAAATCGCGGGAAGATCGATCCTCGTTTCCTTCTGGGCACCCAGGTGGTCGTGCAGGAAGCGCGGATTCGGTTAACGACGAAAAAACTGAGACACCTTACGCGAAAACGGGAATTATGCAACTTCATCAATTATTCCTGACATGGGAATCGGAATTCGAAACCGTTAATTGGGGGAGACGAGCTAACGTTCCTTTTTACCGTATCTTCCTGCAGTTTCTACTTTTTTCTCCTCGACGTATAAATTCATTCCTGATGCTCGGTGAGCTGGATGAGAAAATTCATTTTTTCAAACTATTCTATACGAAATCTTTTTACCGTCAACTGCAGACACGCTAATGTTGCTTTCCATCGTGTCTTCCTACATTATTCTGTGATTTTTAGAAGACATTTAGACCATGAAGCCTGTTAATATTAAAATAATGTATGCGAAAGAAATGATTAAAATTCAATTTTTGCCAAGCGAACGGAGACCGTAGCTCCGGAATAAAATCAAGGATTTAATTTTGAAGCGTCAGGGTTAGATAAGAAGACGGTGGTTGCGGATGCGGCGAGCGTTTCTATAAATTTCGATGACGCCGCGACGGAATGATCCCCGTCGAGCCTCTTATTTATAGATCTCCCGTGGGCAATTTCTTCTCTCGTTGAAAGAATCGGCGACATTGCGAGGCAAAATGGCGGAAAGAGGCTTGTTCCCGGATCGGAGGCTGGCCACTGAAGCGTAGCATCCCCGGTTACAGCGAGGCCCGCCGCGAGGGGAGCCAACTTTCACGTACTTATACAGTAATAGCATCGCGTTAAATGTAATGCATCGGCCTAGTCTTACCTCACTCTATCATTTCCAGCGGACTTTCCTTGCCGTCGCTTACTTATTACCTTTCTAACTGCCACGCCGGCTGAATTTCTTCGCGGAAGTTTGACCGTGACGAGGTTAACATCCACGGTTCTTCTGCTAGAAAGTACCTGCCTGTGCTCGCGCGCCTGCACACCTCGTCGAGGCAAAAACGAACTGAAAAAATAATTAATCTGAGCATCCGGGTCGATGTAACGCCTATTTCCCTTTGAGATTCATTTGTTACTTCAAGTTGCGCTCGATCTATTCAGCGACGCCATCTTGTTTGGTAACACGAGGTTGCCGAAGTTATTTTGTTCAAATATTTCTTGTCGAGAGAAATACCGAGAGTAGTTCCTTTGAAGTTTTGACTAAGAAATTTATTAGATATGTTAAGGGATATGATGTTTAGTGGAATAAATCAGTTTAGCGAAATAGGTAACTTTTCAAACAATAACTTTATTTTAAAGGAGCTAATGGTAACAGCACCAGGTATATCCTGCCTAAACCGACTCTAGTGTCGAACTGTACTCGCGACTCTTGTTTTGTTCGTCGCTCCGGCTGCCGATCGTCTTTTTGATCGTCGATCGTCACTTCGACGTGACGCACGCCACCCATTACAATGTTACAAAATTCTTGAGTTTTATTTTACAACATTTTGACTTCAACAAGATAGAATGTTTTATCTCCGCTGACATTCATCTTTCAGTCGTTTCCTTACCATAATTTGTCGATATCAAACTATTTCGATGATTTTCGTTTAGAATTGTAAGGTTGAAGCGCGGGTGCGATGTACGTGTGTATGTGTGCGTGTGTTAACAGACGACCCTATATACAACTAAATTCATAAAAACAGAGAATCATAAATAACAGAAGAATTTGTAGAATTACGAAAAAGAAGATTAAATCGAAACGAACGGGCCTGAAAGATACAACACGTCTGTCACCGTCGATTGGTTATCCGCATGTCCTTACGGCTGTTCCTTACAAATAATTGATCAAAATGTTCATCTTTAACAAATATCAACTTTTCAGTAATCGGAGAATTCGTTCTAACCTTTCTTCTACGATGGTCTTCAACCTAATAGTCACTTTTTAAAGAAGGCATCTTCAACGAATTTTAAATGTATATTTCGAAGAAACAGGTTGAGAAACTTTCGAGCCAGCATCCGAGATAGGAGATATGTTTCAGAAGCATAAAGGAAAGCTGTCGCCGAGGAAAAAGTTGGGATGGATTTCCGGTGCATCGGTCAGATCAGTTTTTCGCCGGAAGGCGTGTAGCGCCATTAAAGGCGGTCGAGATCGTAACAAATTGTCACGGGGATCTATCGATCTACCGGTTGTCATACGATGTCGAACACGATGGCAAAAGGGACAACGGCCTCTCAGACCACCTACATCGGCTCGTAGCCTCACGGTGTTTTGAATTATTCCGAACGGGCATCCAACGGTGTCTAGTCTCGTAAATATATGCATAAATAAATGAAGGCGTCAACGTGAAATAGCAGTTCAAAAATCACCGTTTCTCTAAACGGTTAACATCGATAATATCTGAATCGGACCGTTAAAATCGGAATTTCAATTAGACTGTTAAAATTTGAGATGTGAATTGTAATGTTAAAATTTGAATGTGAATTGTAATGTTAACATATGAATTTAAATTGTAATGTTAAAATTTGAATGTGAATCATAATGTTAAAATTTGAATGTAGATTGTAATGTTAACATTTTAATTTAAATTGTAACGTTAAAATTTGAATGCGAATCATAATGTTAAAATTTGAATGTGAATTATAATGTTA
Source organism: Lasioglossum figueresi (assembly GCA_028455805.1). Taxonomy (NCBI): domain Eukaryota; kingdom Metazoa; phylum Arthropoda; class Insecta; order Hymenoptera; family Halictidae; genus Lasioglossum; species Lasioglossum figueresi. The sequence continues at coordinate 7,530,244 of CM052191.1, forward strand.
AAATTTGAATTTGAATTGTAATGTTAAAATTTGAATTTGAACAAGACCGCTAGATTTTAGTACAAATTGAACCATTACAATTTTCAATTTAAATTTTAAAGTTCCGATTTAAGAGTAGCCTGGCGTCTCGATTTGACTGAAAAGTTAATATTTGAAATTTTACCACAATCATTTCAACCCCTTGCCGTACTTTAACGTGTCAGACTCGTCATGAAGATTTTAACAAAGTCTAATAAATATGAATGTTATACGTTTCCTTTTAGATGTTATAAAATTCGATTCGTTTGCAATCAATATTTAAGCATTAAAATAAATGTAGCCATAAAAAAAATATAAATTTTCTTTTCCCTTCTACAACATTTTTAATGAATAAAGACGTTTCAATTACCGTAACTGCAACGAAAATGGTACGGCAAGAGTTTAATTTGACCGCTGATATATAAATTTGAGTACCAGTTACCTAATATAATTCCTAACGTGCAAACCGTCGACATTGTAATTGAAATAGTACCGTCAAAGTTCAAATTCGAATTCGAGCCCGATGTTGCATAGGAAGCCATCGCTAATCGGTAATCGCGACGCAACCGTGGAACCCGATCGCATCTCGAAGATCTTGATCGCGACGCAGGCTTCTCAAGATCCGCGTTTTCCGCGCGGCTAATCGTCCGCCGCCGGTTAGCGGCTTTATGAACCGCTAGCCGTTTCAGTTACGAAACGTGGCACCGGGGATTACGAAACGAGAGGACGTAATAACGCGGCAATGTAGGCGAGCTCTCCGCCCGTACCGTTAGATTTTCTCCGAGACGGTTGCCCCGCGCTCGCACCGCTCCGCACCGCTCCGCACCGCCTATCTACCATACTATGCCGATCGTTGTCACACTTCTAACGTTACACGCCCGTTAGGCCCTTCACGGCTACACTGTCCTGCCAGGCTCCGTCTACTCGCCTTGTAGTTCGTTCGCTGACATTACTAATCTGCAACAGGACAAAACTGTACAACCGAGCGTGCGGCTCCACCGCTATTTAACAATCTTGACTTGCCGCTTGTCACGGCAATTAACTCGACAGACCATTCCACGGACACGGAACACGTTTCGTACCACCGCTAAGTAGTACAATCATTCTGCTTAATAAACTTGCCACATTGTAATGATTCCAACTACAAATCCTGCTAATGCTCGTCATAAACTAAGTGGTCATTTGTTGTTGAAATATAGCCCCCAAGACGGAGAAATTGTTTCTATTAACGATTTATTGAGACCTTGCTTCTCAAGCACTAATCAAACGAATGAATGAATGTGGAAACTGTTTCTCTAGGATTAGCAAGGTAGCTACTTGTTTCTGTAGCAATCTTCGTATCTGTAATACTTCTTTAATAATTGGTTTAAGGGGCCCTTAGAGATTTGCACGATTATCAAGCGCATATTACGTTATTAATAACTTGATTTGTTCCCATTGGAGTTACAATCCTTATACAATCTTCCTCTTCGACCCTTCTCAACCGCGTATTACATATGTCACGATGAAAATTGTTGGACGCGGGCTGACGATTGCAAGATGGCTACCACTCCGGGAAACGCAGTCATAGGGTCACCACGTCCCAAGAAAGAGAAAAAGTGTCACGTCGGAACACGATCACGTCCCCCCGTGTCGTCATCTCGGGTTCAGCGACACGGCGATTGTGAAACCGTGTTTTGGTGGTTCCCGCATTCCGGGTCAGGATCCTTGAAGCGGATCGGAGCGGAGTGGCAAGTTCAATGCGAGGAGGAAGTGGCCAGGAAGGTGGTGGCTGCCATTGCCGTTTGCCGTTGCCGTTTGCCATTGCCGGGATCCGGCGTCGTCGTCGGCCGCCATAATTCTCCGGGTTCTCCAACCGAACACCAACTTTCACGCGATACCACCCCCTCTTTTCTCTTCTTTCTCTCTCTCTCTCTCTCTCTCTCTTTTTCACAGCATCGCCGTTCGCACTTGAACGAAGAAAGTGCACATGTAACACTTACATGACAACCCGAGAGACCTATACGTAACGTACAGCCGCAGTCAAAAGACGATGCCAGCGGATTTCGTCAATGTCATTGCCACTGGCCGGGCCAGTGATCTTGAAGTCCTCTGACAACTCGTTACAAAAACGTACACGATTGTCTCAACAAATTACTTAATTCTCAAATTAAGAAATTTTAGAATGATACAATTATGAAAATCAACCATTAGCAGTCGAGGGGTGACTCAGAATCATTGACATTTACATTGTTAAACAATTGTTAAACATGGTGGTATCTAATCAATTACTACACATTTAAGTATTGTACGAGGTATTATATCAATTTCATACCCATAAAACGAAAAGAATCGTGTTCAATGGAATTATTCTAGGCCGGAAGGAATGTTTAATTTTCGAGTTAAAATAGCTCCGACCGCAAAGGGTTGAGATATTTTTTTATTTGATAAAATATTAGGAAGGTCTGTATATAAACGTAGCAGTTTGTAGAATTCATTCTAAAATAAGGCACATTTACCGTATTAATTTTTCTCATGAATTAACCAAATTTACACGAATAATAGCATAGAGCAGCATCGGATTGTTACATCGGTAAGCTGTCGGTAGGATCGATTTACAAGATTGAGATCGCCGTGGCAAAATGCATCCTTTGTTCCGCGTTCAGAAGGAATTAGGAAATAATTGCGCGCGCGATTCCTCTCCGCTTAGAATGCAGAAAGAAAAGCCGGCGTCGAGGACGTTCGCCTGGACGTGACTGTTTTCCGGAAGTTTTCCGCGACGCCTGGGGGCTCTCTGAAGTTTCGAATGCCACCGGATTACGACAGCAAGGACAAGCCGATCAGAAAAACACGACGCCGCCGGTGAAACGGAAGAATTAATTACAGAGAGCCTCCGTTCTTAGCTGACCGGGACGCTGCGAATGGTCTTAATGTCCCTCTCCCACGATTAACCTTCGAATATCCGAACGGCGTCGTTCCTTATCAAACCAGCCGTTCCTTGAAACGGCTGCTATCCTGAAACGTGACGGACAAACTGAACAGCCGCTGGCTGCAACTTCGAATAAAACTGCTATCAGCCTGCTTTTCTTAAAACTCCGAACAATACCATTGGAATTCTGCTTTTCTTCAAACTGCGATTGAACGAATTAATTCGAGGCCCTTCCTTCGCGAACTTCTTGGCTATTTAGGTTAAAATCTGTTCAAGACTTTAAAATAATTTACATCTCTTCCGAATATTTAACCCGGCGTTGGTAAGGTGGGAAAATGTATCGAGAGTGGTAAGATGGGGTCTCGCAGACCCACCGAAATAATATATTATATTATAGAAATAAATACCTTTTCCACATGAATATAAGATTAGGTATTGCTTAAGAGGCTTGTAATTTTTCAGAGTAAATACCCAGATGCACGAAACTAAACTTTTAAATACACTCAGGCCCGACTCGCTGTCACGCGTTGTTACAATGTTACAATCGATCTAAAATCTCTGGGTTCTGCGAGACCCCACCAAACTAACGGCGGGTTAAAACAAATCACAAGACCAGCAAACAGAAGATCTAAATCTCTTTAACAGTTCAATTTTAAATAATCGCAGAATCAGCATATAAAAACAAAGTTTTCCATGTTCGTCGAACTCTAAACAAATAAATCCAAAACAAATGCATTAAACAATTAAAGAAGATGTCCAGCTAGAAGAATGGTGGGATGAACAGTCAGAAAATTATGTTAGGTTCCGAAAATCGATAAGAGTGGTCCGACATGTTGGTCCCACGGCAAGATGGCGGATTTTCGAGAGCCGGCAGGTGTCGGCCCGTTATCAGAGCCGCGAGCACACGCACCGCCGTGTACACGCTTATTATGTAACGATGTTAACTGTAAATATTTACCGGAGTGGCATGCCCCTGGCCCTCCAGGTCCCCCCGTCTCACCCGAGAAGGAAATAGGCACGATCACGCTTGTCCACACGGAAAGTAGACCGAAAGAAGTCGGCTTTGCTGGAAGTGGGGTGGCTAGATGGCGGACCGGAAGGGCGGTGAGAGGAGGACCGTTTAAAAATACCAAAGTGGAGCACTCCGCTACGCTCCTGGAATCGATTAACGCCGGGGGCCTCCTCTGCTACGCCACTGGCCCGCGTTATTCGCTTTGCGTACCTCTCAGGGGCGCCCCCTTTCCCGAAAACGCGGCTTCAATGCGAAAACTAAGTTCGACACGACGCCATCTTGTAAATGTTCAAGATTTAACGTTTCTTAATACATAATCAAAAAGTAAATTCATCGTTGAAATACTCTTTAGAGCCACATCCTCGATGCGTACGATCATTGCAACAAAATTCGCACAGAGTTGCCATAAGAATTAATTAATTGTCCGATCGTTCCCCGATCGTTCCCCGCGTCACGGTCATTAACAATCAATCTCCCGCCGCCATTAAAACGCAATCATCGTTATCATCGGCTGGGATCACGTCCAGTCAGAAGCTAATGACGATCCACGGGGAAATGTCTTAATATCGATCCGTTTCGATGAAACTGTTGCAAAAAAGTGGTTCGTACACGAATCCACCAAAAGCGTTCCATGTGTTCGGGTCTCGGTGGGTTATTGCCAGTCAGGATCGAGAGAGACCGATCCAGCAGGCCATGATAGATCCTTGACAGCCCACAGAGGACTGGCAGCCTTCCGATCGACGAGTCTGACTCGACAAAGAGGGAAGAGGAGGAACGAAGGAAGAAGAAGGAAGAAGAAGAAAGATTAAGGAAAAAGAAGTCGCTGGGACGAGCGAACCGACGTTGCCCGACGATTTACCTGTGCGATAAATTCAGGTACGCAAGGCCGTAAGCCGTATACGTAATGCGCATAACGTGTTGCGTGGCCTAACTCGCTCCTCAACGAATCGGAATCGATCGTGTCCCCGCAACAGAACACGGTTGTTTCTCCGAGACCGAGGTCCTTGAGCCGCGGTTACATAAACCCGATCGGGAAGCCAGAAGACCAGACGCTTCCGGGAAATCGTGGAAAATGTCAATTCCGGCATCTGGAATTTTCAAGAATTTTTTCCCAACGATCTTGGACCCAACGCCTGCAGTCATGCGACTCTTGCAACTATCTGCACATATTTATGTATAACTTCTACAATCTTCGATGAATTCGATTGATAAAATTCGTGTTGCTGGTCCACGTATACGTAGATACCTGTGCGCAATTTTAGGTTGCTGGGTCTGATGGTTTTCTTGAAATTAATTCTTGAATCAAGCATTGTGTGAGTTTCGCGATTTTTTTTTTGTAACAGAAGCATGAGATTACAGGAAAATTTGGGAGGTGGAGGTTATTGTGCGAGTCTTGAAAATGGCTGAGCTGGAGGCTTTGGAAAGAGCTTTCTCGCAACAAGAGCAGTGACGTAGATTATGGTCCCACGGTTTGAGTCAAAGAAATATCTGTAATATGTTTCTGTTTCTACATAAAGTTAAATAAGGAAATATTTTACGGTATTTTGATTTTTATGTTCTTCCGAGTGGAACTGGTAAATTGAATGTACCATAAATATCGCATCTGCTTGTCAGCGACGTAGCGTAATACGAAAAGGAATCCGGCGTTAATGTACTTCCTCGTGTGTCGCCTAATGGTACGGCACTTTGAAATTTCTCGTAATCGCTGCATAAAATATGTAGACGACGACGATTCCGAAGCGTGCGTGTGTCGCCGCGATCGATCCCGATCCTATGTGGAACGCGGGACCGTTAGAATTGTTCTCGTTATTATGCAAACGACGCTCCCTCGGCGTTTCTTTATCCGAACGTCGTCTTTCTTCAAGGTAAACCCCAAGAATCAAGGTTGCATCGATCTTTATCACCGGACGTCGTTCGACGTTTGATAATCCCGGCCGGTCGATATAATTACTTCGAATATTACGGGACAACTAGCATAACCGTCGGTCACGGTTCAGTGCATTCGTCGTTCGAAATTCCTGCGAAAAGTTGAAACTTTATTTTCACTTTTAAAAGTCACCGAAACATTTGAAATCAAACTTGAGCCTCGCCGATGAGATTATTAAAATTAAATGTAAAATCTTGGTTGATCCAGAGTTTTAGGGAGTCGATTCGAGAACATAAATTCGAGCTCGCGTTAAATGGAATAATTCTTGAAAAGTTCCGTAGACGGATCACGAGGTTTGTTCTCGGTTTCCAACGTCCAATGTGCAAATGACAGAGCAGCGACCGTAATATTTTTTCTTTCCGAGCAAGAAACGCAACTGATGGGTTACGCAATCCCGGAAAACGGTGCTCGATAACCCTGGCTTCTCTATGGAAATTTCGACCATGAAACGCGACGTGCATCGTAACGAGCACTCCTCCATCTCGCTCGATCTGGTTCGCAGTCGGTCAAAGGTGAACAAATATCAGGGACGACGGCTCGTTCTGCAGCTTTTATTCAAATGCCCACCCACAGGCCTGTGTCGCATCCCTTGACCAGTATTTAAAACGAATGCCACGCGGTTTTTCTGCGTTTCGCACTAGTTTCCCATATTTCGCTTCACGGAATCAACTTTATCAACAATAACCGTTGCTCGCAAGTTCTCGCGTTACAATCCAGTGAATCCGCTAGACCATTTTAAAATCTAACAATTCTCTTGTTTTTTAGAAATTCACATTTTGAAATTCGCCGTTTCTTTTCATTTTTAATTTGTACTTAATCTGGACTGTAAAATTTGAATTCAACTTTAGATCCAAGCCACAAAACGATAACAGATTATAAAACTCCCAGAATGTTATTATGTTGTTTTCGATGTAAAAAAGCTATTAAGAAATTAAATTAATTTTTATGTAGCTCCTGTTATCCGCAATCGCTGCAGTCGAGATCCGCAATCTACTAATTAGTAGATTGGTGCTTTTTATGGAAAATAAAAATTGTCCAATTAATTGGTTAATACGAAACATTCGAATTCTTTATATGTTTTTAGTATTTTGCATTCCACTCGTTATTGTCACAAAATCCGTGGCTGATTAGAGACGCGAATCTCGTCCGAAAAAATGTGAAGAAAAATTGCAGCACCGGCGAGCGACTTTAAGTCGTGATCTTAGGAGTCTAAATAAAGTTCGAAGACGTAAACCGACGGCGAAAAAGCTTTCTTTGAACGGTCGTTCGTGTGCAACGACGAGGCGTAACCGCTTTCGCTATCTGGGCCAATGGGTCACAAAGTTTCCCGCGTGCCCTCGCGCGCGCGATCGCGTGCTAACGCACCTCCGCATTTCCTTAGCAGTCGTGCTGTTCCTTTTTTTTTTTCTTCTTTTATCGCCGACCTCTCGAATCGATTTTCCTGCCGCTCCGTGCGGTTGCATGCACTCGTGACCGTTTCCTCGCAACTTTCTTCCTTCTGTATGCAGCGTCCCCGACACGTTGCAATCGTTACAACAACGTTCCTTCAACGCACCACATAATATCTAACAGATTTTAAACGCTCTTGATCCACAGTTGAGTATCTCGAAAGAATTTATTTAACAGCAATTTTAATCTCGAACACGCAAGTCATCTTCTTTCTACCGAAAATTAATTCAAGCGCAATTGGAACGTTCCCAGAAGCTCTGAATATATTTTCTGAGGACTGTATCCACCTTCGATTCGAAGATTAAAGCTTTCCCTTTACGACGAACCCCTGAAATTTAATGTACGATTTCTTTTGATCGGTTTATTAGACAGGAAGGAAGGATAACGAATAGATCCTTGGCAGCCGGGAATGCGCATTCCAGCGGCAAGGACTCTCCTCGGACAATTCAAAGCTTTTGAGGAACGCGACGCAGCATTCGCGCACCGGAATGTTAATTGGACCGCGATAAATAATTACGACGGGGGGCTAGAGAGAACTCGGCGATCCCTTAACGCGTAAATCGGTCCGATTCGACGCGTTAATTGACGCTAACGAGCCAGCCCGTTCAACGCGCCCTTAAAAATGTTCTGCCGGAGCTAGAGCGAGAACTGATACTCTAATCTGTTCCCGTAATGTCGCTGATAAAAATCGCGCAGCTGTTACACGTTCCTGAGAATCGAGAGAAAATTTCCGAGGCTCTTTAAAAGCCTATTTAACACTTCGTAGACTACCCCGTAGGAAATTTCAATCTTCAATTTTTAATTCTCAATATTTACTTTTTCCCAAACAAACAAACAAACAAACATTTGACGTTTCCAAAATGGTATATTAAAATAGAGATTTCAATATGTATTCCGGAAGAGTAAAAAAGAATAAGTCGTAAAATTGATCGAGGGTTAAAAATTCATGGATACTAAACCTGCAAGAATTTTGTAAAGAAGAATCAGTTTAAAAAAGTCATATGCGAGGATTGTTTTGCCAGACGCCACGGTGAAACACGACGGAGATAAACGGATGCATGAGATACGGTGACCATGAACAACAAAGAAGAAGGCCGGCTGATTCGGCAATTTTCTCGGCCGCGAAGATCGATTGGTAATTGAGTCGACGATCTTTTTTATATGCGCGACCGCTCATTTTCGCGTTCTTTATATTCAAGCGTAACTGTTACACAAGCAACAGGAAGCCGACGTCTCGTCAACAGCTAGCGATTCGCCCATAAGAATACGTGGCTAGTCCGGCATTGAGGATATAAATAACCGAGAGATTCGTAATAAGCTAACGTTTCCGTAAACGTCGCCATAATGTGTCACGAAAAATCGACGTTTCCGTTTCTTGGCTGACATCGCACAGAAACCTTCAACCTTCAACCTTCAAAATAAGTCCAGGTCCATAGCCGCACGATTGTTATTTATGAAATTCTATCATTTTGAATATCGATGACAAAGAGCAGGGACAAATTAAAAATTTAGGGAAACGACTCTGGCGCGCACGTGGATACGCCATAGAGGAAGAAGGGATCAGAGAAGATGAGGATGTGGCAGATCGTCCCCCGATTGCAACAAGAGACGCGTCCATCTACCCGGTTGCCTCATCGTCACTGGCAACCGGTTGCCCTATCAACGTCGACGAGACCCGCAGGAAGTCGATTGCTCGTCTCCTCAGCTAATTGCCAGACTTTCATCGGCGTTACGTCGTCGTCTGGTTCGTTGCGTAACACGACGGAGCAACGGTCTTTGACCTGCAGCTATTCCAAATGTTCGAATCGCCCGCCAAAAAGTGTACAAAACGATACGGCGCAAATCGAAACGGCGACTCCGGACGCTCGGCTAAATCGCCTGCAAATATCGCGCCTTGAATAACCTGGCAGACGTGGTACACCAGTATATACTAAACTAAGCATACGTACACAACATGCTCGATATTAACCTAGCACAGCTGGAAGGTTCTAAGACATCTGAGAAGCCTCAAAAGAATTCTTAATAATTCTAGAGGCTAGACAAAAGAACCTCATCTGAAATGTAAGGTTCTAGGCATCTGAACTGCCTAAAAGAAAATTCCAGTAACTTCGAAACCAAGGCGAGAGAACCTAGAACGAAATGGAAGGTTCTAGGGCATCTAGAGAGCACACAACAAAATTCTTAACAATTCTGTAGGAAAGATAAGAGAAACACATTTAAAATCGAAGGTTCTATGCATTTGAACTGCCCAAAACAAGATTCCAGTAACTTCAAAACCAAGGGGAGAGAACCTAGAACAAAATGGAAGGTTCTAGGGCATCTAGAGAGCAAACAACAAAATTCTTAACAATTCTGTAGGAAAGATAAGAGGATCACATTTAAAATGGAAGGTTCTATGCATCTGAACTGCCCAAAACAAGATTCCAGTAACTTCAAAACCAAGGCGAGAAAACCTAGAACAAAATGGAAGGTTCTAAGACATCTAGGAAGTCTCAAAAGAATTCTTAATAATGCTAGAGGCTAGACAAAAGAACCTCATCTGAAATGTAAGGTTCTAGGCATCTGAACTGCCTAAAAGAAAATTCCAGTAACTTCAAAACCAAGGCGAGAGAACCTAGAACAAAATGGAAGGTTCTAGGGCATCTAGAGAGCACACAACAAAATCCTTAACAATTCTGTAGGAAAGATAAGAGAATCTCATCTAAAATGGAAGGTTCTATGCATCTGAACTGCCCAAAACATAATTCCAGGAACTTCAAAACCAAGGTAAGAGAACCTAGAACAAAATGGACGGTTCTAAGGCATGTAGCGAGCACACAATAAACTTTTTTAACAATTCTATAAGTTAGATAAAAGACCTTCATCTACAATGGAAAGTTCAATGCATCTGAACAGTCTAAAACAAAATGCCTGACGATATCAAAGGTAAACGAATGAACCTGGTGCAAAATGGAAGGTACCGAGGCACTTGGACAGTCGAAAATAGAATCGTCATCGACTGTATAGGCAAGGTGAGGGAACCTCGAGGTTCTATCAATCTGAACTGTCCAAAACATAATTCCAGGAACTTCAAAACCAAGGTAAGAGAACCTAGAACAAAATGGAAGGTTCTAGAACATGTAACGAGCACAGAACAAAATTCTTAACAATTCTGTAGGAAAGATAAGAGAATCTCATCTAAAATGGAAGGTTCTATGCATCTGAACTGCCCAAAACAAGATTCCAGTAATTTCAAAACCAAGGTAAGAGAACCTAGAACAAAATGGACGGTTCTAGGGCATGTAGCGAGCACACAACAAATTTTTTAACAATTCTATAAGGTAGATAAAAGACCTCCTCTACAATGGAAAGTTCAATGCATCTGAACAGTTTAAAACAAAATGTCTGACGATCTCAAAGGTAAACGAATGAACCTGGTGCAAAATGGAAGGTACCGAGGAACTTGGACAGTCGAAAATAGAATCGTCATCGACTGTATAGGCAAGGTGAGGGAACCTCGATCCAGAAACAGCAAACCGCGGTCCGTCGATCCCCTGAATGGGAGAGACGTCGGGCTCCGGGCGGCTTATCGATGCGTATCTTAACGGTAATGCCTGTAGAAGGGAACCGCGTCCGTCTCGGTCGGTCTTCTCGTGACTCCGGTGAGACTGCTCTCTAAAAGGGGTCTCACCTTTGCTCCACATCGCGAATGTGGGTCGCCGCCGAGCGTATCCAGGCCACGCCGACGACGATAAAGGATTAAAAACGTTGCCGCCCCTCTTTCCCGGCGAATATCGTACCTACCGTCACTAATTCGGGATTCCGTCGAAGATCGACCTGCCTGCGAGGATCGTCCTTGCCTCCGAAACCTCGTTTACGTAACGCTATTTCGGTTCTTTCGAACTCCTTGAGTTTTCCAAAAATGCGCCCGCTTTGTCAAGAATTGCACAGTCCCTCCATTTCACGATTGTTGAAATCGATTTACCATCTTGTAGCTACTCGGCGTTGCTCGTGCTTGGGTCAGGGTCAGGTGTGTTGGGCTTAGTTGGTGAAGCGAGAATTAGAATGTTTTTGTAGAGGAAATAGAGGATTTACGTGTAGGAAAATTAAGTGACTGTTTTCTGGTTGCATACAAATTCGTACGACTTAAATATTTAAGTCGTTTGGAGGCTTGGAGAAATAATTTAAGAATGATTTAAATGTTGTGTGAAGGATGAAAGAAAGGAATTGGAATTTTCAGGTTGATGGATATTTCAGTGTCGAGAAATCCAGGAATGTCGAAGATCGATCTCGATCACGGTTCCACGATAAGCCGGGCACGGCCACGATATTACGGGTACGTTGCGTAACAGGCAGCGCTTAGGCGACACCGTTAGTCTGAAAGATTGCTGTCCGTTAACGGACTTTCCCGACCTGGAATACAGTGGCTCCAAAAAGTATCGATCCAACGTTAAATTTCCAATATTCGAGAAATTCATAACATTCGAATCTTTATAATCCCGCAAAAAGGAACCGTACAACGATGAATAAGTGGTTAAATTTGAAGTAGACGTTTAAAATAGGTTGCAGGTTTATTTTAGTGCGGCTCATTTTTGACAAATTGTAGAATGTTGAATTTTACAAAAAATTGGAAATGTGGTGAAACGATACTTTTTAGAGTCACTGTACGCAGACGAGAAACAGGCTTAGATTCGTGTGGGTGAACGGGTGACTTATTGATCAGGCCAGGGGATCGGTAATGAATCAGAACGAGTCGTGATCGCTAACGGTAAAATATGCCCCGTTACGCCGTGCCAGCAACAATAGCGGCAAGATCGATCCGTAATTGCTCCTCTCGTTCGGCCCCCTTGGCGATCGATGACGATTCTCGATCCCTGCGATAGCCGTGGGACTCCTAGAACCGAGTCTACCTGTGCTCGATCCCTTCTCATGGGTTCCCATTGCTTCAAGTCTCCTGGAAAATTCTCCACCGGAGTTCACAGTACTCGAACTACTGCAAACAATTTGTTTTACGAATTGGCAAACTGCTTGGAGAACCATTTCGTAACAAGCTGCGAGTACACGCTTAGCCCTTTCTACAAGTACCTGGTGAATCCAATAACAAATTCCAATGTAAAACGAAGTGAAAATTAACGAGAAGCAAGACCACCAATTAATTTGCACACCTAAAATGTGAAAATATTGATACTGCTCCTATTAGGATGTACACAATCAGTAAAATTAATTGTTCTCCGGTTTGAGTTCGGAAGACCGGTCCACCAAAATATTAATTTGCCCAAGCAAATTATTAATACAATAAGGAAATACGAATGCAATTTTCGGCATAAATTACGTTTGCCCAGCAAATTACATTTTCGGTGAATTATAATTTAATTAGGATTGTTTAAAGCGCCCGTTTACTTGTTTGCGCGTTTCAAACATTTCCAGGGAGTGTTCAAATGTTCTCATCTAAACGGTAAAATACAGAAAAAAATAGATGAAGGAGGTAAAACGAAATGTAGATGGACGGTCTCGCAGGCAATTATAATTATTGTAATGTTGAATGGAGGGTGCCGAAAAAAACAAGGATGCACCGAGCGCACCGACCGCGCGCGTGCGCGAATTGTGCAACGCGCTTGTAATCAGCGTAGCAAGAATAACGAATGTCTTTGAATAAACTGCAGAAGGCTGGGAGGCCTAGACACAGATGGGCAACGTCCGTGTGATGCAAATAGCCAGCGATTTCGTAATACGGTATTAATTGACGTTGCCGCGTACCGTCGGCTTGACTATTACGTAAATCCCAACGAGTTTCAGCTGCCATTTGATCCGATAGACGATACGCCTTTTGCGGCTGCCAATTGGCCACCCTTCTGCGGCATTCTCACCCCTTTGATCAAACGAGTCGCCAAAATCCACATTCCCATGCAATCTCCTCTAAACGATTGTTTCACAGTCCAGTCGAATTGAAACTACAGCGGGCCTTAGACGATCAATATTATCGTCAATATATTGCACACAATAATATTGATCGTCTGTAAAAGACGATAAAAAGATGGAAGAGATGGAAAGATTGCGCAATATATTTAGTCAATCAAAAATAGTTTGATTTTTATTGTACAGAGTGTATAACAAGTAATGGTCATCCGTTCTAGGGATGAATCTACATCTCTGGATCGGTGGACATTTGTAAAAGAACGAGTCGATAAAATCCACATTCCCATGCAATATCCTGTGTAAACGATTGTTTCACAGTCCAGTCGAATTGAAACTACAGCGGCCCCTAGACGATCAATATTATGGTGAATATATTGCACAATAATATTGATCGTCTGTAAAAGACGATGAAAAGATGGAAGAGATGGAAAGATTGCGCAATATATTTAGTCAATCAAAAATAGTTTGATTTTTATTGTACAGAGTGTATAAAAAGTAATGGTCATCCGTTCTAGGGATGAATCTACATCTCTGGATCGGTGGACATTTGTAAGAGAACGAGTCGCCGAAATCCACATTCCCATGCAATCTCCTCTGTAAACGATTGTTTCACAGTCCAGTCGAATTGAAACTACAGCGGCCCCTAGATGATCAATATTATGGTCAATATATTGCACAATAATATTGATCGTCTGTAAAAGACGATGAAAAGATGGGAGAGATGGAAAGATTGCGCAATATATTTAGTCAATCAATAATAGTTTGATTTTTATTGTACAGAGTGTATAAAAGTTGCTTTTTTACATCTACACATTCCGCTCATCCAGAAGAGAAAAAGTTTGAAAGAAGCCATATGTCGCAAACAAATATTTAACGAGTTACAAGCTGTTAATGTTTTTTCAAAATTTGATTGTGTGGAATTATACGTATAGACAAAAGCCTACTACTACAGTACACACGTCCGTGTCGATGAGACAGATCGTAATCGTGTGCGTGCCTCGAAACGAACGAAATTTGACACTAGGTTTACGAGACCCGTCAAAATGACGGGTTCTAATTTTCTTAATTTGCAATTATTAAGATTGTAGAGATGCTTCCCTCAGAAATTATTTACCAAATTTTATTCTTAGGGTATATACTATCGGAAAAATGGCCAAAAATTTATAATTAAATTAAAATAGTTATATTTAGACCTCCGTAAACCTAGTGTTGAAGGGACATTCGTCGCTAGGCCCGTAGCGTCATCGTCTCCCTGCCCGTTCGGATTATAAATTTGAAGTTGCAAAATATGAAAGAATACCTTATATCCATTGCTATAAGAATATTGATCCTGTATTATAAAATGCTCCGTACCTCACCGTTCCTCCAGCGGATTAGGCGATACGCCTATAAGAGACGTTATAGCAAGCAAAAAACGCATGCGAATCTTCAAACCCGACAGATGAACAACACGTGCGACGAATAAAAAAAAAGAAAAAACACGTGCTGACGGACCCATCGAAGCGGCGAGCGGACTACCCTTATAAATCTCGTTATTGACGACCGAAGACAATACCAAAAGGAATTTCTGTGACAGTTTCCCCACTTCTCAACCTAAAGTCCTTCCGACACACTCCCATCCAATTAACAAACGCAACATTTCCCCACCTAAAACCACCCTTAACCATTCACGAAAAACCGAGGTGACAACCGCAGTACTATTTTGACCGTGGTCGGAGTAACTCCTTCCCGTTCGCCGTCACGATTTTGGAAAATGTGTTGTATCGTGCTTCACGCTTATTAAGACGTCTTCGCGCAAATGGCAGTGTCCCGTTGATCCGACGGAGTAACAGAAGATTCTGAAAAATTTGTAAGTACCTATACTTGACATTAGTATTTTATAACCCAGGTTTAATATTCTTCTGTATAAAAATGGATATAAGGTATTCTTTCGTATTTTGCTACTTTAAATTTATGATCCGAATGGGCAGGGAGACGATCTAATTGGTACGGGCCTGGCGACGAACGTCCTTTTAAATTTCAATCATTTCGATCATGTTCTGTCTCATCGACACGGTCGTGTGGACTGTCGTAGTAGGCTTTTGTCTATACGTATAATTCTACACAATCAAATTTTGCAAGAACTTTAACAGCTTGTATCTCGATAAATGTTTGTTTGCGACAAGTGGCTCTTGCCAAACTTGTTCTCTTCTCGATGAGTAGAAGGTATTGATGTAAAAAGAAACTTTCTATACTTGTTCCATCAGATTGTGCGAGTAACGTAAAACGTTTATGAAAATATACTGTTAAATGGAAACATAATCGAGTATATTAAAAATTTTGTACAGAATTAATTTGTTAGATTACAATAAAAAAAAAATGTGTATATAACATTCTGGGAGTTCTTGTTTTAAAATAACTTGTTAAATATTTTCGATAATATATTGAGAGAATCAAATTTTGTTAAAATCTGAGGATTCGAAGGGCAATATAATTTTAAAGGCGATCATATGGAATTTTGGGTTGACAGTTTTAACGGTTTCTAGGAGACCAAGAATGTAGTTCCGAAAATAGAGATTCGATTTCCAAGCTAGTGGCCAGATCGAAATTCAAATTCGCTAGCCGAGTTCGATCAACGGTAACGGTAAACGGGGATATAAATTTGAATTTTCAACCGTCTAATAGAAATCTCAAACGGTGATCAATTGATTTTTCATTGTCATTCTCAATGTGAAATGGCAACGTTCGAATTCAAATGTTCCGTGTCAAAAAATAAGAAGGTCGTATTTAAATTTAGACTATCGGAATTAAACATGCAAAATCGTCTCGTTTGAATGTAAATGTTAACAGTCAAGGACAAAGACAAATCCCAACGGTCCATTTCAAATTCAAATCTTTATCGCCCACTGCAAATTGTAATTGCAACGGGTGAAATTCAAATCGCGACGATAAAATTCCAGATTATATTCAAGCGCGCCAATTTTAGTCCGAACGACAACACTAGAATATTTCAACGATCCCGTTCTAATTCGAAACTTAACGGTCGAATTCAAATTTAAATGGAAACGATAACGGTCGCTAGCGAATGAACAGTTAAAATTAAAAAATCGTGACTGTTAAATTCCGATTTAAATTTAAACGCACCAATTTTGCTTCAAACGTTAATTAAGTTAAGAAATTCTATCGATTCGATTAAAATTCAAATCTCGATGATCGGATTCAAATTTGAACTCGAACGATAATGGTCACGGAAACAGGTAAAATTCAATGGCAAATTTTTATCGAAGCAATTTTATTTCAAACATCAGCAACCAATTTAAATTCTACCGATTCGATTCGAATTCAAATTTCAACGGTCCGATTCGAATCGAAACGAGGCTCGACTGTCGCGTTTTGCTTCGTTCGAGGGTTCTGCTAATTCGCGTCGGCCACCTGTCAGATGACAAATCGTTGAATTTACAAACGGAGGATGTTGTTCAACAACAAAATCGACAGGGCCGATAACAACCGGTTGAAAACGAGCAGAGCCGCGTAATCATGCGTCCGATATCCATTCTGAATATTCCATTACGAAAACGTGTTTATAATCGCCGCCGCTGGTAAACTGTTGCGCAACCGGTAATTGAATACGGATAATTTTGCATAAACAGTGGCGGCGGTTGTTAGCGGACAGCATAGTTGTCTTTACACAGAGAGACAGGTATATTATTATGATAACGGTCTAGGAAAACGTTAATAACGTGACTCTTGTCCCGTCTATTTATAAAAGTCCTGTTCAATCATCGACTACTCGTTTTTCCTTTTTCCCTACAAACTAACGAAAAACATTTTTCGAACATGGTCCCAATCTCAAGCTGTTTTTCTGTCGGGGAAAAGGGGGCCAGCGAGAGTCTCTCCGACGAGGAAAAACGAAGAAAACAGCGAAAGAGACGAAGAATCCCTGTGTACGATAATTTCGACGAAAGAGCCACGGTGATGTAGTCTTTTTCAGAGGTCGGCCCTCCTCGACGGTACATTTGCTCGTTGTACGTCATCGGAATCCGTCTCTTAATATTAGGGGCTCCTCGTTGACGGTGATACTTTGTCCCAGACACTCGGTACAGAAATGACTCGAAAGAACCGCGCGAGAATCACGGAGAGTGCATTTTAAACTGTTTCAAATTTACTGGGACTCTCGTCCGTCCTCGTGCAAATTCTCGCAGAACCTACGATGGTTCAAATTTTGACGTCGCTTCGAATAAAGACTATATTTCGTTCACAACTTTTTTTGTCGTTTCACGACGTTTTTCGATACAAAAACTAATCCACGCTCAACATCCTGTTCAATAGATATCTCCTAAGCTCTCAATTCAGGTCACCGACCCACGCCATCCTCGAAAAAAAAAAAACGGCGACGACTAAAAAATGTTGTTCGCGAGGATCGCGCCGAAACGGGTGCGTGTCGTTCGGGTTTTTCTTTCTGGCGTTTCGCTCGGTGCTTGTACATCATCAGAATCCGGCTCGTTCGTCTCGGGACGGTCCGGGACTCGTCATCGTCGCGGTTTTAAAGCGTAACTCGTATCTGGTGCGTGTCCCGGGGCTGGCAAAAAGCGTCGCCGAACGGGGCGAAAAAGGGCGAGCTCACGGCAAAAATAATGTTTCGCGAACGTCATTAACTGCTGACGGGAATACGGGACGAAAATACTATAACGAAGGGAGGGAGGAGAGCGGGGGATAGAGAGAAAGCATAGCAAGGGAAAGGGGTTTTCGTCCGAGCAACCGCGACGGGCGGATAAATCACGACAGCTTTGCCCCGCTAAGTCGCTCACAGTCCGGGAGGTGGGGGGAGGAGAAGAGGACCAGACAAAAATCGTAAAAGAGTTCGAGGGCCAACGAGACGCCCACGGAAGATCCTGCACCCTCCTGGCCCCGACCCTCTGACGACAAAGACGACGAAGACGACGAAGACGACGGGGCTTTGCCCGTTTGTGACCCCGGCTTTCCGCAGACTCGCCTGACGCGACGCAGACCCGTGATAAATACGTATGATGTCCCATAGCCTCTTTTCACTCGTGACCTTTCCGAGTTCTGCGAAATTGGGGGCGAGGGGGTCGTTCACTATTTACGAGGATTTTTGGGGACATTGGCGAGGGGTTAGCGACAGACAAGTATAGAGGACGTGCTTCTTGATTTCAGAAATTTTTTAGAAATTTGGAGGTAGAATCGCATTTACATGGATACATCTTTCATTTCATAAAACATTAGAAAGATCTGCGTGAACGTAACAGTTTGCAGAAATCGTTTCTGTGGAGATACTCGTACGGAGAAAATGGAGACCTGTACAAACATTTCTTGTGCCAGGTTCTTCGATTGTAGGAAATTTTAAAGGAAGCCCGAGTAAACTTCTGAAGTTCGTTCAATCTCGTTATCATTTGACATTTTCTCTACTCTTCGCAAGTACAATAAAATTCAACTGTGTAGGTATCGGTACGACTTCGAACGGCGTTCTAATGGAACCACGACCTACCAAACAACGAACGACGACCAAACGAACACTTTCCAATAATAACCGATCGATCTCTCCGCGAGACAAGCCGATTAGACTGGTTCACGGCTACACACCGAGCAATCTTTATTATTAAATCAAGGTTGCCAGCTTTCACTCGTGGCGTCGGGACGCTAGAATCTCGCTGCAACATCGAACTACCGTCGCGAGTATGAAAAACTACAAGAAAAAGGTCAAACGAACGAACTATCCTCCTGATCGAAGGAAGAACCACGAAAACAGTATAAACATCTAGACTCTGAAAACACTCCAGTCTCTGGGATCTACAGACCACCCGGTGTATACTTTGGTCGTCTGTGTTGACAATGATCAAGATTTCCGATCGAGGAAGACTTCCTACGAGCGACGACAGCCTGTTGCATCACGGCGATGCGTAAAAATCCTGCGAGGTCCCGCAAAAGGCTGTGTTTAAGTGCAAAGCTGGTACGAGCGTGCAAAGTGTAGGCATTTAACGTGATGTAAGCAGGCTGGATAAGCATAATCACTGCTAGACCTTGTCAGGAGGAGGCCACTGCGCGAGTCGTCTTTACGCAAGTCGCGATTCATGCGTGATTTTCGAGCGCTGAACCAGTTTCTTTCGACGATTCAAATAGACTCCGAGAAATTATGACCTTCCGCCGGTAATCAGATCTTTTGAATCATCGAATGAATCATTTTATATTTTCTTCGATCGGGAACGGTCTACAGGCGCAACAGAACTCCTGAAATTTCGCATAGAATTTCGCCGAGTCGGCAACATTTGTGGATCGCGCGAAATAACGGCGCAACGCGAGTGATCGATGGAGAGGTTAGTTCCTCGGAGCGGCGCTCGATTATTATTCAACGGGATTACAGGCACGCGCATCCAGCTTATTTGCATTCAGCGTTGCCGATTGCGATAATCGCTCGTTACAGCCGTGAACAACAGTGTCGCGAGCTCGTCCCTTGCCCCTCGGAACTGTTCGCCTCGCGATCACCGAGACATGATCGTTCGTGAAAAGTGAGAAAAGAGAAACGAACACCGATCTTGATGGAACGTCGGCTGGATCGATCGGTTTTTAAATGCATCGCTGTTGCGCGGATGATCGCGCAGGTGTGGATGTTTTCGTTCCCGACGCCACTGTATCATTTTACAGGATCTTTCTAGGTTTTCGGTTAGCAGGATTCTCAGATCTCTATTCTTCGTGTAAAAACAAATTTCAACAACAATTTTCTGTGGTATAAACAGTTTTGCGGCGAGTTTATTTAGCACCCCGACAAATGAATTTGATAAATAGCCTCGTTTTTAATGAATTTGGGATAAAGAATAGCACAGGATAAAAAGTAAACAAACGGATTTAATTTTATTCGTGTAAAAATTCTTTTCAAAAATCTGAAGCTGGGGTCTTCGAGACACCACATTACCTTGCGAAGGTTAATTGCGTAACACACAAGTAAAATGCGTGAAAAGCAAATAAATTTTATCGCCAGTTGTCTCTCCAGTGATCGATAATGTTATCGATGACTCTTTTCCCGTTCAACAAAGATATCGATTATCTAAACAATATAAAAATCTGTACATACTTACGCAGTTGAGTGTTTCGAGGCTCTCGGCGATTCTATGATTAATAGATAAATTTGTAACCAGTTCAGATTTAGATTATCAATAAAAGTTACTGGACTATATACAATGTCGTCTTTTCTTGTCATCAATCTTTTTTATCAGTGTCTCTCTTCTCGTTCACCGGAGATATTGTTTATCTGACATGGCATTCGTAAACAAATGGTTATCACACCGCAGATAAGTTATTTAATCGCAAGGTCTAGTGTTTCTACGATTTATAACTAGACGCATAAAAATATCTGCAGTGTAAACAGATAAAAACTTGTTTGGGTTCTACGAAGGCTCTTGCGGATTGATAAAGTTGATTGAATAGTTGTTTCCCGTTCTGTGTAGCTGTTTTTGTATCGCATGTGAAAGTAAATATTTGGTTTCGCAGACGAGTTTCTTGATATTGTCGTCAGGGAAATTCTACGATCATAAACAAAATAAAATACAATGCCTTCTAGTTTGGGACTTAAAAAAATTGTTCATTTCAGAGGTTTCAATGAAAGGCCGTTCCAAAAACGATTTATAGCTCTGCCATTTTACAATATTTTCTTGTGAAAAGAATTGACAATAAAGTCCAGAGTTATGTTATTGGGTTGTTCGGAAAGTAATTTCGTTTTTTCCCGACAAAGGATTTAATTGTATTTTTTTGCACCCAACTTCACACTTAAGCGCAATAATCATTATATGTTTTGAGAGCTGATATAGCAAGGCTTGTGTGTGAAAAATTCCAATTAATTCTACGCAGTAGTTTTTGGTTGGTGCCCTTTTAAATATGGAGAGCAATAAGCAGCATTTTCGTCATATTTTACTTTTTTTACTATAGAAAAGGTAAAAATGCTATTCAAGACAGAAAGAAATTAACCGATTTGTATGGAGAAGATGCGTTGACAGTACGCCAGTGCCAGAACTGGTTTGCAAAGTTTTATTTTTTATTTTTTTAAATTTTATTTTTTTGTTTCTTTGTTTTTTCGTTTAATTATTAAGTCTGCTGTCATCAGCTGGACAAACTGAATGATGCACTTGAACAGAAGAGGCCAGAATTATTCAACAGAAAAGGTGTAGCGTTCCACCAAGATAATGCGAGACCTCATACAAGTTTGGTCACTCGTCAAAAGCTTTTACAGCTTGAATGGGATACAATGCCACACCCACCATATTCTCCAGATCTGGCACATTCGAATTATTATTTGTTCCGGTCACTGCAAAATTTTTTAGACGGTAAAACCTTCGCTTCAAACGAGGAGGTTAAAAACCACCTCGATCAGTTTTTTGCCAGAAAAGACCAAAAATTTGATGAGCGTGGAATCATGCTACTACCAGAAAGATGGCAAAAGGTATTGGACCAGACTGGCCAATATATAATTTAATAAAATATTTGTTCGTTATACGAAAATTGTCTTTCATTTTCACAAAGAAAAACGAAATGACTTTCCGAACAACCCAATAATATCACTGTAAAAAACCCGGTTTTTCACTCATTAATTATCCTAAAAAAAATTCGCGACAACGTCACATCGTCAGGTGACTCTTCTCGAAGGAAACGATTTTTCCCCAGAAAGCTTATGGTTCCGCGATCGATTAGGCGACGAGATGCTAGAAAAAGGGTTCGTTTTCCTTTCCCGCAGAGGTGCTACAGGCATATTGATGCGCCTCAGGCAAAAAACGTGATCGTTATACAACGCGGCTCGCATTATACGGGACGGTTACGCGGCCGCTTCTCACGGCTCCGCGTATAAATAGGTCTGGAAATTAATTTGCTCGTCGGAGGCCTCCGGTTTGCCTCTATCATCCGCGTTCCTCTCCTTCGACGGCCAATAAATACGTCTTGTCTTGTCTTGTCTTGCGCGGAGATGTTGCCGACCTACGGCAACGATCGTCGATTCCGCACGTGACCACTTCTTCCGGCCGCGCAGTCATCCTTCAAGGCCTTGTGTTTCACTGAACAACGCGATTCATGCTATCGCATGATCCTCTTCCAATCTGAGTTACCTCCTCCGATATCCACGCGATACCGCGAACGGTTATCCTAATCTTTAATTATCGCGTTCAGGGCTTAGCGGTACGATTTTTTAAAACCTGGAGGATACGCGAACTTCGTGTCCGGTTTTCTCGGTAATCGGTCAACGAAACGAGTTGAAATTTTGTATGTTTTTACTGTCAAAAGATACTATGTATAGTTTAAGCGAAGACTTTTTTGAAATTTGGCCCACGACTTTATTTAGGATCATTGGCAGCGATGTATAGATTGAAGGCGAGAATAGGGTTGCAGGATATTTTCTGTATGGTATTTTCAGATTCTCTTTAGCTAAGATGCGTGTTTAAAACCTTGACGTACCATTTTCTTTACAGTTACAGTGATTAAAACGTCTTTGTCCCCAGAAACGTCAGAGAAGAGAAAAGGAAGTTTATATTCTTCGTACGGCTATATTTATTTTAATGCATAAATACCGATTATAAACGAATCGCATTTTCTCAGATTCCCTTTAGCTAAGATGCGTGTTCAACCCCTTGCGGTATCATTTTCTTTACAGTTACAGTGATTAAAACGTCTTTGTCCCCAGAAACGTCATACAAGAGAAAAGGAAGTTTATATTCTTCGTATGGCTATATTTATTTTAATGCTTAAATACCGATTATAAACGAATCGCATTTTCTCAGATTCCGTTTAGCTAAGATGCGTGTTCAACCCCTTGCGGTATCATTTTCTTTACAGTTACAGTGATTAAAACGTCTTTGTCCCCGAAAACGTCATAGGAGAGAAAAAGAAATTTATATTCTTCGTATGGCTACATTAATTTTAATGCTTAAATACTGATCATAAACGAATCAAATTTCATTTCACTTAAAATGAAAAGCGTAACGTTAATATTTGTTAGACTTGATTTAAATTCTTCACGCCGAGTGTGACTCGTTAAAATACGGCAATGGGTTAAGATGGTACAAGATGCTCTAAAAATTTGAAGTTAATAGCTGGAAGATATTTGAAGAAAAAGGGGCGTGAAGTTAGCCCGTTTTCGGTGTACCGTAAAAATGGCCACTCCGACGAGCTCGCATAAATTGAACCCCATGATCCCACAGCCCGCGTTAAAAACCAATCCCCAATCACCTCCACATCTGATTGTCAAGAATCCGAGTATCAACGTTGCAAGGCGGGGCTCGGAAAGGAAACGGCGAATTAGCTCGATGGAGTTGTAAAAATGGCATAAACGGCACCGGCTCGGATTAAGGATGCAGGACCACTCGACGACGTGTTCATAAATTAATCGAGCGGACAGAAGGATCGTAAACGCCCGCGAGATCCAAGGGGATGCGAATTATCGAGACGAGAGGGACAGCGGAGAGAGAGAACCAGGCGTAAATTATGATCAAGTTCGGTCCAGACGGAAAAAATGCCCGACCATGGGGATCGGATCATGGCGAAGGACGGCTGGTTGTGCATTGCGGTCCTTGGTCGGCCACCCTGATCGCTCCTTTTTGTCCGATATCTTTTATCCTCGGTTTTATCCCTGGCGAGGCTCTCGCTGCCGATTCTGATCGCTCTTTGTCGCTGGTGCGCCGATCCGGATCAAGCTCTTCCTTTATCAAATGCTGCTTAACACAGTGCCACATCTACCAGAGACGGGACACAGAATTATTCCTTCAGATATCTAAATGATTCTTTGCATTAATGTCGGATTAACAGAACCCAGCAAAATTTAAACATTCGCGAGTAAACTGCGGATCTTTATGTGTAAATGAAAACTCCTTGGATCAGTTGCACGGAGCAAAAGATAAATTAAAATTTATTTTTTTCTGTTTTAATTTCTTTACTGAAAGATACATCGCGTGCCACTGGTAGATTGGATTCGACATAAAGTTTCGATATGGATAAAAAGAAGAAGCGAATAACTATAGGCAAAATATAATTGTTTCGCGGGACGCTTTGACTGCGAGATAATCGAATCGAAAAATTCCTTAGAACCTGTCTTCAAATAGGATGGTGTGTCTATTAGTCATTCGCCGCTACTCTTAGTCACGGTTTAGTGTAATTATCGGTTTAATGGCGGGGGATTAGCCGTGTTGCAACTAGCCGATGCATAGTCATTGCTAAGTACCGTCGATACCGATAATTATTGAGAGAAATATTTGATAATGGTAGAACCACGTGGAAAGATGCTGAAACCGGTGACGTATTTTCCTGAACAATTTTACAATGGTTTGTGCACGTTGTGAAACTATTATCTACATTGTACTTTGTTACGAAGGTTTGAAAACAAATCGATAGGAATTCGATAATTTGTGTAAATCGCTCACGTGGAAGGGGAAGATTTATTGTACGAGTGCTGTTGGGAGGATACCATCGCAGGATTCAAAGACGCCATTATTTCCTTCGAAATTTGCCGTTGGCGAGGTTCAAACACCTGCAGGAAATTCGCTAAAATTAAAAAGAGGAGAGCGTTCGCGAGTAGTCGGCAAGAAAACGTGTCGGATCGACTCGATCGATCGCAGCAGCACCTGTCGATGGCTCGCGCCTCGTAATCCTCGTGCTGGCCGTTGTGTAACCCTCACGTTTTGCCGAGCTCACGTGCCGGTCTACCTGTAATCAGTCATCAGACGCAATTACCGTGAGCGCAACCACGCAGCAGCCGCGCGCAACGATTCACAGGCAAGATACAAGCGCGTTGTCTTGTTCGAGAACTGTGATCGGAGCTTTAATCCTGACGAAGGGCTCCGCGTTTCCCCTTGAATCTGGCAAACAACGGCGATCGATGAAGCTAAGGAAGGTTGATCTGTTCGCAACGATTGATAGCGAACAATTAACTCAAAGAATCCCACGAGTTTATGTAATGAACGCAAGTTTATTTAATGAAATAGAAAAATATATTTTAGAACTATCCTTATTGTATTATAAACTGTCTCCATTGTCAATCCAATTAATTAATACTTTGAGA
>CM052191.1:7555577-7609240 GCA_028455805.1 Lasioglossum figueresi
GTGCAAAGTATAAGCAAGTTCCATCTCACATTATTTTCACGAGACAAGTACGAATCATTTATCTATGCTGTGGTCGATGACAGCCATAAGTCATTGGGAAAATGAGAATTTCTACGTGAGATAAAAATTGTCTGCGTTAATTGCAAGTTACGGAGCTTTACATCCATTTCCTTTACGAATAATTCTAATGAATCGAAAATAATAGTATTTTTAAATTTTTGCAAACTCTTGAATTCGCTGATTTTTGTCGTAATTGAAAAAAATATTTATTCGAGCACATATTGCAATAACAAGCGTGCAAAGTATAAGCATGTTCAATCTCTCATTATTTTCACGAGGCAACAAGTACCATTCATTTAATTTTAGTGCTCGACTAAATTGTTACAACGTCGTAAAAAAATTATACAACAATAAACCTGGAGTTATTTCAAAGCTCGAAGCCTCTAATTTCGCAAGCCGTCATTCATTTTCTCCTAAATTGCCCCTGCATGCTATAGCGTTTGAAGAACTGAAGACACGTTTTTTCCTAGAAAATGAAATCGTCATAAATTATAACGTCTATAAAATTTTTGGAAATTTTTTTCAAAGACTGAGTCTCCCATGGATTTGAAGATTGAATCTTTCTCTTTGAAACGACATCTTGAAAGTTGATGTACGATTTTTTTGTACCGTTTTATGGAACAAAAACGAGGTGTAATGTCATGTAGTGCAATCTTATGTCAAGTTGTTAAACAAATTTGATAGAAAAATTGAAGAAAGGAATGTCTGGTAAAATTGAAACGATCCAGCATGCTTCTGCTGATAAAGAGCGTCGAGGGACATTTTCATTAATCACGCCTCAAGGATGCGTCTCGTATACCGAACGAGATTATGCGAAAACATTTTCCAAAACACACACGTGATTATCATCGCTCTCTACTCGTGCCCGTAATCAACTGCGTTCGCGACTTGCATAATTAATTCGTATTTGCTGAAGACGGTCGATAAGTCTATTGTTCGGTTCAATTAGCCTTCGCCCGTTGCGTTGCATTTAATTGCGCCTCCGCCAATCAATGCCGATCATCGATATGCACGAAATATCTGCCACCGTACAAATTCCACGAAATATCAAAGGTATCAAGGTCATCAAAACAGGAAAAAAAGATTGCAATAAAATGTACAGTATACATGCAACGGATAAAACGTTCGTTCGTGATCAAATAATAAGAATTGATTATTGTACCGATATGTCGATTACGATCTGGCAAATTAAAAATATGAAAATTCATTCGCAAATTGACGATTTTCAGGAAGAGGCCGTCTGCAGTCGCATAAACAAATATTGTTTGCGCAGCTCCCGACCACGTGAGTCATTATTCTCTTTTATCTACGTAAATTCGATCGACATCGGTTGCGCAACGCGTTTATTGTTTACGTTCAGCCGATGACGTTGTCTTTTTACTTGTCCCTCTATATTTTCGACAAGCGTAGCCGATGTAACTGACCTTGCCGAGCGATACCGATTGCATAATGGCGCGGCATTTTGTTTTTCTTCGATCCCCTCCCCTCTCCTTGTCATATACATCTTTTTCTTGTTCTCGGAAAGAGAGAGGCGAAGAAATGTTAACGATCGATAGATAGCTATCTTTCCGCGACGATCGTTCCGGATGACTTTGACCGTCCGGTGATCGATCAATCTCTCGTTAATCGATTTCCAATGTTGCCTGTGAATTACAGCCTTTGTTAAGTAACCGTAAAACTTTTGTTATCCGAGACAGACCGCTCAATTTTGGGGGATCAACGTCGTCGCGAATAAATCCTCGCAAATTCGATATTTAACCTATTTTTTGATCAGTGTCGGCATGCGATATTCAAATACTCGATGGTTGCAAAAATTCGAGACCGATTATCTCTTTTTTTGGAAAAACTACCAATTTTAAAAAAGATCTTGAGATACTCTGAAAATTGGGCAACTTTCCAACTTCTGCAATCATCCAATATTTGGTTCACTGCGGAAATCCAAAATGGTAAGTGAAACGTTAGGTCAGTGCAAATGGTCGTGCCCGATTCTTCCTTCTAATTTACTATAAAATTGGCCACGGACTTTTGCACTGACCTAATATAATGTTAAATGGTGATTTTCCTTGAGGAGCTCGCTCAGATTAGAATCCCGTGTTGAATTTCTAGAAAACAGGCCTCTCAACTATCGAAACAAACATTTCGGCAACGCAAATAGTCATTGCCGTTGAAAACACGAAATTCAGTTTATCGTTCGCAGACGCAACATGAAATTACGACGTTCTTATGCGCCGAAAATGCGTCGATAATGGCCTTCGAGCGATCGGCTATCGTTTCAGCAGCCAAAAACACTGACTGGCAAAAAACACGCTCCTTCGTTCCTAAATTTTTAAGTATTATAATTTGGATTTTCACCCAGAATTCTATTTTATGTTAGAAACAGATTCGAACATTCTTCGGCCAATTTCACCTACTTTCTACGATCCTCCCAAGTGACCTACGATGTTTTCATAAACATCTCCCTCACTTTCACCAATCCCATAATCTCGCTTCACGTCAACGCCGACCTAAACACGACTGTCTAAAACACGATTATGCCGCCGGAGCGTCTTATTTACATTGTCGTGTCCTCTCTTCGACGATCAAAACATAATTGGATGCTGTAAACAGTTAGGTGAACGGTTTGCGTACAGTCATTTCGTGGAACGCGTGATTTACTCGGGACGATCTCCTTTCTGTTTCGCTTCGGTGTTTTCTCTTTTATTGACCATCGTTAAGAAACTGATCGCACGTTCAGTGACTTGCTCAAACTGTATTTCATTCTGACTTTTTTGCGTATATTTCTTCACCTTGTTGAAAGAGGTTCTTTTCTTTAACGACGCTGTCATTTCAAAAGTTCTGCAAATTTCCCATTTTAACATTTTACCTACTGAAAGCTATAGGATTTTCATCTTGTATTATACATTGACCCCTTGCCGTACCATTTTCTTACAGTTAGAATGATTAAAAAAACGTCTTTATCCCCAAAATTGTCGTAGAAGGGAAAAGAGAATTTATATTTTTTAACCCTTTTTCACTCGGTTGTCTCCTCTGAGGCACCGCTAAAATTTGCTGTACCATTATTCAAAATATTGTTTACATTATTAAATATATCGGTATCTAATTAATTACTAAACATTTAGGTATTGTATCAGGTATTGTATCAATTTCACATATCCATAAAATTTAGAAAATCGTAAGGAATGGAAATATTCTAGGTCGGAAGAAGTGTTTAATTATCCAGTTAAAATATCTCTGAGTGCAACGGGTTAAATATTGATTATATACGGATCAAATCTTACTCGATGTAAAAAGAAAAGCGTAACATTCGTATTTGTTAGACTTTGTTTAAAATCTTCATAACGAGCGTGACTCGTTGAAATACACGTACGGCAAGGGGTTAATAAACAAATTAAATTATCGGTGTACGTTATCGAGGGTTGAGTAAGTTTACGATTCAAATTGGTCATTAGAAAAATGTGTAACCAGGAAGAAATTTTCAAAAATTTTGAAATAATCGCCAGTAAAGTTAGTATTCTCTTGTTAAACATCTCTCTCGTCGCAGGAACAAAAATCCGAGAAGAATCCAGGCAACGCAAGCTAAGAAAACAGCGACGGCCCTGGCTCGCAAAGGTACCGCTCGCTCGTTAACCAGCTTACGGTAAACGTTACGTAACAGGCTTGAAATCTGACATAATGCGAGCTACCGTGTGCGCTCGCGCTCGCATGATCGCAAACTTTTACCGCGAGGCCGCGGCTTAGGAAATCCCAGCCGCCATTCGCAGCCTCCGCTAATTAGATCGCGAGCGCGCCAGTGCCGGAAAACGCTTGAAACGCACCGTTTTATGTTATTCAATGTCTAAGCGATTTTTATTGTACCACATACTATAAGGAAATTACTTGAATAATTTCCTTTGAAGCATCTTTGCAATTCAATGATAAAATTACCGTCTAAGCGATTTTTATTGTACTACATGCTTGAACAAGGAAACTTCTTGAATAATTTCCTGCGAAGCATCCATGCAATTTTAACGATTGTAAAATGCAAAATCTGAAACCAAGCATGTTACCTGCGGTGGTCAGTGTTAAAGAGACGCGCAGATCGGGCTAGGCAGCAATCGGCAGCAAATTCTACAGCTATTTCTATCAACAACCATCCTCGCTTACAAAATGATCCACTCATTTAGCAACGGCCAGTGAAACGCAGTGAAGTGTTTCGTCGATGATTGCCCGGGACTTCGTTTGGAAACCGATCAATTTGTGGACATTGCGCGCGGGACGCACTAATGAGGAAACGCGGATCAACCGTCTGGTCGCGGAAACCGGTGCGGAAATTTGGCTCGCGACAAGGTAGATCCTTGCGGGATCGGGGAACTTGCGAAACCGAGCTGAAACGCGCAGTAAAGCGAAATCGAGACTTTATAGAACCGTAGAATGGCTGAATTGCGAAATTTTGCGGCTCGAGGCACTCGTTGGGAGAACCGTCTAAATATGGTATCAAGTTTGTTTGTGTAATTGAAGAATCATGTGGAATTGTAGAATTTTCAAAGGTGGAAGACATACGGAATTTTAGAACCTTTCAGAATCTGCAATATTGTTGAACAGTAGATTTGCGGAACATGTAACTAATGTAACGTCGTGGAAATTTTAGGAGTGAAAATGAATCCCCGAATCGTAAAACATTCTAAAGTTGATCAATGGACAGCGGATTTTATGTATTTGTAAGAAAAATTAGTAGGCGTAATTTAAAACAGTAAAAATATTAGAAGAATTTAAAAATACCATTACATTGTCGTCAACCTATTAAACGTATTAAGAAAGAAAATCAATTTCTGTTTCACTCTAGGTCGTTGCAATTCGAGTAGAAAATTTTTATTTTTCACAAAGATCCGCTATCTATTGATCAACAAGGTAGAATTATAGAATTGCAAGTTAACAGTGCAATAGCCTCCGCGCAGCTGCCTAAGCCCGTGCACCCACATATCTCGCGCGCAATCATACAGAATACAAGTCTGACGGGTTCTACATCAACGTAGAACCTGAAAATGGAGCCCACGGACGTTTTAACATCCGTGTGGCAAAGAAACGCGAGTAGACCGCATGTACAAGCAACCCGGCCGATGTTTTCATCGCAAAATCGAGGCCGTCGCAATCGAGGTTACTCGCTGGCGAGCGTAACACCAAGGAAGTCGTTGTTGAGCGTCGATAGCGAAGACGCCAACAAAAGTACTCGTCGCAAATATGCTCGGACCCTATCGCGATGTCTCTGAAAGTCGGAAATAAATTCCAGCTGTTCGTTCGAATTATTCATTTAAATGTACTTCTTTTGTCTTTTCTGGTTATTTAAAAAAGTTTTCCAAGAACAGTAATCGCTAGACTGCGGATCTTTATGCATTTATAGCAAAATCGAGTAGATTCGATTAAAAATTGATGGAAAATTTTGAAAATTGAAGATGTCAATATATGATTTCTCTTCTATTAAAATCATTAAGGGAAGAAATACGTAGTACCATTCAATTTTGTTTCTACTTCCTACAATCTATGTAGACAATTTTTATTTTGCATCTCTATCCGCAGTCCAGTAATCACTGTTGAGAGACTGCAGCAGTTCTTCCTAGCATCTTCTATCGGTTTAGCAAGAAATATTTTCTGCATCCACTGTGGGACCCGTCTAGAGCCCTCGCGGCCGATGACACAGTATGGCGTCAAGCTAAAATTTTATCCAAACCAAACTATAATTATTCTAATACAATTAATGTACAAAGGGGGAACATTTCTACAGAGAAATTCTGGAATTTCGTACAGACGAAAAGTCGTCTAGTTTTCCAGTGAATAAACATTTAATACATGGAGCATCCGTAAAAATTCTGATAAAATCGCGCGCGAAGCTCGAACCGTTCGATTCGAGGCGAGGAGAGGTCGATCGTGTCTCCGTTCCCCTTGGCCGATTTTCGCGGGCCGATCGAAATGCCCTTGCGAAATTCTCGGGCCGCGGATATTCGCGTTACAGTTGCAGAGGCTCTCTATCGCAATTTCGCGGGCCTTCGGCCCCCTCCGGTGCATGGTGCACGGTGCATGCTGCACGCCGGTGCCGCTCCGCTCCAGAAACCTACTTTTCCGAGTCGCCGTGGCAATGCCAGCCTCCGTTTTCTCGGCTATCCTCATCGTGTATATCGCGTGTCACGGGTTACGTCAACGCGGCCGCCTCCTCTCCAGTCACCGAGCATCTTTTCGATTGTGTCCCCCGGTTGCACAGCTATGAGCCGCTCCAAGAAGCCGACTCCCGATGCACCGTTGCAAATCGGACACCGGATGAGCATTATTTTATTCGCTGTGACGACCGCTGCTCGAACAAATATTTTGATTGTCTCGCCTCTCGGCCGTGATGAATTAGACTTTTCTTCGGGAAATTATAGAAAAAAATAGACAAGACAGCTACTGTTCGCTTCTCAGCTGAAGATGTTTTTACTCAATTCTGTGTATCTTTTAGGTCAAGGAATGATTTTCGTAGAAGTCAGTGGAGGGAATTTTTCGTTTCTTCTGAAGTTTGAGAGAATTCAAAAATTCTACTTGATTTGCAACTAACCGGGGTGAGACAAAAATTTATTTTCTTTCTTAATATGTTTAATAGGTTGAAAATAATATAACAGTGTTTTTAATTTCTTCTAATGTTTTTACTGTGTCGAATTACACCTACTTACCTATTTTTGTGACAAATGCATCAAATCTGCTGTCTACTTGTTACAATTGTTGATGGAAAAAATTTGTTTGGCCCCCATTTCTTAACGATTTTTCAATAATTGTGCTGTACAAAAAGAAAGCATAGAAATTTCCGTTTACCTTGCAATCTTAAACGAAACTATTCCATGACGGTATCGAGGGTGACATGTTAATTCGCAATGAAAATTGTTGTTGCTACTGAAGATTCCATTAAAAAGTGTTTAGCCATGTACCACAGATTTGTAAAAATTATGCAATAATCACCGGTCGGCAATGTGTTAATAGGATTTTCAATAATTCTGCTGTACCAAAAGAAAGCATAGAAATTTTCGTTTGCATTGCAATCTTAAACGAAACTATTACATGACGTTATCGAGGGTGACTTGTTAGTTCGCAATGAAAATTGTTGTTGCTATTGAAGGTTCCATTAAAAAGTGTTTAGCCATGTACCATAGATTTGTAAAAATTATGCAATAATCACCGGTCGGTAATGTGTTAATAGGATTTTCAATAATTGCGCTGTACAAAAAGAAAGCATAGAAATTTTCGTTCGCATTGCAATCTTAAACGAAACTATTACATGACGTTATCGAGGGTGACTTGTTAATTCGCAATGAAAATTGTTGTTGCTATTGAAGATTCCATTAAAAAGTGTTTAGCCATGTACCATAGATTTGTAAAAATTATGCAATAATCACCAGTCGGCAATGTGTTAATAGGATTTTCAATAATTGTGCTGTATCAAAAGAAAGCATAGAAATTTTCGTTTGCATTGCAATCTTAAACGAAACTATTACATGACGGTATCGAGGGTGATTTATTAGTACACAATGAAAATTGTTGTTGCTACTGAAGATTCCATTAAAAAGTGTTTAGCCATGTACCATAGATTTGTAGAAATTATGCAATAATCACCGGTCGGTAATGTGTTGGAATTGATGCACACAATTTTCGCGAGAATGATCGGTGGAATCCGAAGTTAATTGAAACGTTTGAGTTAATTGGTTGGCTAACAGAACAGACGGCTCGACAATGTAGAAAGCAACTGGTAAGGAAAGAAGTCAGTCAGTTTTCCAATCTACCGGTGTCAAGGTACAACGGATCCGATACGCCGATTTCCCAACGCGCTCGCCAGCGAAAATCTTATGTAATAACGTGAACCGCTCGGTTGCAGCGACTTACCTTGCAGCTGTCTATAGAATGTATATGCAGACATATCTGTATCGCGCATTAAACGGGACGGGATTGTTATTTATTATCTTGGGGAACGGAGAAAATGGCGGTCTGGTTCTCAGTCGAGAAAAAGTGATCGTGACGAGACATAACGTATTGCGATCCATTTGTTCACCTCCTCTTTCGTAACGTCTTTCACACTAATTGTCTGATACTTTTTTCTTTTTTTACTATTTCGTTAGGAAAATCTCTTACTGGGAAAATTAATTATCGAATCGACGAGGCGTTCAATTTCCGTCTGCATTAATTTTGAAATTAATATATTTAATTGTTCCATTGAAATACGATAAAAATTTAACCCAACCCAGTACTGATTAGAACAGACAGTTATTATAACAATGAATTCATCTACAGCCTCTTCTTCCAAAAACAGTCTATGTACAATCAACAGGAAAACCGTGGAATAAATTCGCTCGTGCAAATTTGGGACAAATGACGAAGTCTACAATCGACAAGGACAATTTAGAATAACTTCGCTCGTTCCATTTCAGAGCGAGTAAACAGTGTATGACAAAGCACGAAAGAAACCCTAAGTGAAATTGGAAACGACGATGAGTCCTCTTCTGCGCCGCGGCACCTCTGGAAATATTTTCAAGTGCAGTCTTCGCATTGGCAAAAGATTTCCATGCGAATCTTCGATATAAACTCCGGCTTTGACACACGTCTCATGCCCAAAATATCTGTTAAAATTGCTTGGCACGAATCAAACGAGATGCCGACATCATCGGCAACTTCTATAATGATAATTCGACGATTCTCCAACACTATTTTCTTCGCTTCTTCAATGTTTTCATCGGTTGCAGACGTGCTGCGGCGTCCAGAGCGACCTTCGTCATTAACATCTTCTCGGCCTCCTTGGAAGAGCTTGTACCACTTGTAAACATTTTTTTTACTCAGAGTACACTCACCGTATGCCACTGTCAACATTCCAAGTGTTTTGAAGCGCTTGATTCCATTTTTTACACACAATTTGATGCAAATTCTCTGATCGATGTTTTTCGACAGCAAAAAATCGCCGAACACGCAAAACACTTCTAACCTGCTTCTCGCAAACAAACAAAAAATGCTATATAGCTGAAACTGTGAACATATGTTCGGGACAAGTGCACCAGCATAAGAAAAAAGAGAAAACGAAAATCGACTGTAGGTATCCCGCGAAATTCAAAAAGTCACCTTACTTTTTGGTCACACCTCGTATATGTGACTGTACGTCACTCCAACAAGGCTGAATATTGGCCACTTCTTCGAAGTTGAATTCAATGGTGAGATTCTCACCACTGATTGAAACTCGAAACTCGGAACAGACAGTACTCGGAAGACGTATTTATTTACTTCGGGAACACATGAACGACGATACAAGCATAACTTCAACATCGAAGAAGTGGCCAGTATTCGGTATTTTAGATCCGGAATTTATATCGAACATTCGCATTGTTCTAGTATATGGTAAACATTATATCGGGTGGGTAAATATGAAACTAGACAAATGTGT
This sequence comes from Lasioglossum figueresi, assembly GCA_028455805.1. Taxonomy (NCBI): domain Eukaryota; kingdom Metazoa; phylum Arthropoda; class Insecta; order Hymenoptera; family Halictidae; genus Lasioglossum; species Lasioglossum figueresi. The sequence continues at coordinate 7,565,059 of CM052191.1, forward strand.
TTGAAATTTGTGTTTTATTTGTCAAGTTTCATACTTATTGACCTGATATATTGCTATTCTTAATGTACTTCACGGTACTATGAAAAATGTTTGCAGCTTGATACTAAATCTAGGTAAACACATGATTTGGATAGGTCGCGCGGTGGCTCCGTGGGTAGAGCTCGCTGCTACGAAACACCGTGGTTGCGGATCGAATCCCGCCGAGAGCTATAGCTCGCCCCTAATGAAAAATGTTTTCAACTGGTAATAAATCTATTTAAATGAGAGCATTCAGCATCGGTTGTCCAATTGTAAGAAAGAATCAAATGATCATTTGATATTTGTTACGATTAAAGTAAACTTGCTCAATGGTCTTGCTTAGATAGATTTAGTACTCAACTGCAAACATTTTTATAATAATAATCGATTTTTTGCAAAATCCTGAGGTCGTAGATAAATTTTGAGACCAGATTTGAAATCAGCCTGAAAAAATTTGCGGGGAATTATAGCATGTAAGAAAAACATATTTTCCGCGCAAGGTATTGGATAAACCACAATTTTCTTGAAATTGTGCACGTTTAATGAATTTTTTCAAGGTTAAAAAACGTTTGTACCATAATCTCTCTATTTTCCCCATATTCTGCAATGTTTCAGCTTTAATTTTTAAAAAATCATCGCTCCATCTAATTACTGTCGAGAGTTCTTTCATTTTGACACAGATTTCATCGGAATTGCCCACTGTGCGCCGGTGACGATGCTGCAACAAAGGCCTGGCTCGACCGAAACATTCGACTTCCCCGCGATTCAGGCTGTTTCACGGTTTTCCTCGCAGTATTTGCGGCAACGAGGTCAAGTTTTTCCTCGGGGAAGGCAACTCGGTCAGATCGAGCGTTTTGAACGACGCCACGGTGATCGATTTTCTCGAAACTCCAATCTCTAAATTCTATTAAATCAATCACAGGATAAAGGAAACATTTATTAGATGCATTTATTAGAAAACTGATTATCAGAGAATCGACAAATGGTAGAAAGAACAAAACAAATTATTAACGCTAGGATAATGAATATATTTCATTTATAATTATTAAGATTTGAAAGCTGCATCCATGATAATTTGTTTCTTCGGGGAACATATTATTTTTAAAAATGGCTAAAAATTCAGGTAGACGCATTCTCGCTATTTTTATAAATAGTGGAACATGTTTACTTCAAATGCTTCGAGAACCCAGTGTCGAAGGAAGAAAGAAATGTTTCATCGACTTCTATGCCTTACAATTAACAGATTTTTGCAGAAATGGTCTCAGTGTAATAATGTCTAGAAGTCTTTTTAACGTGGATTCGATCGAACGCGTCGATCGCAGGTCGATCTTGTTACGCAAACGCGATTTTCGAGAGCATCGGGGTCAGCCTGTTTCGTGTAAGATGTAACCGATGTAACGACACCGTGGTACCGTTATCTGGACCAACAGTGTCAACCGATTCGTCTCTTTAACGCCGGGGAAATGTGGTACATTAAACGGTACTATTCGAGCGTGCCGCCATACGACGCGGCTGCAGCTGGTACTGCTCCCGATCATATTTTTCGACGTACGCTTAATCGAACACACCATAAACATTATGCTGGATGACTTCTAATTAGTGACAGAAACGAATACAAGATAATTCTCTAAGAAAAAATAAGTCGAACGTAATGAATAAAATCTTTTCATCCGTATTTTTTTTATCTTTATCAATTGATTTAAATAAATGATTATATTCCCCTTTCACAAATCACAATATGCATGTACACATTGACAGATCATATATTACTGCAGCATAAAATTCCGCAACGTTAATCGCATGTACTGCAACAGTTACTCAATTGACCACGGTGCATTAATATCCATCCAGCAAATAGGAATTGTTATTAAATATTCAGGCAACGAGAAGATTAATTAAATCGCAAGAGAGTTTCGAGCGACGAGTAACAACGTGTGTTGCGGAGACTTCAACGACGGCGCACGCGGCCATTTTGGTACCGGACGGTGGAAAATCGAAATTTCACGGGGAACAAGAGTGCTATAGCAATCGCGTTCGTCGGAGATCACTCTCAGGCAAGTTTCGCCCGAAGTATGTCGAGGAATCCGAACGGTTTGATACATGGCTATTTATAGGAATGAAGATTCATTACGCGAGGTCCCGTTTCGCGCGTATCGCCGGCTCGTTACGCCGTTGTGCAACATCGCCGCGTAATATCGCGCGTTTAGGCTAACGAGAAAATTGCTTTTCGCTCGCCTCCTTAGCCGAGTATCTCCTATTCGAGCCTCCGAGTTATCCTAATTATCGTAAACCCATATGAACGGACTCGATCGAAAAATCATTTATGGTCCTCTGGTGTACAGCGTCGGTGGGTCTCGAATTTTTTTAAAGAAATCAGACGGCTGCTTTGTATCGGGATCTTGCACGTGCATTATCTATTATTTCGACCGTGCGATATAATTTTTCGAAGTAGAAACAGTTAAAATTGTGGGAGTTACAGCTCCTTGAGTAGCTCATCGATGATTCACGGAGATGACGATTCGCACTGCCGTACATACATCGTTTATCAAAATTTCTACAATTTTATTTTATTTTATTTCAGTTTGACGTCGACCACGAAGATATAAATATCATTTAAAACCCGAATTTATTTTTGATATTAGAGGATATTTAGAGATCCGCGATAACGTCAGCGATGACGCGAAAAAACCCGACAGAGCGATAAACGCGTAGGCGTCGATTCTTATCGTTCGGCTCTGCTCGGGCTCCGTCGCGGTTACGTAACAGTCCCGCGTCTCGTACACGTGCTCGCCACCACGTGGCCGTCGGTCACGTTATGCCGGCCGATATCTCTTAAAATGGAACTATTCTTACGTAGTCGCGTAACCTCGTAACGACAAAACCTGCCGGCCAGGAGGCCACGATGACCGACACGTGAACCACTTTTTGCATCGCTCCATTTAGGGGGACGATCATTTTTTAACTGCTGTTTTTCAAAATAACTCTCGACACCTCCGCAAACCGATTTTCCATCACGATCTCCATCTTTTTTTTTGCTAGTGGCGTAACATCTTCGAAATTGTTGTTCATTTTTTTTCACCATCCCACTGTCCCCATCTTTGCATTTATTGAGATTGTAAAGATCACATGTTATTTGATCCTGATAAACTTGTTAATGCTAACGCCGAAAGCATTAACAATTTTATTGACAAGAAATACGATCGATAGGAAACTATAATTATTTAACCCGCCGAGTACAGAGCCGGACTCATTTTTGATCGGGAACATCGAAATTGACGTTTAAGTACTCAATTTGTGGAAATTAAACTAACCGAATAACTGTTTCATTGACGATATCGGAAAGACTAATGTGTCTACACGAGACATCATCGAAAGTAAATTTTTTAAAATTATTAATTAGAGCTGTGAATGGTCCTAAGACAATTTTACTATGGCCAATTATATAGCTACAAAAATTGTCTGTTGTCCGAGGGTTAAAAAATCAATATATTACGATTACATCTTTACGCAAAATGAAAATATTTTGCAATGATTTTGGGCGGCAGCAGTTAAATAAACATTCGCTTCGTCCTTTAATAGATTTTTTACATCGAAAAGATCGTAACAATATTCTTGGATTTTTCTAATCTTTCACTGTTGTATCGTCCATCCAATTTCTTCGTAAACGCATAAAAATTCGCAGTCTGATTATGATGTATTTAAAAAATGGCTAAACATTTGAATAGAATTAAAAGCGGCTGAGAAGTATAAGAGAATACAAGAAATTTGTAAGAACATAAAGTATAACCAAGAAATCAGTCCTGTCCATAGCCCCCTTCACCAAAGAATGATTTCTAGGTCGTCCCAAGATCATGCTAACCCGGAGAATGTAATCTAGATCCTCGTACTCCCAATATCACCAGCAAATCGACCCTGAAGTCCATTCGAAACTGCAGAATTCCAAATTAACGCCAATAAAATCATCGAACGGTAACTAATTCCACGGAATAGCCTAACTTCGTTTAGCAATTCGTCATAAACCCGGCGTACCCGTCCCATCAAGCCGTTAATGGCGACTCGTTAAAAAGATTTAGAGATTCACGGTGGAAGCGCGCTCGTAAAGACCTCGACGAAAAAAAAAAGAGAAAAATCGTGGAAGAATGGTAAAGATCGTAAACGCGTGCGTGCAGGTTTTACGGTCTCGCTCGATATATTATATAATAGGAGCGATTACGAGAGGGAAGGGCGGTAACGAAAGGTTCTGTTGAAAGCGGACTGGGTAAAATGGCGGTCGCGTCTCGCACGGATATGCGGGACAAAGAATGATATATCACGGTATCGTAACTAAGACGCTAATTATATGCTCGCAGGCATTGCCATTATCTAACCATAACTACTCCCACCTAGATTCCGGACAATGTGACTGGACGGAGACCTTTAACAGAGTTATCTTGGCCAACGCAGCTGCTCGCTGCTCGCTGCTCGCCGGGACGGCCGTGTTGTAACGTTGTAACTCGCGGTGCAACGAGCTAAATTGTCGTTAACGGTAAATTACAACAGGCGAACCATTCAGCTGTGCAAGCCGGCTCGGATCCAGAATTAATTCGCTGTCCCCGATGCGCGACGCTTCGCGATGCTCCGCGAATATGCTTCGGGGACACGGAGGTTCATACGAACCCGCGAATGTGACATTTCAACGGCGGGGGATCGTTAGGCGAACACCTGGAAATTCCAATGAGTACCTGGACATTGTGCAAATCCCCGCGAACAGACGTAGAAACGCGTTTCAACCGCGCATTGTCGCTACAGTTCCAGAAAGTATGGTTTTAAACTCTGTACCCGATCTTCGCGAAATCGGGGATACACAAAGTACCGTCACCGCGAAGAAACAAATCGTACGACGATGAAACTGGACTTATTTTGAAGCTTGAAGACTCCAATTTTACATCCCGTTGTTCGTTTACTCCTGAGATTTCTTTGTACAGCGTAGCGGATACAAAGCCGAAAGACACCTTTTCTTATCGTAAATGAACGTTAATACACATTGGCGCGTCACCAGGGATTTTGGAAATATTTTTGCAGGATTGAATCTACCACGTGTTTAAAGATTGAAACTTCCTCTGTACAACGACACCCTGAAACTTGATCTACGATTTTCTTTTATTGAGTTATTCGACTTCGATTGAAACTAGATTTCGTGGTAGTTCAAACTGTTGTAGCTACGTTAAAGAAAATCGCAGGACAATAAAGCTAAACTCGTTTCAAATGTTGCAGCCTCCGCGTGTAGCAAGCCAACAAGAACGCTAGATCATATTACGTTCACACAAATATCTTCCATGCATTTTTTCGCGATGAAAAATATGTACACGTATTATTAAATGTACAATTAAGTTGTTAACAAAACCTTGTATGCTATGGTTACTCTTACCGCCCACGACAAATTCTGAAACATTGAATCTCAATGCTATTCTGTGGACAACGTCTGGCTGGATAGTTGGATAGCTGTGCCCGGCGATTGTTACGGTTAAGAATGGCTAACAGGAACGGTTTCCACGGAAGTGCGAACGGTGTCACCGCTTGCGGGACGTTTCCCATGGCAGACGAAACGAAGAGAAGAGGGTCAAACGAATACGGTAGCCGCCGCGATTTTCCACGGCGTTCGATTAGCGCCGTGGAAAAACAGCGAGAGCGTATTATGTCACAACGGCTGGTTGCAGTGGCAAGGTAGAGCCAGGCCGTGAACCTAAGTGCAGCCGCCGCCTCCACCGCCGCCGGCACGTTGCATGGTCGCACGTGACTGGTTAGGCGAGCTCGTTTCTTCGTCTATTTTCTCTCGAACTGTACAATTATTCCCTCTGAAACAAACGAACGGATGGACGGAGAACAAAAGACGAATAGTTGAATGACACTCTTTCGAAATTTGTGTGCGAATATTTTTGGATTTTGCCTGTTCGAACATTTATCGACAAGGTTAGGCGAGCTCGTTTCTTCGTCTATTTTCTCTCGAACTGTACAATTATTCCCTCTGGAACAAACGAACGGATGGACGGAGAACAAAAGACGAATAGTTGAATGATACTCTTCCGAAATCTGTGTGCGAATATTTTTGGATTTTGCCTGTTCGAACATTTATCGACAAGCTACTCAATCACCGTATCTACTACATCATTAATCATTTTATATCTTCTCCCTGGAATCTTGGAAATCGAAAGATTAACTATTTAATCTCTTTTGTCAGAGACGTCATGGGTTTCGTATGCTACACTTAATTGTTATTGACTTTCCATCATAAATTAACGTATACAACAGTAGCCTAACCATTGTAAATGAATTTCGAAATAATAATTATTATTATTATTTATTATAAACGGGCTGAAGCCCTTTTTACATATGAGAAAGATACAGACTACTCGTATAATAACAAAGATGGGACATGCACAGAAAGGAAAATTTTGATAGTGGTACAATCGATATGGTATTGTCATATAATCCTGCGTAGTTGCATTTGAAATTTTAGTAAAGAACTATCGAAGAAATCGATACGATTATAAATAGTGCATGATTTTGCAATAATGCGATTCATTGGATTAATTAGTCCATAAGTCGATTTTGCTTTAAGTGTTTGAAAACCCAATAATACAAATTTCATTTTCCATCAATGCGTATTCATAACGTCGATGAAAAAGTTTGTAAATTTAATTATTTTTAACTTTCAATCGTAAACTATATTTTCCATCGATGCGTATTCGTAATTAATTCCTGATCTTCTATGTCGGTGCGTAAGATAATAAAATGCATGATGTAAGCTTGTCCTGCATTTCGTCACGTATAAAGTCCAGTTTGATTCTTATCGTTTCATCGAATCGCCATCGCAGATTTTTAAAGGATCGGATGTAATAATTCAAAAATGTGATGGGTAAGTGAGCGCGAACGGTACAACTGTCGCGTACACAAACAATAGAAACCGTCGTCGAAAGGTGAACCCGAGTAGCTGAACCGTTTCTATAAAAACCAAAACTGTTGTCAGTTGGGCGCATTTGGGCAACAGATCGCGAGAATCGATTATCGTTTCTGTGAAATTCTCCTGGACTCGGATATACGGATAACATTGGATCGGTGGTACAATAGAAATTCTAATCGCGAATCTTGCACTGTGTTAAATCAGATAATCGTGTAGTAAAAACAATAAAGAGAGAACGGAAAGTTAATCAACATTGCTGAAACATCGGCAGAATGAGGTAAACAATCATATATTAATAAGAGTGTACTAAATGGAAGGAGTATTATTTATTTAGTATTTATCACGTATAATTGTTCATTTGAATTGCTATGTGGGTATAAATGCGTACACAACTTAACCTTCAGACCGTTCAATATATTTGTTTCCCCATTCTTTCGAATCGAATGTAAGAAACAGTGTAGGTTAACGAAGACGGTTGGAAATTGTGAACGCTGTAAGATTAACAATAAAAATACGACACAGTTCAAGCAACTCGTCTAATAAAAGAAATACTAAACAACTGAAGATTTATCATCAACTTGGGGGAAAACACGACTGAATAATCCCATTAAATTGCAGTAAAAACTATCGGTGAAAATATTTTTCATGGGTTGAACATATTGAAATCATTTTCACCAAGGTCATAGACAAATCGAAAAATGTTTACGATTATTTATCACGGCAGAATATTCTTCAAAATTGATTTACGAATAAATCTGAATCAATTACAAATAGATAATAGGAATGAATCGAACGCGTAATCGGCAAGGACGAAGAGAATAAAGGGAAACGAACTGTTTTTTTACAGTTGTAGGAAGCCAGCCACGAAAAACTTGACGAGGAAGTCAAAGTCTTGTTGCAACAGCCGCTACGACTCGGACAGCTACAGCGACAGCTCATCCGACTCTTACGATTCATCCTCCACGTTCTCGGACACTAGTTGCGGCTGTTCCGAATGCGACTGTTACGACTGTTACAACAGTCCTCCGAAGAGGAGGAAGGGCAAGGGCAAAGCCAAAGGGCGAACTTTGCAACCCAAGAAAAGCTCGAAAGTCAGTAAATCACCCTGCAGCTTGAAGAAGAAGACGGCTCGTCGAACAAGCGAGTCTTTTTACGTTTATTCAATATTTTTAATTACGTTCATTTTCTTCCCTGTGGATATAAGAAATTAACATTTTATTCATTTTTACCTGACGATACTTTATCGACATTGCTATACGGTCCTGTTTAAATTTTTTTTATATCTATTTACCGTGTATCGATGTAATTATTTAAGGGCTTGTTGCATTTTGTTTGAAATCGTTTTATGATTTTATAGGAAATTATTTTAGAAATATGATTTATATATTTACACATTTATATTTCATGCTTATATAATTTATAATAATATATAATATAATATAATATATATATTTGCAAAAGATCATCGAACAATAGGGAAAATATCTTATTCGTTAAGTTCATTGCTTGAATAAAAAAATTGGGCTGTATTTCACTTTAAAATCACTATGTAGCGATTGATTGGATGACGCAGAAAACACAGTGTTATTTTATCGATCAAATAATCAGCAAATCTTTACTTGAATTTATGAAATAATTACAATTAAAACATAACAATTAAATGAATTTTTCAAAGGTTAGTTGTTCTTATTTCCTCGGAATAATATGTGCAATGGAAAATTTATAATGTTAGAGTGTCGTGCATAGAAAGATGCGTCGTTTCAGTGACCAGATAGCGAACAGTTCCCACGCACAATTTCGACATTTCTTATAAATAAAAATATCAGAGTGTATCCAGTTGGTCTTACAATACTTTTCAAAGTCCAGAATGATAATATAAAAATCTGTTTTGCATTTCAGAAGGTACTTCTTCGTCCTGCGGTTGTTCCAAGGGCGACTGCTCGGACGGGCGCAGCGGCGACAACGAATGCGACGATTCCTATGGTTGTGAACTGCCCAATCCTCGCCGAAAGCATAAACGGGCACCGAAACGGCCGCGGCAACGACGAACGTTGCAACAACCAGCGACAACGGCTGTTCAGAATTAGGTCTGGGTACATCGAACGATCAAAAGAGCGGCTAACCAGCTCCGTCGTCCATTGTGAGTGGCTCAGTGACGCCATTTCAAAGCGCGACGCTAATTAAATCTCACCCTCGTCGCACAATTCACGCGTATGTCATCGGTCCATGTTTTAATCGTGCGCCCAATTATTTATTAACCATTGTGTACCAAGTTATTTATTCCTTTCCCCCAATATTACGGCGTTAAATGGCATATAATGCTTAAAAATAAAAGCGCTGAAGCTTCAGAAGCTTCCAGCGCGACGGATCGCCGTACAAAACTTTTTAATCCACAACGTCCCTATTTATTTTATAACTTATACGTATATATTTTTATCGATTATGATGTTTAAACAATAAAGGTGCCCATTCGAACGCTACAGAAACTGTTCTCCTTCACATTCAAATTAAACTTCATTTCAACCGATGTTCGGGTTAACCTTCCGAGTTAAAATTCGAAAATATTAATATTAACATCAAAGGTACACGTTCCCTGATAAAAATGACAAGATTAATGTTAGAATTCTACAGGATTATGAAATAAAGAACTTCCAAGACGTTGTAGTACAGGATTATGAAAAACTGGATACAGTAAAGTTCGGGTTTACTGTCCAACAGCCGTATTTATGGTGGACAATAATCTTGGCGTTGTGATCGTATTTTTGTTACTTCGAAGGAGAGTCCGAACATAGAGAAGGTCAGAATGAAATTCAAAGGAGAAGCCGAGCATAGAGAAGGACAGAATGAGTGTCTCTTTCTTTCCCATGCGCTGTCCTTCCTTGCGACCGAAACTCGAATCGTCGATTTAACCACTAAATACAATTGGAATTATATCGTGTTTGGTCTTATGTTAATCAGAAAAATGCCAGAAATACGATAGTGAGATTTCATTAAAAAAGATAATGAAAATTAAGAAAGTTGAACATTTCGATTCGTTCGAGTGAATGTGTGGTGTTTACACCGATATACCCGAGCCGAGATCGATCATCGCCGCCTTCGGCGCAGCACTGGACTTAGAACCCGGTGTTGACTTTGGACAGTAAACCCGACTTTACTGTATTTAAAGTTTATTCAAGAAAAATGAAAATACATGGGAAGCTTCTCCCTCGAGCGCTGAAGTCCAACTAAACGACACCTAGAAAAACGTGTCCAACGTCTACCCTCGACAAGACCGTTTTTTATGGATGGTTAGACAGTAGAAGCCAGGTATAAAGGATACCGACGCAAAGGGAACTTATCGTTAGATAAATCCTAAGTATCTAATTTAACAATTAATTTTATTTGGACTTTTTGCGGCTTCTATTGTAAAGATATCTATACAATAATTTATTACGTATTATTTTTATTATTTCAATAATTGTGAAATAGAAAATCTGGAACTGTCGTTTTGATCAGTGATGGTAGATTTAGCGTTAAACAATTTTCTAGGAACAAAGTTGCCGTTGATGTTTGCTATATTTAACGTTAACATGGGCCAGTTGCGTCGCAGTAAATCGTAAGGTGGAACGATCATTTTTCTATTACCAGAGTTAAGGTTAAATTGACGGAAATTCGAATGGAAGACACGGTAACTAGCGAAATACTCAGCACGAAACGGAGTATAGGCGCTGTTTAATCCCAACGGGGGTGCCGGCCACGATTATTTATCGTCCTCATTCTGTACACGCTCTAACCGGAGGGTCGGCTCGCTCTTAATTGGATTTAAGGGTCGAAGATTTTATGGTCGGCCACGGAGACTGGTGATTTTCTTGCTTTCTCGTTAAATTCGCCCTGGACAGTCTCGAGCCACACCATCGATGCCACAAAACTCCCTTGAAACGCATCATGCATCGACGCAGAATCAGGGTACCGTGAGTCATCCTGCAATTTATCTTCGATACATTTTAATTAGTATACTCTGCTTAATGTCATTGCGACACTTGCGTTCGGTTTATGGTCTTTCGTAGAACGATGATTCACAGCTAATCTGTTAGTTGCTTAGCGAATTATTTAACGGTAAACCTACCAGGGCTCAAATTCGAAAAATCCATTTAACACCTATTTTAAAATTTAATTTCAAAAAATTAAATTTATTCAACATATTTTTTGACTCCAGTGCATATTATAGTAAAAATTGAGCAAAATATAAGTAAATTTAATCTTGTTATTTTTATCATGTTTGCTACACACATCAGTCACTTTTGATGGTCGGTAAATTTAATGTTAATTAATTAGAGAAATAGAAGCGTAAATCGAAGACTATTATTTTTTTAATTGTGCAATTTTCAATATTTCTAAAGATTCTCGATTGTGTTAGAATCAAATAGAACCTCGTTCGATTGATCGACAATTGTACCTGATCGAAAATAAAGTATTATACTAAATTTTACCATTCTTGATTTCGCATTGAACTTCTGAAAGTTCTAAATGTATTTTCAATAGAAATGTGACTGGATTTCTGGATTTCATGGAAGATTGTCAATCGAATTACGAGCTGCGCATGCAGTCTCGTTGAAAAGTCCCCAACAGCGGTGTTACAGACCATTATGCAACCCGAGCATTGACGCAATTCAGATCTGATCGGCACAGAACCGATCCCTGGGAAATCTTGAATTACACGTTTTATATGTATCGATCTGGCTCGGAGAATTGAAAGGGCGACTGGCTCTTACGTTGATCTCTCTCTCTCTCTCTCTCTCTCTATCTTTGTCCACGATTATGCCATAAGGCTGCTTGGCCTTGCTCTTCTGCGAATTTCCAATTCGTAGCGCCGACGTTGCAACGTATAAAAGGATATATTCTCAGTGCCATTTGCAGATTACTTTTGGGATTTTCTGTACACGATCAGAAAATTATTTTGCATTGGTATTTTGCACATGTGTTTATCATTATTCGGAACATGTAACATATTTTTTTCAGGCCAACAAAATTAAAAATACATGAGCTACACCTTGACGAATGAAGTCATTTTTAACAGTAGATAATTCTGATAATTTAGAACCAAAAAATTAACGAAATTCTAGTGTTGACCTTTCAGGTTTTCTTTCACCGTTGACGTAAACTTATAATCACTTTTATCGGGATAAAAATGAAATATTTGAACCTGTCAATTATCTAATATCAGCGTGTTACTAAACTCGTGTATAATCAATCTCATAAACAAGATGCACGGACAAGAAACACGTTGAAACAAGAAGAAAACCGAAGAGTCGCCGCGAGACGAGGAATAAAAATTCGTCGATCGCCGGCGATTTTTCCGCGAGCCGAGGGTGGATCGGCGAAACAGGTGCGTACACAATGGAATTACCGGCGACAGATTAACGGGACAATGGAAATATCCGATGCACGGCCTATTGTCGCATCGATCTTCAATCTGTCACGCGGGGCCCCGGCGTCAAAACGCGAAACAAAGCGATCGCGTCTGCGGATGACAGGGCAGGATCCGAACGCATGAATGGACGGTCGCGAGTATTATAATGGACATTCCGGAGCAATGGCGGCTCGAGCGTCCGCGGCCGGTTGCATAAGCCCGCTCGATGTCCTCTCGCTAATGGGACCCCGTGGCTTCTACTCGTCCCTCGACAAGTGGCCCTTCGCATTTCCAATGGGAACCCGATCCTTCGATCTCTGATCGACGATATTACCAAGGGTAAATGACCGAGCATCATCTCCCGCGAATTGTACGCTAAATGGACCACTGAACTCTGCTGACTATGGTGTTCCATTTGCGAAATAATGCGTGAGACGCGTGTCTTCTTCTAAAGCATTTTCTACAATTCTTCAGAGCTTTATTCTTCGGTATGTTTTCAGTTGAATTTAATTTATTGCTAAGGAATAGAATTTCTAGTGTTCTTCTTTGGCTATAGTTTCGTTGAAATTGCACTGTCATCGAATCTATGCAAGCTAGTAAGTGGACAGTTTTTGTTTATTGTTAAAATTGTAGGATAGAGACGGGGTTACATGTATGTGGCTGTGTGTGTGTGTGTGTGTATTCGCGAGCGACCGTTGGCTCCCGCCAATATCCGTGTCAAAATAACTGTTGGATTCTTGCATGGACCGTTAGTTTATATTTTGAATAGATTTAAAACGCTTTCTACTTCGTCAGGATTTCCTCTGTAAATCCCGGGAAAATCCTGTTAACACTTTATTTTTAATAATCCTATAATTTATAAATAAATTTTCTTTTACGTTACAATCTTAAATAAAACTATTAGATGACGTTATTCTGGGTTATTTGTTGGTTCACAATGAAAATTGCTGTTGCTATTGAAGGTTTCATTAAAAAAGGATTAGCCATTTACCATAGATTTTTCAAAATTATGCAATAATCACCGGTCGGTAATCTGTTAAGTATTAACGTGCGTTCGATGACGTTACTGCCATTTTTTGAGGGTCAGTGTCATAAAATCCCCTTTTGCCTCTACCGTCAGTTAGTCAAATAACGGTTGGGTTTTCCCCAGGAAGCATGCAGTTATTTTTCTCCGATACAGACCCATTGCCGAACAGATGTACGTAGCTCAGTTCTGTACCAGCACTGCGAACAAACGGTTGATGAGTCGACAGCACCGCGCAAGGCACATTTATACTTAGTTTTTCTATTTTGTATTCTTATAACAAATATTCTTTCTCGTTTGGAAGCAAACTCTGTTCATTGTCCAACAATAACGATCGACAAACTCGCCGAAAGAATGCATGCGTGCGTTTGTGTGTGCGAATGTCCGTTAAATAAAGAGAATATCGCGGGTGTAAAAAGACGATCGGCCGAGGTTTGTTAGGCAACGCCGTACGAAGAGCCCGCGGTCTTTCGTAGAACAGCCTATCGAAAGGTCGGAATAAAAATATTGTTATTTATATGTATATATTATATATTAATATATAGTATATATAGTATATATTATGTATATATATATATATAGTATATATTATGTATATGTATATATTATATTATACAAAATGAATATTTTTGATTCAAAATATTTGTTAAATAATTACGAGGGCCCCGAACGAGCACACAAAAGAAGGATCCGCCAGCAAATTGCTCGGTACACCATGGAACGGAGTTGATTTAGGGCGTTTCCCCTAATCGTCGCTCGCACGAGCGCGGACGGAAGAAAGAGGGGGAGAGTGTTCGAAGATAGGTCGAGCTTCTCTTGCTCTCTTCGCTCGCTCTCTTTTTCTATCATCGCTCCCCTAAGTTCCCCGTTTTCTTACGTCATCCTCATCGCTGAGTCACGTCGTTCCCCTCTCCACGGAGTCCCATAAACCTCTGCCACCCTCGGTCATACACCTTAAGGAAGCCGACTCGCCCCTCGAACACGTTCGTGAGGGGTGAGTGCCCGATTGCGTGGGCGGTTGTTCGTGGATTATCGGATTTTGCACCTTGTTTCGACAACTGGGATCGTTGTTTGCCGTGAAATCGAAACGTGATTCTGCTCGATGGGATTTCACGGTTGATTAGGATGCTCGCGAGTGAAATCGTGCCGGGGATTCGAGTTCGGGGAGTGATCGACACGTTTCGATTGTCGGTGATCTGCTGCAGTGACCGAACCCTTTGTATCGATAATTAATTACTGTGGATCGTTGCGCGAAATAAATATTGCCCAATACAGTTGTGAGAAACAGAACATATGGAGGAGCATGTTCTCCTTCAATTATTTTACGAAATGGTACAGTCTTTAAATTTTTCTAATGTCTTGATTTTTGCCATGAATGCGTAATTGAAGAGAATGTGTCTATGGAAATGGTTATTTCCGAGTGAAAAATCGTCAATGACGTCACGCAGGAACGACAGGAATGAAGAGGATGATGGAAGGGATCGGAATGGAACGATAGGGCCGTCTGGGATGAGGATCGAGACCGGATGCGAGCGTCTCCGCCGAGATAAAGATAGCTCCCGAGCCTTCTTGTTGCGTTCCCCGGTTCATAAACGTCATCTTCCTATTACCGAGTTCCACGTAAGCGCATAGAAAGTCCTTTGATGCTCGACGGGACCTCAAAGGACTCCCTTGAAGAAGGAATCCGCGGTAGATCCAGCCGACGATGCTTGAAAATCGGCTGACCGTCCAGCGAACTCTTTCGCTGGAAGCGAAAAACGATCTTTTGGTGTGAACAGGACCTCCATTCAGAATTACACAACAGTTAGTGCAAATATAGTACAGCGAAGACTGCAATTAGTATCATTTCACTCCCGATTTCTTCCAAATCTCTCCATCACTCAGAAAGAGAATATTCATCCCCTATCCTAAGCAATTCAACCACCAAAAGTCGATTTCTATCTAAACGAAGTTTCTATTCAGAATCGTCTAATACTGAACGGAAACCCAGCACGTCGAAGACTACAATGAGCACCGCTTCGCTCTCGGCACCTCCCAAATCCCTCCATCGATCACGAAACAAAATCCTCTATCTAGAGGACCTATTGCTCGAAGAAGCAAAGATGCCATCGAAAGATTGAAGACGTGGAATTCCAATTTGCTCCGTTCGACGATCGGTTCGGGAATCGACGCATGGGAGTCATGGTGGTTCCCATTCGACGATTCGACAGAGGAATGTCTCCCCTGCCCCCCCGCGGCTTGTGTAATCCTAAATGAATAAGCGTGTAGGTGCAGCCGGGGGATTGCGCCAGCGGGACACGCTCTCGGACCTTTCGATCAACGACACGTGCAACTCGCTCGACAATAACCGCGGGCCCGGTGCGCGGCGCATTGATGCCATAACCGGGGGTGTCATAACCCTTGCCGATCGTTGCGCAAGGAGCCAAGCCCGATCGTATCGGCGCCCGTTCCCGGGTTAGGCTCGTTTAGCCGGGACAAATTCACGGATCGCTTCACACCGGATCGATACGCGTGTCTGTGCACGGTGCCGATCGTATCGTCGCGTTCCACGACGTTGACGAAACCGTGGAAAACGTTGTCCAACCCTTTGTCTTTCCATTGTAATTCATGGGGCACCGTGGCATAGTAATTAGTAGACTGCGGATCTGTTTCGGTGTCTGTGATCGAAGTAAACATTTTCTGAGTTAATTGCGAAAGATAGACGCTATACAAAAAATTCTTTCTCACTTTAACAATACAAAACAGATGCAAAGTAGTGGATCTCGATGATCATAAATTTTCCTAATGCTTTCCCTGCTTTAAATCGCTTCTACTCATTTTTGTCATACGAGGTGTGATCAAAAAGTAAGGTGACTTTTTGAATATCGTGGGATACCTGCAGTTGATTTTCGTTTTCTTTTTTTTCTTATGCTGGTGCACTCGTCCCGAACATATGTTCACGGTTTCAGCTATATAGCATTTTTTGTTTGTTTGTGAGAAGCATAAAGGTTAGAAGTGTTGACACAAGTGTATTATATGTCAGGGGGATTACTTTGAAGGGGACAACATCAATTTTGATGAATAAATAAATATTTTTTGATAAAAATAAAAAGTCACCTTACTCTTTGATCACATCTCGTATAGACGCTAACAAATATATAATAATGATATACAGAACTGATTGATGTTTATTAGTCGGTCTATACACTGCAGAATTTAAAAACGTAATTAATAACGCAAAATGAACAGTTTATACATAAATCTTATATGAAACAAATGATTCTTGCCGATTTCGCCATAAGATACAATGTAAATTCCGGCAAGAATCAACTGCTCCCAAAAATCTAAAAATAGCGCCATTCCACGTAGTGGCGAAACACTCAAACTTGTCAATAAATTTACCGACAGAGATGCGGTTTCTGGTTGGACATGGTGGCGCCACCTGCGAAGAACGTAAGAAGCATTTACTATCGACAGATCGACACTGACGAGATACTACCGACTGCCAACAGTGCCAGCCCCTGTGATATTCAACGAGACGTGGAAGTGGGCGGAGATAATGTGGAACTTACAGTGATCTGAAATACCACATCGCTAAAAGTTCCACCACCGACGAAAATGGTATCAAAATAGTGCCGAAACATCGACTAAAATATTACGTAGAATATAACACATAATAATAATCGATATGGTTACATGATGATTCGCCATCTCACCGATACGTCGCGACGAGAATCTCCTCAGTGGTCTTCTGCACCGACGAAATGCCGTCGGCGGCCTTCTGTTTCTCTGGCTGGAGCCAGAACATAACCTAGAGGGCGTAGGAGAACACCGACTTATATTGGGGTGACACGACACACATAACAGTCTCTCGTCGGTGTCGACGTTCACTGATAGAGTCAACTTTATTATTATAAATATTTAGAATATAAGTTATTTACATGTTCAAGCAATCGTTTCACACATGTATGAATGTAGAATGAATAAATAAAGAGAATATAATAAAAAAACTTATCTGCGCATATATTAAGTAAATCACCAATCTTTTCCTAAACTTCCGACTTGTAGAGTTATACCACTGAATTTCGTGTCACCTCCTTCACTGTCATGTTCTCCTAATACAGAACTCAGTTTTCGGAGTTTCCGAAAATTTTCGGCAATTTTCGAACGTCTGGCCTGACGTTGAGCTATTCCACTGAACTTCGTGCCACCTCCTTCGCTGTCATGTTCTCCTAATACAGAACTCAGTTTTCGGAGTTTTCGAAAATTTTCGGCAATTTTCGAACGTCTGGCTTGACGTTGAGTTATTCCACTGAATTTCGTGTCACCTCCTTCGCTGTCATGTTCTCCTAATACAAAACTCAGTTTTCGGAGTTGTCGAAAATTTTGGAACGTGTGGCCTGACGTTGAGTTATACCACTGAATTTCGTGTCACCTCCTTCACTATCATGTTCTCCTAATACAAAATTCAGTTTTCGGAGTTGTCGAAAATTTTCGGCAATTTTCGAACGTCTGGCCTGACGTTGAGTTACTCCACTGAATTTCGTGCCACCTCCTTCGCTATCATGTTCTCCTAATACAAAACTCAGTTTTCGGAGTTTCCGAAAATTTTGGAACGTGTGGCCTGACGTTGAGATATACCACTGAATTTCGTGTCACCTCCTTCGCTATCATGTTCTCCTAATACAGAACTCAGTTTTCGGAGTTTTCGAAAATTTTCGGCAATTTTCGAACGTCTGGCCTGACGTTGAGCTATTCCACTGAATTTCGTGTCACCTCCTTCGCTGTCATGTTCTCCTAATACAAAACTCAGTTTTCGAGATTTTCGAAAATTTTCGGCAATTTTCGAACGTCTGGCTTGACGTTGAGTTATTCCACTGAATTTCGTGTCACCTCCTTCGCTGTCATGTTCTCCTAATACAAAACTCAGTTTTCGGAGTTGTCGAAAATTTTGGAACGTGTGGCCTGACGTTGAGTTATACCACTGAATTTCGTGTCACCTCCTTCACTATCATGTTCTCCTAATACAAAACTCAGTTTTCGGAGTTGTCGAAAATTTTCGGCAATTTTCGAACTTCTGGCCTGACGTTGAGTTACTCCACTGAATTTCGTGCCACCTCCTTCGCTGTCATGTTCTCCTAATACAGAACTCAGTTTTCGGAGTTTTCGAAAATTTTCGGCAATTTTCGAACGTCTGGCTTGACGTTGAGTTATTCCACTGAATTTCGTGCCACCTCCTTCGCTGTCATGTTCTCCTAATACAGAACTCAGTTTTCGGAGTTTTCGAAAATTTTCGGCAATTTTCGAACGTCTGGCTTGACGTTGAGTTATTCCACTGAATTTCGTGTCACCTCTTTCGCTGTCATGTTCTCCTAATACAGAACTCAGTTTTCGAGGTTTTCGAAAATTTTCGGCAATTCCGATTGTCTGGCTTGTTGTTGAGTTGCTCTAATGAATTTTGAAAATTTTCGAGCCACTGACTTGACGTTGTGTTATACTACTGAATTTTCGAGTTATCTCCTTTACCATCATGTTCTCCTATTAAAAATCCTTTGAAAATTTTTCGAAAACCTCGAAAATTGAGTTTTGTGTTAGGAGAATATGTAATCGTAGGAGGTAGCACGAAAATCAGTAGTACAAGTCAACGTCAAGCGAGACGGTCTAAAATTTTCGTGAACGATGATCCTCCTAATAGGAAACTTAATTTGTCTCTATCCAAAATTTTCGTAGATGTTGAACTAAGTTTACTATCGAATATTCATGTACAGGATGTGGAAATAAGAACACATTAATTGTTGTAACTAATATTCTTTATTTTTCGCCAAAAAGATTACAAAATTAAACGTGTATCGTGGTGAGATGAGAAAATGGTCTTTGGCAAGAAATGCGGTGACGTGGGAGCGAATGCAAAACCTATTGGATTTGAGTGGCGTCGGGACGCCTCGCTCCATACGAATTGTCGCCCCTAACCGAGATACGGGTGATGGCGCTCACACATACTATGTAGCGAGTGACGTCATCCGTAGACATGGGGACTACAGGAACCTTAGAAGTGAAGATAGGCGAACTAATCATCCCATCAGCACGTCACATGTACAACCTAGAACAAAATAGAATAATCAATTCATTTTAAGAATAATCAGTTCTTGCTAATACGCCTAAATCCGTGAAACTGTCGAAAACATGGGGCGCGACACCGAAATGGTACGTGGGCTACTGCTACTAGCTACTACAGCCCCCTGAGGCCTAGACAGTCCGAACAAGATCATACATCTTTTGTAGTCCGGATCAGAACCTACATCTTTGGCCTTGATCAGAACGAAAAGTTATAATTCTTGATTCTTGATTTCTAAGAGTGTCCGAATAATAGTGGGAGTCACACTGTATGTATATAAAATATAAAACAATATAAACTTTTCGTTCTGATAAAGGCCAAAGATGATATAGTTTCTGATCCAGACTAAAGTAGTATCTTGTCCAGACTAAAAAAGATGATGTAGGAGCTGTTCCAGGCTAAAAAAGATGATGTAGAAGCTGTACCAGGCTAAGCACTCTAGTAGGGGGCAGCACCATAATGAGCATGTAACGGATGTAGATAAAAAGATAATTTATATTTCTGATGTAGATAATGTAGATTTCTGTTTATGGTAATGGTATCGATTAATTTGTTTATATCAATAACACTTACTTTGTTTTTGGTTTCCTATCAACGAATTTATTGATTAAATAAAATTATTAGAGATTCTAATAAATATTAAAAGAAGTGACACGTTATTTTATCTTTGTGAAATTATTATATATTCTACAGAGGAGAGGAGGAGACGCTGGAAAATCTCGTAGGGAGATGCAGGGAGATGGAAGAAATAGAAGGAAAAATAGAAGAAATCTTGGATGAAAAGGGGAAAGGAGCAAAATGGGGCAGGAAGCTAAAAGAAAAAAGAGAAAGGGTAGAGAAAAAGGAAAGGGAGGAGTGGGAGAATTAAATTAAGATAAACAGTATGGAAATAGTGAAGGACATGGAGGGTAAGAAGGGAAAAGGATAAAATGTAGAGGGGGTTAAATTAAATTAAGAAAATGTAAAGGTTTAAAGAATGGAGAAAGGAAGGAAGGAGAGAGAAATGTAACGCCGAAAGGCATATATTTATGAATAAAGATTATATATATTATATATTCTACAGGCACAGCTAAAACCCGAGCGTGAGCACTCTCATTTACTCTTTGATTCCGTGATGATTTGCCTTCTCACCGAAAAAAATTTGCTCAGTCGGTGGCCTTCTGCACCGACGAGATCACGTCGATGACCTTCTGTTTCTTATTCCAGCCAGAATACATCCTAGAGGGCGTAAGAAAACATATATTCGAACTCCCATAAGGCTGGACGACGTCCAGTGGACGTCTCTCGTCGAAAATAGTAAATGCTTCTTACGTTCTTCACAGGTGGCGCCACAATGTTCGAACAGAAACCGCAACTCTGTCGGTAAATTTGTCGACAAGTTTTTGTGTACTGGGTTTTGCCAGTACGTGGAATGGCGCTATTTACAGATTTTGGGGAGCAGATAATTCATGCCAAAATTGACAGCGTCTCACGACAGAAGCGGAAAGAATCATGTGTGCTATCCTTTACCATAATAGTTTTAACTGGAAATAGATTTTTGGAACATGACACAACTGACGCAAGTAACATCGGTAGATTTCCAAATTGGTCAGGTCCACTAGGGAGCTATTTTTACACCTAGTTCGTTCACCTGTCGAATTCATTCAACGACAGAGACGACACGAAAGACTTGATTTGCCAGCGTCGTAACAGATGTCGCTGCGATGTCCACTTCACGTTTTTGCGAAGCATTCCTTCTACATTTTTTTTTTTTCTAAATTCAATATAATATACCGTAGTCAATAGTAAAGAAATCCCACATTAATCGCCTGTAGATGAAAGTCGGTACATATACAGAATTAACAAGCCTAAATTCGTGACACGAAGATGATAATGGGACTGCACCTACTCAGAGAAACGTGTCCCAAATAGACAAATCCATCGGCTGATTGGTCTAATCGTATACCTCGTTGTTGGCCAAGCCGTAATAAAGCACAACACCGTATTTTTTTGTATAATCAACCGCATGACATCAGTGCCCAATATTCGCGTAATCTATTTGCCAAATTGCTTTATCTTGATGACTTTGCT
Organism: Lasioglossum figueresi; assembly: GCA_028455805.1. Lineage (NCBI taxonomy): Eukaryota > Metazoa > Arthropoda > Insecta > Hymenoptera > Halictidae > Lasioglossum > Lasioglossum figueresi. Next base: position 7,586,594 of record CM052191.1, read on the forward strand.
TTTTTCGTCAGGTCGGCAGAGATGCGAGATAAATGGCGTGTCTGTTTACTTAGATAAGGAAAACCAATTTCCATGGTTCCCTCGAGAGATGCCGCGTGAATCGTGAAACCCGTCGTAGCGTCGCGTTGCGTCGCGTCGTCGTCGTCGTCGCGACGAAAAAGAGATGACGATGACGATGATACGGAAAAGCCTGGAAGGCGTACACTGATCCATACACCACAAGGTATATCCAATCTATCAGAGCGTTGTTCTTGATCACGTGTCGATTTAAGGTTAACCAATGACACATACGAGCATCGGGCAGTCGTGCGCCAGTCTGGTAACGGCCCTCTACTTAACTGGATGTGGCTTGTCATTCGAGTCAAGCAAGCGATCGAAGAGTAATGGGCCAGTAACGTGCTGAAAATTAGACAGGACCGTATCATCGTTATCGTCGTCGTCGATCGTAAGTCAGACAAAACCAACGCCGGGATCAAAACGTTTTCCTCGTGTCTAGACGCTATCGTTCGGTCAATTGATCGTTCACCGCATCGAAACGTGCCTGCACCAACAAAGACTTCCGAATATAGCTCGAAATGTATCGGAACGCGATTCGCCAATTGTCATCGTCAATTGTTATATACGATTGATCGCAACGCGCGACGCCGTCGTGCTCGCGTTTCCCCCCCATTACATAAGTTCATCTCGACCAACTATCTATGTTGTCTTTGTGTCAGCGTGACACGCTGCTGTTTCGTGAAATCCCCGTTAGCAACATCCGCCCCGAGGATTTTTCCTGTCGCAATGTTAATCGTTGTCGGCGACAATGATCACGCCAAACGCCACTATGTATATTTATCACGCGTGTTGTGAATCTATTCCTATGAAACGTACGTGATTGATTACGCGCTCGGCGACACATGTTACTTATGCCATTCAGCGCTGCGTAACATAATTGCTCGAGTGCGAACCGTTATTATCAACTGTCTCTAAAAATCGGGAATTCTGTACCAGAAAAAGTGAGATAATCGAGAGAAGCGAAGTGTTTTTATCTTTATTGCGCGCTGTTTTCTCTCGTTAAAATTCAATTCGAAAAACCGGCGCACGCCCCCGGTCTCTCTCCGGGTTTCGCACACCGGGTGTATACGAATTTGTGCAATTTTTGTTTGTTTAAACACCGAGAGTCTATTCGATCGCGTCTCTGTGAATATATTAAACACCTTTTACGGTTTGAATTCCTGTGAACATGTATATAGTAACACCCAACGGTTTCGCAGGTGATACACGTGGTTATAGAATCCACTTTGTTCGTATATCCTTCGCATTCTTCCGAGAAACGGTTCCGTTGTCCTAAAGCCACCGTTACTTCTGGGAAAGAGTTTTTGGTTGTGTTGGTTTTGATATCGGCAAGTAATGATTTCTGCAGAAAGCCTTGCGACGATTGCACTTCGAAATAATTATTATTCGCGATTACAGTTATGATCGAATGAGATATATTCAGTGGCTCGCTATCGCCATCGGTACACCATTATCAATTCGTTTTATGACGCGAGGAAATTTTACCATGCTTTTATCTGTACTTTTGTTGTGACATTGTCGTTCACGAGTAATTGTATGTATCACGTGTATGAAAAATTCGTGTGTGTCACATGTACCATGAACATTTTAGACATTAAAGTAAAGTTCAACATATCTAGTTTCATGTTCGAACGATCATGTTAAGCTTATTACGCATCCGATTAATTGTTTCCTCTAAAAACTATGTAACTAACAGATAATGTCACTTACGGTGTAGGAAAATGCAGTGGTTTATCAAGTCAATGTGGTTTCCAGAACACATTCTCTATTTGCTAAAGTACTTTATCACTGTGTACATTATCTATCGGAACGAGTGAAAAATTCTCGTTCAGAATATATATACTTTTATTTACCCTGGGAATCATGCTTTGTGAAACAAAGATAAGCAAATTTTACTGTCACTCGTTACAAAGCTTGAAAGACCTTGTTATGTAATTTACGAAAATATCTTTTTCGAATGTCACTTTCATCCAATCTTTCGTCATACTGTTGTAATTGTCTTTTTTTTATGTATTTAAACAGCAGATCTGTGTTACCTATTAATAAATACGATGTTTTTGCAAGAACTGTGAAATGTTTGTCACCTGATCCTTTTAGAAAAATCATTTTTTTTAGTTATCAATGACTTTGCGTCATTATGTGATTCATTGAATTCTATCAGCTGTATACCCTTTTTGATTGTCACTTCATATGATTCACGTTGTTTACGATGTACCGCAGTCGATATAATATCAAATTGTTGCAGGTGTGATAAACAAATAAATGAGACAATGGACGGCAAAGTGAAGGCAGAAAGAAAAAAACAATCCGCGTCAAGGAGTAAATCCTCTCAGTGGTCTCACGTTCTCGTAAGTCCGACGAAAAGTTTCGTAATTAACTAAACACCGTAACCTTCTTTTATTCTTTCCTTGTCATTGTCTACCAATAAAAACACGAAATCAAGGCGATAAATAAGCGTCGATCTAAAAGAATCTTCATATCAGATACAAATAAACCTTGGACAAATAAAAGGAGAACTATCTAAAATACCTGTAACAGAAACTCCGTTGTTATCTCTAATCAATTACCATTGAAAGTAAAAACTCAAAAACAGAGATAAACCTGATTTAATATACAATGTAGCGTTGTCTTTGATTCTAAGATAATAAAATTTCAAATCAAATGGCTTAATAATATTTTGTCATTAATTAGTATATCACTAATTGACACAGTTATGTAAGAACGAAACTTATCTCCTTTATTTTTCATTTATTTTTAACAGATGGGTTTTAGGTACCTTCTGGCAGGGCTATCGCAGAGATTTAGAGATAGAAGATTTATACAAACCTCTGAAGGAACACAAAAGCAGCGTTTTAGGCTCACAGATTTCGAAAGCATGGGAAAAGGAGGTGGAGGCGTACGAAAAGCGGAAACAGCTATACGAATCGAAAAACGTTGCCAGCAAAACGTACGATGTCAAAAGTAAAGTAAAGCCGCCCAGTTTGACGAAAGTACTTATCAAATGTTTCGGCTGGAAATTACTAATGTACGGACTAATACTAGCCGTGATGGAGATTTTACTCAGGTAAATAGAACGACGGGTCGTCTACACCACAATATCCAAATATGTATACATAGACTATTCTAAATATTATTTCACGAGATACTAAAAGTATTTCTATTGCCTCTATTCAGATTATCACAGCCCATGTTTCTCGGACTTCTGATTCGTTACTTCAATCAGAAAAAAGGTGCCCCCGTGCACTATGTCCCCGTGCATAGTGTCCTACTGCCTCGAACACGTAATTCGTCTGAACCACAAGTTCATGAAAACGAAGATGCGGCGAGATCGTTAAGTCCCTAAACTACCTTGCGTTCTGTAGACATCCTGTTTCTCAGAGATACAATCATTGGACCGTGGATTTGATAAATTTATGACAAAAATGTGAAAACGTTTAAGGAATTGAAAAATCTAACTGTATCACTTACAGCTGATTCAAATTATTGGAAAAAGAAACGATCCGTCTACGTGAAAATCCGCAGTCTAATAATTACCGTTGAACTTATGATACCCCATTAAGCTTCGAGATGTTTAGCTTGCTTACCATTGCGTAGCGTTTACTTAATCCCTTAGACGGCAGAGATCTTTTGCGACTTCATAAGCTGCACGCTTAGATCCTTTTAGTCTCTATTCAGAAATCCATATTGCGATATAATTCAGCAGAAGGCAAATGCAATGGTAAAGCTCACCGTATGCCAAAGAAAATTATTAGAACGAATGTTTTTGACCTCCGCCGTTCAAAGGCCGAACAGTGACAGAGAATTTAGTTTGCGATTTGAGCATGCTACCTCAGTGTGCGTATACGTTAATCGTCCCACTAATTTCCCTTTATTATATAGGGTGTTGCAACCGATATTCCTTGGAAAATTGTTGGAATACTACAGTCCTAAGAAAGTGATCACGAAAGAAGAGGCGTACTGGTACGCCACCGGCGTGATATTGTGTTCAACGTTGCTAATATTTGTCATTCACCCGTACATGATGGCCATCCTTCACATGGGCATGAAGATGCGCGTGGCTTGTTGCTCGTTGATATACAGGAAAGCGTTGAAGCTCTCGAGAACAGCGCTGGGCGAAACGACAGTAGGACAAGCGGTAAATCTGTTGTCCAACGACGTGAACAGATTCGATGTAGCAATTATATTTTTGCATTATTTGTGGATCGGTCCGCTCGAGACCATTATCGTTTTGTACTTTATGTACAAAGAAGTTCAAATGTCCGCTATCATCGGGGTCGCAGTGTTAATGTTGTTCGTACCGTTGCAAGGTAAACATCACAATCTCCGTTATCGAATACAGTTAGTTTGTCTAACACTCAATATTGTGTACAACAGGTTATTTGGGTAAAAAGTCTTCGATCCTGAGACTGAAGACTGCCATAAGGACGGACGAAAGGGTTCGATTGACCAACGAGATTATCAGCGGTATCCAAGCGATCAAAATGTACACCTGGGAGAAGCCTTTCAGCGCTCTGGTCGAGAGAGCAAGAAAGTAATTACACAATAGAATAAACTATTTCCCGGAAATAATCCGCGAACTTCTATATCGATTTTACGCGCAATGATTGCAGGAAAGAGATCAACGTTGTCCGACTCACGTCGATGATCAGGGGTGTCACCATGTCTTTCATCGTGTTCACCACCAGGATGTCGCTCTTTATTACTATACTCGCTTACGTGTTATACCCTCACAAGATAACTGCCCAGAAAGTGTTCATGTTGACCGCCTACTATAACATTTTACGTCAGACGATGACCGTCTTCTTCCCGCAAGGTAAACACCGTTCACGCTCGTTAACATAGTCGAACAGCATAATTGCGAGTATGACTATTAAAAAGAACATTCGATCGCGCAGGTATAACGCAAATAGCGGAGGCGATGGTCTCCATAAAGCGTCTAGAGAAGTTCATGATGTACGACGAGGTCGAGCCCCACGACGACGCGCAGAAGAGCAACAACGTAGATTCGAGCACCGAGAAGACTAAAAGCGACTTGAACGGTATAACGAAAGAAGGGAATAACACGACGGACAATACAGACAAGACTGACATGAATGACGGAGACACCTGTATGGTTCTGAAGAATGTCAGCGCCAGGTGGATAGCCGATGACCAGGAAGACACGTTGAAGAACATCAACATCAACTTGAGCCGGGGCGAGTTGCTCGCCGTGGTCGGCCAAGTCGGTACCGGTAAAAGTAGTTTGCTGAACGTGATATTGAAGGAGCTACCTGTGAACAGTGGCACCGTACAAGTGCGTATCCTTATCGCGCACCGACTGTTTACCATGAACTCTTCTAATGTTCTTTCTTTTGTTCGCGCAGATAAACGGCAAGATAGCGTACGCCAGTCAAGAACCGTGGCTGTTTGCCGGTTCTGTCAGACAGAATATTCTATTTGGCAAGAAGATGGATACGTTTCGATACGATCGCGTGGTCAAGGTCTGCCAATTGAAGAGAGATTTCAGCCTGCTCCCATATGGCGATAAAACCATCGTCGGAGAAAGGGGTATCAGTCTGTCTGGCGGACAGCGTGCCAGGTAACTACGATAATCGCGACAGATCAAACGAACTGTCACTCATCCATCAATTCTTGCAGAATCAACCTGGCCAGAGCGGTGTACGCGCAGGCTGATCTGTACTTGTTAGATGACCCATTGAGCGCTGTCGATGCCCACGTGGGCAAGCACATGTTCGAGGAGTGCATCGAAAGATTCCTGAGGGGAACTACCAGGATACTCGTCACGCATCAGCTGCAATACCTGCGGAACGTCGACAGGATCATCGTCTTGAAGGACGGCCACATTCAAGCGGAGGGGTGGGTTTCGTTATTCAGCTGTTTCCCCCCTTAGCCCATTGAGACGCTTTACAAAAAATCTTAACAAAAATGAACATTGCTTTCGACAATACCTCACTACTGAGTTTTTAGAAAACTAGTACCTCTAAAATTTCATTGAACGTACGTTCTTCATAGTTCTTACGATGAGTTGACCAGAATGGGAATAGACTTCGGAAGGTTGGCGGAGAACCAAGCTGCCGATGAAGGGGAACGAAAGCTATCGTCCGCTCCACCTAGCAGAAGCAACTCGAGGAACGCCAGTATTACATCACTAAGTTCATACATGAGTACCGGCACCGAGAAGCTGGATCCTGTTGAGGTACTAATTCGATAAGTGCATAGCGTTAGTAACGCGATATTGAATCGCAAGGACAATTACAAAATCTTCTGTGACTTTTACAGGTGGAAGAGACGCGTTCGAAGGGAAAAGTTTCCGGTGCGGTCTACTCCGGGTATCTGCAGGCAGGTGGAAATTGCTGCGTCGTGTTAACGGTATTCCTCCTGTGCTTGCTGTCGCAGTTAGCTGCGAGCGGCGGCGACTTCTTCATATCACAGTGGGTCAACATGGAAGAAACATACGTGAGCGTCAACTTTTTTAACCCTCGGAAAGCGAACGCTTCTGATCGTGAACAGAATTCTCAGTGAATCGTCTTTTCAGGTAGAAGAAAATGAGAATGGCACATTAGTGGATAAGTTCAAAGATCCCAACACTCGCAGCACTTACATATACGTGTACAGTGCTCTGACTGTGCTAACGATAGTCATCACTCTGGTCCGTTCGTTCACGTTCTTCTCGACATGTATGAACGCGTCCATCAAGCTGCACGACCGGATGTTCCGTAGCATCAGTCGCGCGACGATGCATTTCTTCAACACGAACACGTCCGGTCGTGTTCTGAACCGATTTTCGAAGGACATGGGTGCCATAGACGAGTTGTTACCTTCCGCGATGATCGACTGCATACAAATTGGTCTGACCCTTCTTGGTATCATAGTGGTGGTATCTATAGCCAACCCATGGCTATTGATACCCACAGTAGTCATAGGAATTATTTTCTATTATCTTCGAGTCTTCTATCTGTCGACCAGTCGAAGCGTGAAACGACTTGAAGGAGTCAGTGAGTATTTAATATGAGTATTTAATATAATCGAAATAAAACATTTTAAGCATCGTAGGTTAACGTCCGATTCCTTTCTAGCTCGATCACCGGTCTTCGGACACCTGAACGCGACTCTCCAAGGACTTCCAACAATTCGCGCGTTCGAGGCTGGTGAAATCTTGACGAAAGAGTTCGACAATCATCAAGACTTGCACTCGTCCGCTTGGTACATATTCATAGCGACTTCGAGAGCTTTCGGCTTCTGGTTGGACCTCTTCTGCGTTCTCTACATCATCTTGGTTACGTACAGCTTCTTGGTCTTAGACGAAGCCCTTGGCGCGACACTCGGAGGTAATGTGGGCTTGGCCATCACGCAAAGTATCGGGTTGACCGGCATGTTCCAGTGGGGTATGCGACAGAGTACCGAGCTGGAGAACCAGATGACATCGGTCGAGAGGGTATTGGAGTACAGGTAGGTCTTCCAACGACCTAGCTACGTCGATTTTCGGTTGTAACACCGAATATAAGACCTGCAGCTAAAATTATAAACTTAATCCTGTGATCACCTTTCAGCAAAGTGGAGAGCGAACCACCATTGGAAAGTACACCCGACAAGAAACCTAAAGACTCCTGGCCAGCGGAGGGCAAGATCGAGTTCAAGGACCTGTCGCTGAGGTACGATCCCGCGGAGCCTCCAGTGCTGAAGAACTTGAACTTCATGGTCTATCCTCAAGAGAAGATAGGCATCGTTGGTAGAACGGGCGCTGGAAAATCGTCCTTGATCTCGGCTTTGTTCCGGCTGTCGAATCTGGAAGGCGTGATCGAGATAGATGGGGTGAAGACCAATGAGATCGGCCTCCACGACTTGCGTGGCACGATCAGTATCATACCTCAAGAGCCGTTCCTCTTCTCCGGAACGCTGCGAAGGAACTTGGACCCATTCAGCACCTACAACGACGATGTGCTCTGGAAAGCGTTGGAGGAGGTCGAGTTGAAAGAAATGGGTCTGGAGGCCCACATCAACGAAGGCGGCTCTAATCTCAGTGTGGGACAACGCCAACTCGTGTGTCTCGCTCGAGCTATCGTTAAGAACAACCCGATCCTCGTTCTCGACGAGGCTACGGCGAACGTGGATCCTCGCACCGACGAGCTGATCCAGCTGACGATCCGCAGGAAGTTCGCCCGATGTACCGTGCTGACTATCGCCCACAGGCTTAACACTGTCATGGACAGCGACAGAATCTTGGTGATGGATGCTGGTAACGCAGTGGTAAGTTTCCGGTAGACTTCTAAAATTTCCGAGCCGTTCTCGCACACTTCTAGTCTTCACTAATTAAACTTGTGTATCATTACAGGAATTCGACGCTCCATACCTGTTGCTACAAAAGGGCACCGGGTTCCTGCACAGCATGGTGAACGAGACAGGTCCAGCGATGGCGGAAGCTTTGAAGGAGGTTGCTCGTGAAAGCTACCAGAACCGCACGACCACCGCCCTTTGATTCCTGTAGAAGGAGTCGACGAAATCCCCGATTTGGCCCCGTTACTTATAGGCTGTAGCTTCTAATTTTTAATGCATAGTCTTTTTTCTACGAATATACCTGAAGACCGTTCAGGAGTCGAATTCAGTTCAGGAGTCACACCATAATTCGCCATTTTCGGGTTCTCTCGGCCTCCGAGTGCGCCGCGTTCCTGGATACAGTATTATCTTCTAGACTTTTTGTAACTCGTTCATTGTCTTTGTACTCGGAAGTAATCGTAGCCTCCAAACCGTTCTGCTGCTTCCTACAATCGACTGCACTGTGTATACTATTTTTGTATATTGTATAACAGCGTACTTATATACACATATATACATATATTGTATACAGAGAAATGTACACACAGAGCACAACTAAGCAGGACTTGTGCGATTCGTTAGAGGAACGTTTTATACAGGATAAATATTTTTCCGCCGGTCCGTTTCCGAGTCGGCGCTTAACAAATAGTACAAACGTCGTACTTCAGTCGGGAGGACGGGTGATTTTTAATATCCTAACGTAGAAAAGATTTTTTATTTTCGATCGATGATTGCGTACTATGTCGAAACAGTTTTTATTAAAACACCGATGTATCAACCTTATGTACATAATCGTCGAAGAATATGGAAACTCTTCGGCCTTCTCGCGTTATCCTGAAGAATTGTGCGCGCACGGGCGAGCACGTGATCCAGCAGGTCCGGCGCGTAATTTGAACCCGCGCGGGAAAACACTTGGCCAGTTTTTTGTACTGCGTCGAAACGGTGCAGAATATTTTTTCTTTTTTTTTGTCTCTACGCGAAAGCTTCGAGGGAGAGTAGGAGCGTGTCCTCTATCTCCCTCTTTCGCGCACTTGGTGTTATTCGATCGTGTCGCGGTGCTAATACTTCTCGTTCGTCGTGCAAACGTGTATTGTACCGATCGGACGAGAATACGATTGCCTTACGTACAAGTGCCTATGTAATTGAATTGTTACAGAATGAAAAATATAGATGCGGAGCATTTTTTTTTTATGCGTCTGAAAACGACCGAGCAGCTTCGTTTTTTCCATTCACAGGGCTTCCGAACCGTTGCGCAACAATCCGTCCGTGAACGAGAGTGTCTCGGCAGTGTGTCTTCGTCTGTCGTAATCATAGAGTTAGAGAAAAAGAGGGCAACAGAGACCGACGGTTTCTGGAAATATAAATATTCTCGTTTATTATTGGTTTTTCACGAACAACAATGTGTTTTTGTTTTCTGTTGTCTTGCCGCGAAGAGAAGCAACAGATCTTCGCGATATTTTCATTTTTCCTTTCGTTCGCATTCCCGCCGTCTCGCGGCGCGACCAATCGAGAGGCAGCGGCAGGACTGCTGGCCAATAGTAGCGTAAATCGCAGCATCGACTGCTCCGAAGTCGCGCGACGTTACGGTGGGACATGTTTTGTACGTTGTGAAGAGGAAAATAAAAACCATAAGAAAAGAAAAGAGAAAAGAATGGTGGATTATTTTTCAGTGAACGCGTCGAATCGTCTCTTGTCGTAGATGTGCCTGTGCTCTATCGCTAAACGAACAAACGGGTTTCAACTTCTACATCTATACTCTGCTTACTCGGCTCGCAACGATCTCGCTCGCTCCTGTGTGGCGGGCTTTACTGTCCGCCTGACAAATGGCGAGCGCGTCCCCACGAGACAAGTACACTAGTGTATCGTAATACTGACAGTAAAGAGATTACCATATGACATTAAAATTAAGCTCGCCTCGCGGATCTGTCTGCGCGACACCTAAAGTACACTTATACGCGATCAACTGCTAGCATAATGCGCACGGGCGTATCGTGGGAACGCGACTTATCGGGTAACCCATCTTAATCTGTTAGCACGCACGAAACGTGTCTCGCAAACGCTCGCACGATCTATCTGTACATTGCAATGTGTATATCGTATATTTTACACGTGTACAGAGCGGTGTGGAATCGTCGAACGAGTCTCGTCGATTAAAACGGGCCACACTCTAATACAATTACACGTAATAATCAGCTTAATTACTAGAACGACGAGATTATCGATCACGTCACGCGCCTCGCGCGGATATACAATTTCTCTAAGTCTTTCGCGAGTCGCGTGCCGCCGCAACCGATAATCCCTTCTGTATAAAAACAGACGCGTGTATGTAGCTATGCGTATGTATTGTTCGCCTTCGACTCGAGATTATAGCGATACGCAACAGCAATAACGGCTACATCTAAATTTTCCGCCGCTTATTTGCGCTGCGGATGTTCATGCATTCGTAGTTCCTGCGCGACTCGAAACGCAGTAAAAGAGAAATTTAAATAAATACGAAACGCGACCGTTGTAATTTGACAATCGTACAACCGTAGACTTTTGTTAAATAATTTAAAATATCTGCACGAACATCCGCAGTTTTCTACATACGAAAACGATGATTACAAATTTCGAACGCTTTAGCATATGATTGCTAAGAAATGTACGTATGTCGTGTTTCGCTTTAATCTCTGTTCGGATCGACAATATATGTACATATATATATACGAATATGTATGTATATCTATATATCCTCTCCACCTTTTACGTGTATATACAAAAACAGTATAAAATATCTACGTATTCGTTAGAGACTCGTGGACGCGCGCAGAATCGCGCGCGACCGAAAACGCGGGCTCGTCGAGCACGTGTACGAATGCATTTCGAACAACCGGTGGACCTTAAACGGTTATAAATAAAATACACGGCTAACTAAATAAATAAAGGAGCACCGATATGTATCCAATATATACATACAGAGAATGAAAAGCCCGTGCAATCGGCGAGCGACGCGACACACTTTCATCTCGTTTTGCTTTTGTTCTTTGTCTCGCCGCGATTTAAGACAGCCCTGTCCGGCGCGTTGGTCTCGGTCGGTAAACGTCTTGAAATTCGAACTCGATTCAAAATAATGCGGCGCAAAATCATGGACAGCACCGTCTTAATGTTTTCTCTCGCAAGACGGAAGACTGTGCTCGTTCATCCGTTTCCTCCTTTGTCAGATACCTTTTCAATCGAAAACAGAGGAAACCGCGACAGAATGAAACGGTCGGTATCATAAGGAACAGCTTACCGACAGAGACTGATCCATCTCGGATAAAACTATTCTCACGGTTACCGACGCTTTCCATAAAAAGTAATTCCTATTAACACGCTCGAGCTATCCTCGGATTTCAATGTCGAGGAGCGTCAAATTCGAGTAAACTTTCTACTTGAAAAATGAAACAAAATGGATTAAAATTCTGCATCGTTAAAACCGAAAAGAAATTATTTTTTTTTGGGTGAATTAGAACGATCAGCCGCAGTCTTTTGAAATTCTCAAGATTTTCTCGGCGTTTAAATCGAATTCTCGTGATTGTCGCGAAACGTTTCGCTGTTAAAGGGCGAACGAATGAAACGGAACGTATCTTTCGGGGCATTTCGAAATCGAAGTGTTTCAGCCCCGTTCTCCAATCCCGAGGAATCAACGGTTATGGGATGTTCGTGTCGAATTCGGAACGGTCGCGATTGGGACGCTGGAATGCTGGTTTGCGAAAAGGATAAACGCGGTTGTCGGGATCCTTCTCGATAGACGCCCGTTGGTTCGGCTCGTTCCGCGCCAAAATTTAACAGCAGATTACCGGCCGTAAAACGGGCGTAACGGTTATAACCGGAGCCCTCGAAATGTAATTCGGAAATGGAACGCTTCCGTCGAGAACGGGTTGAGTTGCACGGCGGCCGTTACCTCGTCCGGTAACGTTTTTCGAGTTCGCGCTCGCTTCGAGCGACTTTAACAATTCAGCTGCGAAGTCGTAGCAAACATTGGCGAAGCTCGCGCGTGTACTTCGGCAATTCGAGAACGGTTTCCTGCAGAACTTCGAAAATCGACGAACTTCCGATCGCCGTGACTGTCGTTTGCGATTCTTGGACCTCTCCGTGCGATCTATTCTGAAATATCGATCGGGAAAAATGGCGAGTGATGAAAGGAAAAGACGGAGGAACCGATTAGTCGACATTCCACCGATTTCTTTCGCGGAAACTCCATTTTAAACCAGCACTTCCAGGCTCTCGCGCGATCGAGCTTTTTGTTGGCCGCATTTCCCGTTCGCTTGGACAATCATGGCGACCGATTGGCATCCGATATCGTTGGCGATCGGTCGAACAGGTGGCATTGCCAGTCGGAGCTGGTACCAGAACTTCCGGTTGTTAGCGCCACCGGGGGTACCACCACCCTCATCCCAAGTCAAGATCTTCAAACGATCTAGCGATAGTTCACCGGTGTCGTTGCAGCCTCTGGTCGAACGTTTCGCGATCGTAATCATGCTAGGGAACTCTTTCGTTGCTACCACTATCGTTCGCGTTGCCAGGGACGATATTTGCTTCAGAACAGCTCCGACACTCGTCTCGTTCCACACGTTGCCCAGGGAAGCTGGGCTCAGGACCATGATCACTCTGCGGCTGGATGCTGCGTGGGGCCCGATCTCCATACCCCCTAAAATCAGATTATTCATGTTATGCAGGAATCTTTACAGCGGAATTTTTAACACAAAACTTGGTCTGAATTTTAAATGAAAAGACTTGGATGTATCTTTTTAGAGGATAGAACTGCCAACCCCTATTTTCAGAGGATTAAACTCCTATCCGAGGATCTTCCCCTCGCGAACATGACGTAAACGTCGGGGTTCAAAAACCGGGGGAATTGGCCTGATCCATTGTTAGCGCGGAAACTGGCTTCAGAAATCGCGGAGATTCAGCCGGAGACTGGAAGTTTCGCGATTGCAGGGAGATTGCCGAGAAATCTGGGTGTCTCGCTTTCATCAGTCGGTTAGCCCGAAAGACGAAGGGGAAGGGTGGATCGCAACAGTTCCCCCCGGGATTCGGGGGAGCATTATCAGAAGTTACCGGAGCGAAAACGCGGAGTCGGCGGGTGTAGCCTTGTACACACCTAATTCCAAACCACGGCTGTCTACCAGAGACAAACGAGACACTCGCAGTCCGAGGGAGCGGCCAACTTTCTAATTCAATTTGCCAAGTTCCCCGGCCCGTGATTCCATGATCCTGAAGGATCCCCGTTATCTTCCGGTTATCTCCCCATGTATATGCATTCCCGTGGACGCGGACGCGTCGAGGGAAACGCGATTTTCCAGGGTTCGCCCGTGGGCTTTTATTTTCGTCGACCTCCGTGACACGAACGCGCTACACGTGGAAACATCCCTTGGACCGAGCACACTTGTACCCAGGGACACACGAATTCTGATGAAAACGCATAACCAACTCTTTCCACTTCAAATTATTTTTCAATTTCAATAAACAAGACACGGGAGTTCCCGCGATAAAAACTGATGTAAAGTCACGCTCGACAAAGGAGTGCAAAGGGCCAACTAAGAAGCTGAGACACCCAATGAAAAATCCAAGAAGACACGAATTAAAAATTTAAAACAACGAACGAGAGCGCAATTATCGTCGTTCAGAACCGTGGCTAATTTATAGGGCCGATCGAAAACCGTCAATCACAAAGTAGCGTTTCCAGTAGAATCTTCCGCGGATAACAGAGCAAAGTGGACCACCGACTGTTTGACATGTGTGGAGTACCGGTCTAGTTTCGCGGGCTGGTCGCATCTCATGAATATCAACGGCTAGGTGTGCAGCGTGATAACGGTCGCCCGACGAAAAATATTCAGACACTAATTTCCTTCTAATTGGCGGGACAAAATTGGGCCGTGTAGGTGAACGGGTAGCACGCCCTCTCTCGCGCGCGCGCGCGCGTGCAAGCCCGTCGACCGCGATTTTATTAATGCAAATTGCTGCACGCCGCCCGGCCCCAATCCGACGATGCAAAGCAACCTATACATAAATTTCGTTGCGCGTCCCCCCACGTTGCTTCTTCTTTCTTTTCCTTCCACTCTCTTTTTACGCCCGCGGTAACTCGACCTCCCGGAGCACTCGATAATCGGAAATTTACACCCGTGTTCGATCGTCGAACCACTCTGTCCGCCGAGTTATTACATGCAAATTAAAAAACGTGACAACTGCGCGACCCCTAACGACGCGCATGTCTTTTAAATTCTACCGTACCGTAATTAAGGAAGCAAAATCGACTGATAGACAGCACGAGTTAGAGACTGCTTCTGTGGACCGCTGGGCGGGCTCTGGAGATTCCGAGGGCCAAGAGGCCACGCCCATCGAGAACGACAAAACAAATCAGGGAATTTGAAAATAAAAAAAGGGGCAACCGCAGAACTGCAGATTGATCTTGAAGCGAAAACCTCTTCAGGCGAACCGCGTACACAATTGCTGGGCAGTGAATGAGTCCGATCCGTCACGCTTCGAGGTGAAACGCTATTCGGGTAAACTCGAGAGAACCAGGTTTTTTCTATCGGTTTTCAAAATGTGTCGCTATAAATGAAACATAACTTGTCAATTTGAAGTGTAAAACAAGAACGGATGAGATATTATCGTAGTTTCTTTTATCGTATCTCCGAGGAACGTAAGAGAGCGACAAACAAATCAAGGAATTGGAAATAAAAAAAGGGGCAATTGCAGAACTGCAGATTGACTTTGAAGCGAAAATTTCTTCAGGCGAACCGCGTACACAATTGCTGGACAGTGAATGAGTCTGATCCGTCACGCTTCGAGGTGAAACGCTGTTCGTGTAAATTCGAGAGAACCAGGTTTTTTTCTATCAGTTTTTTATCACCGTCTTTAAATAACAACGCGCGTTAAAATGGTTGTAACGAACGCGTCAAAATGTGTCGCTATAAATGAAACACAATTTGACAATTCGAAGTGTAAAACAAGAACGGGTGAGATGTTATCGTAGGTTCTTTTATCGTATCTCCGAGGAACGTAAGAGAGCGACAAATAAATCAAGGAATTGGAAATAAAAAAAGGGGAAACCGCAGAACTGCAGATTGATTTTGAAGCGAAAACCTCTTCAGGCGAACCGCGTACACAATTGCTGGGCAGTGAATGAGTCTGATCCGTCACGCTTCGAGGTGAAACGCTGTTCGTGTAAATTCGAGAGAACCAGGTTTTTTTCTATCAGTTTTTTATCACCGTCTTTAAATAACAACGCGCGTTAAAATGGTAGTAGGGAACGCGTCAAAATGTGTTGCTATAAATGAAACATAACTTGTCAATTCGAAGTGTAAAACAAGAACGGATGAGATGTTATCGCAGGTTCTTTTATCGTATCTCCGAGGAACGTACGAGGGTTAAACGGTCCTGCGTTCCGCGTAGTATTTAAAAGAGAAAAGAATAGTTGGCTATCAGGAGAGCAAAGGGAACTTAATAACGCCATTAGCGAGAGGTTCCCACGAGAGTGGGAGAAAGGCAAGTGGCCAGCTCTCGTTTAATTAAAGCGGAGACTTACAGTTCTGGTTCAGGTGGGAGAGCTCGAGCGCCGTGCACTTGTATCGATGCCTGGTCTCCAGGGTGGGTATCACTATACCGATGACCAGGCTGGAGTCCTTCTCGTGGTAGCAGACCAGGGCGTCGCATTCCTTCCCGTCTGCAATTCATGTTCGTGACCATGTTTGAGTACGTGGCCGGCTCTCGTGCCGTACACACCGAGAACACGTTGTTTCGCAATCAGAAGGTGTACAACCGGCGTGTGTCTCCGAGCGATTCGTTTCCGGCTGGCTCGTCGCAACACCGACGGATGTCCTTCCGACTGGACGTGTCCTCGAAACCTGATACCTTTCGCGAAAACCCGAGACGTATTCGCGACGATATCATATTTTTTTATCGTCTCTCTTTCTCTCTTTATTCTAATTAGCCAGTACCAGTTGATCAGTCAAACGCTTCAATCAACTCTAGGAATACCTGATGGTGCAAGCAGACTTGGGACGGATTAATTTATTTGTTGTTCCAAGTAGTTTTGTCTGTACCGATGGTATCGTTTGTTAGACTAACTATTTTGCTATACCATTATACAAAATATCTCTTACAATTTCGATCAGTTCCGTGGTAATACAACTTATTTGTTCAAGAGTTGGGGACTTCGATGTTTGTGTAACAGCGCGAACAGCAAAGTTTCAGCGGCGGACCACGTTACAATGGTCCAAATGCTTCCGAAGGGTAGTTTAGCGGGTCCCTCTGTAAGGGGTCTTAATGATACAGGAGTTTTCATTTTCGCGGAAGCGAAGGGCGCACAGTTCGCAGAGTTTGAGTGGGGTTTCGGGAACAGCTGGGACAATATAATTGGTCGTGAAACTACTTCGGTGGGTTCAACGATTACGGAAATGGAGGGACGAAGGAGGAAGAGGCTAGCTGGCGACAAGGGAAAAAGATCTGAGATAAGAGCGACGATAAGTGTGGCCTCTGACCGCAAACAATCGAACGAGGCAGCTTCCTGTTTACGAAAAGGGGACCTCCGTGACGATAACCAAAATAAAAAAAACAGGAAAAACCCTGAGGTCTTTGTTTGCTAGGCCTTCGTTCCCGTCAGAGTTGGGCAAAAATTTAATCGACGATCGACGAATAAATTTCTACTTCACTCGTTGATCGCAATTAACAATTATACTTCCGCTTTAGTCGTTAAATGCGGTTGACGATTACAATCTTTTCAATTGTAATCGTCAATCGGGTAATCGATTAATGATTAACTGCTGAAATTTCGAAATGAAATACGGAATCAAAACTGTATGCATACTGAAATTATGTAAACTGAATTTCGATATATTGTCATTTGGTCTATAATACGATCTCTATGTGCCTACTTATTACAATTTATGGATAGAACGTGTGGCGATTAATTTCAGCAATAATCGATTAAGACGGTCTCCGATTTTTCCATGATTTCTTTTTTTAATCAACATTTGACGATTGACTTCGTCGATCGATTTTTCAATGATTACCTTTTTCAATCGTAAACATTAATCAATCGATCTTGATTAAAATTATAATCAATTAATGCCCAACTCTGGTTTCCGGTGAGCAAAAAAAAAACAAAAATCCTGATTTAATCTTGAAGGAACGAGCGACAGTAAATAATTTTATAAAATGTTTCTAAACGAACGAGATCGTGTTCTTTCAATATTTTGCATCCAGTGACGTCACATACGACCGACATTGCAGTGAAAATGTTAAACGTACAGCGTCACACAATTTTGTCCGACAAAAGGATCAGTAAATAATCAATAAAAAAAACTTTCCGGTGAACAGGAGCGAAGGTCCTTCGACCGCGGTGCATTCTGGGGTTAAAACACGGCAGTGCATTCTCGGTGATTCCGTGCACAGTGGGGGCCCCCCGAGTGAAAGTGGCCGATTGTTTATGGAACGATTCCTCGCCGCTGGCACGAATAAGGAGAGTCAGTCACGAGCAAAACGAACGATAATCCTTTCGAGAGTTGTATAGGCCATTATTGCGCCGCCTTTTTCCACGGAATACACCGCTCTTGTCCCCCCCGCCACCTGTAAACTGGCCTCTTTGAATTAGAAACTTCTCCGGATTCTCGGTATAAAGTTTGCAATTCGCTCGGCGAATCTACTGAGATTTTTTAAAACTTTACCTCTTGATACGCGACCCGTAAAACGGAATATGAAATCTTCCGGGTTACGCCCTGTTCGTATCTGTGCCGTGTAATCATTGTAACGTGACTGGCGAGTTACATTACTGTCTTTGATTAAATGCTCTCGGTAACCGCTGCCCGTGCCCGGTTATTTGCTGGATTTTTATGGAGTCACGGGTTTACGTGGTTCACGGTATATGCGCGACGTGCTTGTTACGCTCTTTTTAATATTTTTCTGTTGCGGGAATTTTTTTTTAATCATGGAAGATCGTGTCGGTATGTTTTTAATCTGTTTATTTCTGTATTTTTATGGGAGGAGTATTGTGCCAGTGGATACAATCTTTGTGCAATTTGTTTTAAGTCATTCTTCTGTATTGTTTTGTTGATCCTGGAAGACTATCCATATAAATGATTTTGATAGTTTTATTTTGATAAATGATGAGCAATTTGTTTTGTTTTCGGTAATGTCTGTCTTTAAATGTTTGCAGAAGACGATCTTCCACACAGCTTAAAAAAGAAAGAGAAAGAATGAAAAAGAACGAATGTGTGTGACCGCGCGAATTTATACAGCGGTCTAATAAATCTCAGCCATCAGATTAGATCAATCGGCGCTCGTTAACCGCGTGACACCTCGGTTTTTATAATTAGAACGCTCCGTGTTATCGCTAATGTCGATGATTGCTCTCTGCGCGCGTGCGCGATCCATCAGACTACGTTGGATCGCAAAAATTTTGATATACTTAATTTGATTAAAAAGTCCTTATCCACCATTTTTCAAGCTGCTTATCAGTTAAGAGGCACTCGCAATCACAGTCGTGATTTTGTTTGAAAGATTCGAATCTTCCATCTTCCAAATTGGAAATCCACAAAGAAATTAAATTGTATACGCGATCGCCATTGTTACGGCCGATCTATTCAGCACGTTGCAAAAGCATAAAATACTAATTACTCATCCGGAAAACTCATCTTTTTCGATTGCAATTTCCATCTCGAACGGATAGAAAATGTGTATCGAGGGTTCCTCTCGAGCAGAATTTTTCGCGGGAAACGCGTGTTCCGCGATTATGACGTTCTGGCGTGAAAAGTACATATAGCAGGGGAGGCGGACGAAGAAAGAAAAGAGGTATTCTGCTTTTGGAACACGAAGGAAAACGCGGGTGGATCGCGAACAATGCCCGGCAAATGAGAATAAAAGGAGAATCGAATTCCTGGCGGGAATAATCGTATGCAAAGGCTCCTCCCACGTCCGAGCACGCGTCCGCATATTAAACTGCCCCGCGACGGGCGAAAAATCGCAATAAATCCCGGTTGCGATCGATCATCGATCCTCCTCGATCCTCTCCCTCTCTCTCTCGCCTCGGAAACAAACACAGACGATAGATAAAATGGTTCGTTCTACACTGTTTTCGGTGTCCGGCTCGCGGTCTGCTGGAAACAAACTAATTTCGTGCTGGGAAATCGAACACGGGAATGGAAGTAACCGGAGGCCAGGCGATCTACGTGCGATCGATGCAACGATCCTCCTCTCGATCCTCGCCAGTTCCTCAACGATTTTCAGCAACGTGTGCTGTCGACGATTTTTTTTCAACACACATCTATCTCTTTCTCCTTTCGTCCCTTTCACGTTCGTTCTCTTCCGTGCTCGACGATTGGAAATTATTGACAGGCATTCGTACTTCCGTTTTCGATTAACTCGAATCGCTAATCTCGGATCACTGTTTGCAGCGGGAGAATGTGTGTTGATGGCTGTCTACGTGCGTTTGTGGAGGTATGAAAATTAAAAGAAACGAGTTTGCGTTTGGAAAAAGAGAAAGAGAGGAAATTGAAAGGGGGTGGTATTATGTGAATTTGGAGAACGGAGGTTTGGTTAGATTCTGTTGGAAGGGTCGAGGAGATATGAACATTTATATTTTCAGACATGATTTTAATTGAACACTAAATTTAATGGGAGGTGTTCTGCAATTTCTAAAAATTTTGAATTCGTAGGGCCTCGCAAATTCATAGACATGTACTTGCTTATTCTAAAAATGTATAACTCGTAGCTAAGGACATTTTAGACAATTTTTTAAAAGCAGTAGTAATTTTAATACTGAAATTATTATTGAGCTTGCAATTTATTGTAAAAGTTTCAGAAAGAACTGAAAAAATGGAAGAATTGCAGAACATAAACTTTTATAACAGACGGTAGCCTTCAGACTGTTTACAATTCGCCGAGGCGCCATCATCAACGCGTTATTCGGAAGCTTGTGATAAAATCGCTAATCAAGACCAACAAAACTGTTCTTGACCTTTGATAAGGATCGCCTCTAAAAAAAGAATCTTGATTAAAGACGCCTTAGAAAGTGATTCTCAGATAAAAAAAATTATCGCGGGAATTTGGAATTTGGCGCTTGGCAAATCTTGCGATGGCACAGTGATCTGAGAACCTAACACGTGTTATAAAAGTTTCCTACATGCTATTCGCAAAAATATTTTTCGATATTCCATATCTAATAGTCTACGGCCACGAAGCTTCCGTCAGTATATTATAATTAAGACTGAAAGGCTAAGTTCGGTGTAATTTAGGTTTAAAATGGGTCAATGGTATTTGAACCAATTTGGAAAGTATTTGAACGCACTTTAAAACATTGTAACTTTTTTATGATCGGACCAAACGACCTGACTTTTTTTTAGCAATTAGAAGAATTGATTTATCAAATGACATGCGAAAAAGATTTTGAAAAAATTTCAATTGCTAAGAATTACATGAGAAAGTAAAAGAGGCAACATTTGTAACTTTTTTATTAGAGCCCGCAATGAAAGTTTAAAATATTCGTTTTCTAGATGTATGTCACTTATACACGTGCTGAAAATTTCATCTAAATCGTTTTACGCAGGAAAAGAAACTGATCAAAAGTCGCGAGAAACTATGATTTTCACCACACTTAACCACTTGTAGCTCTTGGGTATGTTACTCGATTTTGATGAAATTTTCAGCACGCGTATAACTAACACAGACCTACAAAACATATATTTTAAATTTTGCATAAAGGGCCCAAATGAAAAGTTTAAAAAATGCTCTTTTTAGTTTCGCACGTAACCTTGTAAATCGTGATTTTTTGAAAATCTTTTTAGCAGATCATTTGGTAAACCAATGCTTCTAATTGCTTAGAAAACCTCAGGTCGTATCATTTCGTGGTTCACTGTAAGTATATTTTTGTAAGTACGCGACGATATTTACCAACGTTCAAATACGATTTCCGTAGAAAAATGTAGTAACAGTACAAGATCGGTTCGACCAAATAGGCCTCGAACCGAAGTTGCACAATTAACTATTTACTATTCGATCAGCAGACTAGACTTTGCCTAGCAAACCAGTCCACGTATACAATTGGAGCGTTCCGCGTTCGGCAAGCAGAAAAAGGAGAGAGAGAGAGAGAGTCGGGATCGATTCGAGCGTGGCAGCGAAGTATAAAAATGCCGGAATCGTTGTAACAGGCGACGATAAATCGCATGGCCCGTGTGGCTGCGGCTCGCGACTTACACGTGTAACCCGCAGCCTGTTACAGAGGGCCTTCTGGTACAGGTATCTATCTGCAGGTATCTCCGGGTATCTGTCTCTCGTTTCGTCTCGTTTTATCCCGTTCTCGCGGACCAGATTCTCGTCGACGGGGGTTACGCACGGTGGACCGTCGACGACGTTCTCGTGGTCGCCACTGGACCCCCGTATACGGAAAGTAGAAAATTACCGCGATTACGCTGCTTCCCAGAACCACCGCCACGACGTCTCCTATTAACGTTTCTCGGGAGATCGTTTTCTCTTTGTTAACCGGCTGAAAGTTCCCGCAACGCGCGTCGGACTTGGGAACGCTCCTCTGAAATCGTCCGACCACGAAAAATGCAATTTTTTGCCGCGTTTACAGCCAGAGCGACGGTGACGGGGACGGGGACGTCGGGAGTGATGGCCCAATGTTTTTTTTTTAAATTGTTGGGATATTGTAAATTTAATCCTAGGAAGGCAGTCTTCAATAGTAGCGTGAAGAGCTAAGAGAGGCTCAAAAATGACGCAAAAATACAATTCCTCTGGTTCCGAAAAATGTTGTAAAATTGTATATCGTTGCTTATACCCTTGACTAAAGTGTTAATTTTGATTTGGATATTATAAATTTAATCCTACGAATGCAGTCTTCAGTGGTAACGTGGCGAGTTAAGGGAGGCTCGAAAATGACGCAAAAATACAATTTCTCTGGTTCCAAAAAATGTTGTAAAATTGTATTTCGTTGCTTATACCCTTTACTAAAGTGTTAATTTTAATTTGGATATTATAAATTTAATCCTACGAGTGCAGTCTTCAGTGGTAACGTGGCGAGTTAAGGGAGGCTCGAAAATGATGCAAAAATACAATTTCTCTGGTTCCAAAAAATGTTGTAAAATTGTATATCGTTGCTTATACCCTTGACTAAAGTGTTAATTTTGATTTAGATATTGTAAATTTAATCCTACGAATGCAGTCTTCACTGGTAGCGTGAAGAGCTAATAGAGCCTCGAAAATGACGCAAAAATACAATTTCTGTGGTTCCAAAAAATGTTGTAAAATTGTATATCGTTG
>CM052191.1:7609340-7624355 GCA_028455805.1 Lasioglossum figueresi
TTGACTAAACTGTTAATTTTGGTTTAAATATTGTAAATTTAATCCTACGAAGGCAGTCTTCAGTGGTAGCGTGAAGAGCTAAGAGAGCCTCGAAAATGACGCAAAAATACAATTTCTCTGGTTCCAAAAAGTGATGTAAAATTGTATATCGTTGCCTATAACCTTCACTAAAGTGTTAATTTTGGTTTGGAAAAGATATCTCTCGATCAGTACAGTATTTTATCGATAAATGTCCCAAATGTCTGGCCGATAATTGTCCCAGAACTATCCCTACTCCTGCGGGGTGTACCCCCTTGATTGGCCAAGAAGCTCGAGACGAATCGGTCGCCGAGAAGTATGACATCGTACGGCTCAAGTATATCGGTGAGATCACGCTAATCCGAATTTCTAACTTCGTTATTTTTCATTATTTTTTTATGGGACTTTCACCAACATATTCGTGGCATTTTTCTAATGCAAACGATACCAAATGTGATATAATTCACATGATATTTACTTGTGTAACGAACGATGAAAATTTCGAACGTAAGGAAGATCAACGTATGGGAAGTTCTTTGAACTGTGCCGGCGCGCCGGGACTCTACGCGTCTCTTTCTTTCCCATACGCTGTCCCTCTTTGCGTCGAAAACTTTCATCGTTCGTTACACAAGTAAATACAATTGGAATTATATCATATTTGGTATTATTTTCAATAGGATAATGCCACGAGTATGTTGGTCAAAGTCCCATTAAAAAAAAAATTATGAATAAAGAAGTTTTGTTATTGGATTAGTTATGTATACACTTTTCGGCGACCGAAGCCTCTCGAGCTACGCTGTCCTTTTTTTCTACGTTCGGCAAAAGTCAAAGAATAGTATCCCTGGCGGAGAATTGTCGCTGGACAGACCCGTGTTGGGGACAATTATCGATAAAATACTGTATTTTCTAATACTTCGTTACCGATATACATATTAGTCAACAGTTTAAACCTCTCGCTAGCGTGTCGCGGTGGCAAGTATTTCCTCTAATTGGGTTTCAAGTTTCATTCAATTAAATCTGGTAAAATATAGATGTAACCATTATCCGAACATTGCACGCGCGGATTGTAACATCGTCTAGACGGCGGATTCGATGGGCTCATATAGCGTAACAAGCAGAGTTTAACGAAGGATAATAGTCTTCTTATACCGTTCTTAATCAAATAGCATCTTTAATAGGCAGAAGACCTTTCTATTTGCTTTCCGTTTCCCCTAATTAGTCCGTGAGAACGTGGTCCTGCATAAGCAATCGCGGCCTGAATAAATAAGATAAGAAACTAATTTGATATTTTTCGGCTCCGAGATGAGGATTCTAATTACTAGACCGTTGCAGGTTGCGCATTCTATTCTGCAACGAGCACGGGAGCTAAAATCACTGATAATTTTGCAGACAGTTAGAAACCACTAACAACCTGGCAACTACAAATGATCATTAAAATTTTTAATAAAATTGCATATAAAGTAAGTTTCATTCACATAAATGTACTCCTTCCACAGAAAAATTATAATACACCTTTTTTCGCTTCCGAACATCGCTCAAATATGTCTCTATATCACGATCGTAATATTGTTAATAATAAATGTTGATGTTCTCGGCGCTACGGTTTCGATCAAAAATTGAAAATGATTCAAACTAGAATCGAAACGTCGATGATTATTTGATAATCTGCAAAATTGTTTTTTGATTTATCAGTAGAAATTGATCGAAACCGTAGCGCCGAGAACATCAACATTTATTATCGCTCAAATGTCTGTTATAAAACATTACCCACTTCCTCTCCAAACTTTAAGACACCCAACAAAACAATTTCCTCCCCTTAGAGGTAAAACTCACCCCAAAAATCTCAAAAATTGTAGCTCGATTTAAATTGCACCGAGCGCAGTATTACACAGAATATTCTTTCGGAGAGAATCTTTTGAGTCCGTTGCCCGGCTTAATCCCCCGCGATCATTCGCATAGCCGTCCCCTAATCGCTCGGGATCGAGTATGGCAGCTAGACCCGCTCGTTCCTAGGAAAAAATCGAAAACGCGAAAGTCGTTTCGCACGGTCGGATTAAACGAAGATTAAGCAAACTGGCCATCCGGTACCGATCTCCGCCATTTTGTCGGCGAACCGGAAGAGGAGGCCAGAGGCATACAGTAGCATAGCAGCACAGGGTTTCGAGTATCGAGCGGCGACGGGGTTGTACGTAAAGCATGCACGAAATGGGAATTCGATATGTTAATTTCGGCTCGGTTTCGCGAACCGCGTACACGTTCGCCAACCGGGAATGTTAAAAGGTTACCCGAGCACCGGCGACGCCATCTTTGAATATGTCGTTTCGATTTCGTGGATCCGGGAACGGTTTCCCGATTGAAAAATGGCCGAGCGAGCGACTCGATGGCGAGAGGCTCGCTTGAAATCGGAATCCGATGCCGGAAACGCGAGGGCCGAGGGTGTAATTCAGTAGACAGTGGGCTTTAACGGACGTCAACCTAATAATTTTAATAATATCTCATCGTCAGAAAAGCGGTCTAGGATTTTTTATAATTTTTTGTTTCATTCTTTGGCAAGATTTGCATTAAAAATGGCCCTTTGAGAATGGTTCGACGAGTAGCATCGAAAATCATATTTTTTCTTCATATTTGTTCTGCCATTTTGATTTTGTGCGTGTATAGTAAGACTCGTGTAGTTGAATATGACTGCTGATCTAAATTTATTGGACACTGTATTTACAGCTATAAAACTGCACAATTATTGGTAAATAATTATAAAAATATTACGTTTGATGTTTTTAGGTTGATGGTAAAACGAGCTTAAATGCGAGCTGCTGAAATTATAAGATACAGTATTTAACGCCAGAAAAAATAGGAAAACTGTCGGTCGTGAGTGTGTTAAGCCATCAACGGCGGCGTCTGAGTCCATTTTAACCCAGCTTTTTAAAGGCTTCTTACTTCTCAGCTTCTAGCGGCTAATTTAACACATTACGGACGCCTCGAAGAGCATCTTGCTTTTAATACTCGATTTTACTTCGTAAGGATTCGTAATAAACACATTCCTGAATTATATGCAATCTTGAAACAGTTTTGAAATTATATTAAGTCGTTTATTAAAAATTCTAAAGGAAAATGCCAAACGCGTGTCCTACAAAAATATGTATGCAAAAATTCGCAGTCCAGTTACAATAGCCTACAGTTAATTTCCTCTTTGTAAGAGGTAGCAATTTATTCTTTCCCAAAGAATAGCATAAATTACAAAATACTGCACTTTGAAAAATGTTCGCGCAACCTTTGCAAAACAATTTCCAACCCACTAACAATACAAGATGAGCGAAACCACTTGGAAAGAACAAGTCCCGGTAAAATGTGAACGATGCGTTGGCGCAGAGCGTCGTCTTGGCCGTTAAAATAGCCGAGGCTCGGAATGGCCCCGAACTGCATCCCCTATAAACTTGTCAAAGAGAACCGGTCCGCGAGGGTTAAAAAGTCGCGCGAGCAGCAAAACGGCCACGACCGCAAACGCTTCGCGTTCTGCGAAATATCGAGGTCAGGATGAAAGGGGAAAGCAGAGCGATGCTCGGTGCCCCGCGAAGGCTAAATGCTCGCGAGAAAGCGGCTCGCGAAAAGGGACGGTGTGTCTTTTAATTCACGAGCGACAGAGGTGCGAGAGAATAAAAAAAAAATTTATCCACAAAGAGAGAAAGAGAGGTACACACGCCGGTCTACGTATCGCGACGATAATTAAAAGCGCCGGTTAACCGGGCCAAAGGAAAAGAAAAAAGGACTGCCGTGTCCCCGATAATTACCGTTCTCCTCGAGGGGGGCGAATTTGTCGCGACAAAGCAGCACCAACGGCAGCCAGCAGCGCGCGTAAAACGCGCCTGCGGAGATCAACAGGACCAAAAGCAGCACACCCAACATGAACGACTTCCTCCAGGAGCCGTTCCGGAGACCCAAAAGCGGCTCTGCGAACAAAAACGTGTACCTTCTGTAGAATCCGTTCCGACCCTTCAAACTTTTGTGCTGAACGCTGCGTGGAAAGACACATTGTTCCTACACGTGTCGAAACATTTTTGTCGCCTTTTGTTCTACCTGCGCAGCAACTGCACAGCAACCGCGCGTTTTCTTGTCGCGACGAGTGCTCGTGTCACAAGATTCGAAGCACGTTCTTACTTTATTTTTGGTTTCTTAAATTACTAAAAAATTTTGAACTCTTCCTTCAAAGTCTGAAATGTTTGCTATCGAGTGCTAGAACAGCATCGTTCCAAGGGTGAATCTACATCTCCGAATCGGTGGACAATTTGTAAAGGAAATTTTCCGCAAAATTCTTTGTACCAAAGAAAATTGTTGTTAAAGTTTGTTTTTATGTAGACACCTTCCACTCATCGAGAACAGAAAAAGTTTGAAAGGAACCATACGTTGCAAACAAATAGTTATTATTACTCTGTTAGAGTTTCTTTTACAAATGGCCACCGATCCAGACGTGTAGATTCGTCCCTAGGACGGATGACCATTACTTTTTATTTCAATGACTCTTTCCAAGCAAACGTTACAGTAGAGCGAAATAAATAAATTAAAATCGAGGGACAATGTCCAATGTCCGTTTCAAGAACGACAAAATAGCGCACTAAGTAGACACGAATTAACGATTTGAATTAACGATAACCAAAGTCGCGACTGCTTCACCGTCGGACAGATTGAAAGACTTAGTTACTTACCTTCTCTGTAAACGTGAGCGGGCAACGTGATCTCCTCGTCCACGCCGTTGCTAACTTCGCACTTGTACTCCCCGTAATCCTCCAGAGTTATGTCCTCAATCTCCAAATAAGAGCCGATGATCTGATTGTTTTCCCTGAAACCGAGTCGTTAATCTTTTGAATCGGCGTTCAGCAGACAAACAGAAGGACAAGAGAGTGATACAAATAATCGACGATGCCCTCGCGTAATCGTTTCTTATTCGCGCCGATCGCGGAAACCAAGGTCCGGGGGCCGCGGTTTCACTGAAACGACGATCCTGTCGATGACGAAAAATATCCTCCTTCCAGTGTAAATATTATCGTTATCACTCAATAAAGGGTCGAGGAGCCGGCACAATGTTTTCGCGATGAAATCATTGTGGTGGGAATTTTATTGTCCGGGTCCCGAGCAATGCGAATGCGTCGTCGGGAACCTTGACGCGCCGCCATTTTGGTCTGCGAAGGACCGCCGGAGTTTCTGGCCGAACGTGTTCGAGATCAGTTCGAGGTTGCGAGTACAAATATGCAAGTACAGTAGGGCCTCGATTAACCGGGTCCCGATTATAAACAAGTATTATGCGTTTAAATATGATTACATTACGAAGGGAAATAAATTTTCAAAAATAAAACATTTACATTTTGGAATATAATGTACATCTTAATTATGTCTGTCGGGTCTCGATTATCCATCGGGCCGGTTCATCGAGGTCCTACTGTACGATTCAATTTTGGTTTTTGCATTCTTCGTTGCAATAACCGCACGTAATTCATCAGAATAAATAAATTAGAAAATAGTTACAAAAATGAATATCGGTTTCCCTTCAAAATACGATCAACGTCCAAGGACTAGGGCCCAAGAGGACCAAGGCCCAACTATAGTTACTTTATACACACCATCCAACACCATTTCAAGCGCAGCAGACTCACCGACAGCAACGATCAAGGCAAGAGCAGCGATTCGCCATAAGATCGCGGCGTTTTTTTCGCGGGGATCGAAGGACAGGGGAATACTTATGGCTGGTAATGTACCCAAGAGCACGTAAGAGGGACAGAAAAGCCCGTAGGTTCGATGGGAAGAGGAAAGGCTCGTCGTTCGAGAGCCGGAGACTGTAAATCTGCCAGCTGGATACCCGTGCCGCGGTACTTTCGAGGAAATATCACCATCGTCTCGCGGTCCCGATGAAGTCAGCACAGCCTCGCGATGATTTCTCAATTTTCCGTGGAATCCCTTCCGGGCTTCTGTCCGGCGGAAAATAATTAATCGTGTTGCGCGTCGGGCTGCTATAAAAACGCGCTGATCTCATCCGTTTTCTTTCTTATTACGTTCCTGAATCATTTTTAGTATTTCTATTACGTTTTACTCATCCAGGAATCAAATTATCAACGTATAAACAGCAATTCTGCGAACGACGAATTTTTTCCGGGTTCATTTTATGAATTGATAATGAATTCTTTGGAAGTATAGAAAGTTAATGAAAAATCAACAGATTCGAGCTATGTGTTACTTTGAATGATCGTTGATTCTTTTAATCCTAAATTTGAAATATTTTAGATTGTTTAGGTATTTACGCATTTGCGACAAAAATGAATAAGACTTTTTACCAAATGGAGTGTAAAATTGAGCTCTATGCGCGACTATGGTCCTCCGGTGCAATTTTCGAAGCCAGGTGAGTCGCGGAGCTCTCAAGCGCACCGCTGAGGGGGAAAAGAGAAAGTCGGCAGGAAAAAAAGGGTCGGAGAGGTCTTGATCGGGGCCGGGCGATTAGTTTGCGAGCGAAGGGACGCATCCGAGTGATAGCCAGGCAAAATAACAGACGTCCACGGACAGCTGACGGCTCTATAAGCTTAATAAGCCGCGAGATCGCGAGACCTCGACGAAAGAACAGCCGTAGAACGCGGTGCTCTCGCGAGGATCGACTGATTTATTACCGTCTATACCTCGGTCGATCGACGATCCAGAGAGAGCCCTCCTTTCGCTCTCGGCGAGGAATCTTCGACGAGGAGATCGCAAAACTTTGTCGCGGATCGTTTCGCAGGGATCGAGCCAGAAACGGAGCTATGAAACTGAACTCGCTGCGAGGGTGCTGCGCTTGCCTTTCTGGAGTACAGTGTCGGGCAAAAGCTCTCCTTGGAATCTGGTTTCGTCTCGTTAGCGTCGCTTGCCTCCGAAATTCACGAATTTATTGCACGAATTTATTGCACGAATTTATTACACGAATTTATTGCACGAATTTATTGCACGATTTTATTGAACCGTGTACAGATAAAATTTTTGACAATGTGGTTCTTTGTTGTTATTTGGACAAATATGAGTGGAACGCTGTGTTAGACAGTTTACGGTATGATATTGTTTAAAAGTATTTTGTTGGAGTTTGGTTTCATTTTTCTGGAATTGCTAGTCTGCGATTTTCACGAATTTATTGCATTATTTTATTGATCTGCGTGAAGATTATAATTTGATTTTGTACGATTATTTCGTATCATTCGTACATACAGTAGTAGAATGAAATAATGAAAAATTATCAATTTTCAAATTTTTATTTTCAATTTCAATTTTTTGTTCGGTGTGTTGCATAAATTCCAGCATTTTACTATTAAAAAAATTTGTTTGCTTTATTATATGATAACACAAATAGACTGTGGATTTTATACGTTTATAGTAAAAGTGAAAAGACAAAATAGAGGAAGAAAATTTGAAGGATTATAAAACAGTGTCATGTACCACTTTCAATAGATTAGTATCGTCAGAGAAGGCAATCAATTACTGTTTCAAACCGGTTGGTTGCAATAAGATAGAAATGTTTACTTCGTCTTTCGATTATAAGCAAGAAGATCAATTTACGTGGAATGTCGTCCGACGATTAAACCGATTTCACAATCGGCAGCACATATTCAACAAACATTGAACAAGCTGAAAAGATCGTTAAATTTCGCCAGAAAACTGGAGCATCCGCTAGCAACAAACGAGCCAGAAGTTGGTTACATCAAAAACCGAAAAAGCTTCGAAGCTGGTCGGATCGGTCCGGGAACGGAAGTGGCCGGCGGCGCAATCATCGGGGAAAAATCGTAAACCGTTTACGAGCGGCCCGGTTATTTAGCCTGGGAAACGGTGTAAATCGTGTCGCTGCCGAAATTGAATCCTCCGATTAGGTTTTTTCTTTCTTTTTTTTTTTTGTTCGTCGAACGCTCGCGTCGATTATCCGCGATCGGTTTTGCGCGAGTCGCGCAAAACGAGTTCGCGTGGAAATCGAGCGGCGCGGCCCTCGTTAATATTTCATTTTCCCTGTCGCTTTTAATTGCGACCCCCGGGAAACGGGGGGTAATTCGACGAACCGCAACCGCTCGCGTTTTGTCCGTGGGCGGACTGTTCGTTATCGAAGGCGACGGGAATTTTAAATTGACCAACTTCCCGCGCCTCGGATTGACAGCCGCCGCCGACTCCGACGCCGACGCTCGACGTCGCGATACAATTCGACAAGTTTTAATTAAAATGCCCACGGAAATTCGAAACAGCGACGCGCGGCGCGGTCTCGTTATCCCGCTACGCGAATTACAATAGCGAATTTACGCTCGCGTGAATTAGACTGCGGTCGCGGATACGGAACGCGTGCGATTTCCGATCGCGACGCTTAGCGATCGTCTCCGTTGCTTCAATGTTTAACGCTGAACGTAGTATCGCATTTTCTATTTCGCAATTGTTGAATTTAGGAAAGCATAAAAGTATGGAGACCGAAACTTATTTATATATATTTAATTCGTCCGCGCAAAGGTGTCTTGAGCTGTTTTATCAAAGTTTACTCATTTATCTAACTCAGACATGTTTAACAAGCGCTCTTTGCTCTTGGGAGCACTCTCGGTTTCCTGTGGGAGCAATGCTTTAGAGCAAGTGACATCGGAGGATAAACTGGCGTAGATTATCAGTCTTGATTTCTGTATACAGAGTCTCCCGGGTAGGCGTGGCTTTTTTCTTTGTGATTTTTTCGGAGCTAGCGCCCTGTGGGGCAATCTGTGTGTATGCTTTAAAGTAACATTTCAGAGCAGATGATGTTAGATGAGGAGATGCAATACAAATTTGTTTCCTCTGTATAAAATTGCCCCTAGTAGGCGTGGCTTGGTTGCTCCCAGCTTCGATGGAGGTTGGACATCGCTCTATAGAGCAATCTATGGCTATGCTTTTCATCGAATAATGCTTTAAATGAAATAACGTCGAAAAAGAGCTTGAGACAAACTATTCAAATATACAAGACGGCACTCGGCAATTTGTGTTAAACAACAAAAAGCGTGGAAAAGAAACTCGAGCAAACCGCTGTCCAATTAAATCCCCGAACGATTCGCATGACCCATTTCCGGTTCTCGACGCCGTTTGATCGTCGCCGAAATAAAATCAAAAGATCGGTAGCGAGGCGGGGATGGGGTGGGCGGAGGAGGACATTATCGAGCGTTAATTAAGTTTCAATGGACACGGTAACCAATGCCGGAATCGGCGCATTACGAGGCTGAGCAACCCGAGTTTATTGGTTTCTCTTAATTAAGCAGGGGGTCCGATGTTGATAGTGTCGGGGGCAGGGGCGTGTGGGGCGCGGGTAGTTGGCAAGCGGGATCATTAGACCCATCGATTTCCCGTCACCTCTTACGGGATTAAAGTCTATCCTGTGGGCCGGGCGATCGTAACGCGGGCCCCTTCTACGAACACTCTATAAATTCCGCGCCGTTAAGTCGATTTAAACTATTTCAATTGATGGGATACTTCGGTACCTTCACCGGGCTCTGTTCTATGAACCGCGCGCGCCCGCGCTCGCGTTCGCGGCGAGCCATCAATCTTCATTCCTGTCGATTGATCTCGAAAGATACGCCCCGACGACCGGCGCTGCGGCCTAATGAAAAAAAATCTGGTAGCGAATCGTTCCTCAGAATCGATTGCCGACGCGGAATCGAGCGAAATAGTCGATTTCAATCGCCAACTTTCGTTTCAAGGGTCTCGACAGCGTTTGACGTTCCTTTACCGCGTCAAACGCGAGAAAACTGTCGACAATATCGGGGATTGCTATCTGCTTCGATCTAGTAGCACGGTGATTTTTGCCCAATGGACCCACAGCGAGCTTCGAGAACCGATTTATCAGTCCATTAAAAACCATTTGCAGTCGGAACTATTTTAACTCGAAAATTAATCATTTCTTCCGACCTAGAATAATTCCATTCTATATCAGTTTTCTCATTTCATGTGGAATAATGGTACAGCAAATTTTTATAAAAGGGTTGAAGGGTTAATGGAGATTCCAGTGAAAAACAGTGTACAATAGTTGCTTAACTACGGCGGACCATTCTTACAAATATATCATTGATGATGTTTGGAACTATTCACTGCTGTCTTTATCAATTTTTTGAACCACAACTTTTAGCAGTTGTACATTTAATTTAACCGTCGGAAACTGAGATTCTGAAAATAGATTTCAAATAAAACAACTCGGAAAGCCTACTTAGAGAAATCATATTGAACGACTGCATGTTTTATCACAATTCAAACTTCGCGGTATCGGCTCCATAAAAGTTGAACTGTTGCTAGGAGCCCGCGAAATACAAACGTCGAATCTCGACCCGCTGAAATAAACAGACCGTGTTCAGCGAAATTTCTATATAACGGCCGGCAGAAAATGGTAAAAATGAGTTAATCGGTTCGATTCACGGGGGATCGGTTCTCGATCATCAATTACTCGGAAATGTGATTCGATTAAATACGTTCATGGGAACGTGTAGAAAAAGCGGCGCCTTTCATCGGAGATCGGCACGGAAATCGGAGAATTTCCAAGCGGATGTCATCGAGAGGGCCAGTCGGATATCACGTTCCGGCTGGATTTTAATCGTTCGAACAACAAAGGATCGAATCGCAAACACCGTGAGCGCGCGTGCGCTCGCCGTACCGTCGAAGCGATTTCAGCCGCGATTAAGCGATCTTTCGCGATGCGTGAACACAGAGAGCACGGAATTTCTCTCGGTGAAAAATGATTATTCGCGGCACGCGGGAAGGATCCGCGCCGTTTTCTCTGTTTGCAATCGTTTCGACGCGATCGGCCGGATTGCTCGTGATAAAACTTGATTGGATTGGTTCGACGTAAAAGGATCATGTTTTATTCACCGGCAAATAAAAAAGGATCGACGGTAATCGACTAGATTCAACTAATCGACGAAGTACGGGTGTTTATGCGTCTCCCGAGCGAGCGAATCTCGCGATACGAACGGTCGCAGAAACTGCGAAAAACTGTAATCGAATTTATATTTCACTTCGCGGTGTTTGTATATCCAAACACGATGGTATATATACCGTTTAGTTGTTATTTTTCGCGACCCGCGGTGGAAATTTACGTAAATATACGACCTTAGCGATGCGAGAATTTTTTCAGAGGGAATTACGAAACGTATAAATTTGAAATTTTGTGGACCTTTTGATGAATATACCGGGAAGCTGTATGATTTTTTTCGAGTGAAAATATCGATTCGATCGATGGGAATGTCTGTGTAATGGACACTGTTCTCTGTGATAAAATTTAGACGATCATTTAATGGTTAATTAAAAAGGATGCAATTACCTAGATGAGAACAGGAGAGAAAAATGATTGGTACATGTAGTTTGAACGTTCAGCTATCGATTCTGGCAATTTTTATCCAGAAATTGTGTCGGGTGTTCATTTTACATTGAAAACACGACTGCAGGACACGATTAACCTCTCAACTGCGGAATTTAGTTAGAAAAATCCCCGATTGAGCTCGGAATTAAAATCAAGCAATGACAAGTATACGCGTCGAACGCAGAGCAAATGATCCTATTATAAATTTTACGGAAAACGAGGAAGGATTATATTTTCATTTCATAATAAAATTAACAATTCATTCTTGAAAAGGTTATTGTTATTTCACCGCGATAGAGTTCTGGATTGACGTGTATACACGTCGAACGCAGTTAACTGGTTAAAAAGCGACACGAACGACGGCGCAATGGCAAAGCTACAGATTCAATGTGCGTATAGTATAAATTAGTGTACGAGGTATCAAATAATCGTGACACGAGACTATTTTCATTGTGACAATATTTTGTTGCGTCCGCGTTGCGCGATCGACGTGCGAGATTTTCGAGGAAAATCTTCGCCGGTCTCTGAACGGTTGTAATAAAATAATAAAAGTAGGATACGGTGGAGAAAGGGGTCGTTTACCTCGCAGAAGCTCGGGAAACCGCGCCTGTAACGAAAGGATTAAGGCGACCGCGATACGCCAGCTCCTTGCGGAATCGATATTTCAGCGGATACGGGGACAACGCGGATCCGCGCGCATTGTTCCCGAATTTCCTCTGTCGAGCGGGTCGTTAAAGGTTCGGGATTTCTTGGAACCGGTCCAACGACTTCCGGTCCCCAGGTGCGGTTCCTCTATTTGCATGGAACGGGCACACGCCAGCATGAAAACTCGCTGCGCAACGCGATATGTATTCGAAAACAGTTAAGCCAGCAGCCCGGTTTCCTTCTGTTTCACGAATCGGTCTCGGATGGTTACCGGGATGTCGCTTCCGGTTCGTCGACTTCGAGCTTTCACGTCTTAGAAAGCACGATCGAACCGATTAAGCGGAAGAAAGCTGCGTGCGTCTTGTCAGCAGGGATCTGCGCGTGACAGCCATCCGGTATCTCAGATCGAAATTTTTCAATGGACGTCTCGCGCCGGCGTTCCTTCGCAATCTGCATCCGAACGCTGCATCCGAACGCTAATCAATGCGATCCTATCCGGATTCTGTCGCCAATCTCCTGAGGAATTGCGAGATTTCCGCGTGACAATGCCGGTGCTGGATGTCGGCGATCGATGGAGCAGTTTCGTAAAATGTTTCAAAATGTTAGATCGCGAGAGGGCAGACATTAAAACAGTTTTTCAGCTCGCTGTGTAACGTAATAACTAACAAAACTAGAGATCGCTTTGGTTTTCTGTTTGATTACATTTCCGCATCGTTTCGAAATCAACCAATTCCCAGCGAATCTAATTCGGACCGCGGGCCTCTCGCGCGGGCCCGACTAGGTAGTAACGCTAGGGAGATGAAAAAATGATTGGCCCAACAGGATCGAATCGTTCCCAACGCATTCATCGGTCTCGGCTAGATATTCAAGCCCCGTTCGTTCCCCGAGGAATGGCATTATTCGACAGCCAGACAGCCCCGGAATTAACTTTCCGAGCCATTATGTCGCCGGGCCATTAATATTGATTTCGCTTCCGGTTCCGGTGGATTAACCCGCCCAGAAAATCAACAGAACCGTCTTTTTCGCGTTCGTTTTGTTCATACAGATTCCGTCGGATTGCGCTGTCCACTGTTTTCACTGTAAACTCTCTCCCGGGCTGTCGGTGAAAAACCGACTGAATTATTCTGTTTGCCAGGCGAGATATCGCGGCCCGCGACTTGTCTTATGATTCATCGTGTTAAAAACAACGGCAATTAGTCTTTGTTATAAATGTGTCGGCCGGGCTGCTGTTTTCGATGCGGGTTTGCGGCTGCGAACTTTTCCGAATGCTGGGAAACGCGATTATTAATCAGAACAGCGGGCTTCTTTCATTTTTCGAGTGAGAAATTCGTTGGATGATAATTGTACTGCGGATTTTATGCGTGTACGACGACATGGATGCAATTACAAATGGTGAATTATTTCTACTATTTTCAACTGACCGAAATTATTAAAGGAAAGAATTAAAATCACATTTTTATTTTGCATCGTATTTATGATATGGTTTCGCGTATTTGCGGTCTGGTTAATTTCAGGAGATTATACGGTACTGGGAATATTTGTTGCTCCCGTTCCAGAGTTACGGAATGAATAATGTCCAACTTATTTTCACATGGACCAGTAAATTGACAATTTTTGCAGTGATTGGTAGTTTCAAGGGAAGTGTGCTTGAAAAGACGCGGTTCGATGCTGCACCACTCTCAGATTTATAGAACAAATAATCTCCAATTTATTTCGGGAAGAATCATAAATTTTAATTTCTTCAGTAATATTTATAATGGCGGTTTGAACGTTTAATACTGTGTTTAATATTGAAACGATGCGACTCAATATCGCACCGCTCTCCGATGTATAGAACGAATGTGTACGAGGGCGCAGTGTGCTCGAATTTTGAAAAATGTCTCCGGGCCGCGTCCATAAAGAGAAAATACTCCAGTTAAATGGCCTCTCGATCAAAATCCGAACGACCGTCGCGTATCGACAGTGATTTCACTGCGTTAAATCCGCTTCATGACGTTTTGTCAATAGCGGGTTAGGATTACGCGAGAATTTCTGCTACCACGGTTGGCTGTTTTCATTGCAAACTTCGAATACCGTGAAAAAGCAAGTTGAAAAATCATCTTTATTACAGTAAAAATGCGGAGAGAGGTTCAAACGTAAGCTCCATCCTTTGATCAACTCCGCCGAACATTTTCATCGTTGTTAGTTAACATTGTCCATGGAAAATCGCTCGAACATCTTGAACGCGCGCGATCGCAGAATTTCGATGTCGACAAGTCGCTCGATGGCGATCCACGAGATCTCTATGCTGGCCAGTGATTTAACCACGTTCCCGTTGGATCCCCATTAACCGGTGAAATCTCGTGGACACGTGACGAGCGAGTCGGTGCACGTGAAACAGAGAGAAATCGCGTCGGAGACACTTAATCTGCGCCTGGCCCGTGCCTACGCACGCGAAACCGTCTACGCGGTGGAAACTTAATCTGGCCTGATTCACCCGGCTGGAATTTGACAGACGAGATCCGTCTGTCGGCAGAGAGAAAGAGAGAGAGAAAGAGAAAGAGGGAGAAAGGGAATGAGAGAGAAAGAGAGAGTGTCAGAGAGCACGAGGGAGAAAGAGATAGAGCACTGTCATCGCGGATTACAATGTGCCGTTTAATTATTCCGAGCCGGCACGCCGACAGGAAATTGCGTCACGCGCATTGTCCTCAGAGCCGGGTCGCGACGACGACTCGCGTTTCTAGAGTCCTTCATCCCGGAGAGGATCCCCTAACCCGCTTTCCAAAGTACCCGCTGCGCGAGCACGGATTCTCATCAGTTATCTCCCCTGCTCGATGCCTCTCTTCCTTTATTTACTAGTCCGTTTTAATTATTAGGCGCGAATATCCCCGTTTATCGTTCTTGTCACCCGCGCAGATCTACATGGCACAGTTGACAAAAAATTAACCGATGCACTCGAACTTCATACGCAGTACCGATTTATCTCATTGTAAGATTGGTCCGAACGACTTCGATCTTTTCGAGATGTTAGGATT
>CM052191.1:7624455-7694627 GCA_028455805.1 Lasioglossum figueresi
GGAAAAGGCTGGATGGAGGAGAAAACTGGTCTGTGGGTCCAATTAAAAGCGAGGAGACGATAAGGGGATTTAGTCCGTAGGTCCTGGGAGAGGATGAGGTCAATCCGGGACGGAAGAGAGGAGGAACCGGGTCGGAATGAATCGTCGTTAGGGTCACGGGCCTCTGTCGGGCCTCTGTCGGGCCTCTGTCGGGCCTGTTCGGGCTCGACGCCCTCGGCAACCTCCTTTTGCCCGTCGTTTTGTCGCCGGGCTCTCGATCATCGTGGCGAGATAGCGCGGCTGGGCCGGTGGTCCGTCCCGGCTTCTCATATTCTAAGCGTCGCGCGCTCGGTCAGGATTAAACGAGATCGTCGATACCTGAGAGCAGGCTCACGAGCGCTCGGCTCTACGCTCCCCTGCCCTCCAATTTATATTCCGTTCGCTTTTAATCGAGCTTCCATTACGTGCCGGCGCGCCCGCGTCCCGCAAGATCCAGTTAATACGATCGTGGCTCGATGAACGCGCGATCTCCGCTCTTACTCGAAAGAACTTTGCAGTTGATTTTGCTAGACCTTCGGGAATCGAAGAAAAATGTTACGGACCAATAAGAAGACATCAGAGACACCGGCGGTAACGCGCTGAAGATCATTTTAAATATCGTGCACATGCCTTTCACATATATCGAGGCATTACCGTATCCGTTCTAGCCGCCGACGCGTCCCGATCGTCAGAAGCGACATAGACGCGGTGCTTACATCGGATTCTCAACGGGACTTCCTACGACTATGCAAACTGTCCTGGAAATCCCGGTAGAATCTCGGCAAAGGAGAATTTCTGTAGACTGTCGAGGCAGACGGTTCGGAGAGGCAGCTCTGCATCGATTCATTCCGAGATCGAGAACTTCATTTTGTCACCTTCGCTCCCCCGGGGTCCATAATCCTGCTTCTTATTTTAACCCTCGACTGGATTGCGCTGCAATTTTCGACGTTGACAACCGTTGTAGCTCTTGTCATGGTATTTGCTTGTAACTTCCGAGACCGGGTACGCGACAAATAACAATGAAACAAGAAGTCGTTGCTCCATGTAGCAATGAATGTGTGACATTCTATAATACGGAACCTCTAGCGCCATTTCTGCTTCGCCAAAATACATCGCTCGTTGCACTAAAAATTTCTAACATATACCGTTCTTCCAGACATTCATTCGATCGATGCAATTTTCAGTTTGGGACACATGGAAGCAACAAAGAGGTAGACCAGCAAGGTTAAAACTTTTTGATTTGCGACGCGTGCACCAAAATGGCGTCCGGCCAGACGGCGCCACTGTGTCGCGGATCCGTAACTTTTCCCGGCGATGTTTGCTCGATGCGGTGGGAGAAGTTTCGCGACAGGAGAGCCAGGTAGAGGAGCGGAGCATCGAGATTTCATGGTCCATTCTCCGGCGCGGCGCGTCGCGTCGGTAGAAGTCACAGTAATTCTTCTTGTTGGGCCGGGGTAAAGTTTCAAGGCGAGTCGTGTTATTTTTCAAAACTCTCGTACGGTTTCATTACGCGAGCCAGGGAGCCACCACCGGGAAGGCTGACGGATGGTCGAGTCTCCCTTTTCCCAGGATGGTTCACGTGGAACGAACCATCATCTCCCGCTCCACGGACCGCGAAAGGAGCAAGAAAGTCCAATCCCGGGGCCGCGTCAGCGTATTTCCGGTTGATGGGAACGGGCCAGCTGGGAGGGATCCTCGTCGTCGTCGCGGATACTTTTATCACGATGAGAAGTAGAACACGGTCTCCCCGACGAAAAGATCTTATCAGATTTCTGAACTGCTGCTGCTCCCGGCTGCTACTGCTGGATGCTAGCCTCTGCCTACAGTCGAACCGTGTTTCTTCATCTACCGGGCGATATTTCTCCGCGGAATCTCGTCCAGGAAGCAAACGGTCTTCATGGATCAAATATAATGATCCTCCGCGTAGATACGCCGTAGATCAGTGACTTCGCTTCGGGACCGTTTCTGGTTCGTTCGAGACACTATGCCCTAACAGCGCTACGATCTTTTTAGACTCGTACTATTTATTATTTAAAGCCATTACTGGTCGTACAGATATAATTATTCTCTTCGTAGATAGATCGGAATCTCTGACTCGGGTCAAATTCTTTTCTGGGTTAGTCAGTGGCAATCCGATGACACCATTTTGTCGTTCGTCCGCTGTGGAACTTTTACCGGCACATTTGCGACGTTCTTCCGGTTAAAACGAGCCCGAACACGGTGCTCTTCGACGCGATCTGGCAGAACCTCTGTTATCCAAACGATAGCCGAATCCTCTCATGAAAATAATTGAATATTAAACTACACGATTTAGTGCGTAATCGGTAAAGATTTATTACCGCCTCGAATCAATCATTTCTAACGTTCACGTTTCACAGATTAATTTGAGTAACAGTGTTTGGTATCATTTCACTCAGAGAAATGTCTGACGAATGTGCTGGTAAATATTTCATTGAGAAATAATTAGAGAAACATAAGTATCATCGTTGTATAAGCAATGTACACTCCCGCTCCAAATTATCTGGACGACACGTTTAATGTTTCATGCGGTCCAGTTTGTACGATCAATAATAAATTCATTAGATATCTCACCAATAATTATTATTATTTTCTTGAGAAGACAGCAAACGCTGAGACGCTGATGGATCATCGTAGATTGAAACAGTATTAGCCCTGCCGAAGAAACTTTTATTTATTCGAGAGATCGCAATCATTAAATTGTACAATTTGGTACCATTAAAATAAATTATACCTGCAACGAAGTGTCCATATATGTTTGAGCGGGAGTGTATACTTTGGTCTCGAAGCTTTCGCATGTGTCGTATCGTTTCAGGACTAAAACAAAATGGTTGTTCCGGGCGAGAGAGGGAAAATCTTCGCGTAAAAGGGGAAATACGGTTCGAACGGCAACCAGGGAGAGCGATTCATCGTCGCCGGCCGAGTTTCTCGCGATGCGTTCGCCCGGAACGCCTTTGTGATCGATAGACCGAATTACCAGGTGTAACGAACAGATTCTGCCGGCCGATCGACGACGATTCGCCCTCGTAAATCTTGAGTGACCGGTTTCCCGGGGACTAATAGAGACGAATTACAAACGGCGGCCACCGACGCCGCGCCGTCGGCCTATTAACGTTGATTACGCTTGAATGCAAATCTGCGATTGTTGCGCGTTGCCAGACGAAACCCCGACATTTTTAGCCGGGCTCAATGGGACTCCATTATTCCGGGTCTCGGGGTTCGTCGCTCTATCGTGGTCGCTTACGCCAGTATGAGTTCTTAGTCACTATAACCGTGGCGAAATTAACGCGTTGGATTCTTAACTCTGAGAATGATTGCACGAGGTGTGATCAAAAACTAAGGTGACTTTTTATTTTTATCAAAAAATATTTATGTTGTCCCCTTCAAAGTAATCCTTCAGATATAATACACTTGTGCCAGCGCTTTTTCCAATCCTCGAAGCACTTCTGATAAGCACTTTTTGGTATAGCTTTGACCTCTTCCTGCGATGCAGTCTTTATCTCCTCGATCGTTGCAAATCTCCGTCCTTTCATGGGTCTCTTCTAGGGATTGCAATACCGGTATACCGGTATACCGAATACCGATATTTCGTGCTATTTTGCAATTTCGTGAAACCGGTATTTGCTAAGTTAAAATACCGGTATTTTCGGTATTAGCTATAAATAATAAATATTTTTTTTGGGCATCTACTCTTATTTGAAATACGTTCGCCGCTCAAATACTCTGGATTTAGAAACTTCTGATTCTGATTTCGAAGAGAGTGACAACGAAGAAAATAATAATACAATTGTTGAAAGTACCTCGTTTGAATATGACGAAGATAATAGTAACGAGGACGAAATATTAACTTACCAAGGATTGCTTCCTGTAATTAAAAAAATCCGAAAAGTTGTTAAAATATTTAAACGTTCCCCTACTAAAAACGCCGTTTTACAAAAATATATACTTACCGAAATAAAAAAAGAACTTATGCTAATATTAGATTCTAAAACACGCTGGAATCGTTTATTATTAACGATGGAACGATTTTTGAAATTAAAAGCTGGCTGTGGAAGCATTATGTCGGAACGATTCTAACTCGTTAACAGCGAATGCAGCAATAAATTTTATGTTGCGATCGCTTGAAGATCAGTACGCGCCACTGTCCGCGGAATTATACAGTGCATTGAAAATTCGTATACAGGAAAGGCTTAGCGAACTAGGATATATTTTAAGGTATTTACATAATTATAACGACTTTAAAAAAGAAAACGGAAAGGAAGAAAAGAAGCTAACAAGGTCAAATTTAATTAAGTTCGTCGTCAATTTCCACAAAAACATTTATGAAAACCAAACGCAAACCTATCCAGAAGAATTCGTTGAAGATGATGTTGATGTTAATATCGGAGAAGAATTGTCTCTCGAGAAGAAATTACAATTAGCTATAAATAAAAAAATTGCCACGAACAATAATACAAAAATAATACAAAAAATAGATTTATCCAAAACCGTCGGACGAGAGACCGAGTTGTTACAAGATGAAGGACATCGAGGCAAATATTTAGAGAAAGTATATCGCTTTTATTAACGGTACCACCAACCATCGTGGATGCGGAAAGAGCATTTTCAACTGCAGGTAATTTGTGCAGAAAAATACGTTCGAGGCTTAATGACAGTTCAATAGA
The DNA here is from genome assembly GCA_028455805.1 of Lasioglossum figueresi. Classification (NCBI taxonomy): domain Eukaryota; kingdom Metazoa; phylum Arthropoda; class Insecta; order Hymenoptera; family Halictidae; genus Lasioglossum; species Lasioglossum figueresi. The sequence continues at coordinate 7,629,156 of CM052191.1, forward strand.
TGCATTATGTTTTTTACAATCACATTTCAAAAATATGAAGTCAATAAATTAGTTAATGTTTTTTTCTATTAAACAACTGTGTTTTTGTACCTTCATGAAAATTTATAGTACCGGTATTAATACCGGTATACCGGTACAACGTTTAAAGAAATACCGAATACCGGTATTGTATTTTTGGTCCGGTATTGCAATCCCTAGTCTCTTCAGTTTTGGGAACAGGAAAAAGTCGCAGGCCAAATCCGGTGAATATGGTGGCTGAGGCATGATCGTGGTGTTGTTTCTGGCCAAAAAATTACTCGCAAGCAACGATGCGTGAGCAGGTGCATTATCGCGATGCAAAATCCATGAATTGTGCTTCCAAAATTCCGTTAAAATTGCTTGGCACGAACCAAACGAGATGCCGACATCATCGGCAACTTCTCTAATGGTAATTCGACGATTCCCCAACACTATTTTCTTCGCTTCTTCAATGTTTTCATCGGTTGTAGACGTGCTGGGGAGTCCAGGGCGAGCTTCGTCGTTAACATCTTCTCGGCCTTCTTGGAAGAGCTTGTACCACTGATGAACACATTTTTTTACTCAGAGTACACTCACCGTATGCCACTATCAACGTTTCAAGTGTTTTGGAGCACTTAATTCCATTTTTTACACAAAATTTGATGGAAATTCTTTGATCCATTTTTTTCGACAGCAGAAAATCTCCGAACACGCAAAACACTTCTATTTTATGCTTCTCGCAAACAAACAAAAAATTCTATATAGCATAAGAAAAAAAAAGAAAACGAAAATCGACTGTAGGTATCCCGCGATTATTCAAAAAGTCACCTTACTTTTTGATTACACCTCGTATAATACTTTCTCGATTACAGTCCTCCTATTGTCTGATTTGTGTTTCCCTAGTTTTCGTGATCGTATTCGTGCTTTCGTACTATAAACGCTACAAGCTTCGGAAGATCTTTATAATTTTCTTTTATTTAATTCTCAGCTCTCCTTCACACAACGTTGTAATTAACCAAGATGTTTCTTTTGATTTAGAATATTTCTATTAGTTACTAGCTGTACCCGGCTACGCGTTGCTGTGGCTCAGTCTGTGAAGAACTTTCGGAGATTTAAGATTTCGAACAAACGATCATTTACATTTTTATTTATATAGATATAGATTAGGTATATAAAAAACACGCGCGTATTCGAATGCAACGTTCTGTAAAAATTTCAAAGCAATCGGCGAAGAACTTTCGAAGATTTAAGAGTTTTAACAAACGAACATTTACATTTTTATTTATATAAATAGATTATGTAGATTATATAGATTAGGTATATAAAAACACGCGCGTATTCGAATGCAACGTTCTGTCAAAATTTCAAAGCAATCGGCGAAGAACTTTCGAAGATTTAAGATTTTTAACAAACGAACATTTATCTTTTTATTTATATAGATAGATAGATTAGTAGTTTCTTATTCGTACGAAATCTTTAGCCTTTTATCCGTTTTAAATGATAGTATGACAATTTTCAGTGTTGCCGCGCAAAAGGTTAAAAATATCACCTTTTGCGTATACAGTGGTTTATAAAATATTACAACAAATATTTGCCGCGTTGACTATTATACCACGGGAAGTCTGCGAGCAAACAAAAATTGGAATTTGCACATCAGCCCACACTCGCTAAAAGCAAACAGAAATCAAAAGCAAGTCCGACGACTGCGCAGTGATCAAAACCGCCGCGATCCGCAGAAAGCCATAATATCCGAAGTAAATCGCGGAATTACAGTGCTCGAAAGGGTTGGAGAGCACGAAGATGAAAACTCTATTAACCTTTATCCGGGCTGCAATCCGGGAACGCATAAAGTGCAGCAGGGAATCATCGAGCGTGTCCCATTTCCCTCGTCACGACGGCAGAATGCACGCGCGAATGCATCGCTTATCCCTTCGGGGACGAGGTGTGATCCTTGATTTCTTTCTGTACGATCGACGCTGTGCGACTGTACCGTTAGACACAGCTGACAACAAAAATTCATGTACTATACTGAATCATGCCTGAACACATTCCGTAAGGTTATTTAGCTCTACATAATTTACTTTTTCTATAATAAATTCCTAAAGATTGCCTACTCATCCTTAACCCTTTGCCCTCCTTCGTCGAGTGTGACTCGACATCAGTGAAAGAAAAATGTAAATGAAACGGGGTCTTTATATGTATTTGGTTCTTCCTCTATTTACTTAATTGTCTTATTTTTTAGTTAAAAATAAATATGAATTCCACAAATACAAATTACAACAAAGTTTGAGAGTTATATTTAATGTAATTAATTAACAAAATTGTTTAAAATAAGTAGCGTGAAGGAACTGTCCTTCGAAGTAAATATCAAATAAAACACTTAAAATAGTAGGGTATCGTTGGCAATAAAATTGAAAAATAATTCGGAGTGTAAAGGGTTAACTCTCATACGCTTCACAGGCTAAAATTTTCTGATATCCAAATACGACAGAAGATTTATTTAGTAAAAAAAAAATGACAACAGAGGGTGACATAAAGTGCTTCCGCGTGGAGATAGCTGGAAACATGGGCTAAGATGGATGAAAACGCATGGTGTCCAATAATCTGACCGCGTTTAATCAATTTTAAAATAAGACGTAGAACCGGTAAAGTGTACAGAGGTTGCTGAAGGGTTAATTCTCTCAGGCGACTGGTTCAGTCTTGACGAATGCGTTTTCATTACTCCGGAAGGAAAGATCTCGCTGAAAGGATCGCGGAATGTATCGGGGGAACAAATTGCAGGGGCGAGGACTGCGAGCTCGGGGGTGGGACTGGGTTGAAAAATCAGGTGAACGGGTTCAAAGCGAGCCGGGGGTGAGAGAGGAGCGAAAAAGGGGTTGAGACAAAGACCGCTGAAATATTGAAAAGAGTCCGCCGCGAACAAAAGCAAAAGATTTCTCTGGCGAGTGGGTCGCCGGGGGTGAGGAGGAGATCGGGGGTGGAAAGAGTGGAAAAGAGGAGTCAGGGGTTGGAGGAAAAAGGTGAAAAAAGGAGTGGACATCGATGGGGAACGGTGCAGGCGGGCAAAAAAGGGGACCGTCGGGGGTAGAAACGATATTCGATGAAGCAGAGAGTCTACCCCCGTTGTCGAACGGGGATGGGCAACGATGAATGCGACGCAATTACCGTGGCTCGACCCACTTTTCCGCGTCGCATTAATTGTAATGCCGGCGCAGAGGCGAAGCCGGAAAATTTTCCTGGCCGAAACACAACGAAGATCCGACAAATGGCGGACCCACCCTCCCCGCGGGGGTTGGAAATGGCCGGAAACCGGAGTCCCGAGGAGGAACAACTCCACAGTGTGCTCCATCCTTCCTTCTCTAGCTGCGATTTAATTCCGCCAGTTTTTACGTTTTTTTGCGCAATTACTTCCTACTTCTGAAACGCTCCCCCGACGGCGACACCTTCGGGCGCTTTTCATCAAGATTTAAGGTCAACTTTGCTCTCCTTTTAACGGGGCGCTGTTGTACCATGCGACTGCGGGCTGCTGCCCTCCCATCGGCGCGAAACAATTGTGCAATTAGTCCGGGCATGCGATTTTTCGTTGCTGAAAATGTGTGCTCCGGCGATATTTTAGTTCGGCATGTTTTAACAAGTACTGATTGTTCCTCCGGTTCAAACTCATCCTTAACTAGCGCACGTTTCGCGGGTGAAAATTCACTATACCATCGGGCAGAGCGAGTTACAAAAATTCGTCTGCTATACCGAATCATGCCCAAATACAATCCATAAAGTTATTTACCTCTACAGAATTAACTTTTCCTATAATAAATTCCTGAAGATGACCTACTGTCGAGTGATTCGCAGTGATGAAAATTCATCCTTAACTCGCACACGCTTCTCGAGTGAAAATTCACTCTTCTCGGTTACAGAGTTGTTCGAAAAATTTTCTAGTTCACCATTATATCAATACAAGATTCTGACCAACCCACGGTAGCTCGAATCAAGGTAGAAACAAAATATACAACAAATCCTACTCGTGTCACCTCTCGCGAACTCAATTTTAAGGGGCGTACAAGGGTTAAACGAACCTTGACGAGGAAAAAATGGTGGTCGGAGGTCCGATAACTGGAGACGATTCAATTTCGGGTCCGAAATGCGCCGAACGGAAAGGCGAGTTCGGTTTTGGTCGTGCAGAGACTGGACACAAGGATAATTCCACCGCGAAAGCGGAACTCGAGTTGAAGGGACACGATCGTCCTGCGCTGCGGCCGTTTCGGAATTAGACCGTGATTGGCAGATAGAAGCCTCGCCGATGCAACGAACATATATATATAGTATGCATAGCCGCCAGGGGGGGATCGATCGTCGTTGCACACGGAGTCCTCTCCGATGGACAAGGACGGCTTTTCCCTACCGTCGATTTCGCCTATTCGACGTCGGTTCCGCTCGATCACGCTCTTAGACCCGTGCATTCACCCGGGTTCGTTCGAATGGACGCGAGATCGACGCTGCTGGATAGGAAACCGTATCGCTCGAGCTGGGCTGAAACCGTCTCTCTCTCTCTCTCTCTCTCTCTCTCTCTCCCTTTCTCGCTCTCTCTCGTACTGTTGGTTCTGGACCTGGCCAAAGGTAGCCACTTTTTCTTGGCGAAGTGCACTGAATTAGTTGCGGTTCGGGTTGCAACGCCCGCTAGATAACTGACCACGAACAATCGGCTTCCGGAAAAAAGTGTTTAATCACCGGGCGATACACGGGAAGCTCATTTTTGTGGTAGGGCGTGTTGTTCGCGAGTAAGAATGCGGGTAGAGGAGCTTGAAAATGTTATTGTATCGTTCCTGATATTTTTAATGAGACGCTTAGTCCACGAATTACACTGCGGATTTTATACGTTCGTGGGAAATCGTGTAAATTAAACGCAAAACAGTGGAAACGTTTAACGAATTTAAATAAAATTATCAAGAATAGAAATGAATGTCTATTGAATTTGTATGAATGTCTATGAATTTTTATTTAGCAAATTCGCAGTCTGGCGATTGAAATCATATTATCGAGAACGCGGTAAACGTTTGATTTTGGGTGGAACGAAATGGTGCAATTGGAAATGATTTACAGATATGTCCGAATGCTTTTGGATGTTCGGGTACACGTATAAAGTGACGAGTTGATAGTGTTTTCCATCAAGAAGATTGCGTTAAACGGGTGTCCATTAAGGTATAAATCGATGATTAGCTAACACCGGGCGATGCGGTTTCCGTGATGCAGTTTATCAAACGCACTACTACAGAGTACCACTTGACACTCCTTGTTAAACAGACGCGTTGGTCGGCTATTTTGATGGTTTGGGAACCATGGGTCTCTCTACTGGTCGCTAAATCAGTGTTGGGGAAACTATACGGCAACAGATTGCGTGTTTGATGCGCAAACTTTACGATGCGATCAATTAAAAACGAACGAAACAGGGTCTTCGATAAAATGCTTCTGCCTCAATCGACTGAACTGTAAATATCGGTACAACAGTAATTGCACAGTGCCTGCAATTTTTGAATTCATACTTCAAAAGTGGAAACGAAAATGAAAAAAGATTGAAATCCTCTTTCGAAAATTAATTGGAGGATCAAGAACCGTAGGATTACCTTTTGTGAATGGGAGAAGTCATTTTCAGTTCGTTTCGAACTCGAAAACGCCAGCGCACTGTACCCCAAGTCCAAATGAAATCGCAGCCATTTCAGCATTATTGTAGCATAAAATCGCAGCTCAACATTCTTAGCAATTCGAATGAAATGAAATAAGGAAAAATAGTTCCGTCTCTCATTTCTGCCAGACACGGTATTCAGCGTGTTAAACAACCGTCTCCTACATTTTCCAATTACAGACAATGATCAGACAAAACTACCGCGGAAGAAAGCAACGAATCACGAAATGCCAACTGCCTCGGGCACAGACGCAGAAAATGGAGGACATTTCAGTGCACAATTAAAAAGTGATTTCTCGGGACCTCGGTGGCTTCAATCCCGCAGAATAATTTTTCACGGCCGCAAAATAAAGCAAACGCCGTGCGGCGGCAGCTCGATCCCGCGATTCTCTTTGAAGGCGGAGAAACTCATTTACCGTGGGGATCGACATCGGGTACCGCGTAGTGGACTATCCGGACTGTAGAGACTGCTATACCGAGCGATGGCCGCGACTAATCGGCGAACCGGACACGATTTTTAGCTCCGAAATGTCCGGAGCGGCGATCGATCTGGAGGAGCAAGAAATCGAGGTTCGCGCGCGGATCGGCGATTACCTGACGGCATTTTTCTCTTTTCTCTCGGTGTCGGGAGTTTCGAGGAGGATCGGATCAAGGTAGAACGGACGAGACGACGAAGAAGAAGAAGAAGAAGACAGAAAACCGGGGAGAATCGGCATCGGTGCAGCGAAGGGGGACACGCACGAAAAAGGGGCCGATTCGCCGAGGAAACAGACCAGGGTATCATTAGTGTAATGACGGAGCTCGCGCAGACGGCCGAACGAGCGAGACAAGAGCATTCCTCGGAATCCCTCGGCCATCTTGCTCGTGTTCGTTGTTCCCGAGACCGGACTCCGAGTTTGTCCCTCTGTTATTACGCCTATAATGCTCCGCGAACAGAGAGAGAGAACCTCCGAGACCGAGGAACGGAAAGAGAGAGGTTACGAGCAGCAAAAAGGCTAATCACCGGGGATCCGCGATTGCACTCGTCGACCCTGACGCACTCCGCGTTCCGACGTGGACCTTCTCCTTTCCTTCGCGGAGAAATCGGCAGATTCTACTGCCAGCAGATCGTTCCCGTAGCTGGCGATCGATCAACGAAAGCCGACTGTGCAAACAAACGGCGAAATAATTGGGGACGCCGCCAAACAATCCGGGAAACGCGCCCCGCCGCGCCCGGAACGCAAACTTCCTCCTCCAGGACAAGGCTCGGGGATCGATGGCACACGGAAGTTACACGGGAATGCGGTTCCGACGCGGATTTCGCTGTTTCCGCAAGAAATTCGCAGCTTCCGCGCGGAATTCGCGCGATCATCGCTGTGCGAGCAAGCCGATCGACGATCGATCCTCTTCGTCTGCAGTTCGACGCGGAGTACGACGGGATCGATAGGTGAGGTGTAGCGATCGTATTTGGATACATTATATTCAACAATTTTTATTGATGTATAACTTGCTGAAGAATCGTGCCGAATATCTCAAACTAGAAAGACGCGGCACCCATTTTCCCAAAACCATTTCAAAAAGACATAGTCTTCGATTTCCAGGAAATTTATCTTACACCGTAATTTTCCATTTCCCTGTCAAGATCGTCTGATCACCTCTTGAATGAAAGGTCCAAGAAGATGGAAAATGTTCACGATTCCGTTATAAATGGTATCTGTGCCATGTATTTACAAAAAATTGTAATTATTAAATTTATTATTATGTTTCATAGAGAATATTTATATATTCGATTAAATTTTTTAATCTTTTCATACGCATTTTTTTTTCTACGGATGGTGCGATTGCACCCCAGTCCAGAGTTAACATTAGAACATATGTATTATGTACGTAGAGTGAAGGTTAAATGGGGGCGCTTAAAAGCAGCACTTCGTATAATTAATCAGACAAGCGACAGTCGAAGGATGGGAGACACGTTAATTCGATTTTCGAGAAAAAGGGAGAGAGAGAGCGGCGAGGAACACACGAATAAATGAAGAAGCGACCGACGGGTTTCTCGGTCAGCTGTCGGACTCGCCGAATTACGGATTCATTTCTGTTCTCGAACTGAGAAAGGAGCATCGCCAGCCGGTCGCGGCAAACACGCAAACGACCAGATTAATTCTGTAAACTATTGTCCGCGTAAACAGTGGCTGCATAATCGGCGGCGTTGCAACGCAGGAGGTTGCCCGCCCGTTGTCCGCGGTTTCCGCGAATGCAAATGCTTTCGCGTTCAGCCATGTGTCTCACGGGTAAATTTCGAAATTGTGCTGGAAACCTGTCCTCCAATTAGTGTCCGCATCCGCCGCCGACGTAATGCCAGTGCGCCCCGACGAAAGCGCGTTTCTGTAACGAGAGCCGGCGTCCGTGTTCCGACGCGCGAACCCCTCGTCCGCGAAATTCCTCCATTAAATCCAAGACGGGATCCGTCTCGCCCCGGGAACATTGATTTCCCCTTTCTACCGCACCGTCGAACGGTTCGCGTCGACGGATAATTGTTGCCGGTCCGTGGCTGCGTTTGTTGCGACGGCACGACCACTGTACACTCGACTACGGTTTGCGCAATGTAATTGGACAGTTTGATGAAAGAGATCGCTCTGCTATGTCGGGGTACGTTAATTGAACTTTTGCGGCTTTTAGAGGAGCCTGTAGAAGAGAAATTGATAATACTGTTCAAATTTTACGCGCTCTCCCGCGCTTTTTCGCCAATACGATGCACGTAGTTCGGAGACTGCGATCGAAGCTGTCGAAGGACTTTTAAAGGACTTTTAAAGCAATTTTAAGCGAGTGCGATGGAAGCGAAGCTGTTATCGAGTAGAATAATCTTGAATACAGTTTTCTTGCTTTTCAAAAATATAGCATTTTCAATGCTATGCGACTGACTGCGGTTTCTCTTCGACATGGCGCCGGTTAAAGAATTCGAGCCGACGCCGTTTAAGCGTTGCGGCATTTTAGCTCGATCTCTCGCGAATAGAGCGATATAACGGAGCCGTAACGAATCGGAAAAGTGATTGTTTAAACGAATCTTCCGTTTCCCATAAATACGTTTTTGAACATTGCTAATACGATTCGAATTCAACAGGTCTTTCTGCGCGTTCTTTTTCGTTGAACTGGGACAATTTCCATTCAAACGAAAGTGGTTTTTAACTCAATTTCATGCGAATACGATAAAACCGAAGCCGTAACTCGTCGCAGTAACGTTTAATGCTGCCCGTTCCTTAAATATATTGTTTTTTAATCACTGTTAATGGAGTTTGGCGGAGGACTATAGCGATCAAACGCGAGACGAAGATACCCAGTTATGTAATTGAATAAAATGCTTAAAGCTCGATTTAACGAAGCGAAACGGGTGTTAAACCTTGAAATTGGCAACGTGGGCTATTGATCGGCGGAATAAAATGAGAAGAAGTACTCTGTTTCACTGTACGCTAGAAAACGATGTTAGCGAGGCAACAAATAACGAAGCAATCAGTCACGGTGCAGCATAAACAGACTTTCAAACGGTTTGACCGGATTTCCCGGAAGGGTAACGGCGACGTAAAAGGGTCTTAAGGGGAAGGAAATCCCGTTTCCGGCGATAACGACCACGGAGATTTCATTATCGATCCCTCGTTAGGCAAACCTCCTATTAACCGATCCGCGAGCGTACACATTCCGCGCGCCTTCCGCGGTTACCGGAAGCAGGATATGCGCCTCCGGATCAAAGAGAAATTCCGATACTGCCTGTGTCCCTTAATTAGCGGTTTGCTCCTGTGCTCCGTCTTCCCGTTCCCTGTCTGATTCCCTAGCCACCCCCGCACTACGCTTTCCGATTGTTCTTCGACCTGTTCCGATTCCGATCCGACCGCTGTTCGAGATCGATTTCGGTGTTTCGGTCGACTAACGAACTTCGAGGTCCCCACGAGACCGGCCCGACAAAAGAAAACCGGCGATCGTTAAGTCGAGATGGGGTCTTTTAGTTTTTTACTGCGTCTCGATACGCTAATCCCATTGATCAAGCTACCCATCCCTTGCAGAATTCATTTAGCTCTTTCGTTGTGCAAAGTACTGCAACGATGAAGTAGAAAATTTGAGTTGGTTAGCCAGGATTATTGCGGCTAGAGTTTAGAGCATTCGTTTGTAAATTCTATTTTTCTGTTGGTTAAGATAAATAAGGGAGCAGATCTCATCCCGTTGATCTTGAAGGCTGTTCCTTCGAATTTCGTTCAGGAAAATCGCATAAGGTTCTTTCCAGAGGACAAACTCACCTGGACACTCTGTGCTGCGCAATCCTGCCGTGACTGGGCAACGTGACGTTGCTGTCGCTTTTCGACCAGGTCACCGAATTCTTCGCGTCCGGTAGCTCGACCTTACCGAGATAAGCCTCGCAGAATAATCTTGCTGCTCCTCCCAGCGGTACCAACTGTGAGGCTGGTCTGTACGTTGGGAGAGGCTTTCCTGTGTAGCCTCCGGATTTCTCACCTGAAAATGCAACAAACCCTTTACAAAATGCGTATTAGAAACCAAAAGATACTTGCTAGAACCGAATGAAAATTCGAAATTGTCTCAAACAGTAAATAATCGGTGACTCGTTCGTGCAACTTCTTCATTTATTCGACACATAAAATTCTCAAGAAATCGACGACCTCGTCCGTGCTTCATTATTCTAGGTTTATTAAGCAAACGGCGTGTTCGTTTGCGAAAAAGCGCGCGCCGGTTTGGCGAACAGCAATTCGAGAGCGGAAGAGCGAGATTTAAAGAGCGCGCGTTCTCGCGCGAATAACAATAATTATAACAACAATAATGGATATCTGTTCCGGCGCATAACGACGCATAACTCGTTACTCGCCGGGGCACGGCGGTTTAACCGGAAATAAATAATGGTAACCACGGTGGGTTTCGCTTAGCCGAGGAAAAATACAACGCGCGTTTAATCGGAACGTGAATTACCGGGGGGAGAGAGAGAGCTCCTCCTCTCTCTTTCTCTCTTCCTCTCTTTCGCTCTTCTCGACGCGCAACTGATATTTACTCGAACACAACTTGCGCTGTAATCCGTTTACGTTCCATTATCCGCTTCCTGTTTCCCATCTGCGTTCCGCGTCGCGAAGGGCCGGCTCTGTTTCATCGTCAAACAAACGCCGCGCTTTTCTGTGCGCTCTCTGCACCACCGTGCTGTACCCGTGGTGCTTCTATGGAACGGTATGGTGTTCCGTGTTCGTGTTCGAGTTTTCGAGGGAACAAGCGAGAATTCGATGGAGGGACAAGCCGGCTTCGGGGAAGTTCGTCGTTTCAAAGGGCGGCGAGGATCTACTTCCGGCCCGTTCGACCGCGCAATCGCGACGAGAACCCTTGTTGACCAGTTTATGAATTCGTTGACGAACGTTGGGGACCTTCAAAGTGGGTTTCTCCGATCGAGAATGATCGTGGAACGAGCGGGAGCCCGGCACTGCTTCGTAATCTTTGTTTAACCAGTGCTACGATTTGTGTTTATTTATCGATTGGTGAATAGCTGTGTACAAACAAACGCTGTTCGTTCAATTTATTCGGTTGGCTTTCTCGCCCTCGTGTCAATAACCGAAATGATGAACTCTCTGCCACACGGTTATGACAAACGTGAGTAGATCAAAATTAAATTGGCGAAGATATTTCAAAAATCTAGAAACATTGTTTCTCTCATTATTTTAGATTTAAGAAAATAATTAAACAAAGAACGCGAAGTGTAACGAATGCGGACAATTTTTACTTTGCATGTAAATCCGCAGTCTAGCGATCGTCTAAGAAAAAGTTTAAATTCAAAATAAAAATTGTCTGTACTGCAAGCTATAACAGCTAATTAACTATTTGTATCTTGTCTTGATAATTTTAACAGATCGGAAATAATGCAACAATTCCATTATTCTGCATTTGATCTATCCATTTTTATGATAAACTAGCTGTACCCGGACACGCGTTGCTGTGGCTCAGTCTGGTTAAATGGAAAAGAAAGAAAAGGGAAAGCGCAGAATTCTAATATGTTTAATTTCGCAATGCTTGTGGGTATACAATATTTGATTAGGTATATAAAAACACGCGCGTATTCGAATGCAACGTTGTGTGAAAATTTCAAAGCAATCGGTGAAGAACTTTCGAAGATTTAAGATTTTGAACGAACGAACGTTTACATTTTTATTTATATAAGATGCATCAAAATCGCTTACAGGAACAGTGAGAAAATAAAAATCTGATTTTCATCAAATTATCTGTATACCCCGCGAGTATTGCAAGCCTCTAGTCACTCTAGTCCAACGACGTCCCCCAAAACCATCATCACAGCCTCGCAAATATGTACAGTAAAGTCGATATTACTGTCCAACAGCCGTATTTATGGTGGACAGTAAGGTTGGTGTCTATGATCGTATTTTTGTTACTTCAAAGGAGAATCCGAACATAGAGAAGGACAATGAAATTCAAAGAAGAAGCCGAACATAGAGAAGGACAGAATGAAATTCAAAGAAGAAGCCAAACATAGAGAAGGACAGAGAGTCCGAACATAGAGAAGGACAGAATGAGTGTCTCTTTCTTTCCCATACGCTGTCCTTCCTTGCAACCAAAACTCGAATCGACGTTTTAACCACTAAATACAATTGGAATTATATCGTGTTTGGTCTTGTATTAATCAGAAAAATGCCAGAAGCACGATAGTGAAATTGCATAAAAAAAGTAATGAAAATGAAGAAAGTTGAACATTTCGATTCATTCGAGTCAATGTGTGGTGTTTGCACCGATATACCAGAGCCGAGATCAATCATCGCCGCCATCGCCTGGTGTAAACAGAGGACAGTAATATCGACTTTACTGTACTACTCTAATCCAATGCTTCGACGGTGTACGCAGCTCTAGAATTCCAAGAACTTCCAGGAGATTTCGATCCTAATAAGGTCGAGGGAACTTTCGGGCGGTTCTCCTATTCTCCCACTCCTCGCGTGGGTGACGAATCCTTTAATCGACTCGAATCGCATAATCGTCCACCAGAAGACACCGTCGAGGAACTTTTCATAACCTCCGCGGAAAGTATTTCTCGGGACCTGGTCGGTGACGCCGGCTAGTCGTCGTTCTCGCGAAAGTGGCGTAATTAAAGCGATTTTCATTTCCCGGACCGATTCATTCTGTTCCTCGGGCTCCGCCCACGAGCCGAGAATAATTACGAAATTTCATTTCCTCGCGGGATCCCGCAAATTATCCTTCTCCTGAAGCCTCGCCGAAAGCGTACCCAGAAACCCTTTCGCCGGCCGGGATTAAGATCCAACCGCTCCGGAGCATGATTTTTCTTTCCCACGGAAGTTCCTTCCGCGAAGACGAGCAACAAAGTTGCCAACTGCGGAAGTGGTCTCCTCGAGCAGGCGGGTTTCCGCGAAAATTTTCAGACCGTCGAAGTTGCCGCGGACATTTTTCGAAAATTCTCTCGGTAAGTTCTGCGCTCCCAGGAACACGATCAATTGGAGAAACTGGGAACGGAGTTGTTGGGGAAATTTAAGGGAGTCGAGAGAAACGGCACCCGAAGGTGCAGACTTAAAAAGTGATCCGAGAAATTTGTTACGGGACGTGCGAGGGGAATCAATTTTACTGTAAAACTTACAGAATTCTGCCACAATCTATATGGAATACTTTCATAGTGAAAATTTCAAGGGGATCTTCCGTGCAACAGTGATCGAGGAAACGTCTGAGCGTTAAACGCGAAGAAACTTGTTTCGCGTCTTATCAATCCAGACTTCGTTACACAGCACACCGACTTCTGTTTTGACGGGCCAAAAGCAGAACGAAGTTAATCGATTCGAACCAGCTCGCATGCGATTCCTTTCCACCGAGGAATTCGCACCTGTTCGAGCTTCGAATGTATCGAACCGAAGGAATCGATCGAGCGATCGCTGTCGTCGCAGGCTCTCCCGCGGGAGCTTCAGAAATTCTCAAGATTCATAAACGCACGGAAACTTAATATAAACTGCCCTAGAAGCTGCGGAAACTTTGAAGCCAGTTCTACCTCGCTGTTAAAACGCGAAAATGTTCGTAGCGTACGAAAGTACGGACGTACGGTGTAAGACAATTTTTGGTTTAATATTGGTCGCCTCTGTCTCGCTAATTATGTGATTTTCGAAGGTACTGTTCATCCTAAAATTGCATACTACTTCTAAAATCCGAGAATAGTCTTACAGCTGGATAGAACATTGTAGAAATTGTATTGAATATCGTCTTGAGAGTCATGAGACGATCTTGCTGCTTGTGTATGGAACGCGTTTAGGGGGCGTGGCTTCCGCGCTCTCAACTAAAACAGTACCCTCGGGAGCAATATTTACCCATGTTTGCTTTAAAATGACGTTCCTCGACGAATAATGCCAAAAACAAGAGACAAAAAACTGTCTTCTGGCTTTCTTCGTGTAAGAGTATCTTGAGGGGGCGTGGTTCCGTTGCTCTCACCTCCAATGAACCCAGAACAGTGCTCTCGGTAGCAATGTTTACCCATGTTTACTTCAAAATGACGTGTCAAGAGAAATAACATGAAAAGAAACAGATAAAAGATTATCCGATCGATCCGTCTACGTTGGAGTGTCTTGAGTGGGCGTGTCTTCATTGCTCTCGACTTCAACCGAGCCAGAAAAAAAGCATCGCAGAGTGGTCTGCCAATGGCATCGAAGAGAAAGGTAAAATAATATTTATCTCACTCCTGTAAAGAAAACTTCGAGTGGGCGTCTCTTTATTGCTCTTAGTTTCACCGGAAACAGGGAACTGCTACGCAAAGCCTGCATCCTAATATTTTTTTCTATTTTCGTCACGGTAGCTAGAAATTAACCGAGCGGAGGCGTGGCTTCGGTGCTCTCGGTGAAATAAAGAATCCACCAACTATAACCAAAGTTTAGTAACTTCTACCAACTTCTACCGACTTGATGGTGCCCTAAACAGCCGTTGCTCATTAACAGAGCCACGGCAGTGCCCCCCCAGGGCAGTTTGCTTAATTTTCCTCGCCCCGGGTACCATGTTCAACGTGACCATTGCGTCAGGACCACAGCGGATCTGATAGCGAGGGTTCTAGATGGGCGTGCAGCAATCAAACAGTGGATAATGTTTGTTTCTTGGAAAGTACACTCGAGGTTTGCGTGTACAGGGTCTGCTGCAGCGGAGGAGGAGGATCTTAGTGGGATGCGCCCTATTGATCCTATTGATCCTATTGATCCAATCGGCAAAGGATCGAGAGGAGAACTGTGTCCTGTCTGGACGCGGCCCTTCCTATCGAGAGGATCCTCGTCGCATATTACACGACCACGTGCACACGTAATATCCACGATATATCGTTTGATAGGATCGCGGAGCCAGGTGTGCATACAGCTACGTGCACGAGAATGCGTCACGTGTCGCGACGCATACGCCTTAAGTCGCGTTTCCATTGATGATCGAACGGAAATAGATCCTGCATGACCACAATTCTGGACGATGAAATCTTGGAAAGCCATTCGGATGGCTTTCCAACAAACCCATCGAGAAAACGCGTCAGACTGTAGACGTCGTTGCGAAACAACATTTTTATTTATTCTCCCAATGATGTCAGTTCGATCAGAAAATGTAATATTCTGTTGTGAATTGCATCTGATTATTTTTGTGATAAGTGCATAAAATCCGCAGTCAATTGGCTAATCTTGCAAGTACAAAAGGTCGTACATTCAGGATTAAATTTGCAATTTGGTTACACGTTGCGCCAATTCACACCGAAGTAGATTAGGCGGAAAATTTAAATTTACCTTCCACGACTCGACAGTTAAACCTGTCCAGATTCACGCGCTCGCGCTGTCAGGTTTGATTAAAAATTTTTGTCGCTCTGCGTTTTGTTAAGTTACGGTACGCCATGAATGCATAAACATCCGCAGTCTAATTATGACGGCACCGCGAGCATTATGAACACTAAAACGCTGACGCTGAAGCGGCACGGAGTTAGTTTACTTGCTCGTTGTCGCGAACGTACTTCGTTGGGACCAGACTTTGGACACGTTCATGCGAATTCGAGATCCGAGACGATAGCTCGCGAGGAAGATCGCTGGCAACTTTCTCCGTTATGCTGGAAATGTTGCTGAATTAAGGAGATCATGACAGAATTTCCCGTGGGCCAATAGTCGCATTCGCGTGCACTCGAAAAAGTTACAAAGACGATCGATGGTAGCTTCTGAAAATGATAATTCTTAAAAAGACAGTTCAAACTGGTGCAAAGAAGGCGTAGAAATTTTTATTTCATTTTATTTAATTCATTGGGAAACGCTTTCTCGTTTGATTCGACAGGAAATGTTCTATGTCAACAAAATCGATCTGACGAACGTTATCGAACAAAGCGAACTACGTGCAACAATATTCTATATTATTTTGCAGAACAATAGGGCACTGTATTGTTGCAACTTCGACATTCGATTCAGTGATCCGACTTCGACGAGTCAATTAATGGATTATTGCGCATAATTAAAACGGAAAATGGCAGTTTGGTGTATCGCAGAGTTAAGTGACGCCATAAATCACAAGCATTGTTCCGTTCACTGGTCGAATAGCTTTCTGTCCATCTCGCGGCACGAACGAACCAGGTGTGGGCCTCGGTACGTGCACCGATGCAACTGCAACTGCACCAGCCGATGGAATTGACGCGAGCGTACATGTACGTCATCCGCAAATCCTGCTCCGTGATCGTAACGTGCACGGAACGCTGCCAGCCTCGATCCACTGGCTTTCCCGAATATGCTACTAATACCGATTATGCTAACGTCACCGTTCCCAGGCCGCGTGAAAGCTCTTTCACCCGCGAAAGAGCGAACACGTCGATTCGAAGCGATTTCTCTGGTTCTGGATCCAGTTTCAATGTCTTTTCGATCTGGATCTGCCATCTTGATCTTTACCGAATCCATAGAAAAGTCCTTGCACAATATTATTTATTGGTAATTGGTAGTTCAAGTTCGCTTCGGATAATAATTATCAGACAATGCTTTGTGTCCTTCGATAAAAGGAATTTTGGTCCATCGGTCTTGAAATGAACAAAATGAACAAAAGATACGTAGAAAATAATCGGACCGTGAATTTTACAAGTTCGTTGCATGTTCCAGTGTAATATTCAACGCGGTATTCACCAATTTCAGGGAAGTTAAACAATATTTGTTAATTGTCTTTATGCGTTGCATGCGCAAGTACAAAAACGAACGCTTGAATAAAATTCTACAATTTGCAAACAATTGTTAAATAATTAAAACAATTCCGCCGTTCTCCCTTGGAAAAGCGAGCCACAGAATTTCACAAATCTAGTAATTACTTTATCAACGACAACGCCGCGGAAACGCATTTCCGCGGGAGCTGCATTTACGAGATCGGGTGTTTTACGAGTTCCAAGAAAGAAATAACACGGTGTTGCAGCCGCTAGAAATTCAGTATCGCGTTTTCGGGGGCGCAGATGTTGATGTTTCGAAAAATTGCTCGCCTGAAATATGCGTGTCTCGAAGATGGGCGAATTTATACGGGAACACAGCAGTGCTCAAACAACCATTTCAGATTCCCGAGCGAACGCATTAATCTCGAGAACTCGATGCAAATTTTTCCGGGAAGAAGGATCTCTTTTGGAAAGATCGTTCTTCCGTGATTCATCGCTTTTACCGTGTTCGAGGGGTTGCGGTTGATTTTGAGGGGGTCGATGATGGATAGCGTTCGAAGGAGATGGCGGCCTGTTCGAAATTGCGAATAGTGCGAATCCACGTGTCGCGCGACGCACGTGCACCGCGGTGCAACGTGCATACATATCGAAATTTTGCGGCTGGTCAGGACGAGCTGCAATTCACGTGAAATACGCGACACTGCGGGACACTCGTACAAGTCATTTTGC
This sequence comes from Lasioglossum figueresi, assembly GCA_028455805.1. Lineage (NCBI taxonomy): Eukaryota > Metazoa > Arthropoda > Insecta > Hymenoptera > Halictidae > Lasioglossum > Lasioglossum figueresi. Next base: position 7,646,693 of record CM052191.1, read on the forward strand.
ATCTTAAAACGGCGGGAACTCCCGCGAGCGTACACTCCGAGTCGAAATGGCTTTATACGATAGTGTTTCATCTTCTAACTACAGCTTTTCTATTCGACAAAGATTATATTCGGAGAAACAATTTCGAGATAGAGCACAAAACACGAATTAATTGTAGCGGACGTTTTTAGCCGTTACCATTATTCACAATATTGTTTACATTATTAAATATGTTGGTATCTGATCAATTGCTACACATTTAAGTATTGTACGAGGTACTATATCAATTTCACATCCACGAAATGAATAAAATCATACATATACAATGGAATTATTCTAGGTCAGAAGAAATGTTTAAAGTTTGAGTCTCTTCTAAAATAACTGCGACTGCAAAGGATTAAAAAAATTGGGTACTGATTTCTGAGGAGTGCATACTGCACTCGGTTGCACCGTCCATTGGAAATATCGCGAGACGATGTCCCGTGTGAAACTCGAATGCGATCGACGGGATTATTATTATTCTTGATCGAGGTAAACCCGTGCCGGCAGATCGACCGATAAATTAAACGACCTCCGTGCTATATTCTATGGTTCCCCGTGACCTCGAGGCCTGTATCTTCCGCATGGTTACGAGCGAGAGCTTCGCTAACTCGCGTTACTGCCTCGAGAGGAGGCACACCAGGAAGAGTTCCAAGAATTCTGGTTACCGCGGCGAACAAAAGGGCGCACGACTCCTTTCGTGGTTTTAAGAAGGATTCTCGGAACAGCGCGTGGGTAGCTTTATTCAAATACTTGCTATTCTCCTCTCTCTTTCTTTCTCTCTCTCTCTCTCTCTCGCCAGCTTCTTTCGCGGTCTTACAGTTCCTCCAGTTTCTCCGTCGATCCTGGTCACGGCGAGAGAAATCGATGGGACTGGATGTCTGCGTTCGAAATTGTCGAGAATCCCACTCGAGGAATACTTCGGATGGTGTACCTGGGTCAATCTGGACCCCTATTTTATTTTCGTTAAAGACTATTAACGTAAAGTTCGAATACTTATAATTTTTGTACCGGTTTGTTTTCAATCGTTTCTGTATGAAACCTATGCTAGAATATCCGTGACGCTTTCCTGATTAAAATCAGTCCAAACACGACGCAGTTCGGATTAAATTTACGCATTTGATCCACGATAGAGTAGAAAACCGATATGCACCGAGCCATATCATGTTTGTGCTCGTTTTGACCAGAAAATTGTCACGAATATGTTGGTAAAAATTTTTCGAGAATACGAACGTATTACCAACGAAGAAGTTCTATCGCGACGACTAACATTTTAATCCAAAAATTTTCCCATAAATCGTGACAATATTATACTAATTTTCCGCTTCGGTGTACCCTCCAAAATGAAAGACGTTCTCCCAGTGCCAACATCTCCATTAATGGAAGGCCAATGGCAGTGGGATTGAAAGATTAAGACGAGGCTCGCTTAGCTTATTTTTCCAGATTGATTGGCGCGAAAGATTTTTCGGTGAAAGCCCATAGTATTTTTGCCTGGGGCTGAGGCTCGATCGGCCGAGAATCTGGAATAGCCGGAATATCCGATATAATGGCTTTGTCTTCCCAAGCGGAAGGTTATTGGGCCATCGTAGTTCCGGCCGCACAGCTACGGAGGGAGAGGTGCAGCAGGATTCTCTTCTCCTCGGCGATCGGCTTAGCCCGGGACACGCGATGCTATCGGGCCACCGCAGGACATCGAAGAACCGCTCTCGCGTTTCCTCGTTACACCGAGCCGCTCTGGGTAATTGATTAACATCCTCGCGAAGGCTATCGGCCGTTAACTATCCGCTACAATGCCCCAGGACGGCCAATCGAACGTTACGACCCGATCGCAACACTCGAGGGTGTATGAGAGAGAGAGGGATAACGGAATAAGCTGATTTATTCTCGACCTTGCTACCCTTTTCGCCAATTCCTCCTCAGAATTTGATACACAGGGTGGGGAACTCGATCGCCTCCAATAACTTCGAAATTATGTATTAATATTTAATTCTTTTTAATTGTTGCGGAAAGAAAAGAATTCCTGAAGAGCTCTTGTGTCTTGAAATTGGTGCTGACAACTTTAACGAGATATTCTTACTACAACTTATACAAAAATGGTGAGTTAAATTGACAATTTTTAGTTTCCACAGAGATCCACGGTGTAACAATAACTATTCGAAAGAAAAAATGTTAGCAGCCTCGATGCGAGTAATCAAAATCTTCTTCACCCTGTCCAGGGTCCGAAATCTTGAAAATTGGGTTTGCAAGGTAAATACAATTTCGCAAAATGGAAGTTTACGGAGAAAATCTCGAAGGAAAATTGCCAGAGAGTTGACAAAAGATTCGAGCAAGATGGGAGACTAATTTCCAGTCGAGTCACGACTGGACTATGCATCAGTGTTTAAAGTTTCAGCGTGGACCGTGCATTTTGAAGTCTTAAAGAGAAAGAGAGAGGAGTGCAACGAACCCCGAATCTTTTCGTCTGGTGAAACGGTGCGGAAAGTACGTAAACCGTGGACGTTTCCGCAGCTGCGGGGAATAATCCGCGATCCGTGCGCATGCATATGCATTCTGGGATGCACGCGTCATCCGATAAGGCATCGTAGCTACTCCGGTTCCGTCGTTTCCGCTTCGCCGAGCGCGTAGAGCCCTCTGTGTTGGAGCCTGGCATCCTTCTCCATGGATTAACCTAACCCTTCCGTCAAGAAAAATGATCGTGAAACTTCATATTTCTCGTGGCCGGTTGCTCCCTTTCACACCGGCGAGATCTTTGTTCCCTGTAAGGTCATGGTTCCGGGCGAAATTGAGAAACATACGTATCGGATACCATTTTGTTACCGAACTGCGGCAGTGCCTCGATTCATATGACAGAGATGTGCACGATATTTGCCACAAATTTAAGCTACAGCGAATTACGGTTTACCAGAACAGTTACAGTGAATTCGAGTAGCCAGAGGCCCCATACTAATTTAATACGCATAACTTTGTTATTTTTAATCATATTTTTATGGAACCTTTACCTGAGCGCATCGTGGTCATTTTTCTAATTAGAACGAGCCCAAATACGACACAGTTCGGGTCACATTTTCCTGTTTAATCCACGACTTGGTAGAACCGACGATGTACGAAACCTTAATTATTTGATTTCGTAAATATTGACAAGGAACGGGGATACGAGGAGAGCATAAAAGCGGTTTTAAGCGCACGTTTGGAGCACAAGGGTGGCAACCCTGAGGTGTGCTATACCTTCGAGAGCTCGAGATAAATAAATAAGTAAGTTCCGTAGGCGATGCGTCTTATCCAAGACTTCGTAGTATGCCGTCGCGTCGGCTCAGCCGAGACTTTGCTGCGGTAAACTGTGAGAGGGTTAAGAGCGTCAGGTGGTGTATTTCGAAACGATATTCTCGGGTCGGGACCCTTTATTCGTAGCAGACAGCCAATTTTTGGTACGAGGCTGAATATAGGTGATGCATCTATTCGTCTTCCGCAGGATCTAAATGGAATCAATCGTGTTACGGTGAATAGCAGAGAAAAGAGAACTTTCAACTTGTTCTTTTATAGTGTACGTTCTGTATTCGTACCTACATCTCTTTCCTAAAACCCTAAATTAACTTGTGAACTTAAATTTTCAGCAATTCCAATTTGCACGTAGCTGTCGATCTACATTGAACCAAACAAAAATAGAGAAATTCCTTTGTCTTTTTTAGTGTAGGTTAGGTATAGTTATTCGTATCCACACTTTTCTTAAACCCCAAACTATCTTGGGGACCTAAATTTTTGATAGAAATAGCAACTAGCCCGTAGCTATAGATCTTCATTAGGCCAAACAAGTTGCTCGAGTATAGAGGATGAATAAACTTCCTGATTTCCTCTTCTAGAGACAATCAAACCAAACTCTCGTTCCTCGCAGGAGCAGATTACCGTTGAGAGATCTCAATTTTTCTAGCTTCTAACAACTTCTTTGAATATAGGGGATGAGCCAATCCGTCTTCGGATCTCAAATTACTCGAACCCGGCTTGGGATGTATCAGAAAACGCGGCTCCGCGCGAACAGAAGGATTCTCAAGCAGTCGAAACGGCAGTTAAAACTTTCGTAGCCGGCGGTGCGGGGGTGTGTGTTCGCGTTAACGGGGTGAAATGGTGCGGCAAAGAAGGAGAAACCCCGGGTTTCTCGGTTAAAGGTGGCCGGCATGTAAGGTTTCCCATTCGAATCGGTTCGTGGCGTGCGATGAAAGGCGAGCAAGAGCAGAGCAGAGCAGAGCAGAGCAGAGCGGAGCAGATCGGAGCAAGCGTACAGTTAAAAGCGCGACAAACAAGGGGGTGGAAGCCAAAAGAGAGGAACGGGTAAGGAAAGAGAAAGCCCCGGTTGTGTTCCGGGGAGAAACGAAATTAATTTCCGAGCGAGTAACCCCTTGGTAACTCGGCCCGCATAAATATGCATACACATTTAGGGGGGTGGTAGAGACGACGTCGCCGACGCCGCCGCGAGAGAGAGAGAGAATTATGAGCCAATACCTCAGGGCTAAGTGCACCGAGTGGTTGTGCGCCACATACATTAAGTAAATGCGTATGATCTCGTGCGCGGGCGAGAGGAGGCTGCGCCGATCATGCTACCGGTAATGCAATTAGCCGAACCGATGGACGCCACCGCGCTATCTCTCCTGGCTATTTCGGCTTCCGACGTCTGCGTCGACTTCGCAGAACGTTTTGCCTTGTAAACACCTCACCCACGGGCCCGAGAACGCGTGTTTGGGATCCGGAGAAGTTTTACACTCTCGACTGACCGTTTTAGCTGGCGGGAATCGAGCCGACGGTTTTCGGAACGATGGGACGTAAAGGGTTGAGGGATTTTGGGGTTGCGAATACAGCGACGGTTGGATATATGCAGGGTGTCTCGTTTAACTCTGCCACCCCTAATAACTTTGTTACGTCCTAAAGGTAATGATCGATGAGATATTATCGAAATGATTTTCAATATTCAGCTACTACCTACGTAGTTGGAAGCTAGCCGGTTCCCTTCGACACCGCGTAGAGGCAGTACGAGACCACTTTACGGTCTGCGGACAACTTTATGGGACCCATAAACTCTCGGCCCACTCGCGGAACAATGTCAAACCGAATAGGTAGCCTCATCTGCAATACGTGGAAAGCCGTCCCGAGCTACCGTCTTATATCGAAATAAAACTGTACCGACCAAGAACAGACTTTTTCCCCTGAAAATAGCAAAGAAGACAGGCCTGTACGGTAGATCTGGATTAAATGAAATTCGACCAATCCGAAGCAACGCCAATCGAAGTCGTCAGTCGGGATCGCGTGCTATCTCGCAGTTCCTCATCGACTCTCGCTCCCGCTGGCCGCAGAATCTGGTCCGAGCCACGGTGTCCGTGGTTTCGAATCGTTCGGAAAGTTCGCGGCTCGACGCGGCGTCTAGAATAAGGAGCGGCGTTTGCCGTAAACTGGGACGAGCGTGAGAGCGTAATTAGTCGCGGGCATGGTAGGAGGCACACGCGAGATACCGTGAAACGGCAGAAATTCGTTCGGGGAACGGTGCTAATCGCGTTTCCCCGAAGCGAAGGCGACAACGGGGCTCGGCCCCGCTTCGCTCTGCTCCGCTCTGCTCCGCGCTCGTCTCTCCGCTCCTTTGCTACGCTATCTCTCGGTTCGCTTGTCCGATAACCATTGTGCTTGGCGCCTCCGCAGCCTCTTTCTTTATCGAACGAACCGCTCTGCCACGCTCTGCTACGCTCTGCTACGCTCGCCCCCGCGCGCGCGGACCATTTAATTTCCAGGAAAAAGAATCGATTCGCGCGCCGGCTCCTGGAATCGCACGCCTACGCGAACGACGCTTCCGGAGACCGTGACGACGACCGTCTATCGACCGGACGACCCGACGCGAGACGGGTCGACTCGGGTCGAGTCGAGTTTCTACACTCTCTCGCATCGGATCGGTGCTCACCTCCCGCTTCTTCACCCCCGACCCTCTGTAAATCATCCCTGGAAACACCGCTCGCGAAACGCCACCGGAAAGACGAGCGTAAATAACCGAGAACGAAAGCAATTTTCGCACTGACTATCGATTGAACGGCACCCCCGCAACCGAATTCCTCCGAATTTCGGGATTTCTGCGAATGGACTTCATTTTTCTGGACGGCACTCGATTTTAACCTGTTTGACCTTTTTGGCTTCTTGAAATTCTTCCGATCCTCTTCTTCGAACCGTTTGTTCGGTTTCGATGCTCCGATTTTTGCTCTCGGAATCGTGATTTGGGGCGAGTTCCGTTCGAACGGTGCTTCTGATTTTAATTTTATTTTCCGATGCACTTATCTTCTGGTACTTTGATTAGAATTCCAATTTTTATGTTTCCTTTCCCGTTTCTTGTCCAATATTTTCTACCATTTCTCTTAATTTTTAGTTTCCTCTTTATTGAGCATTTAAAACATCCGATTTCAGAACCGAAATTTAATTGGTGTTCCGCATTTATGAACTATCCGATTGTAATTCCAAAAATAAAATCTAGTTGACGTTCCACATCTGGAATATCCAATTGTAGATTCCGAAATTGAAATCGGCTTCTGGTCTTTTATTCGATTCTCCAACATGTTCGTCTCTAAAGCAATCATTCTTACTGCTTCAATTTTACTTTTTCCAGAATAGTCTGCCTTCCCTTCACTCCTTTTTTGCGTTGATAATCTGCGTCCACAATTGTCCGCCCCATAATCCTACAATTACTTCGGTTGAAGCTCTATTCGATGGGAGCCTCTCCGTACAATACCTTGTTCTCAGCTGCATTTATCTTTAGCATAATCGTTTTCCTCCTCCTTTCCTCGTTTTTTAAACTGTCTTCCACCATCTTTTGTACCTTTTTTCCGTTAAACACGGCATCTCCAGTTCTTTTCTTTCTCTCGGACAAGCTTACGTTTTATAATCGCAGTTTAATTAGAATTCTATTTAACAAATGCTTCTGCGTTTTCTCCTCTCTTTTCTCTCCTTTGTTTTAGGTTTAACATATTTAGTCGTCTGCCTTCGCAACTTCGTTCGTTCTACGCTTTATGTTGTTTTCTTTCTCCATCGAGCGTCCGAGACTGCCAAGTGTTGATTCTACGATCTTAATTTAATTAAAATTTTACTTGTTCCGTGTTTCCGTTCGATATCTCTTTCGCGTGCTTATCTTCGGGATATTTATGTCTAATTTGCGTTCTCTCGTTATCGATGTTATAATCGAAATTTTGGTTATTTTTAACGTTTACGCATTTCAAAAGAGTCGTAGAAAACATTCGAAGCACGCTAATTTTTCCCATTTCCTCGCTCGAGGGACAACTTGTCGCCAACTCCCCGGAGAGACGCGAACCACCAAAAATCAAAGCAATTGCACAACATCTTTCCCAACAGTCAACAGTGTCGTTCCCACGGAAAGAACGCAAGCGATCAGCGGTGGCGATCGATGTGAGAACGAGGCCAGCTAATTGAATTAAACAGCGAGACACAACTGTCGAAATTACATAACCGTAGGAAAGTGGATCGCTCGAGCCTCGCGAGCAAATCGGATAATTGAATTCGCGAGAATAGAGACGAATAAAAATATCATTTTTTACAACCGCTTATTTACGACACGAGCAAACATCTCTGGAGGCCTTTGGGGGTTTCGGCTAGTTAAAAAGGGGATAAAGGTGTTGAACGTGTTCAAACTTTTAGACGCGTTTACTACCGACGGGACTGGGAACGCAGGCGCGGTATAAACGGTGCACTTTACCGGGGGCGAATATTGCATCGTAAAAAACGGCGCGGACGCTCTCGCTCTCTATCTCTCTCCGAAGATAGATAAATAAATCGGCAGCACGCGCGTCCATGCTGAAACCGATCCCGATGTTTACGAGGTAGCCGAACAGAGAGAGAGAGAGAGAGAGCGAGAGTTGGCAAGGGAGGGGAGAAGAGAAAGAGTGCGATAGAGAAGTAGTCTGAAAGAGAAATAGTGTGGAAGAAAGAGAGAGCGAATGGGAAAGACTGTGAAAGAGAAATAGTGTGGAAGAAACAGAGAGCGAATGGGAAAGAGTAGGGCAGAGGGAGAGATTGCAAAAGAATGGAAAAAGAGTACGAATAATAGAGAGTAAGAGCCAGGGAGATCAAGAACGAGAAAGAGAGTGGGGGAGATAGTACCTACGAGAAAAAGAGAGACAACGAGTAGAAAAGGGAGAAAGAAATAGTGCAAGGGAGGAAAATAGAGAGCGAGGATGATCACCGCGGATCGAGCGAAGAGCGATCGTCCCATAAATCGAATGATAAGAGGGTTAGATCGAAAGTTAACCCCTCGACGCACCTTTCTCAGCTTCGTTCGAGCCCACGAACCGGAAGTGCAATTTCGGAGACGATTGCACCTGACTGGCGAGCCCTAGTTTGCTTACCCAATAGACCCGAGTCGCCTGATCAGGGGGATCGAGGGGAATACCCTCTCTCTGACAGTACCGGATTAGTCACGTTACACTGTGGCACACGTAGAAGGGGAAGCTAGAGTGGGGAGACAAAAGCGAGTCGATTCAGAAGTTTTCATTAGCGATAGTTCACGAAAGAAATATAACCTTAAATCTGCCAACACCGGTCGCAAATGACAGGTTCCAGGTTTTTTATTTTACAATCTTCCATAGAAATAAAAACGTAAACGTTTGTTTGTTCAAAATCTTAAATCTTCGAAAGATCTTCGCCGATTGCTTTGACATTTTGACTCAACTTTGCATTCGAATACGCGCGTGTTTTTATATACCTAATCTATATAATCTACATAATCTATCTGTATAAATAAAAATGTAAATGTTCGTTTGTTCAAAATCTTAAATCTTCGAAAGTTCTTCGCCGATTGCTTCGAAATTTTGACACAACGTTGCATTTATAAATAAAATATTGTACACCCACAAGCATTGTGAAATTAAGCGTATTAGAAACGTGCGCTTTCTCGTTTATTTCTTTGCAATTTAACCAGACTGAGCCACAGCAACGCGTGGCCGGGTACAACTAGTTAGAAAAATAATAAAACTGATTTCATAAGAAACGATTGTATACACAGATATCTGTAGTAGTGCACGTAGTACAATAGAAGCCGCACAAAGTCTAAATAAAATCAATCATTGTCGTTTTCATAAGGCAATATGTAACCAGTTACTTTTAAAGCTCGATAGGTTTAGCGATAATAAGCTTGTATCGAAATAATAAATTAGCAAGACATTTTGTTTACTTGTTAGCGGGCACGTTTTCTAGTTATTTACTGCCGGACGATTTGCGAGCTATGTTTATTCGTTTATAATAAATCGAGCACCAGTAGGGGAATATAAAATACGAAATTGAATTCGGTATTGTTGCAGTTTCTATCGACTTGTTCGAACTATTGACAGGCAAAACAATGCAAGCTGGTTCTTCAATTTTGTTTCATACGAAACACCGTATTGCTTATTCGTTGCCGGACCGCGGATCGTTGTGCGAGATCGAGATCGTGTACGTTGGTTGAGGAGAGCTGTACTCGAGTATGAAAACATACATATATTCAAAAATCGTGCATCGATGTTGTCAGATTCTTTTGATCCGATCGATTCTTTTGAAGCAGCGCTGCAAACGACCGTACCACGTTTCATTCGTCCGTGATGTTTTCTTTCGACAAAGTATTTAACAGAGGAGAAAGCAGTCGTCCATTCATTTGAAAACAGAAAATCTGCGAACGATGGAAGATTACTATAATTGCAGCGTAAACCGAGGAAACCATCAGCTTCAAGATGTTTACTTTCAACGAAGTATTTAGCAAAGTTAAATGTTCATTATCTCATATCGCAGCCTCCAGTTCCGGTTAAAAGCAGAAAATCTTCGATCCACGGACAATTATTATAATTATAGCGTTATTCGCCGAGGAAACCGTCAACTCCAAAATGCTCGCTGCCAACGAAATATTTAGCAAAGTTAATTCTTCAATTTCATGTTGGTGCCTTCATTTCCAGCTGAAAGCGGAGAATCTTTGATCGACAGACGATTATGATAATCATCGCGGGCTCCGTCGAGGAGACCATCAATTCCAAGATGGCGCGCAGACGTCAGGGACGTTCTGCGGTTTTGTTCCCAGGGTTTTTCAGCTTCTGCTCGTCTTCTCGCCTCTCGTTACAGGCATCCGTCTCTGTCGCGACCGCGACAGCCTCGTTTCCCCGCAATTTCCATCGGCTTCCGGGGGCCGACTTCATCCCGCCCCCCACGCGGGCATTATTCTTCGCCACGGAATAGCTTTTTTCGGTTTCGTGAAAACGAGCGAGCCCGTTACGAGATAAATTTCCCTTTGATGCCCGGCGCACGGAAAATGGCCCGCGGAAACTATAGAAACCCAGTCCGGGGAAAAAAACACATCCGCGGTCTGGTCCCCGTTTCGAAATCAACAACGACCATTCATCATTCATCCCGCGGAATAATTTCAGCCCTTTGCTCGCGAATATTTCGCACAACCGCCGCACGCCCGAGAATTTTCTTGCCGGAAACGGTTTTTTGCAAACAATTTTACTGCCGGGGCGTTTTCAGAAAGTATACATAAAAATTGTACACGTCCTGCAACGTTCTCCGCGCAGGTGAAATTCTAGCTCGGAGTCATGTTAGCTTCTGCATCTTTTAATGCAGCTTTTTAAATTTCTGAAAAATTGAAATCTGACGGAATTGCGAATGTTTCGAAATCTGATATTTTATGTTGCACCGTATGATCTTTATTAGTTTGTCCAGCCCTTGCGCTTTACTCGAAAGGATCACGGAACGAGAAAAAGTTTGATAAAAAGGACTGCGAGACGGAGAAGCCGGTAGTAAATTGTAACTTAGAAATTGTCTAAAAGTGCTAGTTGCGGTAGACGTCGGGAATAAGACAAAGGTAGAAACTCACCGAGAACCGCAAGAGTGATGTCTCCTTCGAGGATGGTCGTGTCATTTCTGGCTCGACAGGAGTACCTGCCTGCGTCCGAGGCCCTCACCTTCTGTGTGTAAATCGTCTGATTTGCGCTCTCAGGGTAGAGGATGAAATGACTCTCGCCACCTGGCCAAGGATAAGCTCTGTTGTCCTTGTACCTGGAACGAGAACAGGCGAAACGTTACCATCGATGTCTCTTCGGTCACCTGGAATGTGATTTCCTGGTTTTCCAAAAAATAATCATTAACGAATTGGTTTCATAAAACTAGCTGGTCAGGTAGATACGTTAATTTCTACTCGTTCCACCCTCCACGGAGCATAAGGTTGGCTTAATCAAAGGTTCGATAGATCGCGCGGTTCTACTTTCGAATCCTGAATTTCGACCTGACAATTTATCGTTCATAAGAAACGTTTTGAAATACAATGTTTTGAAACTCTGATAGTTTTACATCAAATGTCATTAAAGAACGTATTTTTGAACTGTATCGTCCTATTTTTGTCAAAAGAGAAAAAGCAGATAGATTATTAAGAACTGGTCGAATTAATTGGAGAAATACTGTGGTCATACCATATGTTGAAAACATTTCAATAGATATAAAAAGGATTTTTCGAAGAGTAGGAATGCATACAATTTTCGAAATACCTCGCTATCTAGAATCTTTATTTCCACCTATTAAAGACAAGCTACCGCGTTTAAAAAAAATGCAACGTTGTTTATTCAATTCCTTGTTTGGGATGTTATTTGGTATATATTGGACAAACATCCAGAAATTTGGAAACACGTATTACAGAACATAAACATAATATTTTTTTTACCACCGGTACAACAAACAGCGTTGACGAAACATTCGCTAGATTTGGATCGTAGATTTGATTTCGAGAACATCAAAATAGTTGACGAAGAGGCTAATTTACATCAAAGGTTATTATTGGAAACAATTCGTACGATTAAACACCGTAGCGTAAATCTTAGGTATGAAACTCCTAAGACAAATGAATACTACGCAACGTTATCGAATCGGTAACGTTTAACGATGATATTCTTTCCAACCAAAATAGCCTGTTAGTTATTTTCTCGAATTACCAAACAATCGTATATTACATATAATTATGTGTATAAAATTCTTCCAATAAAAGTTGAATGTTAATAATTGAATTTACCGTTTGTGGTATATTCGCATTAATGGGCTAAAAGACATATTATGTTTTTATTACATAGACATAGACATATTACATAGACATAGACATATTACATAGACATCACAAAGACATATTATGTTTGTTTACCGCCTAATATTGATCGGGATAACCTAGATCGTTTCGGATATATTCAGTGTCTCGACAACATGCATCGATGACACGCGTGTGTCACAATGTCGATTTTAACGTATTAAATCACATAAAAAACAAGTAAGTTGGTTTTATGAACAATATTGCAAACAAGTTTTTGTTATTACATTTAAGCAGTTTGATAGTGCATTTTGAAAATTGTACAACAAATTTATATTTTTACAGACGCAAGGCAAATACATCTTGAAAATGATTCAAACTAGAATCGAAACGTCGATGATTATTTGATAATCTGCAAAATTGTTTTTTGATTTCACAGTAGAAATTGATCGAAACCGTAGCGCCGAGAACATCAACATTTATTACGATAATCATTAAAAATAGAAAAAAAAAATCATATAGCATAATACGTCCTGGAACGTATGGATTTAGCTTTTCTAAATTTTCCGACGGTATCGCGCGGTATTGGAGTTCGTTTTACCCAGTTCGACGATCGGGAAGCACTTTCGAAAAATGGCGTGGGTTATAGGCCACGGAGGGCCCTCTTTCTGAAGCCGCTCCCTTGTTCCTCGCGAGGACAAAGGCGCTCGTTTGCCTCCCGGCTCGTTCACCTGTCTTCCGAGAAACCTTTATTTGCGTTCAACAGCGCGAGCGCTATTGCTCTTGCTCTTGCTATTGCTATTGCTCTTGCTCGCGACCATATCCGAGGCTTACTCCTGTCGGATATACACGTATATTACGCGGAAAAGATTACGAGAGGAACGGGATAGAGAGAGAGGGAGACGTTCTCCTCTCGGAATCCGCTTTCCTACGACGGAGACGAAGGGCGAGGAACGAGCGTCCCGTTTCAAAGCGATGCTGATTCGATACATCTTCCGATATGCAACTGTACATACAGCAGCTACGATTTCAGCTTTTGTCTCTTTGAACTCTGCGATGCGAACCGTAGTGTCTAGTGTCTTCATTTACGGCTTGATTTTCCAGACGATTCGCCTTTCTTGTGTCGAATCTTTCTCTTGTAAGAATGCTTACGACGTCTTCGTTGCTGATCGTAATAAACGACCTAGTGTACGATGCATTTCAAAGATAATTCTGAACACCTTCATAGAGTCCTCGGATGCAGTCTTACTTGAAAATAATTTTCATATTCCGGGCCAAGATAGACCCAGGCTACATTCTCTGTACATTTTTTTTTACAGAGCAGTGAGACAGGCTCTTCTGAAAACCTAATCAGCGTACTTCAAATCAATCGTTCACGATTAATCACTCGGACTTAGAATATTTTCGTTACACATAATTTTTTAAATTATATTGATATGAAATTGGTATAACACCTCGTACAATACCTAAATGTTTAGTAATTGACTCGATACCGACATGTTTAACAGTAAACCTATCACGAGGTGTCATTTTAGATTTTTTATTCGACAATTATTCAGATTCTGAAGGTGTTTTCACCTTCACTCCAGTATATATTATAATAAAAATCAATTATTTTTATAATACCATAAACATTGGTCACTTTTGATGGTCGGTAGGTTGTGCTAATAATGTAAACAATATTTCGAATAACGGTACAGCAATTTTTAGTGGCGCCTCAGAGCCACCATTCTAAATCTTCGAACCATCAGAAATGCAAAAGTCTGGCTACGTGGAGTTAGGCTCGCGCGAAACACTAGCGCGATGCACTCGCGCGATGCACTAGCCCTTGCACTGCCAGCACAGACAGAACAACAACGTAGCCGGCCACGTGTTACGCAAGAATATTAGTCGGAGACGTGAAGGTACGAGCGACTGATCGAAGAAAGACAGAATCGTTCTAAGAATTGGTCTAAAGCTGTTTTCATGGGAATTGATTGAATACATTTTTTGACTTCAGTATATATTCTAGTAAACATCGCACGAAATATAAATAAATTGAATCTTGTTATTTCTATAATACCATACACATTGGTCAGTTTTGATGGTCGGTAGGTTGTGTTAATAATGTAAACAATATTTTGAATCTTGTTATTTCTATAATAACATACACATTGGTCACTTTTGATGGTCGGTAGGTTGTGTTAATAAAGTAAACAATATTTCGAATAACGGTACAGCAATTTTTAGTGGCGCCTCAGAGTCACCATTCTAAATCTTCGAACCATCAGAAATGCAAAAGTCTGGCTACGTGGAGTTAGGCTCGCGCGATGCACTAGCCCTTGCACCGCCAGCACAGACAGAACAACAACGTAGCCGGCCACGTGTTACGCAAGAATAGGAGACGTGAAGGTACGAGCGACTGATCGAAGAAAGACAGAATCGTTCTTAGAATTGTTCTAAAGGTGTTTTCATGGGAATTGATTGAATACATTCTTTGGCTCCAGTATATATTCTAGTAAAAATCGCACAAAATATAAATAAATTGAATCTTGTTATTTCTATAATACCATACACATTGGTCACTTTTGATGGTCGGTAGGTTGTGTTAATAAAGTAAACAATATTTTGAATAACGGTACAGCAATTTTTAGTGGCGCCTCAGAGTCACCATTCTAAATCTTCGAACCATCAGAAATGCAAAAGTCTGGCTAGGTGGAGTTAGGCTCGAGCGAAGCACTCGCCCTTCCACTGCCAGCACAGGCAGAACAACAACAACGTAGCCGGCCACGTGTTATGCAAGAATATTAGTCGGAGACGTGCAGGTACGAGCGACTGATCGAAGAAAGACAGAATCGTTCTAAGAATTGTTCTAAAGGTGTTTTCATGGGAATTGATTGAATACATTTTTTGGCTCAAGTATATATTCTAGTAAAAATCGCACAAAATATAAATAAGTTGAATCTTGTTATTTCTATAATACCATACACATTGGTCACTTTTGATGGTCGGTAGGTTGTGTTAATAATGTAAACAATATTTCGAATAACGGTACAGCAATTTTTAGTGACGCCTCAGAGTCACCATTCTAAATCTTCGAACCATCGGAAATGCAAAAGTCTGGCTACGTGGAGTTAGGCTCAAGCGATGCACTAGCGCGATGCACTAGCCCTTGCACTGGCAGCACAGACAGAACAACAACGTAGCCGGCCACGTGTTACGCAAGAATATTAGTCGGAGACGTGCAGGTACGAGCGACTGATCGAAGAGAGACAGAATCGATCGCGAACAGCGCCGACGAACTTTCCTAGAACGCTGCGGGACGCAACACCGTCGCGTCGTTGCGACTTGCGACACACGCAGTCGGTGTCCGAGGCTCGTGGAAATGTTGCACGTGACCATACATTAGAAAATAAAGCGATACCTGTGCTCCGTTTTTCCCCGCCAGGTAATCGGTTCCACGAATGGAAAAGTCTGACCGTCGTGGAATCGATTCGAAACGCGCCGCGCAATCAACGTGCATTGTCCTTCGTTTTTTCTTTGGTCGCAGAACAATTGGTAGCAATGTCTAGGTTCTCGCGACATCGAACTTCTTTTTAAGAAAATTTACCTTTTGCAACTATTTTAACCAAAAAACATTTGCAAGGATTGACCCTTCGGGATCGCAGGACTGTGACAGACTTGTTAGATCAGGATCGCGATACCGATCACTTAAAGATCGACACCAGCAAACCTGCCACTCTCTTTCTCTCTCTATCTTCTGGGTCTGTTATTTCTCAAGGACCAAGATGGAATGAAAAGGGCGATCGCCGAGGGTACTTTCTCTGTTCCGAAGGAAAATATTGGGAGAAACGTCCCCGTACCACCGAAGACTGATTTCTCAGCAAACAGAGAGTTAAACGACGAAATCACCGCGAAGCAATCGGGATCGGTGGTCGCGAGAGTCAGCTTCTTCTCCAAACAAACACTCTCGTGTATTTTCGCTGGACCACGAGTACTGAATAATTTACTACGGTTATTAAAATAAACAGGAATTGGATGTTTGGGCAATCAGAGCTTAAGTCCGACTTCGAAAACATTTCGTTTAGCCCGATTTGTTTTATGAAATTTAAATACAGACCGCGCAGAGAGTGGATTTTAAAATTGCTGACATGTTTGTGCTAGCACTATTTGTTTTTGCATCAGTCTTCGTAATTAATCCATTTTATTTGGCTTCACTTGGTTTATGAAATATTGATATAGGCTGCACAGAGTGGATTTTACAAATTGACGATACGTTTGTGTCGATGCTATTTGTTGTGGTGACAGTCTTCGCAATTAGAAAGGTTCATTTAAATTTCAAATTTGAATAGAGACTGTATACGTTGGGTTTCTAAAATTGCTGATATATTTGTGTTAGTGCTATTTGTTTTGGCGCAGTCTTTATATTTAGACGATTTTATTCAATTCGGTCCTGTTCGTTGAATGTAGAGAGACACTGCAGAATGAATTTTTTAAATGGCTAACTTTTGATTGCTTCCACTATTTCTATCTACGACAAACTTTATAATTGAAAGATATTAGCGAATCGAACTCGGTTTATCATATTTGAGCAAGAGACTGCAGAATTAATTTTTAAAATGGCCAACTCGTGGTTGCTGTACCACTATTTATATCGACGATAAACTTCATAATTGAACGATTTTGTTCAATTTGACTCAGTTTATCAAATATGAGAAAGAGACTGGATCCTAAAATATCTCATTATTGGATGCCAGGAGATCAAATTCCACCTAACTACAGTCTACAGCAATTACCGCATTCGATTAGCATAAATTTCGATTCTTTGATAGCCAGTGTCGGCGCAAATACCATTACAAAGCTCTGGATGGGTAAAGTGGAGGTTATGAAACGATATTGCAGCCAAAAATCGAGGGCGTACACGGCGATTACAGACTGGACTAAACTGGAATTTTGCAGAGAATAGAATTCGATAATGAAATTTCTCTTTAGAACGCTCTAAAGCGATGGCCACGGTTAAAATATGAAAGCTGCAGTTGGAACAACGAAGAATCTCGAATAAATACATTCGAAAATCTGCCCGTGTGGTTTTCACTCCGCCATATTTACCTTCGGCCAGGAAATATTCAAAGAATCTATAACCAAACGTTACGAAATTTGTGGGAGAAATGAAAAATATAATTTCGTGTGCAGAGATAATTTTGATCGCGGAAATACAGCTGAATGTTGCCATTTTACGATCTGCTCGATCAATGGAGGCCGAGCGCGCGAAAATACACGAAATTCGCACCGCGTTTGAATTCGTCCTCGCGTTACCGAAAGAAAACAGCGAATGTTAAGAGATTACATATTGGTAGAAGGTAGCGGCGATCGAAACGGCTATCGACGAGCTCGAAACAATAATATCCGTCGGTTGGTATCCGCGCGGAAAATTTATATTTCAACACGCGACACGCCCGCACGGTTTTATAGGTTACAGAAACCAATATTTTAAATCAGTTAATGGACGTTGGTTGCGGTATCGCTAAACGGACCCGCGAATATCAATAGAAGAGCAGTCTGCCGTAATATACATAAAAAATATCTATCCTCGGTGCCGGATAAACTTCCATAATATCTTTCCCGCTGACTAATAGCCTGTCAACTTCGAAATCTCAATAAAACGGTATCGTAAAATCCCGAACTCGCTGTGGAAGCATCTTCGGAAAACAAGTCTATTTCGAATTTCATCTCGTCCGAGGGACTCGACAATTTAGAACATGGATATAATTGAATTTGATTCGGACGTAATCTGAAATCAAAAAGATTGTAAGACTTTAAAAATATCCAGAATCTCCGAAGAATCTACACGTTGGAACATTTTTCAAAGAAATTTCAATTTCGCATAAAAATCCTATCAATTAGCGACCGGCAGAAAGTAATTCGGGTAGCAAACAAAAACGCTGTACCGCGATAAAACATTCGCGGCAGCCTCGCGAAACAATTAAAGGAAATCATCGGGTCGCGGGGAGCGGGGTGCGGAGGGCGTGGCGGGTCGTTTAATGGTTTACATTTGTTCCGGCTGATTACCGCAGTCCTTTCTCGCTCAGGGCGTCTAGCTTCCCGGGCAACTTTCCTTAATCGACTGCGACTGGAAATTAATTACGAACCGTTCCGCTCCGCGCGCGCGCCC
This sequence comes from Lasioglossum figueresi, assembly GCA_028455805.1. Taxonomy (NCBI): domain Eukaryota; kingdom Metazoa; phylum Arthropoda; class Insecta; order Hymenoptera; family Halictidae; genus Lasioglossum; species Lasioglossum figueresi. The sequence continues at coordinate 7,664,923 of CM052191.1, forward strand.
AGAGCCCGGGGAAAATGAATCGGCACGAATTAATGGAGAGCAACCAGCGCCGCGACTCTCCTCTTCGGAAAACTATGCTCTCTCCATCGAGCGTGAAAACCATCGTTATCCATGAGTTTTGCGAACCGAGAGAAAAGATCAGCAGCGCCGGTCTCGTGTCGGATCGAATTTTTCAAAGAGAAACTCGAAATGTGTCACCGCGGAGATATCTTGTCGATCCGATGCCCGGAAAGACGGGCATTGCGGTCGAAAGAAAAGGAAAATCGCGCTCTATCTTTCCCGTTCGTCGTGGTTTTAATATCCCGCAAGAGGAATCCCGGGAAAACGGGAAAAAAGGCGAATACCGGAAAGGATTTCTCCTCGGCGTCGTCTTTTCCCTTCTCCTCGAAGGAAAGTCGATACTCGATCACCCGCGGCTGCTTTTCTTTAATTCTTAATGCTACCCGACCTGGGAGCCGCTCCTTTTCCCAAATAATGGGGGAAAATCGATCTTCCCCGATGTCCTTCGATGACACAACACGAAGGAACTCTGCTTGTGGTTATGACATTGTTCCTGGTACTACGCGAAAGTATTGTAGAATTTTGATTTTGGAGCTCTTCGATTGAATTTTAATGCTCTCCGACTTGAACAGCTCTTTCTCTCAAATAACGAAAGACAATCGATCTTCGGAGCATACTTCGTCGATAACACAATATCAGTATTATGGTATTGCTGCAAGCATTGCGGAAAGCTGATCAAATTTTCAGAATATGCGTAATCGATACAGATCTACAAATTTGTTTTTTAAATTTTCAACATGGGCTCACATAAAAAAGTTGTGAACAATTTTTCTCCATGTTTTTTCTCGCGTCACTTGATAAATTAATTTTTCTAACTTCTCAAGAAAATCAAAGTCCGTCTATGGCCCTCGACAAAGTGATTTTATTACTGTAAAATTCAGTCCTAATATTCAGTCAACAATATTATTATAAATTGCGGCTTACCGATCGTCTCGATATAATTAATTAGAGAATCAGCAAACAATTTTTCCGTCTCTGGCATGGTAAACGCGCGTGGCTGGAGGCTGCTTTAATATGAATTATCGAAGGAACCGTTCGGACCAGCGGCTCGATGTTAATAAAAATGGCAGCCTGGCGGCCATAAAGGGCTAAAAACATGGCCCGATCGTAGACTTTCTTTGTAAACCGCTGGTCATAGTCGCCGTAGCCCGGGTAAAACGGTTCCGAGAGATTTTCTCGCGGCTCGATCGCTTATCGGCTTTAATTAACGCCGAGCACCTGGAACAGCTGCTCGTTGGTTCTCGCAAATAAAAGTGCGCAATCACCGGGGGCCGACCTCCTCTCTCTCTCTCTCTCTCTCTTTCGCCTTTACCCTCTCCCTTGTAAACACCCCGCCTACTTTTCATTAGGTTTAATTAGTTACCTGTAATCGGGGCCTCCATTTCCGCTGGAAACCGGGACAAAATGCGACGCGATTCAATGTCGATCATCCTGACCGATATCTGTCGATCAGAATCACGGCAATCTCGATGGTGGACGGTTGATCGACGCGTGGAGGGGTTGCTGTTTCGTTCTCGTCGCACGCGAAAAACACGAACCACAGGAATAAATTCGCAAACGGGCCGCATTTATCGCGATTCCGGTCGCCGCGACGCTCGAATTGCGATCGTTGATCCTGGGACAACCCGGTGCTTTATGGGGTCGGGAAATTCCTCGAATCTTGCAGTTGAACCGTTAAAATTGTTTGGTTATACCGAACATTCTAGTACCGATATTCAACGAGTAATTCTTAATCCGAATTTTATATTACAAGAATTATTTCGCGTTTAAGCCGCAAAGGATATATAAATAATTTTTACGTGAAATAATTCTACAGACTCTCCTGAACACAATCATATATTTTTTCGATGCATTATGTGTGGATTAGGTTTTAGACACGACGCGTATCGAGGATTGGACATAATAATATAGATGAGGATCGTACTGTATGAAAGTCGTTCTATTTGTCTTGTCGTTTATGTTTGACTGCGGAACGAGCGAGAGACGAGAGAACGAGGGAGCGTATCACGAAATGCGAGAGAGTAAAGACGTGTATTATAAGAGAATATACAGTGCGAGAGGGAGAGAGAGAGAGTATAAGAGACAGTGTGCGACTTTATAGAATTAATTCTTTTCAATATCATATTACTTATTAAATTAGATTTAATTTCTTTGTCTATCCACGAGTTGAGTTATTGCGATTACCCACATTATGAACGTCTGTATATTCTTAAATAATATTTTTATCGAGCAAGACCGCGCGCCAAGAGGTACGTCAGACGTCAAGAGGTACACGAACAAGATCATCGGTGAATTTTTATAGAAATCGAAGGAGCAGGGACCTGCGAAAGTGTGCGATCCCTTTTGCTCCAACTCATTTTGCCGGGCGTCGATTGGGACCGTTAGCGGAAGAAATCGGATTCCGTTCGAATTTTCATTAACCAAGTTTGTCAGTGAACGCGAGGATTCGCTGAGTCAGACCGCTGTTTTATGGGACTGCGAGCTTGTGTTAGGAATCTCTTGCGGGAGAATTTTCCCGCGTAATTTCCAGACCTGCCGGAAGCCGAGGTTTTCCGATGCGAGGTTTTCGCGCCGGAAACGCGTCATCCCGGCCCGTAGAATTTGTTCGGCAAGTGAAACTGCCGGCTGAAATCGGCCGCGAGCAGCCCCAGGAAACTTTTGATTCGCTTGTTCTACTTCTAACGAGAGTTACACAGAATTTATCGAAATGTTTTTGCCGTGTGAAAAACAACCAGCGAAATATCTACACGGTTCGAGCGAGACTCGCAGCCTTTCAGAGTTTCTCGAAAAATGAAATGTTACGATACGCGTGTGAAACGGACAATCGAAAAATGTATTTATTTCGGCAATTTTAAAGAATAAGATACGCGAACAATATCGTTGATACAAGAGTATAAAAATTAGTTTGTACGACCATCTACTAAGCAGACCTATTAAAAATTATGTGTAACAGTTGCGATGAAATCTGTCTCGTTCCGCTCTTCTATGATCGAGCAAGTTGTTTTGAATTTGCGTGACTCTTACGGGCATTGGCGTGACACTCAACGTGTTAACGAACTCATTCTACATTCTACCGTACAGCTCTATCTTACCGAGGAAGCTGCAAGCTCTTCGATAAAAATGTAAATTCGTGAAATTAAAAAGTTCTTCGGTTAATTTAAAACGGCAGAGTGTAAATATAAAGCGAAAAGTTCTGCATCCGATTTAAAAGCGAGGAAAGTATATGATCAGATACGAGTAGACTGACCAGAGCGCTGCATCTAGGACGAAGATAAGTTCCCGAAAAAATCGGATTCCGATCTAAAGAGCCACTAACCGTTCCATGGACGATCAGAGTAAATGGATCGGAAGCCGCGACAGTAAAAAGTTCTATGGTAGAAGGGAAAAAGAAGAAGCAGAAGCGTGTCTCCGGGGTCGTCTCGCGGCGGCTGCATTCGTAATAACGATAACATTAATTGTTATCGCGATCGTCGTGAAATTCTGGCGCGGCGCCGGCTGCGGTGGAAAAAAATTCCCGGGAAAAGCGAAGCTGGAACGGAATGGGCCTTAATGGCGGCCATTTAGACGTCGGAGAACGTTCATCCACAGGGCCGGGCATACGAAGGACGAAAGCATACCGGTCCCAGAGGATTTTCCCGCCGTCACAATACCTTTTCCTGCTGAAAATCCGCGCAACTGTGTACGGCGGGTTGCATACCGCTAGGGAGCGACATAGGCGTCAACCTTGTCCAGCCGCTATTCTAATGCTTCCGATAGCAGCATGCTTCCAGGGGTTCTTTAACGGCGCAACCACACCGGGGATTTTATCCTGTCTGGAACCATTTCGACGTCGTTATGGTTTCCCTCGATTTTAACTGTACGTTTACTTCGACGCATTATTTTCAGGTCCTGTCCGACGTTTGAGCTTTTCTAATTTGCGAACATTGCAATCGAAATCGTATCAAATATTATATCGGATGCTTGCGTAAGCTCGTACCTGATTTTCATAGATGTCGCAAACTGTACTGCAAGGCGGTTAAAAAAAGAATTTTTTTAAATAAAAAAAAAACAGAATGGCGACTATATAATTGATTGATAAAGCTTCGTTCTTTAAAATTGAACCAATGAATTTTCTTTTCAAATCGGGCACGAACTTATGCAATCATTTGATAGAATTACTGCTTCACGAATGAGAGACCTTTACAACGTTGTGACTTCAGGTTTATGTATTTTATGTTTTCGTCCGTAAAATAATTAACAACGCCTTCAACCTTTCAAATTAATTCGAGGACTTTGTGCTCTAACGGTCGATGCATGTACTGCGGTTAGGTTTAAAGAACGAAAAAAAAAGGGTTTCTAGGACGTTACGACCCGCGGTTTCCGAGAAACGAGCGCGACACGAGATGCAGTTGCAACACGCACGACCTTCGAGTCGACTCTCGCCTGGCATCGCCTCGATTCCTCGAAACACTGACGTCGATTGCGTCATCGACTCGCCCAATTTCCCGATCCGTCTTTCATCATGCTTTTCGCTGAACGCTAACTTTCTCTTTCCGTCTATTCGCAGTAACTGTCGCATTTCAATTTATTCTTTGAGAAACTATTTTTTAATAGTGCTAACATCTTTCTTTAAGTTAGTTGAAATTTTCTCGGGTGAACAGGTCGTTTATTTTCGGAGCGAAATATCGATTATGAATTTTTAATGTATCTGCTCCCTGCAAGCGATCCGGACATTTTTAATTTTACATAAAGGTCCGCAGTGTAACGATAGGATTACACGAAATTTTCTGGTCGCTGGATATTGTCAGCTATTTAATCGCTAAACGGTTACCAGTGAGTAAAAGTGATTTTAATTCCACGAACGGTATCCCGTTCGATACGCTTCTGCGCTTGGGACGCGGAAACAATCGAAGGCTCGTCCCTGCTCGACCTCGGAGAGGATCAGGATGAACTCTCGACGTTTTTATCCCGACGAAAATCCGTGTCGGTCAGACGGAAGACTCGTTCCGCTCGATATCAGACGCATCCGCGGTCGGCGTTTTTAATAACCGTCGTTTCGACGTCAATTCCAGATTCGTCGATTCCGGCCGAATGAAATTACCATTCCCACCCCCGTCGATCCCACGACTTCCGCTCTCTCTCTCTCTCTTCCCCTCTCGCTCTCTTTTTCTCTATCAGGAGAGATCGATAGCGAACGAGGGAGATTATTCAACGACACTCTGAAAAACCGTTTCCATGGAAAAACTGGGACGAGGGAACAAACCGCGGACCAATACCGTCCCTGCTGTAACCAACCGTGTCCGGTGAACTGGACTGCTGATATTTTTTACCTCGATTGTCTTCGCTGTATTAACACCTTCAGTGCTCATTATTGTCAATTTCGTATCGGCATACGCGATAATTGCATATTGCAATTAGATGCGATCTTCGTCTGCGATCGACGAGGACTTCTGTAGAAACGTTGACAAATTTTTCCCGTGTATGAATCCACGGGAATTGAAGATCGAAGTTTCCTGTTTGCAACGAGATCTTGAAAATTCATCTACGATTTTTTTTACTCGTTTTATGAAACAAACATGGGGAACAAGCTCGATCTCTGGAGCACTCGCCTAGGTGGCGGTACACCGTTCCATTTAAATCTCCACAAGTCGGTAAAAAAAAAACGTGCATCAATTTTTAAGATCTCGTTGGAAAGACGAGACGTAGGTCTTCAAATCTGTGGCGGTTTCAGTCCCGAGAGAAATGTTTCAATGTTTTTATACATGTTTAACGTCGCGGTACTGAAATATTGACCGTCATCCGTCCCTCGTGTCAATTTAACAGTTTTCCCGAAATGAGTTAGACCGTTCTGTTATTTCTAGGTAAATTTGTCCGAAACTTGGTGACTTTTATATTTTTATTTATTTGAATAAAAAAGAAACATCGAAAAGTAACTGTTTACCTGGTTATTTTATCGATTTTTCATCACTGTGTCAATTTGACACCGAGGGACAGATTCGGTTCGTGAAATGAGGGACGCACGAGGGTTAAACAAAAATGTTGCTTACAACTGATGCATACAATTTTGGTTTCCCATAAAGATCCTCCGTGAAAAAAACGTTCTCTATCGAATATTGAGCACAGTTACACGGGAAATGATTGCACGGTAAAAAGACAACTGATCAGCCGGGCGATTTCGCGATAAACAGTAAGCGTGTATCGAAATTACAGGCCCGCGAGAGAGAGAATGGGAGAGAGAGAGAGAGAGAGAGAGAGAGAGAAGCGGGTAGATGAACGTGCAGGTACGCACAAGGGGGCGTGTACAGGTGTGTATAGTTGGAGTCGCGTTTTCTGCCGATGATTTCCATAATCAGAGCATAAATCGCGGCGATAATGACGCAGCGATCGAGCCGTCAGAAACGTTTCCGCGTCTCCGTGCCGTGCAATTTCCGAATATCCTAGCGAAAACCCCTCCCCTTTGATGCCCGTAATATCATAGACGCATGCGAGCCGATATTCAGCACAGCAGATTTAATATCGTCCCACGTATTTACTTGACAAGCTCCCCCCCCCGCGCGGTTTCTATCGGCTTCGTTTACTTGGAAATCGAGCGCGTTCGACGTTTCTGCCACCCGATTACCCAGCTCTGTCGGCAGCGTCGCTCGACAATCCAAATTACAACCATTTTTAGTCGATCGTTAATCCGCTGTCGAGCCAAGTCTAATATCCAATCAATTAGATTTATAACATTAAATAAACGTGAATTATGTCGTACCGCAATAATTTCACTGGCAATCAAATTAATAGCTGATATAAGAAATAATAAGTGTAATAGCGTATCATTCCCCTTTGCTATACCTTTAAACACTAAACTTCGTATCTCTGCGTGAATTCAATTTACACAGACAGCAAATTCAACTCGGAGGAATCCATTGTGCACACTTTAAACCGTAGTTATAAGCTATTTGAGAAATATTTACACGATTCTAAAATTTCATACCGACTCTCCAGCGCCTCTATTTCGAGAATCGCGAGTTTATATAATTTTTAACATTTTATCTTTCTACTTACGTGTTGGCATTGAACACCAGTTTCATTAAAAATAACTACAGACGATGCAACGTCAAACCTCGCTACCAAAAAACAATTGTATACGTTTAAAAAAAGAAAAATTGCCTGTTCCCAAAAGGTTCTGATGGAAAATCCTCAACGGCTGCAAATATACTACGTTTCCTTTTTAATATAATCGACGACTTAATCGTGAAAATGAACGAGACCAGTCAGCAATTGTTCGATCAATAAAGGTATTAAGTGTCTGCATTAACAGCTTCGCAAAACAAAACAAAAATTCGTCAGAAAATCACCACTGTAGAGGGTCAATTAAATTCAATCAATTCCATGCAATTCGTTCTTCGGCGCAGAAATTAAATGATTGAACAGCAAGAAAAACGCTATTGCGGAGGACAGTGGAGTAGCCTAAGCAATCGGATCGACCGGTCGCAGTCCGGAAATCGGGTGATCGTAACGAAATGGCAAATAGCTCCGAAAACGCGACTTCCGAGTGCCGATAGATAGAAAGAGGAGCTTTCGACGGTGTGTCCGCTCGTAAATTTGCTCGGTATCCGGGTCTCAGAGCTCTCTCCTCTTTCTCTCTTTCTCTCTTTCTGTTCAGGTCCTGTCAATAATTCGTTGGTAACCCTGCCTCTTCTTTCGCGGGACGAAAGTATTGCGCCCCGGGGGTAACCGTGTTACCGCATCGAAATAATATTTACGTTCGAGGAACCGCCGCGCATTTTCACGGTCCGCCGATCGATCGACGGGAATTCCTTCCGTCGGAATGACGGAGATCCAATTTTGCCGAACCGGGCGACGGAAGTTCTGCATTCTACGAAAGAGACGGACGCGTTTCCGCCCCCGTTTCCGGTTAAACAGCGCTTCCGCTCTTCTCGCACTTTGTTTCGGCCTATCGGACCCCGTCATACCCTTTTTTTCGACTCGTTTTGTTTCTACCTTCGATACCGTGTCAATTGCAACTAGTTGTTTCCCGGATCGATCAACACCTTGTACCGATTGTTTCACTGTGGAAATGATCCAGACTGCGGATTTTCTGCATTTAACGCAGAAATTTAAGGAGCAATTTATGGAGCAATTTAAAACAGTGACGACATTAACAACATTTATTAATATCAATACATTGTCTTCTTATACGGTTTCTGTTTTGTTCAATTGATCCTAACAATTTTAATACTATTAATGTTAATACTATTAATGGCCTCTGCTGTTAAAGCAATGAAACATATCTTTGTAAAAGTAATAACTAGACTGCGGACGTTTATGCAAAATAAAAATTGTCTGCATCGATTGGAAGAAACAGAAACTAAATTAAATGCTATTTCTTCCCTTAATGATTTTAACCCTTAGCACTCGAGTGGTGACTCAGAATCACCGCTATTTATTATATCATTATTCGCACAATATTATTTACATTATTAAATACGTTGGTATCTAATCAATTACTATCCATATCCATAAAATGAAAACAATTATATAGAATGGAATTATTCTAGGTCGGAAGAAATGTTTCATTTTCGAGTTAAAATAGCTCCGAGTGCAAAGGGTTAATAAAGGAAAAATCATATATTGACATCTTCAATTTTTAAAATTTTTCAACAATTTTGAATTTAATCTTCTCAATTTTGCCATAAATGCATAAAGATCCGCAGCCGAATAATAACACACGATTTAAATATTATTTTGATTAAAAAAAGATGTAAAAAGTCATGTTTAGCACTGTTTGAAATCCCGAAAAGGCAACTGGAGCGAATTTATGTTACGTTGCAATTTTGATATTTGCACGTCTGGTAAGTGATAACTGGCGGGAGTATTGGTGGGGGATGAAGGTAGATCCGCAGTGGATCAGAAAGATGGCACAAGGGGAGCGAGCGCAGGTAGGTATCGCTAGAGATAGAGAAAAGTGGCGCAACGATAGCGCCTGGTGTATTAGACCGGAGAAATTGCAGTTGCAGAGGCCGAAGCCGCGATAAATTTTCCAGTTGCGCGCCGACAGATATAATAAGGGCAAGGTTCCAGGAGACGACAATCGAATTCCCGAGGGAGCCGTTCCCTGGAAAGGGGAGGCGTCTAGGCGCAACTTGCGAAAACCTAGAAAGAGAGAGGGAGAGAGCGAGAGAAAGAGATAGAGAGAGAAAGAGAGAAGAGAGAGTTAGTTTCGCGGTCGAGCCCGCGTGTTAACCGTGAAATGACGCCGTTCCACGAACCCACTCCTAATGTCTACGATTCGGGGAACGGTCTCGAGCCGTTGGAGCGGATCCATCGATCGCACCTGCCACCCCCGCCTTATTATATTTATACGAGATAGTATCCAGGCCGACTGCGAGACACCAACCAGGCCACCTCCGACCGTACTCGATGCCCCTGAACGAGTTGCACTTCGAGGACCTAGCGGAATTCCGCGATAGACTCCTGTGTTCCCAACTTTCAAGGGGCTATTCTGGTTCTCGAGGCCGTTTCTACTCGGTTTTCGGATATTTTTTCCGGAAAAACTACTCAATTTGTTGCATTGAAATTTTGCGCGCATATTTATTGGCGCTCGAAGCGCGTGTGTGATTTTTTCAAGTAAAAGTAATCAAAATCATACGAGTTATACAGACCGTCTCAAAATTCCTTCAACATCCGGAAATGGGAGATTCCCGAGATCATTTGAAGCGATATTTTCCTTTGCAAAATGGATAAAAAATTAACGAAAAACACGGACCAATCGGAGCGCGATCTAGACGAGTGTTGGCACAGTCGGCCAATTGACAGTTGGCGCGCCGTTAACGCTAGGTTTACGGAGCTCTAGAAATAACTATTTCACATTATTTTATAAACATAACAAGAATGGGTCTATCCAAGTTTTTGGCCACTTTTCCAATAATATATAGAAAATAATAATAGAAATAGATATGGTAAATAATTCCTCAGGGAAGCATCTTTACAATCTTAGTAATCGCAAATTAAGTCATTTTGACGGGTCCCGTAAACCTAGTGTTAATATCTCCTTAACAAAGCCGCGGAACGCCATTTTTTAAAGGAAAATGTCGCTTCAAATGACCTCAGGAACATCCCATTTCCGGATGTTGAAGGCATTTTTGAACCCTGTATATCTTGGGAAACATAGCAACAATTTTTTCCGGCACATTCTTTGAAGCGACGAAGTAATTTCAGCTGAACAGAGTTTCCGCAGAGAACACGAGTACATATTGACCCTTCGGGGACGAGTGTGGACACACTAACGACGTCAGGGCCGCGAACCTAATTCCCGAAGTTGCAGAGACAGACAATCTAACCACGCACGTAATAAAATATTCGAGCATCTTGTTCATTTTTATCAGTGGTAGATTTTGAATTCAAGACTTACATTGACCTTACGGAAAATATTTGGAGTATTTTAGGGAAAGCGTCGAACATGTCGCGAATTGGATAAGGAGGGCGGTACAGTAATGTCGGGTTTACTGTCCAACAGCCGTGTGTTTGGAGGACAGTAAACCTGGTGTTGTGGTCTTACTTTCGTTACTTCAAAGGAGAGTCCGAAGATAGAGAAGGACAGAATGAAATTCAAAGGAGAGTCCGAAGATAGAGAAGGACTGAATGAAATTCAAAGGAGAGTCCGAAAATAGAGAAGGGCAGAATGAAATTCAAGAGAGAATCCGAAGATAGAGAAGGACAGAATGAAATTCAAAGGAGAGTCCGAAGACAGAGAAGGACAGAATGAAATTCAAAGGAGAGTCCGAAGATAGAGAAGGACAGAATGAAATTCGAAGGAGAGTCCGAAGATAGAGAAGGACAGATTGAAATTCAAAGGAGAGTCCGAAGATAGAGGAGGACAGAATGAAATTCAAAGGAGAGTCCGGACATAGAGAAAGACAGAATGAAATTCAAGAGAGAATCCGAAGATAGAGAAGGACAGAATGAAATTCAAAGGAGAGTCCGAAGACAGAGAAGGACAGAATGAAATTCAAAGGAGAGTCCGAAGATAGAGAAGGACAGAATGAAATTCAAAGGAGAGTCCGAAGATAGAGAAGGACAGAATGAAATTCAAAGGAGAGTCCGAACATAGAGAAGGACAGAATGAAATTCAAAGGAGAAGCCAAACATAGAGAAGGACAGAATGAAACTTATCGCGTGGCCGAAAACAGGTCCACAGACCTGGTCCTTTATCTCAAGTGGGCAACGGACTTTTTCGAATTGCCTTTTTTGGTATTCTCCTCGCTCCGAGTCTAGCCTTCAATCCGATACGACGTAATTCCAGTCGTCAGTTTATTTAACCACTCATTTCCGATAAAAGTCGGATTTACTGTCCAACAGCCGTATTTTTGGTGGACAGTAATCTTTGTGTTGTGATCGTATTTTTGTTGCTTCGAAGGAGAGTCCGAACATAGAGAAGGTCAGAATGAAATTCAAAGGAGAGTCCGAACATAGAGAAGGACAGAATGAAATTCAAAGGAGAAGCCAAACATAGAGAAGGACAGAATGAAACTTATCGCGTGGCCGAAGACAGGTCCACAGGCCTGGTCCTTTATCTCAAGTGGGCAACGGACTTTTCCGAATTGCCTTTTTTGGTTTTCTCCTCGCTCCGAGTCTAGCCTTCAATCCGATACGACGTAATTCCAGTCGTCAGTTTATTTAACCACTCATTTCCGATAAAAGTCGGATTTACTGTCCAACAGCCGTATTTTTGGTGGACAGTAATCTTTGTGTTGTGATCGTATTTTTGTTGCTTCGAAGGAGAGTCCGAACATAGAGAAGGTCAGAATGAAATTCAAAGGAGAGTCCGAACATAGAGAAGGACAGAATGAAATTCAAAGGAGAAGCCGAACATAGAGAAGAACAGAATGAGTGTCTCTTTTTTTCCCATACGCTGTCCATCCTTGCGATCGAAGCTTGAATCGTCGATTTAATCACTAAATACAATTGGAATTATATCGTGTTTGGTCTTATCTTAATCAGAAAAATGCCAGAAATACGATAGTGAAATTTCATTAAAAAATAATGAAAATTAAGAAAGTTGAACGGTGTCGGCCGCCAGTGGAACGAGTAGGCACTGGACTTAGAACCCGGTGTTGACTCAGGACAGTAAAGCCGACTTGACTGTACTGCCTTATCGGGAGTGAGATTATGTTATTTACGAGATGGCTGGGACACAGAATCGATCGAGCGAGAAGACAAAGCGCGCGGCGGTTCATTAGCGAGCACCGATTAATAAACGGGCGGCCGCGAAATTACGAAAATATCGGCGTCGGTGATCGGTGTTTGTCCTGTGCTACTCCGGTCGTTAGAACAAGGATTTACGGCTGGGGGCCAGGGATATAATTATGCCCCGGGACTCGGGGCTGGAAGCGACGCTCGAAAATCGGAGCAATTAAATAGGAGCGGCCCGGCAATTATTCTATAGGGAGAGAAGAGGTGGATGGGGTCGATCGGTTAATGTTCGATAAAATACAAAATCGCGGGGCCGGGGGTTAGTCGCGCCGTTAGGGCAACGAAGGTAATTAAATGCGCGTCGTTAATTAAAAACTGTGTCCGAAACGAGGGAAGTCTTCTTACTTCGATTCGATCCCGGTAAGTTACCTTTAATTAATCTTCCGAAAAATCAAATTCAGTTCGAGCTCCGATGCTGCACAGAGAGATCGCGAAAACCTGGTAGAAACTCGAAATATGAAAATTCAAGAATTCGTGATCATCCGTCAGTAAATTATAGTTAAGAATATGATCTTGTAGAATCATTAAAAAATAACAAAATTGATAATTGTTATTAAGTTTGGTTATAGAGTGAAAAATAGATGTTTTAATAAGTATATTTATAGAAAATATTGTGATATTTAGTTACACAGTGAACTTTTTCGTTACCTTGAAAAAATAATAAAATTTGTATACGTTCCCATAGTTTTCGTTATGTTCGCAGTGTGTACCAGACAATTTTTTCCCAAAATGTCAAGAAATTTATGTAACTTTAATGCTAAAAAAGGAAAAGTTTGCAAATGTTGTGCACTTTTTGAGAAATTTCATATTTTACTTGCGGCACACCATCGCGATGCAGAATCTCCTCGTGAAAGTAATATTTAATTATTAAAAAATAATAAATTACATTAATTCAACATAATTTATATGGAGCACTCCGATACCACGATTTTTCAACGATTTCTGATAATCTGAGGGAAAAATTTTTCCAACAAAAGTTAAACAGTATTTAAACATGTACAAAAACTTCCGTACATAAAATTTCGAAAAAAGTTTGTTATCGACAGAAAATAAAGATCGTGTTGATTTTTTGAACATTAAAATGCATTTTTGATTTCATAATATTATAGCTGACGTTAACAGGAATTCAACGACCTACTATATTTTGACCTTGAGCCGATAAATAACGCTAATCTAGTTTTTTACGACTTTTCCGGCCAAATGCACCAGTGTGCGGTGTCCAGGAAAAATCTGGTTTCTCCCTCGGGGTGATCCGGGCTCCGAATTCGTGTTTTCCCAGGGTACCACCGTCGTCGGCTGTCTTTATTAAAAATCCGTATTCAAAGTCGGCTCGTAAGAAAAGCTCGTAAAACCACAAACCCGCGTACACGGGTTTAATAAAGGAATTTCTGATACGAGCAAACAATCGCTCGTCGTTCGCGCCGGTAAGCGGTTTCTTCGGGGACCACGGACCGCGCCATTGTTCCCTTATGGTTGCCGAGTTCATTATACAGTCAGCGGGGAAAGTATTTGTCGATGTACGCAGCGAGCCGGTCGACCTTTTTGTCGCAATAACTATTTCATTCGGCGACTCTTCTCAGTGGAGAGTGTTACTGAACAGCGATTCGTAGCATCGAAGCTTGAAAAACAATTTTCAAACGTTATTCATATTGTCGAATATTTCGCGACATGCTGTATTTTTCACAAAATATTTCACCATGTTTTTTATAGAATTTTCGAAAGGTATTCATGTCGTAAAATATTTGATAACCGGCTGCAACTGTCGCAAAATAATTGACAATTTGTTCTAAAGAATTTCTAATAGGCAGTCGTACGGACAAATATTTTTTTAAGCGCTCGTATGCTTCACAAAATGTTCGACGATTCTTTAAAGAATTTTCTATCGAAAAATGATTCGATTTTATTGAAGCAACGCGTAAAATACTGTGACCTTATCGAACTAACGCCATCCAAAGTAATTGACTTTTATTGTAATCGACAAAAGTAATCGAGTCTTGAAATCGTGCTGACAAACGTAATGCAACTTTATTAAAATTGTATTACGAACGTAAATATCATTTCATTAAACTGTATCCGACACAACAATATCATTTTATTAAAGTCGCGCTGACGAAAGCATCTTAATCCAATTAAATTATACTGGTAGACAATTCGCTTTGAATAAAGTGCTACCGACGACATCGTACCAACAACGGTGATTCAATTATTTAATTATTAATTATTAAAATAACACTGGTAAACAATTCGCTTTTCTCAAATTAGTACCGAATAATCGTACCGACAAAAGCGATTTAATTAAATACCGACCGACAACATTCCTTAACTAAACTCAAACAAGGACCGTTCCATCGAAGCAGCAGTCAAAAACAAAATGTCCTCTCGCTAAACTGGAAACAGCCCGTACATAGCTTATAAAAATAATATGACAAAAAGGCACAGCTCCAGAGGGATGCGGAATGGTAACTTTCCGTTCCCGTAAATGGCGGCTATCGATTCCGCGACGCATTTCCAGCGAACAAGGAAGAAATAGCATAGTTCCGTATCTCGGCGACAGGCTGGAGCACATCGAAGCCGTTCACCGTGTGTCCCCGGATTTCCGAATCGCTCCGTAGAAGAAAAGCTGTCGGCTGTTTCGCTCCGGGGGCCAAAGCGGAATAAAGTAATCCGTAATGCAGCGGATAAGAGACTCCGTCGAAAGGGGTGGTTAGAGGGAGAGGGGATGGTTGGAGAAAGACGAAGCATAAAGAAGAAAGAGGGGTGAGCCTTTTAGGCGGCCGAGCCGCGGATCCACGGGGATCAAAGGGATCCAGGATCCACCGGAACCGTCCCCCGCACAGAAAATGATCTCTCACCGATTTCCAGGTCCTCGGGTAGAGGACCAGTTGGCATCGCGATCGCGAATCAAGAGAATCTCCATCCGGAGGAGAGAAAGGAAATCTCTCGCGCGACTCGATTTCCCGCGGCCACGCCACGTAAATCCACTTTCTCGCTGGCTGCCGGCGAGATCAAAGCTCGATGCGATCCGGTAGTCCGACCAGCTCAAAGGACCAGCAAAGCCTGTGTGTGTTTCGTCTCGAATCGATTGGAGACCTCGTTCGGGACCAGCCGACGCAACGCGAACCGCGGAAACGCTGCCAACTCGATCGCGAAACTCGCGGAGCTTTGACATTGAGCTGTTAAGGAGAAGTCAGAGAGATCCTTTATGACGTGGTTGAGGTTCGTTAATGAGCTCCGGTGATCCGTTTTGCTGAGGAACGAAGGAAGAGCCGGGCTTACTTCGTCTAAGACGGTTGTAGCCTCGAATTGCCCTGAAGAGCATCGATGTGGCTCTCGGGAGGCGTCGAGAGATGCGAGGCCACGCCTACTGTATAGATCAGATTTTATGTTGTACGGAGGGGAGGAGATTGTTCTCTGTCGAGCACTTACATACTTAGGGGATACACAGCTTAGGTTAGGCTCAGATTGCTCTTGGAACCTTTGAAACCGCGGGCAACGAGGCCACGCCCACTTAGCACGTTTTATACGTGAAAAATACGATTGTTGTATTCAGAGATCAATTTTGAGTAAACTCAGGATCCAAATCTGAGAATAGATTGCAACAGACTACTTAATTGGGTCCTGTAAATCCAGGAGCTACGAGGCCGCGGCTGCAATATTTTATACAGATAACGAGATAGTGATCTGCAGAGCCGAATTGTTGAAATTCATGCGAGAGGTAGAATGTATATCTAGACGTTAATTTGTGAAAACGGAAAATAAGCATAACTTGATCCCCTTTATCAAAGACTTTATCATGTTCGTACAATATTTATGCGGTGCTAACTGTGTTTACAATATTTGTTTCGCTATGTTTATTCGCAACAAGAACTGCTGCGAATACGTGCACATCCGCAGTGCAGTTATTAGGTTACGGAAGTTTATGCATTTCAAAAGCGTACGAGTTTTATTTATGCTTTTCGAATCAAACGAAATAAAGATTTCAGTAGAATTTAACATACTGCGAATGTTAAAATAAACCATACGAAGTACGCTGTACTGAAATTTCACTACCTCTCCTTCTAATTGAAGCACCTCCCGAAATTGGAATTCGTTTTTCAAAAACCCGTGGAAAATGTGCAATAATTTTCTCTCTCCTGCAGAAGCTTTAAAAGATCCTATCATTACAATCATTATTGCAGAAAATTTGTATTGAAAATCGTCCTACAGAAAAAGCTTGTTCAAAATCTTCCTCGCTGTCTAAATTAAATATCAAATATACATTATTTTTTCTTTATGCTACAAATTTTCTTCATTGAAAAATTGGTTAAGTATCTTCTCATCCTAAACCTACTCGAAGAAAAACTTCATTTAATATTCGTCTCACCGAAAAAAGATGAGAAAAGTTCAGAAGTTCCATTAGTTAATCAGCCGACGAAAAAATCGTCAAATTAAAAAAGCAGTTTGTGAACACGATCGACAAACGGCACCGTCGATATTTATGTTTGTCGCTCGCTTCGGTTGTTCTTTTTACGGGAAATCGTGGGAAACGCTGTACGGCCGGTTAACCGTTTAATCAGGAGTCTGGCCTCGTTAACGATCGCGTCGTTTCTTCGAGCGTTCCCGAGGGATTATTATTTCTCGCCTCGGTCCGTGGTGTTCCCGCGGGAATCGAGCAACAGGAACGCGTCACGGAAGCCCGCCGGGAAGTTTGCTGTCCCGGCCTTCGAACTTTCTTCGTGCCGTACCGCGAAAGAACGCGGGAATATTAAAAGACCGACACGCTCGCGGACCTGCACAACTTTCTGTTTCTTGGTTGCAGTCGATAACGCTGTCGAGAAACTGGAGGAACGGTAGTTCTTCGCGCGAAACTTTGGTAAACATTGCAAACTGTTACCGATCCAATAATTTCCCTCGAATATTATAATTATTGACGATAAACGTCAAATGCTAGGCTCGTTGTATCAAATTTTTCCGAATTTGTGATTTTTGTTCATTTAAACTGACTCCAAAAACAAATGTAGAAAGGCAAATTCCAATCGTATTGAATCCCATTTCATCCTGCAGGTTTTCAGTATTTGCGACGAGGGGTAAAATATTAAACAATCTCCTCAGATTCCTCCTTTTCTTTATTTCGGTGTGGCCAGCTAACAATTTTTTACCATTTGCACTAAATTAATCCTGCCGAGGCTGGGTACTCTGTATCCACGAACGCAGATTCGCGTGATTAACTGGCGGCAGCGAACAGTAAATATCGTTGAGGCGCACGACCTCGGATGCGATTATTATTAATAAAAGAGGCACTCGGGATAATTTCATTTCACCTCGCGTATCGTAATATCCCGGGTAAAAAAGGGATAGCAGGTTACTTATTGCCGCACTTAATGTTAATGGGCCGCGGATCCGTTGGAGGACTCTCACCGCGAGGTTTTCACCGCAAGAGCTAGGATATCGGAAGATGGCGGCGGCGTATTCCTGGTTCTCCCCTTCTGCAGGTTATGGAAGCGACAGACTAGATGCAATTAGTGCGGGCTGGGAGCTAGCAATTTGGTCTCGTCTTCGGGCAATTCGACGGCCGGGGAAAAATAAAATAGACACAAAAAAGGGAAGATAGGGGAGCAGGATCATCCTCGAGGCCCGACGAGATTGCGCCGATCCAATTATCCGGGGTTTGAAAAGGAGCGGGCCACCGGCCAGGAATACCGATGCTTCCTTTACATCGGCTGTAATTCGCGTCTGCTGTCCGGCGCAGCGTAAAGCTCGGCCCCGCGACGCGCTTTTCTATAATGTCCGCCGTGCTTCCGACATCCTAAATGCCTCGGATTCCCCTCGTTGCATCAGAATTCCGAAAATTTTACATCCCCCTTCCACCCCGCCACGTTTATCGACGCGACAAATATCTTCCTACTAGTTGCACGTACTTGCTCGAATGCTAATAAAATTGTTGCAATTGTTCATCGTTTTTTTGCTGCTCGTCGTCTGGTCGGAAGATGGATTTTTAGTTGACGCAAAGTCTAGACATAGATTTAGATTGAAAATTCTGGCTTCGGAACCTTAAACGCCAGGAGCAACGAGGTCACGCCCACTTAAAGCATTTTGTGCAGGGAGAACGAGATTGTTGTTTTTGGAGTTAGATTTACAGCAGATACCACTAGTAGTAGATTCAGTAGATTGTAGGCTAGAGGTATGTACCTATAAATTGCTTAGTCTGGCTTTGGGAAAACCGAGAGCAATAAGGCCACGCCCATTGCACGGAGGGACTGGATTTTGTACAGAACAGAGGAGACTGTTGTCTTTGGAGCTAGATTTTCGGTAGATGCAGTGTATAGGCCACATAAACGTACATATAGATTGCCCCGTGGGACAGGGGCGTGGCTCTGGGAAAGCCAAGAGCAATGAGGGCACGCCCACTGTACGGAGTGGGCTGGATTTTGTACAGAAGGGAGGAGACTTGTCTTTGAAGCTAGATTTTCATCAGATACAGAGTCGCGTAAACGTTTATATAGATTGCCCCGTGTGACAGGGACGTGGCTCTGGGAAAGCCAAGAGCAATGAGGGCACGCCCACTGTACGGAGTGGGCTGGATTTTGTACAGGAGGGAGGAGACTTGTCTTTGAAGCTAGATTTTCGGTAGATACACAGTCGCGTAAACGTTTATATAGACTGCCCCGTGTGACAGGGGCGTACCTCTGGGAAAGCCGAGAGCAATGAGGCCACGCCCACTGTACGGAGTGGGCTGGATTTTGTACAGGAGGGAGGTGACTGTTGTCTTTGGAGCTAGATTTTCGGTAGATACAAAGTATAGGCCACATAAACGTAGATATTGATTGCTCCTGTGGGACAGAAGGCGTGGCACTGGGAAAACGAGAGCAACGAGGCCACGCCCACTGTACGGAGTGGATGAGACTTCATTTTGAAAGGTCCTAGCAGTCGATTGTAACTGACAAAAATATGTTTATCCAGCAAATACTCGTTGTACCTGTATCGACTCGGCCGAGTTAATTGCACGCAGCTCAGGCCCGAATTGAATCTCGAGCGATCGATTCCTTAAATCGACCGATTACCCGACGACGAAATTACGCCCGGGCCAATCTCGATCTTTGCCCACACTCTACAATTACTCGAAATCGTCCGAGCCTTTTTTTCCAAGGATCGAACGCGCAAAAAGCGAAAGAGGAGGGTGAGTATTCCGGAGAAAAAGGGGACAAGAAACCAGAAAAAGAAGAACGAGAACACGTCGTTATTTTAATCCTGCGGATCCGCCATTATCCTGGCGGCTGGTAAACCGACAGGATCCCGAGGTCGAACCAGCAGTCTTGTTTCGGAGACACGTGACTCGAATGCCACGTGTTCTTCGATTTAATCGGCGGTTTGTTCGAACCTATAGAATTGTTACGATCGCCTGTCCTCTCGTCACTTTCCCAACAAATTTATCCGCCTTCGTCTAACGAGGATATTGTCTGGTTTCCTCCGAGCATCGCCTAATCATCGATTCGTTCGAACATGCTCGACGTTCGCTCAGCCAATCTTGTTTCCGCGCGACGAGCCCGACAAACGTGGAACTGATTATATATGCTCTTCGATCCCGAGGGTGATTCTACAAAATTGCTACCGATTTGCTGCCCGTCTCGGATCAGACTCTATTAAAGCCTAGGATCTATCGGAACTGAGATCCTAGGCCGATGACGGGATTCAGCAGCAGACGGAGAACAGGCTGCACAGTTTATCACGTATAATTAAAACTGTAACAGAACTTGTTCGTTTTCGTTGATGAATTCGGACGCCATCGATTCGGATAATAGAGGTTCCGCTAAATCGTGGATCAAACAAGCAAGTATAATCCTAACTGTGTCATGCTTGGGCTCATTTTATTCGGGAAAATGCTATCGACGCGTCCACAAAAATTTGACGAAAATAATGATTTAAAACGGACAAGTTCTGTCACTGACTCTTCCTTCTAGACTCTACAAGGAGCGTATACTGTTGCTATAGATGACGGGGATGAATTGTGCACAAATATCGTGCGCATCCCGGTCGCATACATCGAGGCATTACGGCATTGTGCGATGGAAATGGCTGGGAAACTGGAGCTTATTCGCACGGCACGGCACGGCGACGCAACAGGACATTGTCGGGAAGCTTTTTCTGGTCGAGCCGGAGGTACCACGGGAGGTTGCACGGTTCTTCAGGCCGGAAATAACATCGGGCTCCGGCGTCGAGGTATTTGCCGAGGGGAAGAAGATCGATGGACGTCTATCAGCGTGTTTTACGGGGCCGAAAACGTCGATGGCGTTTCAACGACGCCCGGGAACGAGTCAATTATCGAGGATTTCGAGAACGTAGGAGAGAGCCGAGGAGAGACGCTGGTGATCGACAGGCTGCCGGTGTTCGTTCCAGTTGCGAGGCCGGATAGAACCGGGTTATTTCGAAGGGTAGATAACGGCCGGATCGTCCATCTCCGTCTGTCCGAACCCCGCGTACGCGTACCGAGTCATGAATTAAGCGGAATCGATAGCAAAGTTGAACCTCGAACGTAGGAACGCCGATCAGGGGATCGGTTTGCACGGATACCGGCAACAATTATCCCGTGTCTCGCCTTTCTCTCGCTCTTTGACATGTCGAGAGCACCAGTTTGGACACAAAGGAACGATTATATTCGTCGATCAGCGTTGACAACGAATTTTCGTTCCGATACATACCGGAGTAAACATTTTTTCAGCAAATAAAGTTTGTTCAATGTTACCGTCAAGAGTCAGACATATTTCATGTGCGACAACCTAATAAAAAGCCTCGAGCGCAACAATTCCCATTCAACGGGCACGAAATCCTAAAAAGAAATAATAAAACTTCACGAGATTTCTCATTCTACGTTTCCAACGTTTTTTCCTCGATCGAAAATGACCAGTGATCACGAGGTCCAACGATCGAGAGAGACCTCGTATGCGACGGCACACCGTCATCAGACATTAATTTCGTGCGTAATTCCATATTCCGACGACTTTCCGAGTCTCCACTTTGAATCGATGGTATCGCCAGACAATTTCTAATCTCGGACGATAATGATACGCTGGCCGGTGGTTTATAGCAGGCCCAGACTCCCGAGACAGGACCGGGATCGGGTTTGAACCGGGGTCCTGCTCGGTCCCCCTAATTATACGTGCATTATGATCGAAGACAGGCTCGTTCGTTCGATCGACCGTCGAAATTCCACGGTCCTGGCATTAAGGAGAGCCCAGCTGATCCTCCGGCCATTAAGAGGCGTGCGCATTCTTGCGGATCCCCGCGAAGAAGTTTCCATCGGGCCTGGGGCCCGACTCGGCCCGATCTCCACGGGCCTAATGACCGTTGGGACTCATTCGCCGACGCTATCGCCACCGGCCCGTGCTAATTGCGTGCCCGAGAAACAACGGTGACCGACAGGGGACTTGTGGGGGCTTGTGGGGACCAGTGGGGCCCGATGTACGAATTCTGCCCACCAGATAAGAGGTCCGGCCGCTCCCTTTCGCATCAACGGGCCCCCATTCAGATACGCCGACGCTAATTCGCCATCGCGTCCAATATTTTCTGCCGGTTTTTGCTCCTTTTAAGATATCGGTCCCGCTCTACGAAGCCTTTGATTCTTTAAAAGCAACGCTGAAATTTTGCTGTTTCTTTTGTTATGCTTGTTTGGGACTCCGTGAGTGCCCCGTGTAATTTGTAGAACCGATCGGTGGGAAAGACTTTTGGATCTCTCGATCCGGTTCTGGCTTTTAGATCGATGTGTGTGAAATCTTTTCTTGGAGTGGCCGATGCTGCTTGAAAATGTTTATCCTGGTTTGCTGTTCGTGTAGAGTCTATTTATTGTGTTACGATTTTACTCTTTGCGGTTGTTCGGTTTTAATGCTGACTCCATTGACGAGGATGCTTTTCGATCGATGTGTGCGAAATCTTTATATCCTCATAGCGGTTGTGCACTGCAGAAATATTTGATTGTCGTTTCCTGTTGATATACAGTCTATTCTGTTACCATTTCTCCCTTTTGTCTTCGGTTCTTAACTTTTAGTATTGATTCGATCGAACGTCTTGTTGGTTTTCATTTCAGTTGCTAGTACGATATAACAATCAATATTGCGAGTAAATATATACATACGTCCATTGGAGGATGGTAAACAGTTCTCGAATCGAACGGACCAGCCGTGTTTTCGCAAAGTTCGATTTAATAAAGGGAAATGGTGCTTTTTTTGATTCTCGGTAAACGAAGTAAACAGGCGTTTGAATTAACCTAACACATCAGGAGGGGACAGAATGATGTTAATCTACGTGAAAAAAATAAGTTAAAAATGTACATACTCTTTTCTCGTACGGGGCTTCGTTTCAGAGATAATCGGAAACGATAAACTGCACGATTCGTGTCTGACTATGGTCGGCCGTTTCTACTTCGTGCTCTCCTCGCACTTTCGAGTCGATTATCTCGAAAACGAAGCGACAAACAAAAAAATTTCATTTCACGTTTTCGGCAAAATTTTTCACGCAACGTCAGACTGTGCCTAATCAAATATATTTAAAAGATTCGTCGAATGGCGAACGACTAATTAACGTTTGATCATTTTTACCAACTCTTCCTAGTTTTAAAATAAAAAAAAAATGTACTGCAATTTGCAGTTCATATTCGTACTTGCCGAATGAAATACTCCTCGTTCAGATTTAAAACAGATTTAGATACAGAGAGGGAACAGATAGATAATCCAACCGAATGAAAATCAGGTGTGCCATCGCACCATGAATTTTTTCCAGTAAGTTATTACAGAAATGGTAAATTTAAATTTCGCGGTTCCGGAGTCTGGTTTATCGTTCGTTCGCTTCGTTATTCTCTCTCGGCGTTTTACCGTTCGCAGAAGCTTAACAAAGTCGTCCATAATAAGAATAACAATAATTTCCCGAGCGTCCGCGACACGTCCGGTTAAAAAAGACGAGTCTGGTGAAACAGGGGCGCGTCGTTGGGGCTGTTTCTATTTTTTCCTTTAACGAGCAAACTTTCTCGTTCCTCGCAGGACGAGTAAATCCGCGTCAGCCGGCCTAAATAATCCTGTAAATGCGCCCAGCCAGTCAGGGGCTTGGAAAAAGTTCTCCGACCGGTCGGACTCGGTGTGTTTTTCGACTGTATCAACGCAGGCCGCTTTTCATGCGAACTTCCCCTTGTCGTCAGAGTTTCCCCTTCCCTCCCCGTGCCAGTGGAAAACGTGAACTTTCGCCGGGAGAATCCGTTTTGCGTCCCGCAACTATTTTTTCTCGGCAGACTGGCTTCGTCCCCTTACCTGCGCGCTTCAACGATAATTTACAACATATTCTTTCTGATATACAGTGCCGCACAAAATGATAGGACATTTGATGTATTTGTATATTTCATATAACACGATAGGATATGTGTACATATTACACGCCCTGTATATTAGATATGTCCTTCAAAGTATCCATATAGAATTGCAAGTTTGTATCTTCTACACGAAAGAAATTAGAGAAAATAATGTAGACACGTATCGATTTAAGTCGAACAAAATGATAGAGCATTATTAAAAAATACAATTGTTCGAACAGAAATGTTTTGTTGAATTCCAAATTAATATTTAGTAAAACCACCTTTTCGCTGTATAACATCTACCAAGCGATTAGGAATTGATTTAAACAATTCTTTAATACGTTTTTGCCTTAAAAGACTCCAATTTGTAAAAATACTTTCTTTTAATTCTTTCTTTAATTCAGTTTCTTGAAAGTTCTGCCCATAAATTTTCAATAATATTAAAGTCGGGTGATCTCGAGGCACGTCACATTTTTAGAACTAAAATAAGTTTTAACGCATCTTGCGATATGTATTGCAGCATTATCTTGTTGAAAAAAAACGTACTGCCCGCGATACGAGTCGCGTGCTTATTTAACCGATCGTCTATTAATTCAAGATATTTTGTGCTGTTTACACGGCCTGATCAAAAATTTATGTCAGTTTTTCCCCGATATCCAATACCGGCCCACACCATGACACTTTCGCCACCCGTTTGTCGACGGCTTAAATATTGTTCTTCTTTCCTTAGATCGTGGAAATAGTAGTTCCAGCCATCAGGACCCGTCCAAATTAAATTTCTTTTCATCGCTAAATATCACATTTCTCCACTTCTTTTTCCACTTCTTTTTCCACAAAACATGATCGCGAGCAAACTTTAAACGAGCTTCTTCTTTACGTTGCTCGCTCAGAAGAGGTTTTCTTTTTAGTTTTTTTCGTTTAATTTGTTTACTGCTTTGGAGAATACGTCGCACAGTTCTTATGTTAGCTGAAACACCTGCTTCTTCAGCGATTTTTCTTGCAGTTCCCTTATAATTGGAAGCAACGCGTAATATGGCCCGTCTGTCGCGTTCCGTTGTAGCACGAGGTCTGCCAATACTTTTCTTTTTTCCGTAGATTTTCGGATTTTTTAAGAAGTTATACACAACGCAACGGCTTCTATTTGATAACTTCGCAATTTTCGTGATAGTTCGATTTTGTGACCGCAATAACAAAATTCGGTCGGTTTCACTTTTGTCTAATTGTTTTCCTCGACCCGTTTTAACTTTAATGGCACAAATGTTTTAGATAACTGAAAAATTTGCACGTTTGCTTTTAGTCACTGCTGATAGATTACTGCCAGAGTACGTAATAACAGAAAATATTACATGCGTCCTATCAATTCGACCGAACAAAGTCAGCTCACGTTTACACTCCTTCCTCTAATTTCTTTCGTGTACAAGATACAAACTTGCAATTCTATATGGATACTTCGCAGGACATATCTAATATACAGGGCGTGTAATATGTACATATATCCTATCGTGTTATATGAAATATACAAATACATCAAATGTCTTATCATTTTGTCCGGCACTGTACAGTTACTCGAATTTATATTCGGACGCTCTAAAAAAGACGATAACTTTTTTGATGTTGTACTATACGATTTGAACTTTTTGGGGAAACTAGAGCAATTAGTTTACTACAGGATGTGAAAACTATTTTTTCAAAAGTAGCAATTGACTGGAATTGTAGAAAAAATACGAAAACTTGCATTTTACAACTTTTTTATGTGGGCGTATATTGAAAATTTAAAAAGTACGTTTTGTAGGTCTGTGTCAATTATATGCACTGCGAAAGTTTCATCGAAATCGGTTGATGCGGGAAAATTTGACAGACATTGAAAGATGTAAGAATTCTTAGATATAGTCCGAAAAACGTGAAAATTTGCCATTTTTGCCATTTTTAAACGTTTGTAGCTCATTGCAACGTCGATCGATTTTGACGGAAATTTTCAGGATACGTTTAATTCGCACAGATCTACAAAACGTATTTTTTAAATTTTCGAAATAGTCCCACATAAAAAAGTTGTAAAATGCAACTTTTAGTATTTTTTCTACAATTCCGATCAATTGCTATTTTTGAAAAAATTTCTTTTCACATCCTGTAGTAGACTAATTGCTATAGCTTCCCAAAAAAGTTGCCTTTTTTTAGTGTGTCCGAATATTAATTCTAGTAACCGTATCTTGAGAAGATTCAATGGAGACTCGATTATCCGAACCTTTGATACAATTAATAAATTTCACTTTTCGCTATTAATGCTTTAAACATTTAACGTTCCAACGATTATTTAAAATAGGGACTCCAATAAGTATTCCCGACTTTTAAAAATTTTTCAAATATCTACAACAGTTAGAAAATTAATTGTCACCGTGAGCGATCCAGTTTGCGGTCGGCGTCGATAAAAATAAGGTTGGAGACGACGGAGGGTTAATTAATTGTTGGACTGCGAATTTTCGTGCAAAATTGTCACAAACATTTTATTAGGTCAGCGCAAACGTTGCAAAACGTGCAATTATTAAAACTTTTTTAATAACTGGAACGAGCTACAAGTGACGGTATCTTTGAATTCTTTAAATGTTTCTACTCGTTTGTATTCGATCATTTGTGTCATTTTGTATGAAACTCAGAGTCTATTAATTATTGTACGTTGCACATTGTTCCAAGATGACACGCGAGCAAACGTCGATAAACCTGAATCTATTTATTATTTCATTATTCCAGGAGCACGAGTGTTTTTTTCCTCCGACAACAATGAGCACGCAATAATACTCGAGCTATTTATAGTGGCATAATTCGAGCGATACCGGTGTATTATCATGACAGATCTTCAGGGAATACCGTGGTTTCCCGAAAAACTAAAGCAGGACGAGGAATTCCATCGGGAGATCGGCTTGATACGAACTTGTGGCTTTATAGGCGGCAGACACGCGACCGCCTTGCGGTAGGTCAGTGTCGATAGTGAGAGGGCGAGACCTGTGTCGTCTTGCGAGGGACTCTGCCTTTTATTGGACCCTTTATTGTCATTGAGAGAGAGAGCATCCTCGCGAACGTCGTAAAAGTAACTTGTCTGGAGACGTTTCGTGGGCGTCGAGGCCCTCGCAGTAACCATTACGGTGTTAATTAAATCGCGGAATTGATGGCGCACACTTTAAATCCGAACTACAGGTTAATAATAATTTATTCGTAATTATACAATTTCGAGTGGCCCTGGCCGCGTCAAGCTCGCTACATAAATCAATAACGTATGACGGTAAAATCGATATTGTAAACATCGTTGCATCCTAAATGTATGTGTACGTTTGACAATTTCACTCATTCATATTTATACACGAATTGAACGACTTCAAGTTTTTTTAGATGGATTAGTTTACCAGTTGACACGCAATGAGAAAATTTTGGAAAAATTGCGTTTAGTGGGAATTACGAAGAAAGTCGCTTTTCAACATTTCTTTTTGTTTGGGCTTGTAACAAAAATTTCCGAAATGCGTTTTGTAAATTGATGGTTTATTTTCTGCCTCTTTTTGTCATTTCATTCGATTTTCACAATTTTTAATCGTTCGTAACTAGTCAACGAATTGATCAATTTTCAAACACATTTTTCACACTTTCAACACAAGGCTAAATAAAAAAGTTGTAAAAAAACAACGTTTACTAATTTTTATCGAAATTCCGTTACAGATCGCCTAGCAAATTAATCCATCTGGCTTGTCAGAAAACCGGAATCCGTTCTGTCCATTGTTAAAAAAGTTATTTAGATTTACAGCGTGCCATCAATTACCAGACTGTATGTATAGTCACAACCGGAAGCGTCAATAGCCGAAGCAATATTGTATCAAAGCTCACCGGTCAGAAACCTGCAAATTTGCATGAAGAACCAGTGTTGCGGACAGACATCGGCTTACGCAAATTTACATTGAACGATAACTGCGGAACAGCGGAGTAAAACAAAATCGCATTCCCGGTCAGTTTCCGAAAACAAACCTGAAACAAATCCGAAAACAAGGTCGGTCCACGGAGATTCGAAATTCATTCATTTTTGAAGAACCGGCGGCGAACGAACGCGGGAAGACGGGTCTGCTCATCAGTGTTTCGCCATGCTATTATCCGCCGGGCGGCAAAGCAAACATCCCCCCGAAACAACGTGTTCGAAAAAGAACTGCCGGCAACCTAATAACACGAAATCCCTCCGCGAACGAGTTGCCGAGTTTCGCATCGTTTCATCGCGCCCGGAAACGACGTCGGAAGCGAAGCAATTTCGCTCTCGTCGATCCCTCGGCGAATCTCGGGGGGTGAAAAAAAAAAAACAATTTTGTCGGAGTCGAAGGAAAACAGACGGAGATAGCGAGAAAGAGAGAGAGTTCGTCCGGTGGACACGTTAATTTATTCCGTTTGCTCGAACTTTTGTTCGCCGAAACAGATTAGCCGGGCCTGGGAAATTCGGGGAAAAGTTCCAGGCTGGCCAGCAGCACCCTCGAGCCACCCCTTTCGGCGTAAACACGAGAGGGTACGTCCCTGTCGCGCGATTTAATCGCTTTCGGCTCGGGGAACGCCCCGTGAATATCCGGAGTGACGAGATCGTTTTTTTTCCGGACGTAAACCGTGCTCTCTCTCTCTCTCTCTCTCTCGTTTTTCCTATTTTTATTTTGTTCGTCGTCGACGATCCCCCTTTGCGTGCAATTTCGAGGAAACCCTGGGCCCCGCTCGCTTGTTTAGAGCAAAATAGGACGTATTCGGGAGGTGTACGTACTCTGGTATCGTTTTTACGGGGAATCGCAGCGTCCGCTGCATCGACCAGCGAATAATGCAACGGGAGCGTCCCGTTTCACGGGGGATTTCGTCGAAACCGGGCTTGTTATCCGCCGGGAAAAATCGGACACCGAACCACTCGCGAAAGAGCAGTTTTAGGAACAGACGACGGCCCTTCGCAGGACTACAAAAACACCGCCATCGAATCGTGTCTGTATCAAGCTGCCACTTTCTGCAATCCTCTGGTCGAGCTCGGCGCTTTCATCCTCCGCTTTGCTTTTGATTTCCTTTGGATTTCGCGTTTGATCCGTTTGTTCCCTTTTTCTATTTTGGTTTTCCCTTTTTAGATAGCGTCGATCCGCGTCATTTTAGGTGCTTCTCCGGCTAGTCAAATTGAATTTCAAGTAAACAAGAACCTGGCACAATTAAAAAACAATCGTTTGTTCATGTGGTATACACATATAGTACGTTAACAAAATTTTTATATATATTGAATTCTTTTATTTCAATATACTGTTACGTACTCTAAAAAGATCGCAACGAAAAAATGTACACAAGTTGCACAGTATATAAGCCAACATAGTTTTCAAGAAGTTTATTAATCCCCTTGAACTCTCGTTCGGAACGTGTCCCCGCGGTTCAAACAATGGTCTCCAATTTCACGATAAACCATTACGATTACCTCGGATCATATTAGTCCGTTTCGGAGCGATAGTTCCCGGTTACTCCATTATCGACGTAACCGTAGAAGCGAGTTAATCGACGCGAGTCTAATCGTTTCCACGGAATCGGACGCGTAGAGTTTCGAGGTAGTCGAGCGGTTGGCGATAAATTCGCGGGACAGCGTGGCCAACTGAGTAGAATGGTGCAAAGCAAACCAGAGCAAACCAGAGCAAACCAGAGTAAAACAGAGTAAAACAAAACAGACTAAAGCGGACCTTAGCATAGCAATTCATAGCATAACGTAGCATAACATGACTCTAGTTTCTTTACACTCTAATGCTTTATATTATAATTTACAATCTCTGCACTCCAATAATTTTTCTAACTTTGACCCAATTAGACCGAAGCAGAGTTCAGCAGATCATAAAGCGATCTATTTCTCCAATTCCTTTATGCATCCTAATAGAATTTCCATAGACAAATAATTATTCTAACCCGGATCAAAGCAGATTCAATTTTAACAGACGACAAAGTGACCGATTTCTCCAATATCTCTACACCTTAATACAATTTCCATACACGAGTAATTTGTCTAATTCAAACCCAAGCAGCCGAAGCAGAGTACAGCAGATGTTAAAGCGATCTATTTCTCCAATTTCTCTATGTACCCTAATAGAATTTC
>CM052191.1:7694727-7711546 GCA_028455805.1 Lasioglossum figueresi
AACATTAGTTTCGAACATCTTCCCATACTGAATTTAAGAAAAAAAATATCCTGATGGGGCTATTCCATCCAATCGAAGGTGAAAAAGGTAAGAAACATAAAGAACGTTGCGAAATAAAATATGCCAAGGGTGCTATCGAATCCTATCGAAGGTAAAAATTAAATCGTTTGGGCCATTCTTCCATACCGAACTTAGAAAATAAAATATCCCGAATGTTCCGGAAGCAAATGAAATATCTGAAAGGTTCAATTTCCGTCCGGTCGACGTTCGCAACGGTGCGGTTTCTGAAAGCGAATGTACATACATTGTATGTACAACGAAGCCTATAGAGTGTATCCGCGGTGTACACAGGTAAAGAACACGAGTCGAAGTGCAAGCATCTCGCATTCCAGCGTTGCCAGTGTCTACATCGGGGACTATATCAACGTCGAAACCGCCTGACAGTTCGTTAGGAGGGCGGCGGCTAGAAAGAGGACTCGTGGAAAGAGGACACCAGTCGATTCCCCCGTCGCCGACACCTGTCAAAACGAGCGTCCCACCGTCTTCGTTTCGAAATTCTTCCTTCCGTTCCGTTCGAGGGAACGTAAAAGGCCGCGCGGAGTTGAGCCGAGCGAAGCCGAGCGGAGCTGAGCGGAGCCGAGCGGAGAGCGGCTTCAGGAAATTTCATCACGCGTGCCGGGTGTCAGAACGAGCGTCGCCGTCTGCATACAAAACCATTGCTCGCTTCTTCGTCCTCTCTCTCTCTCTCTCTGCCTCTCTGTCTCTCGCTTTCTCTCTCGCCACCCGCCTCTAACACCCATTATTACCTGTCCTTTGAAAACAAACTGCTCGACCTCTTTCCGCGGCCCCAGAGACGTAACCTCTCTTTCTCATTTGCTGATAATAATCCCGCAACCGACGGTGGATGTGTTAACCCTCTATTGCATTCCGTTCCCAATTGTGAACTTAAATTTCAAATGTTCTATAGTAAATTAAGCAGGCAATACCGAAGACTCTGAGCATGTTGGTTCCAAGTGGGAACATTGCGCTTACGAATAAAATCGTATACAGTATTTTATCGATAATTGTCCCCAACACGGGTCTGCCCAGGGACAATTATCCGTCAGGGATACTATTCTTTGACTTTTGCCGAACGTAGAAAAGGACAGCGTAGCTCGAAAGGCTTCGGTCGCCGAGAAGCGTAAACATGATTAATCCGCTAACGAAACTTCTTCATTTTCAATTATTTTTTTACGGGACTTTGACCAACATATTCGTGGAATTTTTCTAATGAAAATTATACCAAATATGATATAATTTCAATTGTATTTACTTAATTTAACATTTACAGAAAGAGACGCGTAGAGTCCCGGCGCGTCGACACAGTTCAAAAAAACTTCCCATTAGTTGTTCTTCCTTCCGTTCGAAATTTTCATCGTTCATTACACAAGTAAATATCATGGGAATTATATCATATCTGGTACCATTTGCATTAGAAAAATGCCACGAATATGTTGGTCAAAGTCCCATAAAGAAATAATGAAAAATAAAGAAGATTTGTCATTGGGTTAGTGGTGTCTCACCGATATACCCGAGCCGTACGATGTCCATACTTCTCGGCGACCGAGTCCTCTCGGGCTTATGGGCCCCTCAAGGGGGTACACCCCGCAGGAGTGGGGATAGTTCTGGGACAATCTGTCGGCCAGACAGTTGGGACATTTATCGATGAAATACTGTATGTAGAAAGTTTCCATACAGGAACGGTCATAAAATGCAATAACATCTTCTAATAAAATTTTATTATTTATTTCATGACCACGCTCATTTTTAAGTAGACCAACAGCCAAGACATTTGAGACATTTATCGATAAAATACTGTATGTACAAAGTTTCCATACAGGAACACTCATAAAATGCAATAACATTTTCTAATAAAATTTGATTATTTATTTCACGACCACGCTCGCTTTTACGTAGACTAACAGCCAGATATATTTTTTTCACCTCGTCATAAAAATTCATGCAATAGAGAATAAATAACCAGACTGTGGATTTTTTATGCATTTTTTTTATAGAAACAAATAGTTGCAATTTAGTCATTAATTTCAACGTAAATGAACCGTCGTCTGTCGTTGTATTCATCTATCAAAAGGATAGTTTACACCAGATTAGACTTGGCAGGGTCTTGTCAATGGCTAGAAGTTCACCGCTAACTCTGGGTTCATCGTGGGTGGTGTAATATTCAAACCGTGTCAACCTCTTTACGACAGCGGCGACTGCTCCTATTTATCAAGGGTGTAGTTCGAGCTACCCCGTTGCTCAGACTGGGTCAACCTTGTTCGATCCTGTCAATGGTATGTAATTTTCTTGAAGACTGGATTTAAATTAGATATACGATGGACGTGTAAGCGAAAACCGCCATAAACAATTGTTTCCAGCAGCAAAACCACCCTCTACAAAGGGGGTTAGGCTTTAATATATAAAAAAGAAAATAGTCAATCGTTAGAATACAACAAACTCACTGACCACAGAACGTAGTCCACAGTTCTCCGACCATCTGCACGAAAACGTATTCCTCGCAACAACAAAACCACCCTACCGAAAGGGCGTCAGCCCTTCTAACATCAAAAGAATAGTCCACGATCAAAACACAACGAAATGGCTGACCACAAAATTTTCTCCAGAGTTGTCCAATCATTTCCAAGCATCTCTACGAAAACGAATTCCCTGCGGCAAGAAAACCACCCCCGGCAAAGGGGTTAGTTCTTCCATGACGGCGGTACAGGGCTCGGAATCGCGTTACCTCGAAGTTAGACTACGTCCGTAGGAGTTACAGCCCGCGGAGGAGGAATACTTTCAACAATGAGTCGCTGGAGAGAAGGACGTTATTCCTCGGGCGCTGCTTATTTACAGCAAACGGCGTTCTCGTTGAACGAAACGAGAAACAGGTGAGTTGGGACCGAGGAGGGTAGGTAGAAGTAAGGAGGGAGGTGGTTGAAGAAGGAGGTCGGTCAGCAAGTTAATTTAATTGCATTTGCATCCTTGCCGCGGACTTTTCGTGCTTCTCCGCGGGCACAGTTAGGGGAATTGAAAGGCGGACAACGTTCCCGGGGACAGCTGCTTCCGGCTCGCTCCCGGATGGCTACTCCGAGGACGGAAATTACCTGGCGTCGCGTGGCCGCTCGAGGAAACCTGAAACGTGGCCCGGCTTCTGCTTCCGTTCCCCTTTCGCGATTAACACGATCGATTTCTTTTCTGTCCTCGGGATTTCACAATGGATAACGGACTTCGACGTCGCAGGAATTGGAAAGAAATCTTTGGTTTCCGCTGAGGAAATTGCACTTTGGAGGGAGCGATGCGCCGAGAACGGTAGGCAGCTTTTTGAGACTAGTTGTCGGGGTTTGAGATCGATTTCTTCTGTGTCCGAGGATTTGACAATCGCTAATGTACTCGAATTCAAGAGAAATTGCAAAATAACCTTTGGTTTTCGCCGAGGAAATTGCACTTTGGAGGAAATGATGCGGCAAGAATGGAAGGCAGTTTTTTGAGACTAGTTGTTGGATGTTGGAGATAAATTTCTTGTCTGTTTGAAGATTTGACAATGGATGACGTACTCGAATACAAGAAAAATCGAAGAGAAATTGACAAATAACCTTTGGGTTTCGTTGAGGAAATTGCACTTTGGAGGAAATGATGCGGCAAGAATGGTAGGCAACTTTTTGAGACCAGTTGTTGGATGTTGGAGATAAATTTCTTGTCTGTTTGAAGATTTGACAATGGCTAATGTACTCGAATTCCAGAGAAATTGCAAAATAATCTTTGGTTTTCGCTGAGGAAATTGCACTTTGGAGGAAATTATGTGGCAAGAACGGTGGCCAGTATTTTGAGACCAGTTGTTGGATGTAGGAGATAAATTTCTGGTCTGTTTCAAGATTTGACAATGGCTGACGTACTCGGATACAAGAAAAATCGAAGAGAAATTGACAAGTAACCTTTGGGTGTCGCTGAGGAAATTGCACTTTGGAGGAAATGATGCGGCAAGAATGGTAGGCAGTTTTTTGAGACCAGTTGTTGGATGTTGGAGAATAGATTTCTTGTCTGTTTGAAGATTTGACAATGGCTAACGTACTCGAATACAAGAGAAATCGAAGAGAAATTGACAAATAACCTTTGGTTTTCACTGAGGAAATTGCACTTTGGAGGAAATGATGTGGCAAGAACAGTGGCCAGTTTTTTGAGACCAGTTGTTGGATGTTGGAGATAAATTTCTTGTCTGTTTGAAGATTTGACAATGGTTAATCTACTCGAATTCAAGAGAAATTGCAAGATAATCTTTGGTTTTCGCTGAGAAAATTGCACTTTGGAGGAAATAATGTGGCAAGAACGGTGGCCAGCTTATTGAGACCAGTTGTTGGATGTTGGAGATTAATTTCTTGTCTGTTTGAAGATTTGACAATGGCTAACGTACTCGAATACAAGAAAAATC
Organism: Lasioglossum figueresi; assembly: GCA_028455805.1. Taxonomy (NCBI): domain Eukaryota; kingdom Metazoa; phylum Arthropoda; class Insecta; order Hymenoptera; family Halictidae; genus Lasioglossum; species Lasioglossum figueresi. The sequence goes on from CM052191.1 coordinate 7,699,193, forward strand.
GAAGAGAAATTGACAAATAACCTTTGGGTTTCGCTGAGGAAATTGCACTTTGGAGGAAACGATGCGGCAAGAATGGTAGGCAGCTTTTTGAGACCAGTTGTTGGATGTTGGAGATAAATTTCTTGTCTGTTTGAAGATTTGACAATGGCTAACGTACTCGAATACAAGAAAAAGTGCAAAATAATCTTTGGTTTTCACTGAAGAAATTGCACTTTGGAGGAAATGATGCGGCAAGAACTGTGGTCAGAGCTTTTTGAAACGAGTAGTTGGATGTTGGAGATAAGTTTCTTGCGTGTTTGAAGATTTAACAATGGCTATTGTACTCGAATACAAGAGAAATGGCAAAATAATATTTAGTTTTCGCTGAGGAAATTTTACTTTATGGAGAATGGTTGGATAAGCTTCCTGTGATTAGTTATAGAGTTTAGACGCTCACGAATATTTCAGGGTGCTACATGACAAAGCGGAAAGCAAAGTTTGTGTATAGATAATTAAGTTGAAGTGATGCTGAAGTTTGCCTTGAGTTCACTGAACTATATTTTATATGTTTGTAGTACTTGTGATGCTTTATGGGACAGCGTTTGACGAAGTTGGGTACAATTTTTGGTTTAGTCTCTGACAGAATTACCGTTGTTGCGAAGTTTGTGCAAAGATAATTAAGTTGGAATGAGCCTGAAGTTCATCTCGAGTAAATTGTATTTCATGTATTTAGAGAACTTTGGATCCTCTAAGACTCTAAGATAATAGTGGAATTTCATTCATAGATAATGTATAACGATTAATGTACAATCCTCGATAAATAAATATAATAAAAATCCGAGTCCACAGAGCGCTGGATAATTTCATCAAAGGAAGCTTGTTAGCATTTATCGAACCTTCAATCCATTACAAGTCTGCGAAACAAATTGTCTTACAAAAGCGATTTTCATTCTCGTCGGAGTGTGACACGGATTGAATTATTAATTACAAATAAAAATAATAAGAATCGGTATCTGTGAAACGTCGCCGTTCGTTTCTTCAATCGTCTATTTAAAAAAAGATAAATAAAATGATCTTCCAACGGATTGTTAATAAAAAAAAGAATAAACATTGAACGAACAGAGATACCACAGGAGTACAATCTTGCAGAAAAGAGTCATAATTACTTAGCGCAGGCAATACGTAACAAGAGGGGATGGGGCCTCGCGTCGGAATCAATTAAACGCGAAGAAGATGGAGCAATCTCCATCGAGTATCGAGTTCGATGGTACGTTGTTTCATCCTTGGATTGTTTTCCGGTTAGAGGGATGAGGGAGCGATCGAAAAAGGTTATCGTCGGATTAGAACCGCGGAAAACGAGATGGAGAGGGTTGCCGGGGTTGGCTCGAAGGCTCCGAGGGAAACAACTCTCGTGCCTGCGGCTCTCCAGAACCCCGGATAAAAAACGAAAGGCTCAAGTAGGAAAAATGAAAAACGAGTCGAGGTATCGAGTAGATGGGAGAAACTTTTCCTTCGATCTATCCAGTGGAATTTAATGTGTACTTTGCACGGGGTCTAGGCTTTATCGTCATTCGCACTGTACGACCATACTGTATACTCCTCTTGTAACCGTGTTCTTTTTATCTGAGCAATTATTGTCCCGTGTTCTGCATTGGAAAAATTTTTAAACTCCGGCAGGTCGCCTACAAAGGAGTTCATCGCGGTGGATTAATTAAGCGGCGAGCTTCTTGGCTGGGCGACTTCGGAAGCTAGGTCCAGCCCGGTTTCATTCGTCATCTTCGTTCGTCGTCTTCATTCGTCGTCAGATCCACTTAGCATAGAAAAGGGCGCAGGACGCAGAGGGAAACAAAAACGTTCGCGTGTACCCGGTCGGACAGCGGTCGTGGCCGCGAGACCGGGATTAATTAACGTGGCCCGGACACGGTCTCTAATTTGCATAGTGTTTCGCGCGCGAGCCGCCCCCGCTCGCTCGGAAGCTCTATTCCCGAGCACCCGGTACATGCTGGAATTTCATCAGGTCGAGACAGGATCCGCCTACCCATCTCCCCTGCGTCTTACTCTCTCTCTCTCGCTCTTTCTCTCATGCTCTCTCTTGTTTTGCTCCCTTTTCCCTCGACCATCAGCCGCTTCTGCTTTCCTACGGCAGCGACTCGTGACCTGCGATGCCCATTCTCTCTCGAACAATCTCTCTTTCCATCCCTTTTTCTCAAACACCACCGCAGTTAAAATATAGAAAATAATCTCGCAGAAAAACAAGCTACGAATGACGAGTCTTCCTCTATTTCTCGTTCTCTTTCTCCTTCGCTTCTCTGCTGGATAATCCCCAGCCTCTCCCCAGTGGCTCGCTGTGTCTGATGCTTCGGTTGATCATACTGTCACGTACAGCATTGCTCGTGATCGTTCGAACGCGTTCGAGAGACCACGAGCCGCGATATCGTGACGATTTTGAGGATTAACTTTTCTGCAATTTTTGTCCGGATTTCGCGCGAGAGTTGTCTTCGAGAACTCAAATCGGCGAGTGCCTGAAGTCTTCACTGCGGAGGAATGATTCTTTTTCAGTGATCAATGATGTCTGCAATATTGCAACCTAATCTACAGAGCACGCCGAGTTTAAGCAGAATTTTGTTCACTGTTGTTGAGAGGTTACGCGTAAATAAATATATACCAGGACGGTGGAAAAAATATATTTAAGTATGAGAAAACGTGGTCGGTGGTGTCTGCAAGTCCGCCGCACGATTGGAACTAACGCCTAAACGCGATGACGGCGGTACGTACCTTCATACCTTCTTTTCTTTTTTTTTTTTTGGCGATGGGGAAATGCCGTTACGCACACCCTTCACAGCTGAAGTTTGGAGGGTAGTATGGCACTCAGACCCCCCCCCCGATGAAAGTTGCCGGGAACAAGACTTGAGGATTGCGTCTCCCAGACAGACGACACTCGCGCAAGATTGCACACAGTCGGCACAGTACACTCAAACACCGCTAGACCACGTATACGCACGCGAGAATTGCAAGAGTCAGGGATTCCACTCCTGATTTCTCAATAACGCAAAAGACGGGGTTTCTTAGTAGTCAAAATCGCTAGATGAAAGATCAATATAGAGCGCTATTTGCCTCAAAAGTCCTACTTTTACGTTTACGACGCGTAATTCTCATTACATTAAAGTCGATATTACTGTCCTCTGTTTACACCAGGTTCTATGTCCAGTGCCTATTCACTCCAAGGCGCCGATGATTGATCTCGGCTCGGGTATATCGGTGTAAACACCACACATCCACTCGAACGAATCGAAATGTTCAAACTTCTTAATTTTCATTATTTTTTTTATGAAATTTCACTATCCTATTTCTGGCATTTTTCTGATTAATATAAGACCGAGCACGATATAATTCCAATTGTATTTAGTGGTTAAATCGACGATTCCAGTTTCGGTCGTAAGGAAGGACAGCGTATGGGAAAGAAAGAGACACTCATTCTGTCCTTCTCTATGTTGGGCTTTTTTGAATTTCATTCTGTCCTTCTCTATGTTCGGCTTCTCCTATGAATTTCGTTGTACTTCTCTATGTTCGGAGTCTCCTTTGAAGTAACAAAAATACGATCGTAGACACCAACCTTACTGTGCCATAAATACGGCTGTTGGACAGTAATATCGACTTTACTGTAATGCAAAGACGGGGTTTCTTAGTAGTCAACAAAACCGCTAGACGAAAGATCAATCTAGGGGGTTGTTTGCCTCAAAAGTCCTACTTTTACGTTTACGACGCGTAATTCTCATTATTCGGCAGCATATCGACAGCCACGATAGGAGGGCAGCACCGTCGCCTGTCCATTGCTTCTCGCGGCTGAGCGACATGCTGCCGAATAATGAGAATTACGCGCCGTAAACGTAAAACTAGGACTTTCGAGGCAAATAGTACCCTAGATTGATTTTTTATCTAGCGATTTTGACTACCAAGAAACCCCGTTTTTGCATCATTGAGAAATCAGGAGTGGAATCCCAGGCCCTTGTAATCCTCGCGTACGTATACGTGGTCTAACGGTGTGCGAGTGTACTGTGGTGACTGTGTGCAGTCACGCGTGAGTGTCGTCTGTCTAGGAGACGCAGCTCTTTAGCCCGAAATACCAGCACCCGGAGTCCTACTATTCGCAATTGCTCCCGAGTGCTGGGAGACGCATCGCATCGGGTCGTACCTGCCCACAAAGGACGTGCCTTTTCTTCCGTTAAACGTACCTTCATATCTGAAGGAACAACAGCATGCAATAAAATGAAGGGGAATCTGGTATTTCCCAATATACCTAGGAAGGTTTCATGGAAATCACCGACACAGCTCTTACATCGACACAGTTTTCACCGACAATATTTCACCGACTCCAGATTTGACCGACAATAACGTTGACCGGCAACGACTTTGACCGTCGACGAATTTGACCTACAACAATTTTAGTTGACGACAGTATTATCCGACAGTAACATTGTTTCTAAAGATGGTGCTCACATTTTTTTCCTGCAACTATTCTACACTGACCCTTTTACTTTTGTTTAAGAATATAAGATGTTAATATCGAAGATGAATATCGAGATGTTAGTATAAGAACGATGTTAATATCGAATAATACTGTCGTGGATGAAAGTCGTTGTCGATCAGCATCGTTGTCGATCAGCATCGTTGTCGATCAGCATCGTTGTCGATCAGCATCGTTGTCGGTCAAAGTTATTGTCGGTGAAAACTGTGTCGACGAAACCTGTGTCGGTGATTTCCATGGGACCCACCTAGGATGTGGGGTTTTCCACAAAGTACCGTGAAAGGCGAAATGTTTTACCTTGACAACTGTTCTTGAAAGGTTTGCAAGGTTGATGATCAATTTGGGGAGATGAGATTCCACGAAACTCCCCGCCTCATTATCTTTTCGGAGATAGTAATCACACGGTGCAGCGTCGAGCACAAGGCTACTCTTAACCCTTCCATTGTTATCGACGACCATACTACGTGCTCGACGAAAACGCTCATCATGTACTATTAGCGCCTATGAACCATAATCGCCGGCTGGATAGTGTATTTCGTCCAATTGGTCGCCTACGATTATAGTGTGCTTTCGCAGAATCTGCTAGTGCACATACATCGGTTCTATAATTATTTGATTACGATTCTCTCTAGCGATTTATAGAAGATTTATAGGAATACTATCTTTTCTCGAAAGTGGTCGTCAGAGTAGTGCAGAATTACAATTGAACTACTTCTGGAATTATAATTACAAATTAATTGAATTACATTGTAATTCAGTCGTATTGTAATTTATAATTCAGATCTTCATTCAATTAAATTACAATGTAACTCTTATTCGCAATTGGAGTACAATTATAGAATACTTTGTAACGAAATCAACTTAATAACGAATTACGAGAACGAGGAATAGAGAATACGCCGCATAGACAGCAAACAAGTATATGAAAGAAAAACATAAAAATATATCGCATTTCGTCAAAGTTCCGGGCTATAATTTGTAGAGCCGTATTTTAATTATATTGCATTTCAATTACACATACGATTAAAATAATTAGTAATTGAATTAATCGAAAGGTTTGAATTATGTGATTCAGTTACGGTGTTGTTGAATTACTATATTATTGAAATAGAATGTAATTCAATTACGTAATTCAATTAGCACAACTCTGGTGGTCGTGTTGTTTAGAGTTTTCAGGGCTATCTTAAAATACGAAGTGGGACGTGGAAACGCGCCGCTACGAAAGGAAAACTACCCAACGATCTTTTTCCCCCTCGAAGCCGATTCTTTTGTATCTTTACGAATCGCCGGTCGAAGGACAATCGTCGGCTCGAGGTTTGAGGGATTCGAGACGATTCCACGGATTCGGTAGTTATTCCGGATTCGCCTAACGAGCTGGTAAGAACGGAGGCGGGCGCTTCTCGAGGCCATCGGTGACCGAGCGGAGGACCTCTTTTTCAGGTAGCGGCCCGCTTTCGACAGATTCCATAGATTTGTACCGGGTAGGCCCGTTGTTTCTGTCATTCGTTTTGTCTGTCCGCTTGCACACCGGCTATCCTCGGCATCGTCTTTTTTTTTTACAACCTGCTATACCTGCCGTTCAGGGAACGATAGGTACAAGCTGTTCTCCTGTGTCCGATGAAGTCGTCGAGTCGGTCGGCTCGCCTTTTCCCCGCTAATTTCGTCGCTTTACAACGGTGCTCGATCGCTATCGGACTCTGGACACGCGTCCGATCTTCTTTATCGTCTCGATTCGACATCGGTACCAAAAAGAAGACCAAAGAATTTCTGTCTTCTGCCAAAACGTGACCATAGTTGTCGGAAACGTCGCACGGACATGGAGTCCTTCAGAAAAATTGATGATCCGAGCCTGAACTCCTTTCTTTTTTTAATGGACCTGTGGGATCATTTCAATTAGATCTGGATGTTTTTGCTCTTAGGAACACTTGAGAAGGGTGAAATGAATTTTTCACTCTTCGTCAATCATGAAATATGCAAATGATTTTTTAAAAGATTCTGATGCAGTTTCCAAGTAGTATAACTTCAGACAACAAAAGTGTATAATATTGATTTTCGAGCCTGAACTCCTTTCTTTTTTTAATGGACCTGTGGGATCATTTCAATTAGATCTGGATTTCTTTGCTCTTAGAAACATTGAGAAGGGTAAAATGAATTTTTCACTCTTCGTCAATCATGAAATATGCAAACGATTTTTTAAAAGATTCTGATGCAGTTTCCAAGTAGTATAACTTCAGACAACAAAAGTGTATAATATTGATTTTCGAGCTTGACTACTTTCTTTTTTTAATGGACCTGTGGAATCATTTCACTAGATCTAGATTTTTTCGATTTTACGAACATTGAGAAGGGTGAAATGAATCTTTCATTCTTCGTCAATCATGAAACATGCAAACGATCTTTTAAAAGATTCTGATGCAGTTTCTAAAAAGTATGACTTCACACAACAAAAGTGTATAATATTGATTTTCGAGCCTGAACTCCTTTCTTTTTTTAATGGACCTGTGGGATCATTTCTATTAGATATGGATTTGTTTGCTCTTAGGAACATTGAGAAGGGTGAAATGAATTTTCCAATCTTCGTCAGTCATGAAATATTCAAACGATTTTGTAAAAGATTCTGATGCAGTTTCCAAGTAGTATAACTTTAGACAATAAAAGTGTATAATATTGATTCGACTGTTTAAGTAAACTGCAAGATTGTTCACATATCTGTACAACGATCGGCCGCCATGTTTCCGTTATAAGGTTAGAGGTGTAGATTTCAGCGAGGAAAGTTCTGTGGAACGGAAAACGCGAGGAAAAGTTTAACGAACTCGGCGACGCACAATCGAGACAGCTTTGGTTTCCTGCGATTTCGGTTTCGCGAGATTGTCAGGTCTCTCGAAACGGTACTCGGGGGACCTGGTTGTCGTCGAAGAAGTTCTCCGTCGGCTTCCTTGTCGTCTCGGTGACGAGCCGAAGACGCGGTGGTCTCTCGTCGCAAAAACGAGCCGGACTAACCGGTCGCCGTTCGAGAAGAGAGACCGGCTTTCCGCGCTCCAGCGAAATAACGCGATCGAATTCGTTAATTAGTGGCAAAGAAACTGCCGATCGACGGCTGGGGAACGGTATTCCCCCTTTGGAACGCTTTGCGCGATACCTGGCTCTTGATTTATGTCAACTTTAACCTCCTAATAGCCGCAGAGCCCTGAACCGTTTAATTTCAGAACATGCTGCAACGCTGCGTCATTCTATTACAATCCAATTTTATTATTGCATGTGAAACGTTCGACTTTAACACTAGAACTACAGGACGTGTCAAAATGACTTGCTCCTGAATTCTTCTATAAGAAATATTAAAATTATAAATACTTTTTTCTGAGAAATTTTTTTAGTCAACTTCTCTATTGAAGTACATATTTTAAAAAAGTTGGTACGAAATCTAAACAAATGCAATTTTGTCATTATTACAAGGCAATGTATGCCAATTGCGTTTAGTGATCGGTGCTTCTAGTGTTAAAATGCAAATTTCAATTAAGAAATTATATTGCAGCTTATACATTTATTATACAGAATGTCTCAACAATGTACTTCCTTGTAAGAGGCGATTCTTTAGGTGATTTAAAGTAACTTTTTCCTTTGCGAAAATGTTCTCCGAGACTTCGTTGAGGAGGTATTATCCGAAAAACACCGACCAATCGGAGCGTCGTTATTACGGAATCCGTCCGCTGTAGCCGCGCTCCGATTCGTCCGCGTTTTCCGCTGAAAACTCCTTAACCGATTCGTGGACAACATTTTCCCAAAGGAAAAAACTACTTCAAATCATCTCGGCAATGCTTACTCGGAAATTAAAATTAAAAATTGAGTAGTCTTTTAGTTTCTTTTTCGATAACGTGTTCGATACAAAAATTTCATGCCACCTCTCCCCGACCATAAGTTACAGAATCTAATAGGAAAAGCGTGAGTAGCCGGAAAATTTGCTGACCCAAACCGCTCAGTTCTGAACCGCGCTACAGCAGCGTACAGTAATTTTCCACGGAAAATTTTCAGGCTGCGTGAATACGGCTTTAAAATGGATAGCACAGAATCGTTTAGTCTGCGTAAAATTCACGCAGTATTTCCGTCCGAGCAATTTCGTATTAGAAGCACACTTTGCCAACGAATTCGTGTAATCTGAATTCCGCGATGGAAGGAAATTGAATGGGCTGTTACCACGGAAAGAAATTAACCTGCTGTTTTCATATGGAAAAGCTGAGCTTGCAAATACGGTCGACAAACTTCATCGATCGATCGAAGTGTCTACGGAAAATATGTAGCTCGTACTTCGCCCTCGTTTCTCGATAAAAACTGACTCAATTTTGCGGGAGAGTAAATGGCGCAAATGGTCCCACAAATATTTTCTTTTACTCTTCGCGGCTCGTTGGAGCGGGTATTCTGCAGCGAAGAATTAGTAGACATTTTTCATCTGTGAATAAAATTATTAGAACAGTTCATTAAAATACATCGCGCAAATTACTTCTTCGTAACTCGAGTGATCAGCATCTTCAAACAATTAATCTTTTGCGCTCGGAATTATTTTTCTTTAATTATTTGAAATGTTTTGTTTGAAATTTACTTTCAAACGACATTTCCTCGACTGCTATTTATTTTAAACAATTTTGTTTTCTGTTTATATTAAATACAGCTCTCAAACTTTTTTGTGATTTATATTTGTGGAACTTTTATTTGCTTCAACTGAAAAGTAAGACAATTAAATAAATAAATAAATAAATTTTTCTTTCTCCGACGTCTAGTCACACTCGATAATGGAGTGCAAAGGGTTGATGAGCTTTTGAAATTATGTTCGATAAATAGACATTGAAAAAATTCGTAAGAACAAATGAAAAACGGTCGAATCTCGATCTCGCGAGGCGATTTTCACGCGTCGAGCATTTCCAACGGAAGCAAAGCATTGTCGAGCCGAAGCTGCGGCGCGGAAAGTGCCTATCCGCGAAAAGAGAGACGGTGGGAGTAACGCGTTGGATTTCGGTTCAGGTTTTTCATTCATAGGCGACTCCGTATTTCACGGTTTTCCAGGTGCAATTGCGGCAGCCGCAGCAGCCCCAGGGTTCGCTGGATTAATAAATTGCGGAGGCCGGTAACGCGCAAGTATTAACGCTCGGAAGCAACCCGGCGGCGGAACGGCAATAAAATCTCGCGGTCGACCAGGGGAGGGTGCAAAACATTCGAACGGCCCGTAATCCGGGACACATGCGACCCGTTATTTACGCCGCGTGCCGCCCTTGTCCGCCTGGATTCTCGAAATTCTCGAGCAGCGTTAAATCGCCTCTCCGCGAACCGCTCTCCCGTATAAATCGAGGACCACTCATTCTCCCTCTTGGCCCCCGTCCCTTCATCCCCCTGTCTTCGATCGCCAAAAACCGCTCGTACTCTCGTACTCTCGTGCGACAAACGCTCCTTTTTCCCTCGGTGACGGAAAACGCAGCCCGAATTGCGCTCCGGCGACAGCTGTGCTATTTGCATTCCGGTCCCGCGAAAAACTGCAGCGTTCGTGCTCGCGTCTTTGTTAACGCTTTGGCTGTCGCGCTGGTTATTTGTGTAACTGAAATTGTCTAGCAAACATAAACATCAATTTTTATTCGATGTCGATGTTTGTTAGATTCTACAAGTTGAGTTAGCACAGTCGAAATTGCAGAGAGTTAAGTTGTAAAAATCAATATTAACAGTTTCGCCGCAGTTCCGATTTGTTTAAACAGTGGCGGAATATTACGGCGAGTCACTCGGCACTTTTTGAAGCGTATCTTGCAGCGTATATTATTAGCAAGAATCTTTTATGTTCAGATTATCAGCAGAAAGACATTTCTATGTGGCTTTTGTTCTTTGCAACAGTCGAACACCATTTTTATTTTGTAACACGAATGAATCGTACTTCAATGTACAGGAATAAATGATCTAGTAATTCCTCGATGAATTTTCGCCTGACTCGCAATCTGTACAAACAAGAATGTAAATGTTCGTTTGTTCAAAAATAATATTGTATTCCCACAAGCATTGTGCAATTAAACGTATTAGAAACATGCGCTTTCTCTGTTCTTTCTTTTTCATTTAACCGGACTGATCCACGGCAACGCGCGGCCGGGTATAGCTAGTAATTTTATAAAATACTACAGGGTTGAATAAAAGTGTGAAACAAGAAGTTGCAACAACCGAAGGTCTTTGTTATAATCATTTCTAAGTACCGCAAGAGTGGCGAGGGGAGACACCATGATTCCCTGGGCTGGCAATATCGTGCGGGTCGGAAAGAGGCTGATCTCGAACGCGTTCCCGATTAAATCCCGTGAAACAGTATTCCCGGATATATCGGGGAGGATAGGGAGGAATCGTGTCCGCAATAAATGCACAGAAATCCGCGGTTGAAAAGCATAACCAATACATATGTATATCGCGGTGTATGCGTCACGAGCTCTTTGGTAAAACCGATAACAGTCGGCCGACTCGCGAACGTTCCTCCGGCAGATTCTTAATTGTATCGGCGTTCGATGGACGATCGAAACTGACAAAAGGTCGCCGCCGCTCCAGGAGAAAGACTGGTTGCTCGTCCGTTTTAATTAATCAAGGGAAGTGCCCGCGGGCTCGACGCAGAGACGCGCGCAATCTCGTCCGCTTTTCGAACCGCTTCGGACCCGAGGCGGGATTACAAAGCGCTTTTTAAGCAACGTCCGACGTAAATGCACGCGAGTAAAAGAAACGAGCGAGCTTTATTGTAGCCAAATAAAATCTCCGTTGATTTCTTTATACCGCCGGGAAATTCGGAGTGCTTTCTATACCGCGGATTCTTGAATCAACGCGCTTCCCGATGGGATGCCGTTTGATGGAGTCGATGACGATCGTGTAGAAATTTAGTTCCGGATCTTCGTGTGTAACCCGTTGCCGTATTTTGATGAGCCAGACTCGTGACGAAGGTTCTTAACAGATTCTAACAAATGTGAACGTCACGCGTTTCATTTCAGATGAAATAAAATTTGATTCGTTTGTAATCAATATTTAAGCATTACGATAAATGTAGTCATATCGTTAAGGGATATGGTTGAAGTGGAATCAAACACAGCCTAGCGAAATACGTAACTTGAAAAATTTTATTACATAACGACTATATGACTATAATAGAAAGCTGTATCAGGTATGTCCTGCCTGTATCAACTCTTCCGTTGAACCGAACTAGCGTCTCGCTTCTCGATCGTCGCTTCGAGTACCGATCGTCACTTCTAGGTGACGCGCATCACCATATACTATTTGTTACATTGTAACAGCATTCTTGGATCCTGAGTTTTCATTTCAGAACTGTTTTATTTCAACACATATTTTTCGGGATAGAGACGTTCTTTCTAATCACTGTAACTGTAAAGGAAATGGATTAATAATAGATCTTTATGGAAAATAAAACTGTTCTGCAGCTATTGCAACAACGAATATAGCTAGAATATAAATGGTTGAATAAAAATGTATTTCGACTCTAAATAATTTCGAGAAAATGACGACAAGTCTGCGTCTGCGTTGTGACTAACTCAGCAGTGGCGGAGAAAGGGTAAACTGTATTCTGCTCAATTTTCCCTGGCTGTAGTGAAAAGGGAATAGACTCGATGAGTTGTGTGGTACCCCACACACCGCTAGACGCATGTACGTATTGGAATATGGGTATAGAAATAAACTATAAACACTGTATAAAGTATAACTTGAATTTTATTCGAATTTTATATGTTTCAATTCACGTAGAGAGGCACGTCTTTACTGTACGAGAACTAGGACGCGAATGAAAATCGTTCCGAAAAACGAATGACGATCTCAGAAACATTTGAAGCTTGAGGGTCCCT
>CM052191.1:7722035-7792939 GCA_028455805.1 Lasioglossum figueresi
GGTGATTTAAGATTTTGAACAAACGAACATTTACATTTTTATTTATACAGATAGATAGATTTAGTTACTTACCCACTCTGTCCACTGTTCTCCTCTTTCCAAAATCAAGATGGTATAAAGAAATTTGCACTCACCTGAAACAAAAATAATACTAATTTTAGAAAATCTATCTATTCATTTCAAGGAATCTGTACGCGAACGTGAAAACGTTTCCAGACTGTCCTGAACAGTTCTATCTGTCGAAGGACCATGTACTACCAACACTTCGCACAATTAACTAGTCTATCGTTCGAAAACAACGTTCGTATAAATCGCGCTATGAATCGTCGTCGTGTCGCAAAAACACGCAACTTTAATTTATGTCCAGCCACTTCAAGCTTCGGGGGCAGCTCTATCAATCAGCTCGATCGACAGCGGACACATAGTAGCGGGCTTTTCGAACCGTCCGCAATCGTCCGAACAAAGCGACCTTCCGAGCTTCCGGTGTACATTTTTTACAATCAAACGCCTGTCCACTATAACGGGGACATCGCCATTTTTCATAGGACGATCGGACACGGTGCTACAGACCGGGGTTCCGCGAGGAGACGAAAATTTTTAGCAGTGTAGCCCCGTTCGCTTTAGCAGTGCTCCGGAATTCTCGATCGTTGCAATGTTCATAGATATAGTGAAATAGACGGGGTCGAGGTTCGACACTACGAATGGAAAAAAATTTTAATTCAGTAATTTTGGTCTCAGATTTTCAAACGTAGCGTCAATTGATTGCCGAGACTCTTCCGATTGAAACGAGTCCAGACACGACATAAATCGGTCCACTTTTATGGACTTCGTACATAGCAACTATACATACACTATACATTATACGCACTATACATTAAATTACGTCATTTACGTTGAGCGAATAAAACTAGTCCGATACGTGTCGTGTTTGGACTCGTTTTAATCAGGAGAATCTCGACGATTCATCGGTGCTACGTTTGAAAAGGCAAAATGAGAAAATATAACTAAAACATTTTTGAAGTACGTCGTCCAACTAATTTTATTCTCTTTCCTTGTCTACTGGGATAAGAATCCGCCGAGCTCGCGGAACCAAGCGTTCGGGGAAGCGTGGGGATGCACGATCCATTAATTAAATAAATTTGCATCATTTCCGTATAACAAATTTAGCAACTTTATGCGAGCTCTACTGTACCGCGTCGAGAACTCGCAAGGATTTCACGAAACTGCTCGATACGCGGGCTTCGCGAAGCCCGTTCGAGATGCTCGTCGATTGGACCGAGATGCAGGATCATGCTGCCCACGAGAATAGTCCTTCTCTGTCTATCTGACTGTCTGTGTTTCGCTGACATAAGACTCGCCTTAGCTCGAGACTGCCATGAACGCTCACGAGAACGCGCATTAGTCATCGCCGGAGAAAGCGAGCTGACGACCTGGTACCGGGCAAAAACGAGGATACCAGCACCGAGCTTATCGTCATCGACGGAAAATGGTGGCTAGGATCAGTCATCTTGCTCCCGGGATCGCGGCCGTGATCGATAGATCCACCGCGGGCCTCGATTTATTCCTGGATCCACGGGCACAGGCGACCTGACGCACTGATTTTGTCTTCTCGGTAAAGATTAGACCGGGATCTTAAATGAACATACATTTTCTCTTTTAACCCCTTGCCGTACCTTTTCTTTTACAGTTACAGCGATCGAGAACGTCTTTATGCAGAAAAATTTGGTAAAACGGAAAAGAAAATGTATATTCTTTGTACGGTTACATTTATTTTAACGCTTAAATATAACTTTATTTCATCTGAAATCAAACGCGTAACATTCAAATTTGTTAGACTTTGTTAAAAATCTTCGTCGCGAGTCCGACTCGTCAAAGTACGACGAGGGTTTCATCGTCTTGGATTGTAACAAAACGACAACTGGATGCGCAGAGGTAAAATTGAATTAAATTCAAAATTTTAAGATTCATAGCTGCAGAGCAGTTCGATTGCGTGAAAACAATTTTCAACTATAAATCGTGGAACAATTTTCTACTAAATCGTGGAACAATTTTCGAAGAAACGGTGCACTTGCACCGATAACCGGATGCACACGGTCGGCGCAGGGTCCGGATTCGCCGATTTCCGATCGGTGCGATGCCGGAACGTTCGAGCCCGTGGCCGTGCAAAAAGAAGAAACGACAACGGCCACGAAGAGCCGAAAGGAGTGGCGAGGAGAAGAGAGAGAGAGAAGGGAGGATAAGGACGAGGGGAGCAGCGGAGGAAAAGGAAAGAAAAGAAGCAAGGAGAGAGAGAGAGAGAGAGAGAGAGAGAGAGAGAGAGTGATAGAGAGAGCGAGAGAGAGGAGAAACGAAAAGGAGACAAGGCGCAAGAGAGTGGATCGGCGAGTTGGAACAAAGGGAACTCATAACCGCTATTCACCGACTGCTTCTCCAGGGCTGCGATCTGCCTCGGCTGATTATTCCGCGAACGGAGAACAGCAATTGGCCGGTCGGCTGGCCAGGGAACCATCCGAGCAGCCTAATGCCTGCTCTCGAGGAGAACCGAAGGGGCTTCTTCGATAATAATTGTTGCAACGTCGCCGTGCATCCTCGCCGGCCCACGACCCGGTGGGCGTGCGCTTCGATAACAGACCTCCGGATCGATTTCGCCGGTTGTCCTTTTTCCTTTTATTTTTTATTTTACTCGACCACGATCCATTCCATGAAGAATCCCGTAGGAAACCCTCGCTCGGATGCAATTCCGTGCAGTTTGCTCGGCCAATGGGAAAGCGAGATCGCAATGGCCGATCGAGCGATCACGTGTCCGTGCACCTTTGCGATCCTCGAGTTGCGCCATTGATTAGTCAAATCATTTTCTTTCAGTTCGAGGATTGGCTCGAGGCAGAGGCAATTTCATTCAAAGGTTTCAGATTAACCTCTTGTCCTACGATTTATTTTACGGTTTCAGCGATTAGAACTTTTCTTGTAGCTCGTAATTTCCGTAAAAAACGAGAAAATTTATGAATCATTGTTTGCCTGCATGTTCTCCGATAACTATACAGTAACAAAACAAAAAAAAAGAATTTCATCTCGGTTTAAAGGAAATTAATAACGTAGATATGCATTAGACTCTGTTCAGAATCTTTGTCACGAGTCTGACACGATATTGTGGGGCAAGGGGTTAAATCATTTCCACTGACGCTGCACGAACATTTTTCGCATTTTTGCATTTTTATCGGATTACAGTCATTCGACAAAGAAACAGACGTCTGTGTAGCTTCCGGGACCCGGCGACGAGTGCAGGTGATTTTTATTTCGCATAAAAGTCCGCAGTCTAATAATGAGTAAAGCCTGGCGGAACGGAGAACGTCGAGCGGAGGGTTATACGCGGTGAATTATCGCCGGAGGATCTCCCGCGTGTAGGATAATATTTTGTTAAGGTAGGACGGAAGGAAATCCCTCGAGGAGAGTTTCCCAACGCGTGAAATTGTCGACACGATGGCGCGTGAACCGGTGCCCACCTACGGGCACCTCGCCTCCTACAGGAAACGGCATATTCCGTCCGGGACATCCGGTCACGCTTTTTATAGACAGGTGGTTATCCCCCTCTTCGGCTAACACACCTACGCGGAACGAACTTTCGACTTGGCTCGACTCGTCTGGTCTGGTCTCGAGTCGTCTCGTCTCGGCGAATCGGCGATTCTCTATGGGAAACCGTGACCGGTTGCCTCTGGCTTGAACCATCGATGCAGTTTGCGGTTCGTAAAACTGCATTCGCTAACCTGAAATTTCACCTAGCCCTTCGAGAACGTTCGCCGAACGTCCATATACAGGGCGGTTCACGCAACTTGCACACCTAAGTACAGTAAAGTCGATATTACTGTCCTCCGTTTACACCAGGTTCTATGTTCAGTGCCTATTCGCTCCACCGGCTGGATCGATCTCGGCTCGGATATATCGGTGTAAACACCACACATTCATTCGAACGAATCGAAATGTTCAAACTTCTTAATTTTAATTATTTTTTTCATGAAATTTCGCCATCGTATTTTTGGCATTTTTCTGATTAATATAAGATCAAACACGATATAACTCCAATTGTATTTAGTGGTTAAATCGACGATTCAAGTTTCGGTCGCAAGGAAGGACAGCGTATGGGAAGAAAGAGACACTCATTCTGTCCTTCTCTATGTTCGGCTTCTCCTTTGAATTTCATTGTCCTTCTCCATGTTCGGACTCTCCTTTGAAGTAACAAAAATACGATCATACACACCAACCTTACTGTCCACCATAAATACGGCTGTTGGACAGTAATATCGACTTTACTGTAATACTTCCAAAGTATGCGTTGCATCGTCTGAAGGGGTACATTATGTACATAGTGTATTTATTTTTTTACAGGTGGTAGCGTTTCGGAGATTTGAAGGTCGACTTTGTTTTTTAAAATGAAATACTATATTTTTTATACCAAAATATGGAGGAACGTCGAATTCTGAGTAAAAAAGTATTGACCTTCGTTAGCCCTAAACCTAATAATTAAGGAGTAATTTCACTTTATTTCCTGAAAATTTTCTTCGCGTAATATCGAGTTAGAAATTCAACCTTATCACAGATTTCCGCAGGACAGCGGGATGTTTGTGTGACAATGTTTATAAACACGACAATGTTTATAAACACGACAATGTTTATAAACACGACAATGTTTATAAACACGACAACGTCTATCATGATGTCCTGCGAAAATCTGCGATAAGGTTGAATTTCTAACTTGATATTACGCGAAGAAAATGTTCAGGAAGTAAAGTGAAATTACTCGTTGATTATTGTATTAGTTTTAGTGCTAACGAAGGTCGATACTTTTTTTACTCAGAATTCGACATTCTTCCATATTTTGGTATAAAAATATAGTATTTCGTTAAAAAAAAAACAAAGTCGACCTTGAAATCTCCGAAACACTTCCATCTGTAAAAAAATAAATACACTACATGATGTATCCCTTTGGATGATGCAACTTTTGTATAAAAAAGTTTTTCGTGCAACGCTAACTTTGGAAGTTATACAGGTGTGCAAGTTGCGTGAACCACCCTGTATGTTTTATGACGTCAACGATGTTACCGGATGTTCAGGCTTTTCGATATTTTATTCCGATAAAACAGCAACCTCGAAGTAACATCTTTCTTTTTAAATTTCACTAAACTTTCATTAAATCGTTATTTTATTCAGATTTTTGATCGATATATTTCCCTGCGGTTGCATTTCTACGAATTTCGCAAATTTGCGAATATCGTGAATACATGAAAACCTATGTTTACTCGCCAGCCATGAAAGCGATCCATCGATATCGATTTCGAGATAATTAATATCCAGATTTATTTACGATCTGGAATTGCATCGTACGGAAGCAGTTCGAAGTTTGAACAACTAATATTAAAACGTAGAATCAGCAAATAAAATCTCCTGAACCATAAAAGGTTGAAATTGAGCCTGGACATTGCGAGAAATGAATTCTTCGCTTCGTAAATCTTTAGCAAAGCTCTATTAACCTTTCGCCTCTATCACGTTCTCAATTTTGCTTATACTGTATGGCACCTGCTCGTAGGTACATAAATCGCAAAACTGCACCGAAGATTTGACAAATTAATAACGCGTTTTCAACGTTCGGACCAATAAGTATTCAAATGAGATTCAGCGGGGCTCTGATTATGCTTCCGACTGACTCGAGGTCTCGACAGGTTAAATAAATATCTATTAGACTCCAGTATCCGCGGACAGGTTCATAAATATCTCCATTTGCATAAACGTTGAACACGACGGGTCAAATTAAATAGTCGGCGGGTCATGCGCGAGTAAGTTACCAACAGCTGACAAAAAGTCAAACTGGGAGCCATCTTGACGATCGACGGGCTCAATGAGTCCCCTAATTGATTGGCTGTAAAAATCTCGCAGTCCCACAGCAGTAATAAACACTATGCAACGATTGTGAAACAAGTAAAATTCGTAAATTTTTTCACCTAAATCGCACAATCAAAATTTTACTCCTACACGATCTAAGAAAATTGCTGATCTACATTTTTCAAGTTGGCAAGTACGAAATTAAAATAGCTCTGAAAAATCGAACTGCACTTCAATTTTCATTATCGATTCACAAAATATTCAAATTTCGAAGAAAAATTTTCCAAAATATAGAACAAATATCGATCTGCACACATTTCGTTTTATTAACGAGGCAGTTTCCAACGATTATTTATCCCGGGAGATAATTAAACCGGTTGGAGAGCGGGTCTCATCGAAAATGCATAGGATTAAATACTCTGACATCTCGATTGAATTTAACGCGGACCGTTTCGCCTGTAATAAACAATTCTATTAGATCAGATGGAGTTATGATCGCGGAAGTAGAAATGCGAGAACGCGGAGGTATAAGGGTGACTAGGATAGGAGAGATAGAGGCAAGAGAAAATGGAGGATTTACAATAGCATCCGGAGCCATGTGAAAACAAAAATAGGGCAGTAAATAATGTAGAATGAATAGGGCGGATAAAAATAAATTACCGGAGGCAAGGGACAAGGAGAAAGGAGAGAAAAGAGATAGGAGACGGCAAATAAGCTTTTACCTTTCTCGTAGTAGCCGCCGCCCGTCGTCGTCGGTCGAAATTCGATTCCTCGTTGCGAAACGCGGGTGCGGTTCTATTTTCGAGCGCGGCGGATCAATCGGATGCATTTTGCTTACGATTCATCGCATACGCGGGATAAAAAAATATATATATATGATTAATTGATTCTTGAATCGGTGATTATCGCCGGCTTTTATACATCGGGCGGTTTCCAATTCACCGATCCTTTTTCACCGAGTAACTGTCCGCGATTGTTCGTCGGCTCGGTGTAATGCGAGTTACACGATAACAACGGTGCGCTTTTGTTTATCTTGAAATGCCAGCATTGATACACGAAAATGAGCGAAGAGGAGAGCGCGCCGATATTAAAAGATTCGACAGATTACGCCCGCGCCAGTGGTAATTAGATTGTGGATATTGTGGATTTTGTGCATTTATGGCAGAAATCATTTAATGTTACCGGCACATTGTTTACGACCTATTGAAATTATTCAACAAATTTTCTCGGCCCAACATTATACGAATTGAATCGTCTGTAAAAATATTGGAAAAAAATTTCCCACGACTGAAACCACCGCAGATTTGAAGACCGAAGCTTCCCCTTTACAACGAGATCTTAAAAATTGATCCACGATTTTTATTGATCGACTTATTAAGATTTAAATGGAGAAGCGTACCGCCAACTAGACGAGCGCTCCGCACGCTTGAACTTGTTCCCAGTTTTTGTTACATAAAAGGAATCGATAGAATCGTAGACCAATTTTCAAGATCTCGTTGCGAAGAGAAAGCTTCAATCTTCGAATCGGTGGACGATTCGAACGGAACAAAATTCTTTTAATGTTTGTACAGGCGATTGAATTTGGACCGCGCTCGATCAAAAAAGGGTCTCCAGATTTTCACTTGCTCTATCAAGCGAAAATATCTTGGAAGAAAATAAATATTGATATGCAAAAGTAGAGACTTCGAGCTTTAAAATAAGTTCAGGTTTGCGATTGTGCTATTATTTCTCACGGATTTATCGCGGGTCGAATGTAAAAATGCGAATAAAAATCTGCGGACTGTATGTACGATAGTCGCTATTATCTGACCTATGTCGTCCTCGTGACAGTAAAATAGCTCTCGGCAGACCATTAAATCGGAGAGACGTCCATCTTCGGAGGGTTAATAGGGAACGAAGATCGGTGGTCGGCCACGAGAGCTCGAATCTCGTTGGATGTTCATTGAATTCGAATTTATGGTCGTCGGGGCTGTCGGGTCGCCGCGCATCGATCCGTGCACACGCACGATGCTCTCCGATATTTATATATTTAATTTCAGCTGCATTGAAAACCGAGCGGCCCCGATCGAAATAAAACCGACCCGCGCGAGAGAAACGGTAATGCGACTGGATAAATATCGCAAATTGCCGATTCACTCGCTTTGACGGCCGTGTTTACGCAGTTAGAGGGGCACGGCGCAAATGAGCCGAGCGTATTACGCACGTTAAACAATATCATCGAATTTGCGGCTGGTCGACGGCCCGTGACAAACGGGATGCGATGGACTCGCTCGAAAAATTACAGCCTCGCGATGGACCGCGACAAACTGCCCCTCAACTCGATCCCTCGATCGTTCGTTTCGAGATTTTCTGGGCTGACACCCATGTGAAAATCACATCGGTCTGTTCAGGAACCGGCCAAGCCCTCACCAGCGAGTATTATCGATAAGAATAATGCACTGTGTAGAAAATAATTGAGACCCGTTTTCGTCTCTTCAAAATGTTTTCGGTTGAAATCTTACTTGCACGGTAAAGTAGAGATCGTAACGACTGTCTACGGATTTTTCTGATTTTTCAAAACAACCAGAAATCAAGTCTAGGAATAAAGGACCACGTTCATGAAATATCATATTGTCGACGGATCGTTCCTGTCCACGGAATAAAAGAATCAAATATGTATACAATTTCGTAATATAATTTGATGCTTTCTAGTTATCACTGTTCGTTATAATAAGGGAAACCCAGACTACAATATATTAATAAAAGTAACATGATAGCGAATTTGAGAATTTCATCAAACGTTAACAATGAATGGCCGTTGTTGAAATTTTTTTTATACAATTCGCCCAATATTGAAGCTTTTTGGCAAAAATATTACAACGAGAAAAACGCCAATCGCAAAGTTTAAAAAAAAATCATCAAAGCTGCAGTCGTTTCAGGCACAGGCCTGAAAAAACCCGAAGCTTTGTCAAACTGAAAGAATTTATAAAACCTGCATCAACGAAAGGATACAAAAGTACCTCGTTTAAAAAATGTAACCGATTCTGCCGCATACAAGGACGTATAAAAAGATAAAAATTTATACCTATTTGATAACACCGGTAAAAGTTAGTTACATCTTCGACTCGCCAGGTGCAAACAGGAAATTTCTTCGATATCAGACCTATGACGGGTGTCGCGCAACTGCCTGTTGCTTCTGCAAATTTTTTCGCGATGCGAGAACGGGCATGACACGCAACGACACGTGACAGTCGCAGTTTTCTACGTTGAAATGGCGTGCAGGCGACGCGCGAAATGGTCGCCGCAGGTGGTGAGGAGACAGTCTTACCGATCGCGAATCGTTTAAAACTATTTTAGGTTGAGCGTCCTTAATTATTTCCGCGACGAATCTCAGAGCTGATGAAATGGGAACGCGGGTCTTACGATATTCGAAAAGGTTTCTATTTAAATCATATTGATAGACGTGTGGACACGTTTGCGAGGATCAATAACATATTTGCGAGTCAATTGATCAAATCTAGAAATTAAATACGAGCCCATTCTGTCCATCATCGATCCCGCCTGCTGTCGAAAGTCTCGGCACAGTTTCTGATAAAACCATTCTCATTAACGAATATAATTTTATATTTTAAAAAATATATTTCTTCGGGTATATATATATTATTTAAAAATGGCTAAAAATTTGGACAGACATATTCTTGTAATTTTCTTGTAATTTTTTTGTAGAAAGTAATGAAAAATATTGAGTGACTTTTAGTACACCGCAAACCCAGCGTTAAAGACCCGCTTCTTCCGCGAAGGCGCAGATCATTCGGGAATGTAAATTCGGTATCTCAAGACGTGTATTATCAAGGAGATATAATCGCAGTTAAATTACGCGGAGGCAGGAATAAATTCGCAGGCTGTCGTGCTTCGTGAGACGACGTTCGTGCAATTTTTAACGCGTCGCAGAGGGAAAGCAACTTCCTCGCGACTCGTAAAGGAAATCGTCTTTTTCCACGTTTTATCGATACTCTTTTCTCTTACCGGGGGAACGTTCCATTTTACTAATGGCGACCCGGGCGAGAGAAAGAGAGGGTAGGGGGAGGTAGGTGTAAATTAATAACGAGCTCGATTCCACGCTCGAGCGACGCGGCAATTAACTTTCGCCCGGCGAAAGGGACTTCTTTCCCCGGCGTGTCGTCATCCGGTCGTTCGTTAATCGTTCCCCGGGAACGATTCGCTCGCTTTTCCGATCGAACGACGGATTTCCGACCGTTTTCTGCCGAGAGAATCTGCGAAACGACTGGGGAAGCCTCTCCACCGATTCCTGAATGAAATTTCGAGTCGCCATTGTCCCCTCGAGAATCTTTTTGCAATGGAAAATGACGCGGGGACAAAGGCAGTTGAATAATCCACCAGTTAAGCTTCGTCAATCTGTACCATTGCTGACGAGATCTAGGAATTCATGTTGTAACCAGACTGCGGATTTTATTATCAAAACGATTAAGTGAATTCAACCCTTCGCGAACAATGGTCGTTTTCTTGAATTTCTTTCTTCTCAATATTTACTTTTCCCATTAATGCTTTAAACCAGAATTATACCAGAATGATTCCAGAATTTTTTAAAATCCAGATTCAGAAATGAAAGGGTCGCAAAATCTGCTAAAGGATTCTCCAATATCCCAGCAACACTGTAAATGCATACGGATGCTCGCCAGCGCCTAAAGAAAGACAGTATAATGGCGAAACTCGGAAACAAGGCTGCGAACGAAGGGGGGTTGAGAGGATCGCGATCCGCATTACAAATTCCCGATCGGACCGCTTTTTCTCCAGTGTCCAGGCGGCCCGACGCAGCCCCCTTTGTCCCCCGATCAGTCAAACGATCTGTCTTTATCCCGGGCAAGTTCGGGACAAGAGATGCGGAGCGGTTTCGGGCTCGTCCGAGCGAAAACGAGGTAGGAAGGAAGGAAGGAAGGAAGCGAGCACGTGGTGGGTGGAATCGTGGGTGGGTGGAATCGTGGGTGGATGGAGTATACCATTGTGAACGGTCATTGTATCGTGGGAGGGGTGGGAGGGGTGGGAGAGCCGGGAGGAGCACGAAAAGTCCGAGTTCGAGGAAAAGCTTTCGAGAATCGGACGAGTGGGTCGTAAATCGCGGAAAAGGGAGAAGCTGGAGAGGAGGTCGGCCTCTCTCGAAATAAACGAGCTCTCGACGAAGCCCCCCACCATCACCGTCGGTTTCTAAGGATTTCCAGGGGTCCTGTGGACGCGCGCGAATCGTTCGCAGTGAACCGGGATCCTCGCTAAGTATGATATACTGGTCGCGTGCCCCGGCTTTCCCGTTCTGCGAAATCCGATCCCGTCGAGATCACCTCTCGACGCTTCCCGGTAACTTTCTTTGTCATCTCGCGTGCCCCAAAAACGGATCTGGAAGACGGGGTACGGGTAAGGGGGGCTCGTAAACATGTTCGTAAAAAAATCTCATCGCGGTGGAAACAAGAGAGGACTAACGCTGCGAGGGATACAGAGAAGTTGACGAGTGTCTATCGTTCGAGCTCGACGGGGTTCGTCCACGTGGATTATGGGACCATTGGACACATCAGGGGGATGGCGGGCTACGGGAAAACTTGTATCGAGGAGGGACGTTCCGGCAGGCTTAACTTTCCTCGTTTCGCGCGAGACAAAGAATCCCCCGTCGAGTTTAAGTTAAACTCGCTATCAACCGGCAGGAAAGTTTCCAACGGCAGCTCTCTCGGTTAGAGGATGGCACGAGAGAAAGAGGGAAAGAGAGAAGGAGAGAGAGAAGGAGAGACAGTCTCGAAACGTTTCGATGCAGACTCGAGAGGAGAAGAGACCCCGTGCAAAAACTCACCGTAAGACCGGTTCGCGGGGAACGTCTCGCGATCCTCTAACTATCTGCTCATTCCATAAGTAATGTCGTTTATTGACGCTGCCAGGGAGCTGCGCGAAACGATGCTAGCGTTTATCTCTAATCGCACGGCTTTTTTTGCTAATGGATTCCCTCGGATCGTTTGTCAGTTTAGGCGGTTTTTTGGGACGATGTTTGCCGACCAAAGTGGAGACGTGGATCGTGGAAAGCAGAGTCGTCGGATCAGGGGAGTCGACTCGAACCGAGGGGAATACGGTTACCCTCTCTCTGCCAATTAAAAGCGCATAAAAATGTACATAAACATGGTAATACCGTTCGGGGAAATAAATCGTCGGAAAACGATGTTGCCCAAGGGATGGTCGGCTACGGTGTTCGCGGAAATGAGCAGAATAATCGCGCTCGAGGAATTCAAGCCGTTTCGCCGACGAATTCCACAATTTCTTGGTCGGATATTTTTTCCTTCGGCCATCTCTCGCCGCGAGAAGAGCTCAGGGATTATCGGGAAGGACTCGAGAGACCACTTCTTTCAGGATGTAAAGGCCGTGCTCCGGGCTACCATGCTCTCGTCATTACATCGAGATACGCGGCGAGGGTGGCCGCCGCCGGAACGATAACGCGAGCTCCATTAAAACCGGACATTCTCGGGCTGCTTTCTTTTCCGTCGGCTCAACGACCCGAACACCTCTATGGAAAAAGCGGATACCTTGGTACGCGTCGAGATTCGAACAATTAAATCGCGAGACGGAGAAAAATAGGAATAGCCTCGAAGCGATCGAATGTTATCTGACACCGTCGCGAGGAAACATAGTTCGATTTCATCTGTTATCGCACCTCGCGTATCGAGTCTCGAAACCCGACGTTCCTTCCACGTTTCCGGTCAGCCGCGCAAGACAGCCTGCATTTAACCGAGTTAGTCCTCCGCCTTCGGGGGTGGCTCACCCCCGCCGTAAAAGTTTCCTCCGTCGATGTAAACGACTTACAAGAGAGGCGGCGGAGCCCCGGATCGCGTTTAAGGCTGGCCCGGTAACGATGTTTACGAGACGAAACTTTCCTTCCGTGACGGAAATTGGATTATTTTGCAGCGGAGCCTTTTTATTCCGCTAATGAAACAACCCCTTTTCCCCTCACCCCATTCCGTAGCCAACATTATTAACCCTTCGGCCGGCGGAGTCTCGTATTTTCGCGGCGACGAATTCCGAGCGCATACGCTTAATTTTATTTGAATTCCGCCTAATCGAGTCCGAGAACGAACACGCGCGACTTCCCTTCGGGCTAATAATTGGACTGCGGCTTCGGCGGGTCTCTGCGACACTGGTGTCCTACTAGAACCGAGCTCCTGAATCTCGAAAAGTTCTTTGCTTCCCGCTATCTCGAACTTTGAAATTTCGCGAGCAAAGGACGATCGACGAGCGAGGTGTCGAACGGCATTTTTGTCGGGAGAGACCGGTCCGATCGATCACGGTTTTCGCAGTGCAAATCCGTGGGGGATTCCACGGAGAACAATCCTGATACTCGACGCTGGCGGACATCTTTACGGAGCGCGCTGGGGGATAAAGGGAGTCGTAAAGAGCAGAAACGGACGACCGGATGCAAAACGTGCGGAGACATCTGCGGTAATCCTCCGGGGATTCGGGCTCCTCAGCGATCCCTTGCGGCTAACTTGGATGCTGATTCAACCATCGCCGTTCCTGGACATTAATTAAACTGGCCGCTTTCTTACTCTCGATTTCGCCATTCTCGACAAGAGCGGTCCCCCCGTTCTGGACTCGGTTTTCCTACGAATTCTGAAGCTCTACCACATCTCTGGATCCTCGAATCTTCCAATTCTTCGACTCCCAATATTTGAATTTCCCAGATTCTGGAATTTTCCTATTTTTAGACACCCTGTACTCTAATTCTCCAGATTCTTAGATTTTCAATTTCGTTAAGATATTTAGGTTTCTAGGTCCAGAGATTTCCGAATCCCGCAAGTTGGAGGTTTCTAGATTTCTGGATCGATGAGTCCCTCGATTCCTAAGTCCCCAGGCTCCCAGATCCTTACATTCCTAGACCACTAAACTCCCAGATTCCTATACTCCTAATCCCCTAAAACCCTAGATTTCTAGGTCTCCGAGTCCAATGGAATTATTCTAGATCGGAAGAAATGTTCAATTGTCAAGCTAAAATAGCTCCGACCGGAAGTGGTTAAATATACAGAAAAATCGATGGTGATACATTTTTAGAAAATCCGTCGAAACAGCTACACAGAAAACGGCGGTGGAAATAGTGTAAAATCTGGGGTCACGAAGGTGCAAATAGAAAATTGCATTATTAGATATCGACTTGCCTAATGACAGCAGGTCACGAAATCCGAGCATCAGGGGCGGCTGCCGAACGAAACGAAGAGAAAGATTCGGCACGCGGTGGGCGAGTTTCTCACGATCCCGAGACGCTGCGAAAGAAATCGAAAAGCCCGTACCTTTTTCTGTGCTGCGGGGCCCGAGACATTCTTGGGCCGCGTTTTACCTGGCTCTCGAAAGACGCGGAGAGGGGCCCGCGTTTTCGGCAGGAACCCGGAGGGAGCACGGTCGGTGGCGAAAAACGAACAGAACGAGCCGGGAACAACGAACCGAGAAGAGCCGAGGTGAAAGAGAGAACGAGTAAGAGGTGGAGAAGGAGGAGGAGTAGGATCGGAAGGGAGATCGAGAAAGAAGAGGGCGAACGAGTGGAGGATAATAAGCGGCTCGCGAGCTATTCTCATTTCAGCTACGCGTGAGAGCTCTAGACACGTGTGAACAGCGCGCTTTCATCCTCGAGACTTTCTTCGGGGGAGTCGGCACGAGTTTTCGAGGCGAAAAACCTCGAAAGCTGCGACGATACTCGTCTCGGACCGACCGACCGGTCGTCGACAGTTCCGGGAATTGTTATTCGCGTGTCTCGAGACCGGCTGGGACCAATTGCACGCTCGCGAAACGCTTCGGAGTACATAAACCCGAGAAAAATTTGAGTTCTGCTGTTCCTGGCACTGTGCTTTCTTCCTTTTTTCTCGATACATCGATCTTTTAACTCGTCGACTGCTAACAATCACCTCCAAAAGTTTACAAAATGAAAAAAATATTGTTTTGTAATATTTCTTTTTCCTTATCAAGTACATTGCAACAATTGCAGAAAACTTTAGCGCATCTATTCCGTTCACGAGTATTCTTATAACCAGACTGCGGGTCTTTATGCAAAACGAAAATTGTCTGCATCGAGCCAAAGGAACCAAATAAAAAATTCTTTCTTCTCTCAATTATCTTATTCAGCTGAAACTAATACGTCGATGTCGTTGAATCTTTTTAATATGCCCGCTGCTTCAAATTGTACGTTTCTATTTTTCTCGTAAATGCATAAAATCCACGGTCTACTTATAAAATTGTCTGCATCGATTACAAGCCAAAGAAAACAAATAAAAAAATTCTTTCTTCTCTCAATTATCTTATTCAGCTGAAACTAATACGTCGATGTCGTTGAATCTTTTTAATATGCCCGCTGCTTCAAATTGTACGTTTCTATTTTTCTCGTAAATGCATAAAATCCGCGGTCTACTTACTAACTATGAAAATGCATTTGAAAGCTGCACACACGAAATTCGAGGTACTCTCAAAGGGAAACACAAAAGAGTACTCTCGAGAGCAACTATCGACGGAAACTCTTGGATGGACGCGTACCTTAATACGTGATTAAAAAAAATAAAGAAACTAGAAATTACTTTATAAAACAAGTAGCATAGCTGCGCCGATTCGGTGATTACGCATTATGCGATTCGTGTAAAGTTTAATTACGAGTGGCAGCACCGGTTCTCACGTCTACGAAGAAGTTCGCGCGGAACCATCGCGATTATTTCGCGGTTATCCACTACTGTTCACGGTAGGCGGAAGCGTCGCGTCGGTGGGCTTCCACGCGAGGGAAAACTTTCGAAAACTTGCGGAAAATCCCGCGAGACGCGGGCTTAGAGGGCTCGGCACCGGTCGAGGATCCACTCGCCCATGAAAGTCAACTACCTTCTGGAATATACCGAATAGTAATGATTCCAAAGTCGCAGGGAACACACCAAGTTATACACCGGTGTACTAAGACGTCGGGGTCGTCAACCCCGCGCCGCCACTGGCTAATTATCGCATTAATATTCCACGAATTAAGCGGCGATGTCGACGTCTGCAATTAAGCAAAAAAAGTTGCGTTCAACTCCGAGAAGTACACCGTCTTCAGAAAGTTTCTGGCCACTTCGAAAGATACGCGAGATAGAACGTTGTTGCATAAAGCAGAGTTATGCTATTCGGTTTTCTTTACGGTGTATTCGCTTTTCTTTTTGCCACCTGTTCTGCTCTCTTATGGTACTCTGCTTGAAAGCCTGTTTATGTCCGCTGCGAGCTGCATAGGTGCACCGATTGCCCTGCAGTCGGACAAACATTTTTCAACGGAGCGCATTGCGATATCGATGTTTATGCAAAATATCAAATAATAAATAATACAAGAATATACAAGTTTTAATAATAAAAAGTAATACAAGAATTGAAAATGGCAAAGTTTATCGTGACAATAATTTTTCTAACCCTTTCACACCTTGTAGATCTTAGTAAATTTGGTTTATTCGAGTACGGCAAGAAGAATTTTTCGGTGAAAAATCACTGTTACGAGATTTGCGGTCCGGATTTGTCGCAGACATCTCAGAAATTCAGCTGCTGTTCGCTGGAGCAGCTGTTCGCGAATTTTCGCGAATTCGCCGCACGAATCAGGAGAGACTGTTTTTCTAGAGCGAAGAACCAGTCGGTCCGAGCGTCGGATTCGCTCGCTCGGGGGACCCCGTCGAAAAAGAAGCTGAAGCAGACGGAATAAGTGGCTCGGAGGGCACGAATTACCTTTCGGGCCCGCCGCCGAGAGGTACGGGCTTCATGCGCGAGAAGAAACCTTTCGGAATCGAAAGAGGAACGCGTATGTTCGTTCCGACGCGGCTTCTTTCGAGGCTCGGGGGCAATTCCGCCTGGTTTTCGAGGCAATCGGGCGGAATCGCGAGCGAGCTTCTGGTTCCTCTAGAGATCTCCAGACGTGTTCATAACTCCATGATCTCGAAAACTCCGTTCTCGTGCCATCAACATTTTTTTTAATATCAAAGTACGAGTTTACGAACCCTGGATGATTCGCCTCGAGCACAGCGTCCCAGAAATTTCCTGGTTCCTCTAGAGATCTCCAGACGTGTTCATAACTCCATGATCTCGAGAACTCCGTTCTCGTGCCATCAACATTTTTTTTAATATCAAAGTACGAGTTTACGAACCCTGGATGATTCGCCTCGAGCACAGCGTCCCAGAAATTTGATCGCTGGATGATTATAGAGAATTGTATACGCCACAAATGCTCAGAATGCACAACTGTGACAATTGCAGACAATTTCAGAGGCAACTGCAGGCTGGTAGAGCCAGTAGTACGGCGCGTATTGCGAACTATGGCTCCAATAGTTTGTAATTGAACGACTGGCGAAGGTAAGAACAAGGATCCTGCGAATCCTGCGAATCGTGCAGCTACAGATGGAGAATCCATCGGAGCTTCGAGTTTAGCCAGCCGTAGGAGATTAATGATGGCGGTGTGCGTCGAAAGGCGCGAAGGATCAACAATCTATAGATCGCCTAGGACACCTTGAACCCACAAAGTGCTTGATCCCTACATTTTTCTTCGTTCTAGGGAGGCGTTCGTTCATCGAGCAGAGTCGATAACTTGTTCCTAATGATGATCCACGGTGCGAGGTGTGAACCTAAAGCGACTCGATCGATCGATCGATACCATTAAAGGATCACAGAATGCTCGGGCGTTTGCATTCGGTCGGAAAGCTGATACACTGGCCAAAGGATCCATAGATACGTGTTTGCGGCCGGATTAATGTCGTTCAGGGCTTAACGTGGCTCTGTCTGACGCGATACCGCGGAGACAACAGGTGCTAATAATAGCTGGGGGAACGTGGCGTTCACTTAACGCCGCCGGTTGTCACGGTTTACTTCGACCGACCTCATAATCAACGGCTTAATTAAACGACTCAGGGTAATCGGGACCGGCGCTGCCAAACGCGAGAAGCAACGCAAACTGGGCCACGATCGAGTCCGCTTTGTGAACTTCGAGCTTGATTACGGGGTCACGGGATTACTCGGCTCCTAGACTCCGAGTGCCGTTCCGAGGTTTCTAGGTCTCCTGCGACGTTGGAGCTCTTGGATCCCTGGATTTTACACTTCTGGACTCCTAGATCCCCGAATCAGAATAAACCGAGGTTTTTAGGTCTCCAGATTCATAGACTTCTGGATTTATAAACTCCCAAGTTCTTAAACTTCTACATCGCTGGATCCTCGGACCCTAGTTTTTAATTACCTAGATTCTTAGATTTCTAGATACCTAGATTCTGTACCCTTAACAGGGAAGAAATTTCCTCCCTGACCTTAAACCCTGGATCGTTAGATTCCTAAATCCTTGACATCTAGGTCCCTAGATCTCTATGCCCTCAGACTCCCAGTCCCCTAGAATCTAAAGTCACCTAGATTCTCGGACCCCTACATCTTCGAATCTCCATTTTCCGAAATTCTGGGACCCCTAAGTATCCGAGTCCCTCTGTTCTCCGACCCCAGACCTCGTACTTCTTCATCCCTTTGAGTTTCAGCTATTAGCTTCGTAACTCCTCAACCTCTTACCTTCCCACCTTCGTAGACACCTAAAATCTCATGTTCCTATCTCTCCAAGTTCTTACATTCTCAGGTTAAATCGAGGTTTCCCGGCAATCTTCGTGCACTCATCAGCTCCATAAATCAACAGCACGTAGCGGGGCACGAAACTTCCATCATCGCGATAGAATTCGGAGGCGAACGTTTTTAATTAACGCCGCGACTGCGCTTCCCTCGGCCATTGTTCGCGGAAGTTTGGTTCGGATCAGGCACGGAATCGCAGCGTTAAGAGATTGAAAAAGCAGAGGCGGATGCGTCGATCTCGGTTCGCCAGGAATTGCAACCGAAACTCTTCATCGGTGTTGATGCGCTTGCAATTTTACGCTCGCGAAATTTCGGCTGTTTCACGGCCCGAATCCGCCTAAACGCCGTTTCATCCGTTTCCGAACTCCGGCGAGACTCGAGGACGTGGGAAACGCACCGAAATCGGAATGTGAACGAGAAACCCATTGAAAAGGTTCGTTAACCACCGCGCCCAGCTTTCTCGAAGGATCCCAGAAACCGTACCGGTACAAAGCGACTCCGGGCTGCAAGTTCGAGCTGGCACGGTGGCTGCGAGACACACGAGCACTTTGGGGATAATTATCCCCCGCGTTTAGGATCCACGTTCTTTTTGCACGGAACCTCGTTACGGCCGCTTTGAAACCCCCGTAATAATTCGAACAAACGCTGCATGATTTTTAGCAAATTTGGCAGATTTATTGTGGAGATATAAATGTGGTCTACATTTTATTTTATCTACGGACACTGAAGTTTCAGGGTCGAGATAATCCTCTGGAGATTAATAGCCCTCGTTTCGGAGGCCGGTCGAGATAAGAATGTACGTAGCTCGAGCTACAAAGTTACATGGTTATTCGCGTGTAGTCAAATAGCGAACATGTTATCCCTCGCAATTTATAGATGGCTTGTTGTGTAACCAAATGTCAAACCTCCTGAAATTACTGTAATATCGTGTCAGACTCGTCACGAAGATTTCGAATAGGTTCTACTAAATATGTTATTCATTTCAATTATATATTCAGTAATGTCCACATTACTGTCCAACAGCCGTATTTATGGTGGACAGTAAGGTTGGTGTCTATGATCGTATTTTTGTTACTTCAAAGGAGAGTCCGAACATAGAGAAGGACAATGAAATTCAAAGAAGAAGCCGAACATAGAGGACAGAATGAAATTCAAAGGAGAAGCCGAACATAGAGAAGGACAGAATGAAATTCAGAGGAGAGTCCGAACACAGAGAAGGACAGAATGAGTGTCTCTTTCTTTCCCATACGCTGTCCTTCCGTGCGACCGAAACTTGAATCGTCGATTTAACAACTAAATACAATTGGAATTATATCGTGTTTGGTCTTATATTAATCAGAAAAATGCCAGAAGCACGATAGTGAAATTTCATTTAAAAAATAATGAAAATTAAGAAAGATGAAAATTTCGATTCATTCGAGTCAATGTGTGGTGTTTACACCGATATACCCGAGTCGAGTAGGCACTGGACTTAGAACCCGATGTTGACTCTGGACAGTAAACCCGACTTTACTGTAATTCTTCTTAAACCATATATTAAATATACTTATTCTAATTAAGATACGTAGTCAGTCTTTTCTACAGGTAGTCAAGGTGTTACACAAGCTCTTGCCGAGTACTAAGTAAAAATTGGAAAGTTGAAAAATAAGGAGCAGCAGCATCTTACATCGAGAACCACTCCGCAGATCGGCGTACACGCGTGTTCAGGTTCACGGTATATACCATAGAATCTGGTGTAAACAGAGGAGACAGTAATATCGACTTTACCGTAGTGTGCAAGAATTATAAAGAAATTATAAAGAGAAATTGAAAGAAATGGTAACGATTAATATAATTAGCGAAAGACGTAAATATCGACTCAGCTTGCGCGTTGCAAACGCAGAATGTTTATCCCGCACAGAAGGCCGCGGTCGAATAGCGTGCAATAACCGTAGAGAATCCTCGATGCAGTAATATGGAGCGGTCGATCCGGGCGAGGCAAAGAGGAGGAGGGTTGTGAAATTATTAATAAGGTCTAATATAATAGCCGTCGCGAGAATAAAGCCGTGCAGGCAATAAATAGGTGAATCTGAATAATGGACGAGACAGGGATCGGAGCTGGGTTCAGCGTCGGTTGACAAGTTCTTGGTCGAACGGGGGCAACGAACGAGGTTCAGACCGCTGGAAAACATGTCCTCCGAAGGCGTAGGTGGATAGACGTTCATTCACATGCGCCGAAACGCCCATCGTACGTTTCTGCATCGCGCTCGGACAAAGGGGATCGCGATTATGCACTCGTCACGTACTCGTCGCGCCGGTACCGGTCTCGGAATGATAAATTCCCGAGGCATTGTCCCGTCCCGGGAACCGCTGTCTCTTCCGGGAACAACTCAAAGGAGCCGAATCAAGGTGTTGGCCGATCCATGCCGAGACGATCGTCGCCCGCGATAATTAACAGTCCTTCCGAGCGACCATGATCGGTACGCGACGAGCACCGACTCTTTCTTGTCGAGATTTCGCGGGATTTTCACTTTCTAGACGGTAGCGGCGGCGTTTCTGATCGGCTCGCGTCCCAGACGCCTTTGAGACGACGTTCAAGGCCGGTTTCGGGACGATATTGTCCAATGAAATGAGTATTGTAGCGTCACATTGAATAGAGATGATGTACTACAATTTGAGAATGGTAGATTTCGATCAGATTTGGCTTGATTACCGGATCACGGGATTACCCGGCTACTAGATTCCGAGTGCCGTTCCGAGGTTTCTAGGTCCTCCGATGCTCGAAGCTCTTGGATTCCTCGATTTTACGCTTCCAGCGACTAAGAATTGTTGGTGTGCAACGATTGTCACTTCTAGAAACTGTAAGTTTAAGGGGCGGTTTACAGTCCTCAGGTATGAGCGACCCTTGTATATAAGAGGAAAGCGAGGACCGTTGGCTAGTCGCAAGGAAACTATCGAGCCTAGCACGTCGCGTCGTCATATCGTTATAAAAAGACCATTCTTGTTGTTTAGTAATAAAGCTATACGCATTTACACATTAACATTGTACACGCGGTATTATTCCACCCTTGGTATTTTATTTAAAGTCCATTAAGAATAAATGCCTAAACCGCAGATGTGGAATTTGCACTTTTCAGAGACGATCCTTGCAGAGGCAATTTCGAATTCTTAATTCCGGTTCCTAGAGACTCCGACGAAATGAAATCAACGAAAGAGTTGTAAATTAATTTCGAATAATTTTAGCGAACTCGTTCAAAAGAATATGGAACATACGTCCCACTCACCGTTGAATTTCCTGGTAGTATAACATCAATAGATTAATGTAAGGCAAACGCAAAGCCGCGCGAATCCTGGTTTTCGAGTGGCCGCTCTAATCTATGAATATGAATTCGCATGAACGTCCGAGGTCCACTTATGGCTCGGTAATGAATGTCTTCCGGGAGAGGAGAGAGGAATAGGAGGATCGGCGAATTTTGGCCGAAAAGCGAATAATTGCGGCGCTCGTAATAAAACGAGAGAGGTGGGAGGCCGCCAAGGACGATTGAAAGCGCGCGCGTTGCTGAAATCCGCGTTTCCCGGTGATTAATCGTCCGGACCATTTGCTAATCCTTTCACGGGCCAGTGTTTATCGAATCGCGGCCGGGTTTCGCGAGACACACACGGTTCTCCGGGTTCTCCCAGGCGAGCAAACTTTGATAACTCGGGCTTGCGTACGTGTAATCAGCCTTTCGGGAAGTTCTATCGTGCATGTGCCGAGAGAAACAGCGAGGGACCGAGTGGGTGAGGGAGAGACGGACTGAATATGTGAGAAAGAGACCCAGTGAGTGAGAGAGCTATTAAGTGAGAGAGAGAATGAGTGAGTGAGAGAATGAGTGAGTGTGAGAATGAGTGAGTGAGTGAGTGAGTGGGAGAGAGAGAAAGAGAGAGAGCACGCAAACAACCTCTGGCCCGCGCCAGTTTCCACGGATCGCTTGATTCCGACCATTCGTAACTTTCGCTTAATAATCTCGCCAAAGAGAGAGACAGAGAGAGAAAGAGAGAGAGAGAGAAAGAGAGAGAGAGAGAACTCGACCTCACGAACTCGCCCGAAAGAATGAGAACTAATCGACCAAGTTTTTAATCGTGTTTCGACTTTTTCGACGCCCCAGCCAGCTGGAAACGCTTCTGGCGCCGGCGGATACCATTTAGCCGAGAATTTTTAGTTCGGCTTATAGCTCACCGGTTTGGTGAGCTAGTAACTTTGAAAAGGTTGCAGGTAGACCGTCGATCGTTATGTAAATCAACGTTTGTTCAAGCCGTGGATGCTCGGGGATGGGATTTATATTGGTAATCTGTGGATTTCGTTGAGGGACTTTCCTCCGACGGAGAATATTTCGTTGAACGAAATTTGTTTAAAAAATTTCGAAATATGTTTTCTAGGGTAGAACTTCGATTATCCGAACTGTCTGAAGTCTATAGTGTCGAACATGCGCGAGATCTATTTCTGGTATCACTGAAAGCACATTGAACCCATCGAGTGATTTCAGCCTGAAGACCTTGGGGGTATGGATCACGGCACGCGAATGAATGACCCTAACATATTTAGGGCACGCGCGACGGGATCGGTTGATCCTGAAAGTTTCGCGGATGAGGGGGGTAGCAATGGAGGGGGGCCTCGTCTTCCGTGACTGGATCGCGTGCGCTGACGATAATAAAAGCTCTTGCTACCTCTAGGTAACATAAATATATCGTTAGCCTAGATTGATAGAAAATGGGGGTCACGAGCATCGAGTTTCCTTACGTCGGCCGTTTAGCGGTGCGCGGATCGTCACGAACCTGGCAACGTGGAACTGGGTGTCCCGATTAGGGTTACGCGAGCAAACTTTCGTCAAAGAGAATCCTTGCCATAATTAGCTAATCAACTCTACTCCGCGCGGCAATCGTCTTCAATCCTAACCTGGAACACGCTTCAAAATCGAGGCATTCTAATCAGAATCAAAGCGTTCAACCTCTGTTTGACGCTGCAGCGTTTCATTAACTTCTTTATTAGCGTATTACTGGGAAGTTGAGATTTCTGATATTAGTCGCTCTTTCAACATCGTTGCATTAGCGCCTAGCGATTAGATCAATTCGGCGTGCTCGATCTACCGGCGCGCAAATGGGGTTTTAACACTGGACAAATCATTCCGTCATTGAAATATGTAACGGTAGACGCGGTGTCTAACGCGGTAACTCGATTAATCATCTGTTCTCAGAGTTTACTTCCAATCGTGCTGTGGTAACCTACATATAGGAATAAGTTCAAGACTCCGGTGTTCAACTCTGGGTTTAAACGACGCGTTTCAGACGAATAAGGAATTATTCAACAAATTTATTTATTTCGGTAAAAATGTCTAAAAAATTTGGATAGAAACTGTTATTTTTCTCAATGCGAAATAGCCACTTTCAATGCCACGTAAACCTAGTGTTAAAATCTCGGATCAAATACCTATTGATTCGATGAGCACGAAGCAACAACATTCAGCGTAAAGGTTAAAAGCCCAATTTTTCAATCGTTCCTGAAGAACTCGAAAAGACTTCGATAAAGCGTCAAAATCATCTCCAAGATGCCGGCGGCCCAAAAACCGCTAAAAGAGAGATAGATAAAACCTTCAACTCGGTTTCTAATAGATAACTACCTCCTCCACGTCTCTGCCATCACAATTACAAGAGAAGCGGCGGAACGATCGCAAACCTCGACTATCAGCAAAGTAATTAAAAGTAAACTCTCAAGGGGCTCCCAAAGAGATCGATCTCGCTCCGACCAACAAATCCAGCAATCGATCACGAACGCAGGTACCCAACACAGCCCCCCTCTATCGTCCAGCGAAGGTATTCCACCGTGTTGGAAGCTCGGAGCACCTTCAGATTCTCCTACATAACGAGTGGTCGCGTCTCGTCGTTAAGATACGAGTGCAAAGTATGCGATTCGAGGCTGCTAGCCGTGTTCCCGATGGATCACCGTGGGACTAGGGCCCCGATTTGTCGGGGTACGGTCCGTGGGGACTTAGGGGACTTGGAGGGGCACGCTAACAGGTCTCCCGCGGTCTTTGAGGATGTTTAAACGGTCCTCTCTACTCGAGACTGGTCTTTCTCGCGCCTGCCTTTCAGCATCGCGATAAAACGGTCCTCTTCAAGGCGGAGAGGCCCGCAGGGGCCATTTACCAGGGGCCCCGGGGGACCGTTGGCGTGTCACGCGAGATTGCAGCTGGACCCCACGCGAGTACTCGTGTCGCCCCGAAACCTGTCCCGAGATCCGTTCTGAACCCATTGGGTTCCTTAGAAATCGATCTGGGAACGTACCAATTGCTTCGGCGACAGATTTGTGTTTTAAAATTGTTGCTAATAGCAGACAACCCGTCTTTGGCAATAGAAAATACAGAAACCTATTTGACTCGTTAGCGGTGCTTGTATTTTGGCGTTCTTGCTTATGATTCGAAGAAAATTGAAGACACCAAGTGATT
This sequence comes from Lasioglossum figueresi, assembly GCA_028455805.1. Lineage (NCBI taxonomy): Eukaryota > Metazoa > Arthropoda > Insecta > Hymenoptera > Halictidae > Lasioglossum > Lasioglossum figueresi. The sequence goes on from CM052191.1 coordinate 7,746,965, forward strand.
TTAGCCCCCGACGACAATGATCTCATTAAAACCTGTGTAATTGCTAAACTGCGGATTTGATTTTTTTTTTTGACAAAAATAGATAAAATTTTGCAGCTCGAGCTTGCGGCGCGAATCAGCCGGAATTCTTTGCAGGGAGTGTACGGGTGGTTACGATGGTTGGAAGTGCAGCCATGAATATCCGCGATGAAACGGGCAACGAAGTTCGTTAACGTATTCCGAGACAGGTTTCGATTAAACGATTCCGGAAAGCGATTCCGGGCCGAGGCCCAGGCTGTGAAACGCGATTCGAAAAAGTCGAAGACCGTAGCAGTTTCGGCAACTACTCGCCAGTATCGTAACTCGTGGCTAGCCAATAAACCCAGGCCACCCTAAAACTGCTGATACGAGGCGAGGGCCCCGCGCGATATAACGTTGCGCAGCTGCACACGAGACTGCACCGGCGTGCGGCGCGGCATGTGCAACGCAGGTCCCGGGACGCGTTCGCTCGCCTCGATCGTTTGCTTTCATGGTGCTCGAAGCAAACGCTGCCGAGGAACGGGCACCATAAATTTTCAGAGGCTTCGATGCAATTAGTCTTGGTACCTCGGCGAAGCTTTATCAATTATCTCCCGCCAACGATCGACCGCTAATTTCTCTTCCCATATTGCATCGTTCGGGAACACCTATCGCCGCTTATGAACACCTTGGGAGCCGGTTATGCGATCCAACCTGGTAGGGTCACCCACGTTTTGCATACCGTCTTCCGGCAGACACTCGGACAATGTGCGCCAAATGCACGAAATGCATTCCCGTGCCGTCACTTTCTATAAGAGGCCGCGGTAACGGGCTTGAAAACATTTGTAATAAGAATATTTTACAGTACAGAAAGACTATTTAATATGAAATCGTTCAACAAAATTTGATAGGTATTTTTTCTGTTCAAAATGGCGACGCTACCGCTTACCCGATACTTTTAATTTCGGATCAAATCATAACAAGTCGATGCAACTATACATAATATGTTGTTTCGATACAGCAACGTGAAATGGTCGCTTTTAACCCAGTGTTGAAATTGTTGTTAGATCAGTAGCTTTCGGTAAGCTAGCGTGCACCGGTCGACTACATAAAATCCGCGAGCGTCGCGCCGGGGCGAGCAGACGGAAGGTATGTATAGCAACTTTGTGTTTCATTCGCGGCCGCGCTGAGAATTAGCATGCGGTAATGCGAATTTGCATACAACATCCGCAGTCTAATCTCGAACGAGCATTAAACGCGTTTGCGTCACGAACAGTCGCGATCCCGGTTGTTGTACCATGTCATTGACATCGAGCCGCGAACTCGAAGACGAGAGGCGTCATTGGCTCGCAATTTTAGACTCGAAAAGGGAGACGCGGTGGCCGCGAGTCATCGTCCGCGGAACAGAGAGAGAAAGAAGTGTTAACAATCCGTACCGATCGGGTCCGCGAAAACTCGTAAACCGAAGCGGGGAGCAGCACGCGTCCCGCCTCTTTCGAGCCGCAGAGCTTTGTTCCTTGCAAACTGCGCCGTTGTTTCCGCGTCGCCTGTTCCGCGAACACGTAAATGTCCTGTGCACCGGCAATTAGCGTTAATTCTGCTCCCCGTGGCTTCCGGTGCGAAATTCTTTTTGCCGTTACTCCGCGAAACAGTTCCGGTAAGCGTCCGCTCTGCGTAGAGCTTCTGGAGACACGATTTTTTACGCTTTTATCGTCGATGTTGCTTGCAATTTTACGAAGATGTTAATTAACGATCACCAGCCAGTGGATTTCATTCGACTTTCTTTTCTTGCGATCGACTTAATTAGTTTGTATTCTGCGTAAAAAATGGAATTTTAGCAAGATGTTTAATTGTTAAAGCCGTACAAAATTTTAGGTAACCAGTGGTAGCAGTGAAATATAGGGCTTCCAGTATGGGACACTAAAAATTGACTGCAGTCAGCTGTGCGAGGTTCTCGTAGAAAATTCGTGTCCAATTTTCAAGGATCTCAAGAACTTGGAGAAAACACGCTCAATTTTTATAAAATAGAATTCGTCTGCTCGTAACGTTAGGATACAGTTGTAGAAAATTAACTGTTCATGCAGCCTTAGCAACTTTTACAGGAAGAGGGTAGACTTTGAAATTTCGAAATTGATTTAGGTGGGGTCAAGGATTTCCGTTAAAGTTTGTGAAGTTTGCGAAGTCAGGGTGTTCGTGCGGTCGCGTAACAAGTGTCCCGGTGTGTACAGAGCTTGCCGACGGCTCGGTCTACGTTGCCCCTTGCAAATTGCTTGGGGTTCGTGCTTATCCATTCCGCGGTGCATCGAAAATTGCCGGCTGGCCACGGAAGCCTGCACATGCACGGTTCCCCCGGCCATCGGAATCACGTATTCGGTCCTCGTCCTCGATTTCGTTCCGCGGACGGCCATTTTTCAGACCTTCAGACTTCGAAGGGAGAAAGAGCGAGATAGGAGAATCGATAGCATCGTCGCTCTCTCGCTTTCCCGATCGTTGAAACCGGAGCCGGTTTGGCCAGTGGTATTGTTATTGTTCATAGTTTGCGTTGTTTCGGGAACCGTGGAAATAGGCTAGACGGAGGTCCGCGCACTTTAACGAAGTTGGCAGACTTTGCCCGAGTCCCTTTGCGATTCCACGCAAAATTCGGTCACCGGTTCTGCAAACATTTCGACCCAACGTCGAGTCTGCGAGACCGATTTCTCGTTTCTGCGCTGTCGAGATTTCCTATAATTCGGTTTCCCCTCAAGGGTTCTACGTATAGAATCTATATAAACTTCTGTGAGACTTCTCGTCCGTTTTTGTAACAACGTTACGTGAAATTTAAGAAGAATGTCGTTCAAAACAGAGTATCGCGAAGTCCAAAAATGATTAGAGGTAGTTCAAGTAATCGTTCCGCTAGTTTCCAATTTGTTTATAAAATGCAGAAGTTTTTAATTTTACCATTTTTGCTCGCTCGTTCGAAGCTGCTACGAAAAATCAAACATCTCCAGCAACTGAATACAACAGAATGCGAATGCACGGTAGTATGCGCATAAAAGGATCAAAGAATGTCAGTGTGTGCAAAGCTTTAGGACGTAAGAAAGAGGCAGGCATTCGCAAATTCGAGCCGGTCGAATGGATTTCCGCTTGGAGGTGCTCTCTTCGAAGCAGCTCTCGTCCGTAGGACCGGAAGAATGCGGGTTTCCCCGCAAATCGGGTCTATCTGGTCGTACCGAACGATTTCCGCGAGCCGTGTAATGCTCACGGGCCTGATTAGATCTCGAGAACCGGGAGCAAGATGCCGAGCACGGAGCTGCCGAGGAATTTCTAAACTCCCGGCTGCTCCTGATCTCCCTGCCAGCCCCTTTTTCCTAATTCGTAGGGTCTCGGGAGCTCGCCGAATAACCGGACCTCGAATCCCAATTATTCGCCAGGCCTCGATTAAACCGCCGGAATCCGGCGGCTATCGAACGGCCCTGATTCGGCGACTGGCGCGAGGCATTATGCTCTCGTGGCCCGATAAGATTGCGTGGCGGTCCACAGCCGTCCGTCCATTAAGGAAACCGGGTTTCGCCGAATATTGTGAAACATTGTTATAGCTAACAAATGGAAGAAACGTCGATTCGATCGGACGGATGATTGTCGAGGTTAAGATTTGTTGCCTGGTTTTGTGGAAATTGCCAATTGAGAGATTCGAAGGTCTGCAATTTACAAGAAAACTTAAAGACAGCGAAACGATCACTTAGACTACCCTTAATTTTCCTTGGACTACACCGTAGTCGAATTTCAACGAAATTCTTCAACTGGTTCGCGAGGAACGATCGATTTTACATAGCATGATTTTCACAGAAAAGCAAAAAATGCGAAATTAAAAAATCTGTATTTTACAAGAAAATTTAAAATCAGCAAAACGATGACTCAAACTGCCCCCAATTTTCCCTGGACTCTACGTCACGCTTTATCTCGGATAAGAAAAGCTCGCCATAGAAATCTCGCTGATCAAACATGTTACTGCAAACAACGCTTCCACGCTCGCGTCAAGTGCCAGCCAAAGTAACAAGAAAAAAGGTATTCCGACTACGAACGACGGTGAAAGGGACTCGATAAAAGCTAGATCGTGCGTCGAAGCGCGAGCCTACTCGATACGCGAGGACAACTATTTAATTATTATCGGAGCGAAGATGAAAGCCGCGGGACACGCTCGTGCTTGCCGTGTGTCCGTTCTACCCGCCGGACGAGTTCCTTTGTGCGCGTCTTTCCCGCCGCGCGCGCCACGCCGTTGAATTTCACACGAACAGGGCCGCGTATTAATTCGAGTTACCGTTAATGGAGCTTTCTTTTTATATAAAGTACCGGCCGGTAATTAAAGGGTGTCGCGCGGTAAGAGGATATTTTTCAAGTGACGCTTCACCCGTCCTCTGTACCGTCTCGCATGGCGTCGTGTTCGCGAAAATTAAAACGCCCTGGCATAGAGGAATTAAAGGCTAATGGTCGACTTGCCTTACGGTGCAATCTGTACACCTCTGTGAACGATGATTTTCTCAAAATTCTTACGAGGCAATATAAAAAATTTGTCAACAAATTTATTAAAGGTTTAATAATCTATAAATTAGCACTGGTGATCCTACGGGGCATTCCCTTGGTCCGACTATATACCTGAGGGCCACGCCCACTCGGAACACTCTTTCCAGACAGAGCAAAATAGATCATATTCTCGCAACGATAATTCCAGCACGCATAGTTTCCTTTATTCTAACAATCTCCATTTGCTATCCGGAGCTCGAGCTCCCATAGCAAGGAGCTTATCAATTACTAAAAAGATACTGCTCTATTTTCAGCTTTTAAAATTCAAAGCCGAGAAATTCACTCCCTGTAAAGATTTGACGCTCCAGATGTTTGACGCTTGGCGAATTCGACGTCCCAGAAATTTGCATTCAACATCCCCGGCCTGCATACGCATGCAGCAGCATAGATTCGCGTTCTAGCAAGAAGAACCGAGGAGGATCAGCCGCTTAATCCTTCTTTTCGCAGTGGAATCCTCCTTTCGTGCAGGCTCTCCCTCTCGCTGTCTCTGTCTCTCTCTCTCTCTCTCGGCCCGTTTCGAAACGGCGAACGCGCATCCGACACAATTGCACCGCACTTCGAACGCGATATTAAGTTCCCCATTGTGCCGCTTAACTAATGGACTTTCAATTGCGGCGTTGTTTGACTTCGCAGCAAAATACAGAAATTTTGCTCGAAACCGCGCGCCATGCACCTCTCGTCGAGGACCATTGTCGCGGTTAATGGTCGCTGGTTTCGCCATCGTCGCCGCCTCGAGGTGAACGTTCCCCACCAGTACATCGAGAGTTCACGGTTCCCATTCGACCACAGCGAACCACCTTTGCGGTCGCAGTTTTCCTCGAGGAATCGATCCCTGAGAAACCACCACCGATACCGAACGAACCGTAATTATTAAAGCCAATTACCCGCGAGTTTTACCACGGTGTTTGGATTATCGAGAAGTAGAATTGAATCTGATTCGCGGTGCATCGTTAGTTCAAAGATAGAACTTGACTCGGATCGAGGGGAAAATTACTGGGTCGCGCAGCGTCGCCGTAATCGACCAAAACTCTGGTCGATTTTTCCTCTTCTCCTTTTCCCCTTCCACTATCCCATTTCAGGACCACGAGCATACTCCAACATCCCCCGCTAAGACCGTAGACTGGTCACGTATTAATCTGGTTATCAGAGAGGGGGTAGACTTGTACTCCCCTCGATTTCCTCGATCTGGCGAAACTACGGTCGCGTGGGGATGCTTGCCGCCGGAAAGTGGGGCAACAACGTCGTAGAGGGGGAATGGTAGAGTGGGATTCAAGTCTTCGTCTGGCTACGATGCGTGGGATTTGTTGGATTCGTTGTAAGGGGAAGACTTATGTATGATCGTGTCTCGCTCGGAGTCGGTGAAAATTTCATGAAATTTATAAAAAAAGCAAGTTAATTCGGTGAAATAGTAGAGCTTCGTAAAATAAACTCGGGTAGATCGATGCGTGATCTTCTTTCGCGAAGATACGGTAATTCCAGCGTCTACGATCCGTTATTAGCGATGCTTTCAGTCTGGTCGTAACACTGACCGATTAGGGTTATCTGGAAAGATGATGGAACGAGGTCATGGCGCGGACAGCCTGGGGGATCATAGTAAATCTGGGGAAACAATTCCGGCAGACTTTCTGCAGGATTTCCGTTCTGGAACCTGTTAATCAGCTTTCCATTCGTATGTTTTAATTTTGATCGTAACGCTGGCCGATTAGGGTCATTTATAAAGAAGATAGAATATGTTGATGACGCGCGGCAATCCCTAGGGAAGCACTGCAATCCCGTGGGAACACCATTCAAGCAAGATTAATCAACCTTTTGCGAACTTATCTATGATCTTTTAATTCGGAGCATGATACTGACTAATTAAGGTCATTCGAAACGAAGATACAATGTAGTCGCGACGCGGTAATCCCTAGGGAAGCAAGCCAGAGAGAACACGATTCAAGCAAGGCTCTCAATGTTTCATGGATTTTTTCCACGATCTCCGGAACACGTGTCAAATCAACTTTCTCGTCGGCATCGTTACCGATCTTTTAATTCTACTTACAATGCCGATCAATTAAGGTCGTTCGGGAAGACGAGATAATGAAGCGGTAACGTAAGCATTACCAGCGAACCCTTTCAAACCCGAGGAAAGAATATTCCAGCGAGATTGTCCGAGCTTTTATGAATTTTTCGCCGGATTTCCGTTCCGAGGCGGGTTAATCGGTTTTCATAGCGATACATATATTTTTCTTGGCCGGAGCCGAGCCGTTTACGAGTGGACCATAACTCGAAGCGATCTTGAGCGTGTTCGATGCTCGGTTTTGAGCTTGGGAAAGGAAGAGATCGATCCTCGGCGTGGAAATCGATCGCGTCCGGCGCGTCGACGAGCCACGATTCTGACTCGCGTCATTAGCGTCGATTCGCATACACCGGTATGCACACCGCGACTATTTATAGAATTCGCCTGCGTAACGCTTATATCTCTCGATATGGCATAGTCGACGCAAGCCTGTTTTACCGTCTAGCAATAATCCGATGGAAAGCGTGGTGGTTCTCGAGAAATGGTATCTATACCTCGAGAAATTCGCACTTAATGCCTTATTGCCGTGCAATCTTGGATTTCTGCGTGATTATCCGCGGAATTACTGCGCCGCTGTTTTATTGGATTTAATTCGGTTAATTATGCCAGCTTGGATTCGCAGGATCTCGTTGGATGCTTTCGATACCGGTGGGATGGTCGTCGGTGACCCGCGCCGTCGAATTAAATAATAACCGTAATTGCAGCGATAATCGTATTCGTGGTCTTATTGGATCCCTATAAACCGAACGATGACAGACTTGATCCGCTTTCGCGAATTTATGCTTCGTAAAGACTTGCTAATAGAGACATTTTGTGCTACAGGTTCTGCACTCTGAATTCACCCCTTTGCACGCAAATCCATCCCCTGGCAATTTGACGCGTTTCGTATTTGTAGCAACTAATAAAAAATAATGAAATAAAAGATTAGTCCGAAAAGGAAGAGTTAAATTCAGAAAGGAAATTTATTAGCACAACTTCAGGCGAAATTGCCTCGAAAACGATCCATCCCAAAGAACTTTCATCCCCGTGTGCGCGATCATACAAAATTACATATCAGAAAGAAAAAGTTTGCAGCTCGATCGAGCAGAACGTCACGAAAGTAAAATATTTAGCTTAGAATGCAGCGAACGTACCACCCAGCATGACGGCTGATCCTTAAAGGGATAATTCCGTTTTCCAAAGGTTCTCCACATTTCCGTCAAGCAAACTCTTCGAAAGGCTGTTCAAGCTCAAACGGAAACGCACGAAACCGATAAAAAAATATGCCCGATTGCTTATTGGTACAGCAAACACTCGTGTGGCGTATGGACTGGTGCTCTCACAGGTAAAAATAAACGTGCAGCCACTGTGTCGACAGTCGGGTTCATTATGCTAGTCGTATTTACACCGAATTCTATTCTGTCAATATACACACTGGAGAGCGTGCAAGCATACGATACATAGAAATGATTATTTTAAGAAAATATGAACAAAGTTCTACTCACTGTAACCGCAAAATAAATAGTTCCCACAATTACTACCAACGATTATTATTTTAACGAAAACGACCGACTTCAGATTTGATATTTTACGATTCTTGAAATAATAAAAATGATGTTATAAGAACTGGTTGTATATGTATCTTTAGTGGAGCAAAGTCTAAATAATATTTCATAGTGTATCATGTTTATAAGGAAACATGTCCCAGTTACTTTTACGGGTCGATAGGTTTAGTGTTAAAGTCGAATTATTCTAATTACCCGAGGTTAACCATTTAGGTATACTGGGGTCTCTCATGACCCGAACAAAATTTCTGTACGCTAGCTTTGACTATTTAGAAAATTGCCAGTGAATCGTTACGGTGTGAAAAGAACAGGGCGAAAAGGTAGAGTGTTCTAGCACGACGTAAATATACACGGTGCAGCAGCAACGTCGACTCGCATAAGTTCGAAACGAAATTCCATCAGGCGCCGCCGATGGTCCCAGACCGCAGGAACAATAGACACGCTGCGCTGGTAGCATCAGAGAGTTCTCTCTCTCTCTCTCTCTCTCTCTCTCTCTCTCTCTCTCTCTCTCTGCGAAGAAGCGAGACCAATTTCAGCGGCGTCAAAGCGTCTTGTTCGACGAATGAAATTTCGTGTCGGGAAACAGGGTGTGTTGGCAGCGGAAAGAAGGTCCCGGGGAAAAAGAGTATGGCGTCGAAACGGGGCCACGTTTGCGGCGGAGGAGGCGACTGCGTGCAAAATGGAGGAGACAAGAAGACGAACAAGAGCAGGATGGAAATTTATCGCGTATATATAAGGAAGAAAGTGGTTCGACCGGCAGTTGCGAGCATGTATCCCTCCTGCGTGCCCTTCTCCCATCGCCGCACCTGCGTTCTCCTACATATGTAACCCCATATAAACGGTAACATCCATGGGACACGGCTACGACGTCTGTCTCGACGCGTTGCCGATCCTTTCACCGATCTAATCCGCTAACAAATGCTGAATGTATGAAATGCTTTTTGAAATAATTTATGATTTTTTTTATGGCACTTTCAGAAACATATTCGTCACATTTTGCTGATTAAAACGAGTCCAAACACGACACGATTCGCATCGTATTTACCCATTTAATCAATGATATTGTAGAACCTCGATCGTGCGAACTGATCATAAGGAGATTTATGTGTTCGGCTAATAAAACTAGATTTCTCTTTACAGACTTATGCGATGAGTCGTATCGTATACGAATCGTTTCCCGATCATGGGGAGTTCAGGTATCGTCGGTTCGCATAATCGAGTTTCTATTCAACCGTGAATTTGAACAGGCGAACATGCTCCGAATCGTGTCGCGTTTGTACTCATTTTTCTCAGAAAAATGTACCGAAAGTGCTAGTGAACGTTTCATAAAAAAATTATCGATAATAGAAAAGTTACGTCATCGGATTAGTATTGTTTCACCGACATATCTTATCCAGTATCATATTTTTGAGATTCTGTCCCCTCAAGGGCGCGTCTCGAGGTAGCGAGGATAAATTTTTCGAAAATGTGGGAGTCGAAACGACGCTCTCGCACGACGTTTGCGCCGGAACGCGCCCTCTCGGGAGAAAGACACCGTATTATTGGAGGAGAGCCCCAGAACCCGGCGAAAACGTTCCCCGGATGCAAATTGCGCTCCGAGAAAGTACTCGGTCCACCGCGGTATGTAAATATCCCGGCATGGAATTAACAGGCCCACGAAAATCTGCCCACCCCCCATGGGGCACATCCACGGCACCGCCCCCCGTTATTGAGATCGCTATACCCGCTTGCTTCGCTGTAGACCGAGCGGAATTTCAATGGTCCCATTGGAAGCTCGGCGACGTTCATGTAGAAAGATTGGTGTTGCTGTTTTTTCACCCTTTTTCGATTCCCTGGTTCCTTCTTGGAAGAAGTGGCTTTCTGGGAGCACTTTGTGTACCATCGTTACATTTTGTTTAACAAAACGTGCTCACATTATGGTAATATTTCCAATTTATTTTTTAAGGTTTTTCAATGTTCTCGTTTTTGGTTTGTAAGATTTTTTCGTACCGGACGTATACACGGATGTGGTGTCGTAACCCAAGCAATCCGAATATCTGTTGCGGCGTAAAAAATATTTTATATGCAACTCGAATGGCGTCGGAAGACGCGATATTCTTGGACGAGCACACTTTTCCTCAAAGCTGTGTCTGTCTTTGCGTTTCAATTGCATATGAAACACTGTTTCCGGCGTTCACCGAGCTATTCCGATGGCTTCTTTACACATTCATATCAGTTCAAAAAAAAATGTAGAATTCAGTTTTACCGTTTCGACATACTTTTCTATTACAGTCTAACAAAATTAAATAAGCTCTGCTGCAATCTTCGTAAGTACGTTTATAAAAATGTCTACAATCGTTCAACAAAATATTTCACTGTACGAGAATGAGAAATTTTCCGAGACAGCTGAAAAATCCATCAACCACGGTCTCCTGAAAAATTCTACCGAAAGTTAAGCAGCTGACACGCTCCACGAACAGTGTATAACTTTCTCTGGAAAGTATTACTCGAAATCAGAAAGACCAACTTTGCGTTAAAGTGTCTTTTACACGATACATCACTGTCGCGCCTATTGACCTACGTTCGCGCCGCTGTTTGGCGGATTGCTGTACTACGGGGTGATTTTAAATCGACAATAACGTGAGAACAGACGCTTCGTCGCATATTTATAACGTTGCGTTTTCGTCTCGTTTTAGCATTTCGAGCCATTCTGCACAATTTGACATCCTTTAATTCTAAAATCGATGTTATTCATTCGCTTTCCATGAATGAACTGGATTATTCATTCAGCATTGATATACATACATCCTTCTTCTAGACAAGAAGCTCGACAAGTTTGTAGAACGCAGCATTATAAAATAAAATGAAATAAAATAAAATAAAATAAAATAAAATAAAATAAAATAAAAAATAAATCACTGGAACTATGAAATACAAGTGCCATTTACGTCGAAAATCGAATCCCTAGACCGCGGATCTTTATGCAAATTAAAAATTGTCCGCATCGATTGCAAGAAAGAGAAACCAAATTGGATGTTATTTCTTCTCTTAATGATTTGAATAGAGGAAAAAACATGCATATATTTACATCTTTAATGTTTCAAATTTTCCAACAATTTTCATTTTCGTCTACTCAATTTTTCCGTAAATGCATAAGGATCAGCAGTCTAGTAATCACATTGGCATAAACATTGATCCAGTTCAACAAGTTCGCAGATAACAGCACTACAAATCAAAATAAAACGTGAATCATTTATCTACGAGATAGAAGTGCTATTTCCGTTGAAAATCTGAGTGGCTCGATCGAAAGTTCAACGAGTACTCTTTCGAGTGCCCGATCATCGGGAGCCGCGAATTAAGAAAAATTAAGCCCGAAACCACTCCAAGAAGAACGAATTGATCCGCGTCGTCGCCTTTTAATCGCCGCAAACTTCTCGTGGAATTTTTTCTCTCCAGCAAAATGGATAATGGAAGAGTCGCGAGGCAGCTTCCTCTGAAAGACGATTCGACCGAGGTCAGATCGATATCGATTCGACGAATTCACTCTGTGCAAAGTTTCTGTGTGCACGGAAAAACAGGACCTCGCGCGAGCGCACGGTTTGTTCTCCGCACGGCGATTATCGCGAGCCATGACGCATCCGTCAGGCGTTTCGCCTCGCATAACGGTGCGCGTCCAGGACCATGACACGTCCCCGCGTTTGCAAGCAAACAGGGAAGTGTATCGGTAGAAAAATAAACGAGCCAGTCAAATATTTGCGGCGATGGGATATGCCTCGTTGCCGCGAGCCTCCTATATCGTGGTCCTAACCAAACATATCCAACAATTTACTTTTCCCGGCGCTCGTCTTTCCGAAAAATCGGCGCCGATCTTCCCCTGCGCTTTCCCGGAACTCGCGCGGCGCTGCGCTCCAGCGAATCTCCGGGATCGATGAAACTGCAAGATAAATCGGCGGTCAAAGGTTTCCGCTCTCCTGGAAATCGCAAGGAAGGTAGGTCCCATGCAAACCGATGGAATTGCCGCGAAATAATTCGCAAGTGCCATCGATGATATATAAACTGCGGATTTTATGCATTTATGGGAAAAATGAGTAGGTGCCATTTATAACAGTGAAAAAGTTACAATGATTTAATAACGCCAATCTAATGTTTTCAGCTTGTTAAAATGGTTGAAGTAAGAATTAAACATCTATCTGGCTCCAGTCTCTTGCAAATGGAGCAGACAATTCTTATTTTTCATAAAAATCCCCGGTCTAATGATGAAAACAACGAGTTAGGTTTAGTTGGAAAATCGGTGTTGAAATTTTCAGGCATCTTTCACAGAAATCGCACGGAACATCGGTTCCGTGCAGACCGACGGAATTACAGCGAAATAATTCGCAATACCAATGCAAGGAGAACCCGGACATAAGTGCCATCGATGATGCATACACTGCGGATTTTATGCATTTATGGGAAAAATGAGTAGATGCCATTTATAACAGTGAAAAAGTTACAATGATTTAGTAATACCAATCTAATGTTTTCAGCTTGTTAAAATGGTTGAAGTAAGAATTAAACATCTATCTGGCTCCAGTCTGTTGCAAATGGAGCAGACAATTCTTATTTTTCATAAAAATCCCCGGTCTAATGATGAAAACAACGAGTTAAGTTTAGTTGGAAAAATCGGTGGTGAAATTTTCAGACGTCTTTCACAGAAATCGCACGGAACATCGGTTCCGTGCAGACTGACGGAATTACAGCGAAATAATTCGCAAGCCCAATGCGAGGAAAATCCGGAGAGAAGTGCCATTGATGATGTCGCTGAGTTAAGTCTAGTGGGAAAAATGGGTGTTGAAATTTGCGCACGTTTTTCCCAGAAATCGCAAGCTGGGACGCTCGAGAGGATCTCGGAGGATCGACGCTCGTCGCAGATCGATGAAATCGCGGGTCTCTCGGTGCATCCAGCTGGGTGCATCAACCATCGCGAGTCCTGTGCGTTTCTGTGCAGGAGAACCCCCCACAGAGATGCATCGACGATGAAAACGTATCTCTGCCTCGCGATTTCTCGCGGTTTCTCGCGATTCCGTGTCTCCCTCTATCTCCTCGCCACGGTCGAACGCGGTCCACGGCCGCGACTCGCCTACTCGTTTATCTTGCCGGGTATTCTCCAGCCTCGAGTATTATTATACGTCATCGTCGTGCCATCCGAGACTTTCTCACGGTTCCTATGGTGCCGCTGAATTTCTGAATAGTGCTCGATAAAACCGCGAATGTCGACGACGAGCTTCCGAAGGTTAGTTTCGAGAATGTGTTATCGTTTTTAGGAAAAGTCGCGATGAAAAAATCGTAAACGATTCTGCGAGGGATCACGCTATTCTTTGTCGTCGCGTTCCACAGTATTTGTTGGAACGAAAGTTTGTAGCGTTTGTAAATTAAAATTGAAAGCTAAACTTCAGATATGTATTCATACATTTATTTAATAACATATTTTCCATTTTGTTCTATTACGTTTTGTCATTTTCGAGGTAACTTCTCGTGTTATTGAATAAACATACGAATAAATACCTTAATTTTATCTTCGATTCTTAATTTGAAAACGCTACGAACATTTTTTCCAACCCAATATTTACATACCGTCGGTATACCTGCGAGTTTAATAAACATCGAGATTCAACTAAAAAATTGGAACTGCAGAAATCCTGATGCATTTTATACAATCGAGTGGAAAAAGATGAAAAAGAATCCTATGTCCCGCAATGTATAGCCGCGTGCACAGTCCTGTGCGAAGCATCTATCGATTATGGGTTTCGGTGTATCCAAAAGTCAGATAAAAATCGAGCGGAGAAGCAGCGAAACATCAAAAACTCACAAAATCCGAGTATAAGCCAAAAATTGGAAGGTAAAAACTGAAAGGACCCTCGGTGTCGTATCTCCCCTACTTTTCAGTCGCATCAGTAGCCTCACACGATGCAACTATAAACTATTTACTTCGATATATCTTGGATTCTGGTAAAAATTCAATGCGGTAAAAGCAGAGAACTGAAAGTTTAGAAAATTCGTGGAGAAATAGAAAATCGTGTGAAAAAAGAAGGTATCTCCAGAATCGAGTCTCTGCCTTTTTATAGTTGCGCCGCCGCGCCGGTCTCAAAGACGCAATCGTAGACCATTCGCTTCAATGTACCTTGGATCATGGTCAAAGCTGAATACAGCGTAAGCGTAAGACCAAAAACTCGGAAAATCTGAGGACGAGCTGAAAATCTCGAAAAAATAAAAGTAGCCATAGCATCGTGTCCCGGCCTCTTTATTCTCGTATCTGCAGTCCCAGAAGACACAACCACAGACTATTCTCTTCAATGCATCCAAAGTTAAGGACCAAAAATCTAGAAAATCGTGCGGCAAGCGGACACTCGAGCGTAAAAAGTGAAAGGAGCTCGACGATCGCGACCTCCGCTCGCTATAGTCACACCGGCAGTCCCGACGGGCCGCGAGTGTATCCAGGGAGCCCGGTGACTCGTGCAAAAGGAACTAGGGAAGGAAAGCCGAGCGTCCCGTGGTTTGCAGGCCGCTCTTTTCCTCTCAAGGCTGCGTTTGCAACCTGTCGGCGCGCAAAAACGATGGAATCGCGATTATACGGCGAGCGCACAGGCTGGAAAACCCGGCGATTACGTTCGGAAATGATGCTACCCGATAGAAATTTGTGTAACGTAATAAGGCCGCGAGCAACAGTCGCGGGGGACACACGCAACCGGTAAATATAGTCGGCGATTATGGCTGAGAGGAGAGACAGTTCGACGCGCGCGCAGGTAAAAATACGGAGTGCTTGCTCGCGGCCTGGCCTCGCCTCGAGTCGTATTGTTACGAAACGGGAATGCCTGAATATAATTAATGTAGAGGCGGTGCATCGGTGCGCGCGTCGTGGTGACGAGCGCAAAATTCGCGGCGACACGTAATGCTGCCCTTTAAACCGTGCTCGATAACGTCGGAACGCATCGATAGTCGAACAAACGATTACCATCGTTCCGGGAAACGGAGCCACGGCTGCTTCAAACGAGGAAAGTCTAAAGTTGAACATGTTGAAACAGCTCCTGCCGTTTTTACTGTATGTATACACGCCTCGCCAGCTTTACCTCGAACAACATAATAATACCGCTAATTACCCCGTTGCTGGAACCCGCGCGATAGCGGAATCGCCGCTCATGGCGCAATCTACTGTTCTATCAAACTGCCAGCTTTTTAAACCCCGCGGGAAGGTGCAATATTCAATTTTCTACACGGACTCGTATTTGAAACGACTGGTTTCGCGGCACGTTTGCGCAGGAACGGTAGGAATCGCGTGGTGGTTCGCTTAAGTCTGGCTGACTCAGCTGTCGCCTATGGATACGACGATGATAAATGAAAACAAGGTATAATTAAACCGTCTTCGTCTGACACGGTGAACACCAAAGTAGAAGAACAAGCTGAGCCTTCGAGGCTACACACTTTTTAGAGCCCTTTCCACGATTGGATATTTAACTCACGCAATCTCCTGGCCAAAGACAGCGCGAGTATAACTCGCTTCAGAGACTTCAGATGTCCATTGTGCCGTGCGACGAAAGAGTCATATTTGTCGAATTATTCAAATTTTCCTTTTCGAGCATTACAACGAATAGGAGACCTCCGGCCGTGGAAAATGGTTGAAAACCGAGTGATTCGATGGCTCGCGATGCAGTAACTCGATTCCCAGGGTCTAGCATGAAATTCGAGGCTGCATGGTCTCCGCCCACGCGTTCCAGGAACTCGCAGCGTAACTTTTCACGCGCTTTTCCCTGTAGAGCGAGGTGGCGCGACGACGCAATAAGGCAAGGTGCGCAGAAATAATTCCGCGAAAGCTTCTGGTTCCTAGAACGACTCGATCAAATCTGGAAGTCCGTGGTGCCACGTAAACACGAAGAAATTAACGCTACAACGCGGAGGGTACGACGCGGATACGGTTTCGCAAGGACTTCAATTTTTCAGCGCGCCGACCCGCAAGAAACGTTCACCGTTCCGCAAGAAACCAGAGTCGTTCCGGGCTCTGAAAAGGACCAGCTCGAGCCGCACGCTAGACGTTTCGCAAACCGTGTCGCCATTGTCCCGCGAGCAGCCGTTCCCGGCGTGCTCGCCATCGAATCCCCGCAAAAGCTGTTCAACCCGGCCAACGGGAAGGAAACGGTTTCTTTTCCGCGGCGAGGAAAACTTTTCCCGGCGAGCGTTCTCGAAATAAAGGCCACCTTTCCTCGGTGACGTTGCGCGACGGGTCAAAGTGCCACTCCTGTGCTCAGAAATTATAATATTTTGACGTTCCCGGGCTGTTTTCGATCACGTCTGTGACTCGAGTTTTGCTAGATCTCATTTTTAAGGGGTGTACGATGCAAACTAGTCTGTGCACTTCATGCGGTGTATTTCATACACAAACTCGACAGAAGCGAGAGCTAATTTTTCCTGGACTACATCATACCTCGGTGTGTAAAACGCATCTCTAAAAAAAATCCGAATCGTAAAAGACACTTAGCGAAACATTTTGAACAAAATCGTCCGAGAACAGGTCGAACGACAAGGTACCAAAAGTGGAAAGAGAAAAATTCGATTTTCCCCGTGTTCGGAGGGAACACGGCGAGGTCGGCGGGTCGCGGCATCACGACCGGCATTTGCATCGATGAGGACCCGCCCCCGCGAGCAAGTCCGGGCCGCCGCAAGTCGACGTGCATCGTACTTTTCGTAAAATTGAATCGCATTTCCACGGCGTTCACGTGCTGCATGCGTATCGCGTATCGCGTAACACGGGCACGAACGGAAGTAAAATTCACCGTCGAGCTCGCGGTCTCTCGCGCGGAAACGCCGCCGTCGGAGAGGAGTAAAGTCTGCGAAGGGAAACGTGGCCGCGGCCGCGAGATCGAAAAACTTTTACCGTGCGGGGTGCGACGCACAGACAACAGCAGCAGAGCCAACGGCAGCCGCCGCCGCCGCCGCCGAGAGAGAAATTTAGGCCTTCCACCAACCGTGGAACTATCGAAGGGAATAACCACTGACGCGTTCCATCGCCTCCGCCGATGGAATATTTTCCGCGTGAACTCGCCGCGGTTCGGCTCCGAGAATTTTATCGCAAGCCATTCCGCAAGTTTCGCCGCGTCTCGTAATCTCTCGTTTGGCGCGGGCAAATATTTCGACCGCTCGTGAAACACGTTGATCCCGTTCGCTCGCCTATTTAGTTACACTTTTATGAATGAACACGGTTTGCCAGGGGCCTCTCTCCCGACCGCTGAATGGAGCACCGTTGGGTTTCGCGTGTTTGCTCGAACAATAGAACCCTCCTCCCCCACCAATGAATGCGCGACCCGCATTACCATATCGCGGAACCCGACACGCAGAATTTTCAAAATCTCCGGAAATATTTCTTTCAGGCAAATGTTTAACCGCTGCTAACGACTTGCAAATGTTTGAGCAGAACCGGGTGCAAGCGAGAAGCAACCAATTTGACACCGAGCAACTAATTAAATTGACAAAAGTGTAGAACTATTCCTACAGAGAACTCACCGAAAATTCTCCGCTCGAGTTACAAATCCATTCGAAAGTAAAGCTATCGAGAGAGAGAGAGATAGAGTTGCTAAACTAATCTACGCACCATAATTATAGCATAGAAGACAGTCAATTTGAACTCCGACACGCATACCAAAGTCTCAGAAATCGTTCCTTCGAACATCTCCATTAATAGGTTTCTCGAAGATCGAACAAATCCTCGGGAGAACCCTCGTCCCTTATCCGCCGCGAAATTATGGCTCCGTTCCATCAACTTGTCATTATATCCAGAGGCCCTTCACGGGAACGTAGACGGTTGGACACACATGTCTAAGCCCTCTCTATCGCGTATTTGACGACAAAGACGACACGCGATCCGGGGACTTCTTATACCCACGCATTCCCAAGGAACGCGAGACCAGGCACAAATTGCTGGCCTCCGCGGAATTCTTTCTCAGCGGTCGACCGGCTTTCCACGGAAGTATCAACAATTCATAGGTAGAGTCACGGTAATAACGCTCGCGGAATCGTCAGGTGTTCGAACGCAGCGAAACTCGTGCCACCGTGCAATTTTTAATTATTTCTCCTCTCTCCAATCTGCATGGAAAAAGTCTTCTCAAATTAAGTCCGTTCATTAGAGAATGGAAAGTTTGATCGTGGAGCGTTTCTTTCGGTCAGTTGCTAAGAAGTTCTCTCGCATTCCGTGCAACGTGTGACGAAACCACGACGAAAACGAAATAAATTGTTCGCTCGACAGACCGACAAGAAAATGCCTCGCAGCACAATCGCAACTTGCATCGAGCAACTATCTGGTAAAATTTCTTTCGCCGTGGATGCACGGTACGGCAGGAAGTTGCGCGGATACGCGCAATCAGATTAGCACAATTTTCCAGGTAGAAGCGAAAGCCGACTCATCCTCGCGAGTTCGCGGGAGAGCATGTGCTCGACGACACGGTCGCGTGCCGGAAACCGCACAACCGTGTGCGCGACGCGAAGAGAGGAGTGGCGAGGAGAGAAGAGAGAGAGGAGGGGCGTTGATCGTCGCCGGCAACTGGGAAACGACTTTCCACAAAACGATTATCGGCTTCCGGTACGTCGAAACCGTGTCCCCGAGCCGATCTCCTTGGTCGCGTTCCGCACGCCAGCATCATTATCCCTAACGACGTCGCGAGGCGACCGTCGTTCTCGAACCGGGAACAGAACGACCCGCACACTTCGCCGGGTAGCTATCGGGTCCCCTTGTGCTAGCGACGAATCTTTTCTATGGTACTTCCGGTTCCGCGCAGGTGTGCGACGTCGTTGTCGTACTCGTTACCCGGGGATTCGTCGGGTTCAATTACCATGTAACGGCACCGAGTCGTTCGAATAATTAAGCGGCTCTTCTGGTCTACAACCTTGAAAAAATTCGTTTTACCTTCTTCTGAAAGCGTGCTTCCAGGGAGCCATCGAATACACCGTTCACATTCTTGCGATAGCAAAGAAAATTTTACGACGAGGAGTTTACCGCTTATACATACAGAGTTGGGCAAAAATTGTGTTTAGATAACAAATTTTTGCCCAACCCTGTGTACGTATAATCATTGAACTTCGAACTTTATAGGATCAGAGAATATTCGGGATAGTATGTAAAGAAACTGTACTTTCTTTAGTCGAAGGTGCCGAGTTCCGCGCGAGTGCGACTGTAGAACAAGAGGGAATCTATAGGATCGATCTATGGAAAGAGATACGGTAATGTCCAGATTACTGTCAAACAGCCGTATTTTTGGTTGACGGTAATTTGGATCCTGGATCGTATTTTTGTTACTTCAAAGGCGATTCCGAACATAGAGAAGGATTGATTGAAATTCAAAGGTGAAGCCGAACATAGAGATGGATAGAATGTAATTCAAAGGCGAAGCCGAACATAGAGAAGGATAGAATGAAATTCGAAGGAGAGTCCGAACATAGAGAAGGAAGAATGAAATTCAAAGGAGAAGCCGAAGTCTCCGAAGTCTCTTTCTTTCCAATACGCTGTCGTTCCTTGCGACCGAAACTTGAATCGTCGATTTAACCACTAAATACAATTGGAATTATATCGTGTTTGGTCTTATATTAATCAGAAAAATGCCAGAAATACGATAGTGAAATTTCATTAAAAAAATAATGAAAATTAAGAAAGTTGAATATTTCGATTTATTCGAGACAATGTGTGGCGTTTACACCGATATACCATTTGACCGCCAGTGGAGTGGGTAGGCACTCGTCTTAGAACGTAGTATAAACACAGGACAGTAATGCGGACATCACTGTAGGTAGAAAAGGAATGTCAGATCGAGCACGTGTGCGAAATTTAGGCAGAGTAGACGAAAGCAATTATTGTAGAGTATAGGATAGATTAATTAACTTTAATTGTCGTTTCTTTTATTTACAGGCGAGCGTGTATATAGTATAAATAATCCAATGTATATAGATAAATAATGGAAAACCTTTTATTTGCAGTGAAACAAATTCCAGTTAATTGCTATTCAAAACGCTCTCAATAAATTGTCTTATAAGTATTTCCAAAATTATTTGATGAAATAAAAAATAAAGTGGAAAACTATTTCGAACGAGGTCCGAATAACGAAATAATCTAGAGAAAAATTTGTCCGAGATAAAATAATACGTGATAATATATGTATTACGGAATGGGGAAGACTGGTATCGTGTCGGGACGGGATCCCGAAAATGTTCGGGTTTCCCGTGAATTTTTTCGCGATTTCTGAAACTGTACGGAATCTTTTAATATTGTTCTTTAGTCTTTATCTATGCTACAAGAGTCTTATATGTAATATCGTGTAAAGAGAGGTCACGCGTACAGTTGTCATCGTAAAAACAGTAAAGATAATGTCAATGGTCATTTATTACAAACTATATTTTCAAAATCCGAAATTCTGTTCAGGTCCCATAACTTTACCTACTTTCTATAAAAATATACATTTGTCTGTATAGTTATAAATGTTCAAGTTAAATTAAACTTGATGTTCTATTTAGATAAAGAACATCTAACACTGTGGTCGTATTCAAGAAAACAGGACACGTTGTCGAATCCCAGCATTTCAAGAAATCCCGAAAATTTTCGGGAATACCGTAAAGTTTTAAGAACCCGTCCCGATCCCGAACACCTCTAGCATATATATTATTTTTACTATTATTTCTCAGATCATTTAATTGGATCCCCAAGTCTGTTTTGTAGTGGATGTTGAAAATGCTGGAGAACACGTTCCACAAAATCCTCTAATAAGATCCGAAAACCGCAGGAGAACCAGTTCTGCGAGTCATCGTAACAGAAACGCGCTTCGCAACGACGTATGTTGTACCTTCGGCGCCATTTCGAGCGAGCGACGGCGCATCATTCGGAGCCGAAAAGAGTGTGTGTTCTCGCGTCAACGATTTCGCTCGAATTTCATCCTTTTTTCGTCCTTTGTTCGACTCGTTCGCTCGTTCGATCGCTTCCGGCAGCCTTGTTCTTCTCGGCGCGGCGCAAAGGAAGATCCTCGAGATCTCCTGGTCTCCGGAAGAACACCGCGGAGTGTTTCGCGAGTCGCTGGGAAACGTTACTCGAACGAGAGAAGATGTTCGTTTCCCTTGTCGGTCGTGGATGCTTGTAGCCGTGTCATTGTCGCGAGCACAGCAATTCCTCGCGACCGTATAAATAGCCGATGACAATGACGAACACGGAGAAGAAACTTCGTTCCACCCGCCGCCTTTCACTCTCGAGGAATGCCTGGCGAGCGCGAACGATGGGATCGATAGATTCTACACGATGCTTCGGACATTCCCTTCTATTTACTACCACCACGCCTTCGGACGTTCATTATTAAAGTTGTACAGCTCGCGTGGATTTCGGCTTCATTTGATTTTCGGTGATTTTATCGAAAAAATTCCATTTTCAATTATACTATAATTCGCTGTTGTAATACTGTATCAAACGACCAATTACGAACGGGAGTCAACCGAGATTGACTCGTCATTCGCCCCGCAGTAACTCAAACGGAAGAAGAACATAAAGAACGATCGTAACACCGATATCAGATTTGATCCTCCCCTACTTTAATTACATAATGAGTCAGTTATCTGTTGCTCGCGACGGCCGAGGAGAAAGAAAGAGAAAAGAATGATAATGATAATAATAAATATAATTACTATAATCACATTTATGCACCGTCCCCATTATGTTACTGCTCCTATCATTTACATTCTATTTTTACATGTGTACGCGCACTCAACTGGCTCGTTTATTTACAGCGAGTTTTCCCCGGCAGTCACCACTCGTGTCGACCAGAGATTACTATGGGAGCACTCCTCCCACGTCGGGGCACATACTATTACCATTATCGCGGCGTAACATCGCGAATAGCGCTTCGCGGAGGCAAAGAGAAAATCGTCGTTTAATTTATGGCTTCCGCGTGCGCCCTTTGTTGTTCCGCGGATGAATTCGACCGTTAATAAAAACCGTCTTTTCTCTCTCTCTCTCTCTCTCTCCCTCCCGACGGACTCCACGCCCTTTGTTCCGCGTCGAACCCTGAACCCCCATTATGCTAGCCGTCGTTTTTCCCGGAATCGCCATCGACACGACCCGGTGCACAGCACACGGGAGGGGAAGAGAATCGTTTACCGCGAAAAGCCAACGGTGGGAAAACGGCGGGGGACTTCGTGGAAACGCGACGGAATAATCGCAGCGGTCCCTCGATCTGCGGATGCGAACGATTTGTGGGCAAAACGTAGATCCGATCGACGGCAAGAACTGGAGAAATCGGCGAAGTCGGCCGTCCCTCGAAAATGATAGTTTCCTTTCCGTTTCTTGCGAGACTGATCGCCGATTGCGAAACCTGGCAGAAACGAAGTGCAGTACAGTGCATTGGAGTGCGTTAAACCTGCCTGCGGACGAGGATCTCTTTAAGTAATATTTTCCTCGGAGAACGTGTCATATTATGTCACTTTAAATAACGAGGAGAATGAACAACTGGTACTTTGTTACGCATCGATGTGTAAAACGTACTCTTGAAATTATGTCAACGCCCTAATTGGCGCTACGACGGTTGTCTAATAGGATCGGAATGTTTGTGACTCACGATAGAAAATTTCTTTAAAATTGTTCGACAGCTATGTCAATTTTTGTCGTCAACGAATTACCGTTAGAAACTTGATTCTATTGTTTCTGCCGAGATTGTTTGTTAAAAGTTGATTTTAATAAAATAATAATAATACTTGAACGATGTCCAATCGACATTTTCATTACGAAGAAAAAGAAAACAGACAACAGCCATCAACCGAAGAGTCGACCGCAGTGAAATAAAAATTATGCGACGCTCGCGACAGTGGAGTACGCTAATTCGATTCTAGCTGGTGACGCAGAGTGCGGTTAGCTCGCATAATTTCGTGCGCGATCATCGCCGAGGTTGTTCCCGCGAGCTTCCAAGAGATGGACACGGCCGATAGAGACGTAACAGGTGTGGACATCGAATGAAAAGAGGGTCGGTGCCGGGCACGGCACACGTCCGTCGTCCTCGAACTTTCCGAAAACAGGCCCGAGAGCCCTAACGGGGCCGAACAAAACGGGCCCAGGCCCCGTCTCGAGAGTTCGGTGAATGCTCGGGAACAAGTATGCTGTTTGACACCTGGACGAGCACAATACACCTGGAGAGAAAGGAGAGAGAAGACAGGGTGGAGAGGGTCCTGCTAGCTGACGAGGTGGCCACTTTGTCCCGGGGAATAATAAGGTTCCCAGTACGGGAAAGGGATTCGAGCAAATCGGCAATGGGCCCGTCGAGGACCCTTCTCGGAAGCGACTCTTTGTCAGGGGTCTTGCGGTCGCCGGGGGACAGCCTCGGAGGCAGCTCATCTCAGACCGCGACCCCCTATAGCGATTTCCATCGGTGCTGTAGCTCCCAGAACGCTATAGGTAAATGCCACAGTAGTGCTCACTTAACGCTAGGTTAAAAATACAAACGACGTTGCTCTTAAACTTCAATGCGAGATCTGCGTGTTTGCGATTTTTTGTGAATTTTTACAAGCAAGATTTTCAACGTAGACATCTGAACTAATCGCGAATGAATTTTCGCATATGATTAAATACAAAGAAGAGTATAATTTCGTCCAAACACTGTACCCTTTGCACAAACCATCCCCACTCTTCCCCATCCAATGCCTCGAGTTCATCGGGTCTTATCCGATCAGACAAAAGAAAATGTCTTACCTTTCTAAACATAGTAGCAGCGGATGGATAAGATTCCTCCGATTTAAACGATTCCAAACACGACATAAGTCAGACTAGTTCTCTACACCGAATGTAAATAACAAAATCAAGGACATACGTGTACTATACGTGCATTCTATAAAAGCAGACCGATCTACGTCGTCTTCGGACTCATTTAAATCGGAAGAATCTTGGCGATCCACTGTTACCGCGTTTGAGAAGGTAAGACGACAATGATTGAATTAGAAAATTCCAGATCTCGTCTATTTCGATTTCCCTCGCCGTGTCTATCGCCTCGCTTCGTCGACCTGTACTCGAGTCGATTCCTGACAGAGAAATGCTGTGTTTCAACGCAAAAATCTGTCTTCCGGATCCTAAAGTTTGCAAATTGAAGTGAGCACTACTGCAGAACGCCGAGAACGCTACAGCTCGCGAGAGAGGCTACCGCTCGGCGCGCTCTTCTAGATTTATCGTGGAATAAACAAGCGTTTCGTGGAAACGTTATTACCGCGTGACGTGACTCGCTCGCCAGCTAGCCAACTCGCTCTTCTTCTTCTTCATTCTGTTCTGTTCGACGCCGTTTTTACCGACAACGTCCCACGATACGCTCGTTTCGACACGCTCCGGCGACCACGGTTTTTCCCCGAACAACGTGGTGTACCAACCCCGCGAAAAACCTGACCAAGGAGGGTTCAAGGACAACAGAATTCGATACAATACAGCTCGACGACGAGTCCTCGATATGCTGATTATACTCCCCGGAAGCCTGACACGAGGTTTCGATTCGAGGATGATGGGTGGGGCCCCTACGTGAGTCATGTGTTTTCCATTTCTGGGGACTGATACGCATCAGCAGCTGTATGCCGATTCCGGGTTCTCGGATTCGACTTTTTTAGGAGAAAGGAGCCTCCTCCGCCTGCGGTCGAGTGAGAACTGTGGCTTCCATGGGTCAGTGAGTATTTATGCAAGAGTTTATGCGCTTATGACAATGTGATTTAATTAATACATAATTAATCTTATCGTATCGGTAATTATTTATTATTATATAACAGACTGTACGAATTTATGACAAAAACGGGTAGTTTCAAATTAAAACAATGAACAGGTTTAAGAAATTTACGAACACCAACGTATTAGTTGCAGCTCATTAACATTATTATAGAATAGAAGAAATTATGACTTGGCCCTTGTTTGTTGCAGTTCATGCAAACGATTTCTATTTTGCATAAAGTTCCGCAGTCTATTTATTATTGTATCTGCAAAGTTTGAGAATGCTGTTGTACCGCTTTCAAATAATCAAAATTATTACACCGAGAAATCAATACTTTTGTATTGCATACAAATCCGCAGGCAAGTTATTTATTACTAGACTGCGGATCTTTATGCAAAATAAAAACTTTCTACCTGTATTGCACCGAGCTGGGATGAAATAAATATTTAAATGTTTGCAGAATATATTCAATAGGTCGAACATAATATAGTAGCACATTTAAATTCTTTAAATGTTTTTACCGTCAGAAATTAGATCTACTCATTTTTAATCATTTAAAATCCGCAGTCTATTTATTTCACGGAGTGTCCCAGTTGAAACACGGAGCAAAATCGAAACAGCTCACCTCGCGGACCAGGTTATCCAGGAGCATTTCAACCAAAAGCGAGTCGTACAAGTAGCTGGATCCAATAAGAAAATCAATATCAACTCACCCCAAAATTGTGAAAGTCGCAGGTCCGAGAGTTTGAAAATAAATTCGGTCGTTACTCTGCTCCCTCCGAGCAGCTGCGCTGGCGGGCAACCGTTTAAACAAATTGCAGTTTAATTCCGTCGGGCCGAAATTACTCGAGAAAAATCTATATTTGCATAACGAGCCGGCATTCTTTTCTCGCGTGCGACCGGAGTCGCGCTTAAATATTGCGGAGCAGCTTGCGAGCTAGTAACCAACATTTTGCCATAATGCTAGGGGACCAAGAGAAAGAAAGAGAAAGAGAGGACAAGAGGTTTCCGAGGATAAAGATTTCGCGAGGTCGGGGAGAACAAAGTCGCAGACGCGATTTGCCCGGAAATCGAGAGCGTACCGTATGCCGGACTAATAACCGGTTTAACGTATTCAACCGGTGAAAAAAGAAACGGCGAAGAAAAAGAGAGGAGAGAGAAAGAAATGCTCGTTCCATAAATGGATTAGTTTCGCGACGAGGGAAGCAACGTTTTCCAGGTAAACTCGCGAGCTCGAGCGAAAAAGTCGCCGCGAAAATTGCATTGAGTCCCGCGCGAATGTCGGCCACGCCATTCAAATCGGTCCTCGAATCGTTCGCCGAAAAAGAAAATGGGAGAAAATACAGCGACAAACGTTCTCGCGGCGAAAATTAAACCACAGAGTCCCGGGTGTCTTTCCTCGACCAAAACGGAAACATTATTAATCAACCTCTCGCAACACACGCTCGAACTTCCGCCGAAACCGCAATGTTTTCGTTCGAATACAGGAAAGAAATACATATGTCCTCCTACAATGTCGTCACGGAAACGTCGTGTCCCACAGTCGAGGGCACAAACACGCAAAAGTTTCAATAAATCGAATTCGTTAGTTTAAAGGGGGATTTAATTTTTATTTTAACCGCCATGCTATCCGGCGATTGTTTGCATGAAATGTATCAGTGGTTTTTTCACGTTGTTTTCTCTATAGGTTTTTGATGCGTTTTTCCTGCTATTTGTCGGGCTTTGTTTCTGTTTAATTCAGTTCGTGCTTGATTGAATTTGTATGCTGGTTTTAATTTATGGATTGAGGTTTGAATAATTTCCGATTGGTTTTTTGCAACATTGCATGATTAATAGACTGCGGATTTTTATGCAAAATAAAAATTGTCTGTACGAATTGTACAAAACAGAAGCCAAACAGAGAAATTTAATTTCTAGTTTTCATTATAAATTCTCTCAATCCATTCGCTGTATTAAATTGCACTTACTCGCATTCGTCATAAATGCATCAAATTCGCAGTATTAACATTACGCATAATTAACATTGCATCGTCATTTAATTTTGCAGCATTCAGCACTTGTAAATAGAACAATGTTTCTGTGATCTTACAATCTGGTTTCATTGTAAAGGAAACAGAGTCAATGTTGTTGCATCAGCTCAGTGGTCAGCGGATACACATCTTCGTGTAGAATGTAAACAAAACCGTTCAGAGAAAATGAATTACTAAAAGCAACTATAAACTTCTTAGCAGGTACAAACCATAAGGACATTGTAGAACAACACCAGACTTTTTTTGCATACAAATTAGTGTCTTCACAATGCGTACACATTCTCGAATAAAATTTAACACTAGGTTCACGGGCCACTGAAATGTATTTTAATTTACTTCATAAAAATAACAAGAATGTGTCTATTCAAGTTTTTAATGTGTATTTTTGTTGTACGCATAGACACTTCGCAATACCATTACTATAAAAGTTGTAAAATTTAAAAAATTCCTATGGTGCCAATCTTCAGCATTTCTTTCAACTTGTTAATATTCCTTCAAAAATATCACAAAACTTCTCCGTATGTCCATTCCGTGCTAGCTAATATGTATATTAATTTATAGTAATAAAATGGGAATTTATGCAAATATGTTAAATACAAAACGTTTTAAATAATCTATACATTTTGGTTGGCTACATAAGGGTTATGTTGGTTATTGGTTAACCCTGGGAACAATAAATTTCCAAAACCGATCATAACATAGAATATTGTTCAAACCCTCCGCAAAGTCGTTCTGCCAAATTCAAAATGGCTACCGTTCATGCCGTGCGCCAGTAACCTGTACCACGTGCAATCAGTTTTTGAAATCACGGTGACCCGAATACGCGTCACGGGACACTGAACGTATTTCCGTGGCACGCAGACAAAGTGTACGTAGAAAGGAAAACGTGATAAAAAAAGGAAATGCTTTCAGTCACCATTCGATGCTCCTGTACCCTCGGAGGCAGCAATGCAGAGCCTTGAACGCGCCGATGTTCGCGTACTCCGTGGTGACGACTTCCTTGGTGAACCTCAACCCGCCACCGGGCAGATTATCGAATTTATGCATCGAGCAGTAGTCCTTCAACTCGTTCGCATGGCAAACAGTAACGAAAAACAAGAGCACTAGGAGACCACGCTCCACGGGTCCTGTCATCTTCGTCGATCCCATCACGCTTCGAACAGATTCACGAGGTGGGGGGAAACAAGGTTTCAAAAAAGCGCGGGCTGTTCGAGCCCGAGAACCGCCATCACCGGGTCGGAAATTCGCAGAAACGGGAAATCTCGTTCTACAGGACACCTCCGCGAACAGAAAATCAATCTGAACGGTCGTGAACGTCCGAACACTATACAGAGGTATACGTAACACGCGAGGCCGAACCGTTTGTTGTCAAACACAAACCGTGACTCGATGTTTACTCGGTTAGTAGGTTATTTTTGATTCGGTGGAAACGTTTAATCAGTGGACGTAACGATCGATTTCGAAGGGAGAACGAATATCGTTTCGAGGATCGTGGACTTCGCCTCGAATAATAATAATACTCTTTGACACCCGTGATGTTGGCACACTTGTCACTTCTCACGAGACCGCACTCGCAGGAACAATGTTGCTGCTTCCGGGGAAGGAAGCAGCCGGGAAAACAATGCCGGAGAATTCACGGGATGCGTATACTTTCACTGTGGAGAGAGAGAGAAGCGCACTTTTGTTCGAACTGCACGAGAGACACACACGCTTTGGAGGCCGGCGGCTTACTGTCAGGCAACCGCTTGGAAAACTCCCCGTAGGCCACGGGTTTAAAACGAGCCGCCTGTTGCCTCGTGTTCGCTCGGCTATCATCGGCTGTATTCGCCGTTCCTATACGGGACGCCGGCAACCGTCGCGGCGCGGCGCGGCGCGGCGCTAATACACTCGCAGCGTTTGTGTGCTCGACGAAAGGGCACTGTTTCCCGCCACCTTTTTTCCCCCTCGATGTTTTCGCTGGAAGTTTTCGTGGATTCGCGAGACGATGTGCCAACCAGATGCTACGCGAACCGCTCGACCGTTTTATTCGTTGGAACCACTACGAAAAGCACCAGGAGAAGCTTCTGCTGGCCCTCCGCGGCATCTATGCACGAAGTTGCGGCTTTAGACTACAGACCAAGATATGCCTTAAAAATCATACATACGTTTGGACTCTGCTTCAGAAAATATGCTTTGTTCGAAGATTACATCGTTTACCAGATGACTGTTGTGGGCAAGGAATCGTCGCCGCGTCTCATTCTGTATAAATATTTTTGGAAACTGTAACTGAAATATACATATACAGGTTGTCTCACCCCATTTTGACATCTTGGTTTCTTCGCCGCTGTTAGTCCTATCGAAAAATGTTTCAGATAGGAATTGAATGGTGCTGAGTGTGGCATAATTTGGTGTAATAGTTTATTCGTGGGTAAACGCGATAAGGTCATATTAAGGTCAACTTCGTTTTTATAAATTAAATTATATACTTTTTAATACATCAATCGATGCAGTTGGACATTCTCTATAAAAAAGTATTAACCTATTTATATTGAAAAATTAGTCATTTAGGAGATATTTCGATTTAAGTAATTCTAAGATATCATTACTGTCGCACTAACAATAAGTCGTTCGCTTTTATTTCTTACAGAAAAACGACATTAATGATATCTTAGAATTATTTAAATCGAAATATCTCCTAAACGACTTAAATTTTTCAACATAAATAGGTTAATACTTTTTTATAAAGAATGTCCAACCGCATCGATCGATGTATTAAAAAGTATATGAATCCTGTTAAAACAACGAAGTTGACCTTTATATGACCTGAACGCGTTCACACACGAATAAACTAGTAACACCAAATTATGCCCCACTCTGCACCATTTAATTCTTATCTGAAACATTTTTCGGTAGGACTAACAATAGCGGAGAAATCAATATGTCAAAATCGGGTGGGACACCCTGTATTTTGTTATTACTCGTCCATTTTTACTGTTCTCTTATTATTTTAAATAGTGCTAACTCATTTTGTCGATTATAATTTGCAAAATGTTAAATTTTAATCTAGATGTTGACAATATGAAATCTGTATTTACTTCTTCGCAACTTACTTCATACGAAAGAAATTAATGATATATAACTTGTGTCGCGGTTTTGTCGTTCCTTACAATTCTTTATGCAAAAAGTTGGTACCATTTTTTCAAATGTTTACGAAATAATACATATGTAAATACACTTGTATACCTCGCTTTTATATCGCTGTACACCATTTTGCATTATCTTGTGACGTCAGTTGCGAGCATCCTTAGATCATGTACATTTATAGACCCGGCATAGGTATAGGTATAAGAGCACGCTTTTTGGTTAGTTCACACATCTTCGAATGTTTCGGTAAACTCTCCGTTTTCAACGACCTTGCAGAGTCATACGTCATACGGCAAGCTCATCGTTTTGAATAACTTTTTTCTATACATACAATAGGCCCTCTCTTTCAGTTTTTGAAATATTCGCAGAAAAGTATTGCTCCTACTACAACGTCCGTGGCTTAGGTTATGTGTCCCAAAAATATTGTACTCCCTCGAAAGAGGCTTCTTTCTCTGTGACAATATTCTCCACAGCTTCGATAACGAGCTACTAACAAAAAACACGGACCAATCAGTGTGAACATAGCTTTAGGATCGCGAAATATATTTACAGGTAGAATGTATTTTTGCGAGGGATACGTGTTTGGCGTTCGAGCACGATGTAGGACATTGCAACGGTAAATAAGGTGGACCGATTCCGCGCGAGGAACACTCCAGATAATAATTTCTTGTTTACCGACTGAGCATGCGTAATGGGCTTCTCTTGGAAACACTTTTTACTTGACATTCTGCGTTTTGCATTCTGCAACGTATGCTTGATTGACGTAAATGTGTTGGGACGTACCAGGCGCGAACGAGTATGTTTTATTCATGCAGCCATCTATCGGTGGCCATATTTTCTTTTCAAATTATCGGGAAAGTTGGTCTATTTAGTGAGTAATTGATGTGGACTTGCGTTTGTCGTTCATTTATCGGATTTATGACTTAGGAATGTGTAGGGATACAGGTCATTCAAAATGGGATGATGGTAATGAATATTTTGAGGTGATAAAGTAATTGTTTGTGATACTATGTGTTGGCAATATTTTCGGTGCAGTCTGTATTTTTGTGTATCCAGGTGGTTTCTTTGTTGGCAGCCATATTGGAGGGATGTAGTTAAAAAATGGATGAGTGGAATACGATACAGTAAAAATATCAGAACAGCTATTGTTTTTGACTTATTAGCATTATTAAAAGAAGAAATACATTTTTATTGTATTCCTGCTTTTCATAAACGGCGAAGACAATTTTTATTTTGCATAAATAACCTCGGTCTAATAATGTCACAATTACGCGGTACTTAAGTAAAACTGTTGTGTTTCTTATCTGTCCCAAATAGGTTAATATTGTAGAGCTGCCTATGGGAATATAAGTGAACTACACATAATTTCGCAACAAATTCTGCAGTAAAAGAGAGGACTACGTTGGACCGCAAAGAGTTAAAGTTAACAATAAGTTATCATGTACAACGGTACATTTTTAAAACAATCGAAATATAAGCTATCAGTTTCACCGTGTAACAATCGTGACCAGAATGCCAGAACAAAGGAAAGCGAATGGAATAAAAAGCCAAATGATCCATCGGGTTTCGACGTATGCACAGAGGTAGTTTTTCCAATTCTCGGTTAACTTGTTCGTCGTTGCGGCACAATTTCCCAGCGACGAGTTAACTCGTCATACTCGGTTGACAGGTTAATAGCACGGCGCAGTTTAAACAGCGTCGTTAAAAAGACAAGAGCGTTCTCGGTACTGGTGCGAGTCGCCGGCGGTTTTTCTGTTGGTTCGCCGGTTGTTGTTTTTTCTTACCCACGGTCTGAATTTTTGCGAAGAAGCAACGTGCAAACTTCGGCCTGGAGGAGGACCTGGTCGACTAGATGGTCCCGGGCTGTTTGCTTTGTTCCTACTCGACGCTCGGAGCGCAAATAATTGAAACAACGAGCTCGCGTGTACACGGCCGGAAAACAAATAACGTGGTATTTTTCGATGCATCGTAACGATGTGGAGAACTTCGAGTTCGCGACGAACGCGTAGCTCTGAAGGCGAATTTCGAGTTCGGGTCGGGTCCTGAAGTCAAATGTAGTCAAATTTGAGGATCTCAAAAATTTGTAATCACCAGACTGCGGATCTAATATGTTTGTGCGTCGATTACAAGATACAAGAGCTAAGAAAACATGTATTTCCTTCATTGATAATTTCAAAATGTTGAAAATAATATACCGACATTTTTGAATACTTTGATTTTCTTCACTCTTGTAAATTCCACGTACTCAGTTTTGTCACAAATGCGTAAAATTTGCAGTCTTGTAATCTCACAAATATGACGCATTTTACGACCGTCCACTGTAATTGTGCATTTTAACTTTTCGGGATCTCGACCCGAGTTTTTATTTTGGATGTACACCCGATTCACGATTCATCCGCAGTGAAAGGTTGTAAAGCTGGCTTTCATCTGTGTTCCATCCAAAACAATCACTCTAAGCGATTAGTGAACAATTTGGGATCAGGTTTTATTCGCCCATAATGAAACAGTGGAACAGCACTGACAAGTCTAAATCTGTCCAAACGGTCGAACGGTGTTCATTTTTATCGTTCACAGTTTCAATGATCCGTTTTGACGTACATGTACAGGGTGTAACAAAATTTAGTGTCATGGTTTTGGCAGATGGTTGTACACCTTCCGATCGGTGGAGATTTGTTAAAAGAAATTGCCGCAAAATTGACTTTGACCTTGAATTTCATGGTCAAATTTTTTTTGCTTGTATCGCATTTTACTCACCAAAAAAATATATTATATAAAAATGTGATCTTAAATTTCAAGGAATTTTGCGGCAATTTCTTTTAACAAATTTTCACCGATCGGAAGGTGTACAACCATCTGCCAAAACCATGACATTAAATTTTGTTACACCCTGTACACATTTGTGATCTATACTATATGTACTATGTATATGTTTCTGTCAGCGAGATTCGAAAATATTTTTTCCATTTTCATGAATCGAGTTCGACCATTGAAGAAGTAAAAATACTCCGGTTTTCATCTTTCGTATTCATTGTGGAGGATCCATCCGTGACGATACGTGCAAAGCGAAGAAGTGTAAATTTGCCTGAACGATGAGGAAACTTCGCGACGCACGCGCGTGCTAATTTCGTGTGCGTTCTTCGGAAAGCCGCCGATAGGAATTCCAGTTTCCAACGAGACCCCGATTAAGCCACGATTCTGCGAACGCGATAAAATTTCGATTTTACACATTTAACGATGCACCGGCTGGATAACTTTGCGGATAAGATTCCACCGTATGCTGACACTCGATGTCGGTCACGAATGACCATCATGGCCCCACAGAGAAAACTGTTGGTCACCGACGTATTAACATTGTTAATAACTAGACTGCGAATTTCTGCATTTATGGGAAAAATGAGGTAGGTGCCATTTAAAACAGTGAAAAAGTTACAATGATCTAATAATGCCAATCTAATGTTTTCAGCTTGTTAAAATGATTGAAGTAAGAATTAAACGTTTATCTGGCTCCAGTCTCTTGCAAATGCTGCAATCCACAGTCTATTAATACCCAAATGGCAACGGTAAGAAGGTTTGAATATCAGAATTAGTCATTTTAGACATTTTATTAATCAAATTTACATGAGACGTGTAAACGGCGATAATAAGACAGAAAACATGTGTTAACAGGAGAAATGTGGTGTAAACAACTCGGGATCCGAATTAGATCAATTATGGATTTCCGGCGACCACCCACGCGCATTACCCAAAAAAGCAAGATCCTGCAGGCGTTTATCCGGTCATCCGGAATCGTTATCATTATCTCTGGAGATTTCGCTGGCGACATCAAGTTCTATTTCGGCCGATGGTTTAATCCGCGACATTACGGGGCCGGTCTCTTTTATTTTCAGCTCGCTGGTTCGCTCGCGATGGCGTTCTCTCCGTCGCGTCAAAGTGTCTCTCTCTGTCTCGCCTCTGTCTATCGTTTCTCGTTATCAAAGCTCGATTCCTCGGAACTGGGCGTCGCTCTCATTATCCAGTTTCGAACGTAGCTCGGGCCGAGCAACGTTTTCTGTGCCGCCTGTGCTTCTCCGTCCGTGATTTGGCAGCGACCAAGACACAGAAAGCCGTTCCATTTGTTGGCGGCCCTCGCTGACTCGCGTTCCCGGAATCCCGGAGTGTACGCGAGTCAGTCGTGTTCACTTCGTCTCGTTTCGTGTCGTGTCGTGTCGTGTGGCAACGATTATGCCGGATGATCGCCGGAGCTCCGAGACCGTGTTTACAAGCGCGAACGACCGGACTTTTTATTCGCGGCGAGACGCGACAAACATCGTGCCGATGTAATCGGATGAGTTTAAGATGTAATTAATAAACGGCCTCGTTAAATAAAACTCCACGCCCCGTGACAAGCACAGCTGCTAATGATCACCGTCGAGATAAAGGATCGCAATAACGGCCCAGGATCACGCAGTCACGACACGGAGAACACGGCGTCCGATTTTCGAGACACCGGGAATCGTGTGTTTTCGTTCGGCGATTAGGCTTCCGAACCGAAATCACTGTCTCTGATTTTTTTCATTATTCAGCTCTCTTGATTCTTTAGAAAACAACTTGTTTATTTTTCCAATTATTTCAAATTGCGATACGTAACGCAGTTTTCCGAGGAAACCATTTCTGACGATTTCACCGATTGTTAGAAATCGTTCTGATACGTGTCCCGTGAATTTTGATTTGATTCTGTTACTTCCTCGTCATAAATCTTATCATTATTCTAAATATGTAATGTAATGTTCCATGCAAATAAGAAGGGAAGATCTATTCTTTCATTTGAGAGAGTTTACTATACGGAACTTTCTTTTCCTCGGGCCACAGTTGGAGCAGGAAAGATTTTTAAAGTAGATAATCCCAGTTTCTTCTCAAAATTAATTTTTTCCAAAAACTGTGATTACGAAGAACCGGAGATCTGTTATTTTACTGTTCATTCTAAACCTATTAACTCTGAGAAATTAGTTGTCGAAGCAGAAAATCGACGTCGAACAGCATTGAATAACGAGAAGGTAGCGTTCAGGCGTTTAGAAAGAGGTGAGGGTCACGAAAACCGCTGCTTTAGGTATTAGAAAAAATTTGCTAGACCGTCGTTAGTTTCTGTGGCAAACTGCGTGGGAGGAGTAGCGCTCAGAGCTTAAGGACAACACCTAAGCGTTCTCGATCGCGTTCTCTATATTGTGTTTCTTGGCCACAAGAAAACAGCTTTTGCGCAACTAATATTTTCCGTGTCGGTGATTTGTCGGGCTCCACGGTCGGATTGAATCTGACATGGTTGATTGATCGTCACCTCCCTTGACACCTCGTTATGGCGACACTTTCGACGCCGTTCTGCGACCGGTTCTCCTTCCTTGGCGAATATGCTGAATTTTCGACGACACCTTTCGGATCCTCAACTATGACAGCCTCTCCGAGATGGCTTTATGCGGAATTCTCGCGCATAAACTCGATAATCCCGATACCTGCCGCCTGATCGAATATTAACGCGTTCGTGGCACAGCAAAAAGTATCTCACGACGACGAACCATAATAACTAGACTGATCTTTATGCCGAATAAAAACTGCTGGCGTCGATTGTAAGAAACAGTAACCATATGGATCTCTCCTTTCTTCGTTTAATAAGCTGAAGGCATTAAATTGGCATTCATTAATTCGTTTAATGTTGCTTCGAGCGACTTGAAATTGACCAATATTTATTTAACAAATGAGATCGGGTATGTGTCCTTTCCAGTCTATCTTGTTAGCTTCCGAAAAGATCTAATGCGAATCAATATCACGAGACGAATATTTTTCACTTCATTACAGCTATTTCATAGAAACGGCCCACCGTGGCGTCAGGCTAATTAATAAAACCGATCGGCGCGTAATTTTACGGTATCGTTCGTCGACGTATTAATCGGTCTGTGTGTCGATTATCGAGTCACCCTCTTCGAACCCGCGCTTCAAAGAAACGGCCCGTGTTATCAATTAGACTTCCGAGATCACGGTGCACATAACGAAATTAATCTCCCCTTAATTAATGGCGTTAAGGCGCATCCAGCCGTGGGGGCAGTACGAGTTTCCTGATTAAGACGATACGCGTTCTTGGAAGCGGCATCGAAACCGCCGGGAAAGGAGTGCCACGCACTTGCCGACACACTTTATTGAAATCTTGTACAATTAAGACCGCCGTCTACTCGTCGCGGACATTAATTATAGAGAATCGCGGGAGCTCTGCTCGGATCGAAAACAATTTTACAAACACGTTCGCGGAACGATCATCGCCGTATCGTTTGACTTCTAGCTCTCCGGCACGCTCGAAATAAACAGAATCGATTCCTCGAAGTCTCTGCAGCCTCCATTTCAGCCTATTTTTCTGCGAGTAATGTTGGAGATGCGAGTGTTACCACATATTCGAACCAGCTATTCGGTTTTAAATAACACGAATAACACGGTCTCTCGTCGCGGATGCTCGTGCAAATATCTACGAGCCTATGTATTTAGAAAAGGCGCGTATTCTTTTTTCAACATGTCGCGTTGCAGTATATTTATCAACCGTTCGTCTGAGGGATGCATTATTTAACAGGATCGAAATGGTTGGCATACGTGTGCATCAACATTTCGGAGATTTATTTGATACAGCACTGAAAACAGATACAGCGATTATTTAGTAGGCGAATCGAGGACAGTGTAACATTTTTCGCTGCATTCTTATCTGACTTTTCATGTTGTCCTTCTACAGAGTTTGTAATGAAATGATGCAGTCAACGTTAGTCGGTTAGATCCAGATTGAACGAGTTTAAATATAGTATAACATCGATTGTTTAGTTCTCTATTGTCCGAGTAGTTCCAATAAATGAAGAGTTCAACTAAAAATACATGTTTGATTGTGCGTACAATTCGGTGAGAATTTAATTGAACATTCTCATTGAGATATAATCGAGATTCTACCGTACTGGTTTTGCGCTCGAAATTAATCCTTTTGTAGACCATATAAACCATTTTGCAGATCTTACTCACCCTTCTAAAATTCAAATTCGCTCTTTTGCAAATCCAATTCACTTTTCGGCCATTGTCGAGAGAACATTCAGAGAACGTTCAGACGAAAAGACTCTTCCTGTTTGAAAAATTCTGCGTAACGTCTCCATTTATGCCGCGATTTCCAGCACGATAGAAAGGCGACGCTCTAGAAATGGGATAAAAGTGGCTGATTACGCAACGAGACGCGACTAAAACGCGGCGGTTTCCGCGCGGGCCGGGTCGGGCTGGTCCTCGTCCTCGGACGCGTTTCCAACGTCCGTCGCGCGTCACAGCAAATACATATCGACGTTTCAACGGAAATGAGAAACGCCTGGGCCGGTATGTCGGCTGCTTTTCCTCGCCGGTTTACCGAGAATACGTAATTACACGGCACACACGCCGCTTACACGCGTTCCCGGGGTTGCACATACCGGGTGTCGGGCCGTCCGAACGCCGACGAAAAAACAGGCCGGCCGTTACGAGATTAATCCTTAAACGGCGGTCGATCGTTTTTACTTTCGTGAGATTCACAGGTGTCCCACGGAGGAAAAGCCGTCTCGCTTATTCGACCGGTGTGTGTAATTGTCAGCTGTCCGTCCCGCCGCTTATTTCACGCTCCCTGTACCGACCGGTTTCCCTCGGACCTAGCCATTTTTCCGCTTGCACAGAATCGAGATCCTTCTCGAGCCTGGATCGAACCCTACGGGGCCTCGTCCTCGCGATCGTTCGATCTCAATCCAGTTAGCTGTTTCTGTCTCGTCAACGAAATCGATGTACCCGCTGAAAATCGAGTCATGGTATCTCGCGTGACATGGATGTCTTGTAGACACTTGATTCGTGTACTGTACGGTGACGGGAAGATGGTGTAGCGGATGAACGTGGCTCTGATTGGTCTTCGCTAGTCCCCACCATTTTTGGAACACAGTGGCTTCATCTCCGATCATGTGTTTCTTTAATTATTTTCTGAAACTGTTGCATCTACTGAAGGAATATGAAAGGGGGATAGGTAAACGGTCTCAAATCTGATTAGCGTTCATTAGAACCTAGAGTTAGAGTCTAATAACTTTATCATTGCATGAAGTCCATTAGCCCCATCGCTGTCTATAATAGCTCTATGATTGTTTAGTGTCTATTAGATCCACTACCATCGCGAATCTAATACCCCCGTCATTGTCCAGAGTCCTCCGCCATCTCCTACTTATCCTAGAAGCGATGTTTTGGAATAAACTATATTAAAATCTATCAAACAGAGAGACAGATTAGAAAGAACAAATTGTAGCAAGAAGGACAGACGAGGATTAAAAATGTCCAAATTTCAATCTGTATTTCATCAAACCCAACTACAGCGCTTCCGTTCGCAACCGCGTTGACGCTCGAACACTATACAACCGCTCGCAATCGTACAGTCCCGCGCACACCTACCACGTTATCGTAACTCTACGCTAATCGCGTTACATCATCGCGTTTCTCGGAAAAATGTCAGTAGAACGTCGCGCCGGCTGATAGAGTCGAGTCGAGGCCAACGCGCCGCGCTACGACACGACACGACTCGACGCTCCTTTATAAAACGGTGAGGAGAGTCACTCTCCGTGGAAGTCGATTAAATCGTTTGTAATGGTGATTCGTGGGGAAGAAAGTGTCCCAACGGGCCTGTCCCAGGAGGTATATATCCTCTCGAAAACACGCCGTCCGATTCGGATCGCGTACACCAAACAGACACTTGTTGCTCTTGTCAAAGCCGGCAGACCCGGCCGGATCTCTTCATGAATTTCTCGCCGAGATTTAATCCTCTCGAAGTCTCGCGAGGTGTCTGTCCCTACCTCGACCGATCGACGAACAGATCATCTGTTGTACGCGGCAAAGATCGGACACATCGCAAGCAGTGCTTGGTTAAATTTACACGAGTCAGCCCCACCCTGTTCCCAACGCCCACCGTCATGTGCGAGATAGGTACACTCTATCCTACATCTGGAAATTCAAA
Source organism: Lasioglossum figueresi (assembly GCA_028455805.1). Taxonomy (NCBI): domain Eukaryota; kingdom Metazoa; phylum Arthropoda; class Insecta; order Hymenoptera; family Halictidae; genus Lasioglossum; species Lasioglossum figueresi. The sequence goes on from CM052191.1 coordinate 7,785,979, forward strand.
AAATTATCATGTTTTGGGAACATGCACTGTATACGAAGCTTTGTATTACGCGATTTTCAATGACATTATAGAAGGGGAAGGGTAGAGTGGGAGACAGGTCTTGATCTGGCGATACGGGGTCCGGAGTCCCGAAAACAATTTAACAATTGTTGAAGCCATCCCTTGATGGTTGATCATCGAACGCGGTTGCGAAAACGAATTCCAGATTTTCATTGGATGACATCGGATTTTCTGCTCGGTAAGAGGACGCGGCCAAGGTGGGCGTCTTCGGGCGGACTTAATTAAGTTGGCAAGTCCATTAACGGGGAAAGATTTTCCCTTGGCCCGCGGTTTCTTTGACTCCGTGCTCAGGCGTCTGCCAGCTCCGTCGCCCCGGCAAATATCCGCTGATTACTTTGCAACCCGTTCGGTCTTGCAAACTAAGCGCCTTTCGCGGAATTTCGTCGCGGCCATACTATCGCTGCCTCGCATCGAGGCGAGATAAGGATTTATCGGGGCCAGGATCCGGGGATTCTCTCGAACCATAGTGTCGGGTCCATCGGTTTCGCATCGATTCCCGGCTAATTACGCGCCATGGCTTACGGAGGATCTCCGGTGAATTAGTTGAAGAAAGCGACGCGGGATGCGGACGGGGAAATCCACGAATTTATCGCCAACCGGAAATTGCGGCAACGGATAAGAATAAAAATATCAACTTTCGTGTTGGTATTATATTTAAATATTTCACAGAAGCGATCCTAGATGTCTATTGTAAAAAAATGTAGGGATATTAAGATCACTAAACAAGTATTAAGTACGCCTGGATATGCCATGTTTTCTCTTCTATATCCTAAAGTTTTCTATATCCTAAAAGTCTGAAACATTTTTTCGTATCACCGATAATTTTCCAGTAATTGAATCCTGTCCAGAAAACGGGCTTTTCAACGCACTGTGCAGCGCGCCGCGCCGTTCCGATCGGAACGGCAGCTCAACGATGCTAAAGTCTAGGACGAAGGGAACTATCGATATTCGCAACTTCACGGAGTTCCGGTTTCCGAGTAGATAATGATCTGCTCTACGCGAATTCTCGAGAGTATGGTTGGGATTCTCGCGAGTGTACGCATATGGTTGGATTCTCGTGTATTGTATTCGGTGAATGCAATTTACACGAGTGGAAGAGCAAACACATTGACGATAGTATTGTATGATATCCGGGCAGTATAAGTTGAGATGTTTGTAGTAGCTGTACTTATTATTTATATTCTTCGTGTAGACCTTCTCGTAGAAATTAACTCAGGAAATTAAAGTGAACACTGATTTCGACAGACAGTTCGAGTGTTTGATATTTTTCGATTGGGTACGCTGCAGGAATTCTTCTGTTTTAATTAAATGTCTGTTTATTCGTTCATAAAGCTTCCAGATAAGATGAGGATACAGAGATGCGAGGTAATCTAATTTCGTGACGAGCCGATGAGTTCTATTAGATCTCCCAACGTCAACTTGTTTAGGATCCCATCCAACACTTTCTTCACTAATTCCCCACCCTTTTGCGATATCACATCTGGGTAGTCTTGCAGAATCTGTGGCACCAGTTCGGATACTATCTGGCTGATCAACCGTGACGTTTCATCGTCGCCGAGAAGACCGCTGGCATTGAACTGTAACATTCAAGATGGTTAATGATAATGATCCATAGAACAATTTCTTCGACAATACGACGAACAGAGAAGATAAGATTTACAATAGCAGTTGCTTCTGTAGACTTGTAAACTAGATTTCGGATTTTATGCGTTTATGGCAAAAACGAGGTGGTGCAATTTAAAACAGTAAGAACAGTTAATATATACCAATGTCAATATTGTTTTCACCTTATTAAGATTGTTAAAGAAGAAACGAAATGTCTACGTAGTTACTGTTTCTTGCAATTGGCGCCAAAAATTTTTATTTTACATAAAAACGCGCAGTCTATTTACTTATTACACCTGGTAGGTTCTAACAACGTATTGTTTATTTTAAAAAGTCAATAAGAAGTATTCAATTGTAAAAGCAAAATAGTAAAAGTATTCATAAGTATTCAATAAGAATACTAACATACTAGTGGATTTGCTGCATTTTTGCACCCTATTTTGTAAGCCCACTTAGGGGTTGATAATTAACACTTACGTCCAATTTCTCCAGTTGAACTTTCAGGTCGATTTTCCTCACATACAACTTGTCGTCATTGTTCATGCTAAGATTCAAGATCACAGCTATTCGTAAGTTCTCCAGTATAGCTCTGAATATTAAAAAGACACGATTTGATTAATTTTTATTCGACCGATAATCACTCGAGTCATTCTTATCGCTATACTGTAAGAGTTGCAGAGATCTATGGCTGGAAACCTTTTTATCGAGCTCAGGCAACTCTGTTTTAGCAACGCTAGGGAACCGAATGATCGACAGAGAATCATATACTCGTCGGCAAACAAGTTTCCTTCGGAATTGATAAGAGTTTCGTCGTATCACTCGGAGATAACGTTACATCGATAAAAAGAGTGCTTCTCGTTTGGTAACTTGATCGTTCTCAACATTAATTTGCGACGTTACGGAGATGGAAATCTTACTCGTAAAATATGTTAATCGAGGTATCACGTTGATTTATTGAGAAACCGTCAATTGTCGGATTGAAATCTTTTATCATTCAATAGATGAAGAAGCGTCGAAGAAGTCATGCAACTTACAGGATAGCTCCTTGCCCATGGAACGATATTGGAGGAGATTGGATTTTCGCCTTTATCAGCTTGTACATGGTGAATAATTCGATGTTTTTCCAGGTCAAATCGATGTTCGCTTCAAGACCAGTCAATTTAAAATCGCCTTTGTTTATAACGAACTGTGACAAATGGAGCGCTCGCAGATTGTCCAACTCAGCCTGTAATCTGTCGTTGCAAATCGAACAAACATTTTGTCAAAAACACTGGCCAACACTGAACACAAACTGGCAAGTTCTTTCTCCCCATCACCCTCAATTTTTAACAATATTAAACGTGCACCTTAATCCTCCCCTTAATCCTCATACTCTCCTCAAGGTGCAAAATTCACCTATTTACTGTATTTCTTAAAAACGCGACGCTACAAATGAAACATTTGTTGATTCGACATTTTCTCAAGAAAATATTTCTATAACTTCGCGAATTGTACAAGCAAAAATCTGACATCCGTCATTTCGACGGGCTCGGTAGTTCTAGTGCGAGGAGTAAAGTGTAGTCGAGTTGAAATCGAAAATGGAAGGTGTTCGTACGTGATGCCTGTCTTCTTGTTGTCTATGTTCAGTTCCAGATGATCCTTTTTCAGTGGGTCCAGGACAGGGATTTGGGGTTTATCGTTGCCCGTCTTCAGCCATTGCTTCAGCTTCTCGAGGAAACCGACCAGCTGGCCACCGTCCGCGTTGGGAACGTCGGGATACGATCCCCCCGCGATCGGCTCTGAAACGGCGAAACAGTTGCGTTTCACTAACTCCGAAGTTCCGATTGAATTCGAAATCGAATTACCGAGCAATTCGCTCGAATTCGTCGAAGTTTGAAAGTTGATGTGCCACTCACCCTGCAGCTCAAAACCCTTACTGTACGCGCCGCGCGAGATCGCGATCACGGACAACACCAACACCAACACACGCATTTTTGTCTGAAAATCGAAAAGCGTCGTTCAGCATCCCAACTTTTTATATTCCACGCAAATCTGAAGGCCGGTTACAATAATTTTTTTCTCGCGTTCCGGAACGTGTTCTCTTTTTGTTCGGTCTAAGTGGCGAAACGTGACCATTAATGAAAGAGAAGCAGAAATAGAAACGCGACATTTCACATGCGACACCGTAGCGCTCGCATCGATTGCTCGCAGGCAAATTCAGATTTGGGACCACAGCAGCGCAACGTTAGTTTAATTAAAAATCCTCGGGTAGCATTTCGTCGCCGGTCTCGCGGTTAATTGCGCGGAACCGGTCAGGCAGCGTTTGTTTTTGACAGATTTCCGCCGCAGAGTTTCACTGACTTTTCCCGGTCCGGTCCGGCGTTGAACGCGTTCCGAACTCGTTCGGCCGAACGCGGAATTCGTAGACCTCGTGACGTTTTCAGCCTGTACTGTTACACGTACTACAAATTCCTCGCCTCTCTACCGGAAAAATCCGTCGAACACACGAACGAATAGCAAACAAAAAAGAAAGGATAAATTAAATCCGCGTATTCTTCGCGCACGATCTCGAAACCTCTGCGCGAAGGTACTCACACGATTTTTCGAAACGGCGATGTCCAACGAGTAATAAATTTCTAGCACCGGTCGACGCTGGGTAATTGTCTCTTATATAGGCGTCGGTATCGCGTCACCTGAACTTTAGGATCCATAATCGGATGCTCGTTATCGGGAACGCTCAATCGTTCAATCAACGACTCGAAAAATTCGATTAGTCGAGGTCGGATGACTATTTTGTATCTCTTCGGACCGCATGCCTCGGCTGACGTGGAGAAGATAAATGGTTACGCTTCTTTTTCTATTGCAGCGAATTCTTTTCGACGTTGTTCGCGTCCTGACGCGATTGATAGATTATCTTTGATGGTGCTGAATAGAGCATTAGGCTTCCTTTCGATTCATTTGGTTGTAGCTTGCTCTAGCGTCTTATCTTTAACGTGGTTTAATGTGTTTGTGCTACGACTACTTGTTGATGGAGCACTTCATCTAGTCGGCCTCTTCTTTGATCTTCCCTTGGGTAGCTAAATTTATTTTCTTGTCGTTGAGTTGATCCTAATCGTGCTTTCTTCCCTTCTTTACAGTTATTAATTCTTAGCTCCTCTCAGAGTCTTACCTTTAACATGGTTTAATATGTTGTGCTTGAACTACGTGTTGTAGAAGCACTCGTCCAGTCAGCTTCTTCTTTGATCTTCCCTCGGGTAGCTAAATTTATTTTCTTGTGGTTAAAGTAATCGTAATCATGCTTTCTTCTCTTCTTTACATTCATTAATTCGTAGGTTCTCCGAGAGTCTTACCTTTACCATAGTTTAATATGTTGTATTTGAGCTACATGTTGATGAAGCACTTCGTCTAGTCTCAGCATCTTCTTTGATCTTCCCTCGGGTAGCTAAATTTATTTTCTTGTCGTTGAGTTGATCCTAATCGTGCTTTCTTCCCTTCTTTACAGTCATTAATTCTTAGCTCCTCTCAGAGTCTTACCTTTAACGTGGTTTCACGTACGTTATTAAATTTACCGAGGAATGAAAGAGACGTTTTTCATAACTCTTTCCAATATTAATACTGAACCAAGTTAGTAACTCAATCAAGGTCGGCAGCAGAGGTTGCCCCGCGAACTCCCAGCATTCTTCGCAGCGTTTCAGCGTCGAGCAAATGGCAGCTGTATAAATGGAAGATGCTCTTAAAAAAGTCAAATTTCCAATATCGTCGTGTCGGACGTCAAATATTTTCGTGCCGCGGCGTAATATAATAAGATACGATTAAACTGCAGATCATTAGACGAAATAAAAATTGTTTTCATCTGTCGCAACAAAACACGAGCCACTTAAACATTTCTTTCGTTAAACATTTTATCAGATTGAAAATATTATATCGACGCTATTATGTTATATCATAATATGCATTTTATGTGTGGCAGCGAATATGCATTAAATGTATTAAGAATTGCTCGAACATACCGTACACATACTACCACGAGAGATACGAATTTTTTAAACAATTTTTTGATCGCGTCATACAAGCGTCCGCTGTGCTCAATTTTGTTTTCGCTGCTTTTCCAGCGTGTTATTTCCAATTTTACAGTTCGCGAAGAACGGCGCGGCAATAAAATCATTTCGCAGTTCGATTGGCCAGGAAAAAACATTCGAAATTTTTACCGCGAACGCGCGTGTCGAGTGACACTCGACTGACAGTGTACAATTGCAAGGAAACCCTGCGCATTGGTTACACGGTTCATTTTCATTTTGCTCAATTTTTCATGTCGGTAACCTTGAACGAGTCGCTGGAGAACCCGCGCGGCACGTGTACCGCTCCGTTGTTGAATTCAATCAGAATTTTCCAAGTTTCAAATCCGTCCTTTGAATTTGTTTTCCCGAAAAGCACGCACACGATGTTCGCAATAAACGTTACCGCAATTCCGCGCAATTATCCGACTCGTCCGGCCATTATCGTGTACACACCGGAAGCTTTATTCGCCCTTAAATAAATAAATCAGAGCCGGTCGAATATCAATCGAGTATTAAATTGCACCGTGATTTCCGCTTTTAATTGTGTTTACCGTTCCGACCTGTTGTTATTTCGAATTTCAATGTAATATCCGAATTAACTATCACGCCGGACGAGAGGCCCGACCGATTTAGCGGTGCAGAAATTCTGCGCAATCGCGTTCCGAAAATTCACGTAAAAGAATTCTGAGCAGGACAATAAGGACTGAATAATAGTACGCTTTAAAAAGCGTCCTGGGAATTAAATTAACACGCTCTCTGCCGGACGGTTTTCGCGAGATTTTTAATTCGCCGGGAGGAAGTGCACGTTTCGGGCGCCAAATGAACTTATTATGGGTTTCTGCAAATCGCGAGCAATTCATTTCCTGTGTTTCCGTTCGTTGTAGTTCGTGGCTTCGCGCGCGACAATTAATTCTAAACGATACGCGCTTCTGTTATTAAAGTGAATAATAATGTGAAAAATTCACGTGATACAGGCTAAATGAATTCGTTACAGTTTTTGCAAATCGCGAACAATTTATTTCCAGCGTGTGGTTTCCATTCATTGTGCCTTGCAGCTTGGTACGCTAAAGGATATGTGCACAGATTGTTTAAGCGAATAATAACAATAATAATAGTGCTGTGCACTTGTAGGGGTTCATTCTGTTTGTCGCTGAACGGCATTGCTTTTGTAGTAAATTGGCTTTCGGTTCTATTGTCTTCTCGGTCCTTTGCCGATGTATATTGCTTTTTTGCGCTTTCCAGCGAATTTATTTTCGCTA
>CM052191.1:7793039-7816368 GCA_028455805.1 Lasioglossum figueresi
TATAAAAAATTATTGAATAAATTTCACTACCGAAGCACAACTACAATAATGTCTTATACAGTAAACATCGTGCACAGATTCCTTGATTTTGTTCCAGCCCGCTTCTCCAAACATGCCGCAGCCATTACAATCCATCATACTCATAAAACAACAAAATGTAAAAAGACACGAAGTCGACTCGAAAGTCGACTTCGTATCGGAAGACCGACTAACGAGCTCGTGGAACACGCATCGAGCTTCGAGTTTCGAGGGTCGCGGGAGCTTCGAGTACTGGAGGAAGTAGAAGAGTGCGTGGTGCTTGTCTTGTACCATCAGCCCATTCGCCCATCAGGTTCCGATGCTGGTCGTGTTCGAGAAAAGAAAAAAGAATGGCGACTACAACTGCAACTAGGAGGCCGACTATGACGAAGTATAATGACGCAGGGATGTAACGTGGCCTGAGGAAATAGAAGAGTAGTATGTTAGTATAACACTTTTTTACGCAGAATTTGCTTCATCCGAATTCGAGAAACGATATTCGGCATTCCGTTTAGAAAACTGAAGGTGACTCTCGTATCTCGCTGAAAAATCAAACTACCAACAAACAGATCAGACGAATGTATACTCCCCCGGAAACCGTGCAACAATTGCTTGAAAAATTTTTTCGTACAACGAACAAGTTACGAAACATTTGAAATCATGTCACGAGACTCGCCCTGTGCAGTGGTTGAATGCAAAATTAAGTGAACACCCTTTAAATCCTAATTATAATAATTATAACAAGTTATATTAGTTTGCAAAGGGTGTCTTGATTTCGTGCTCGACTGTAATTTGCTCGTTTAAACAAACCCTCTGGAAAGAAACGGCTTCTAACAGGTTCCGATACTGGTTCGGAAAAGGAGAAAAAGGGATCGGTGGTCGGGTTGGCAGCGGGGTGACGACTACAACGACGACTATGAGGACGACGACGACGACGACGATGAAGTCCGATGGTGCGGGGGTGCAAGGTAACCGGAGGGGTCGGCGGATGATAGCGCGAGAAACAGAAGAACGAAGACGGCGAGGCGAACGAGAGACAGAAGGCGAACGGTGGTAGGGGAGTTTCAGAGCGAGATGGAGAGTGAAAGAGCGGAGAGAGAGAGAGAGAGAGAAGAGCGAGAGAGAAATAGCGAGATGGAGGAAGCAAGAGAGAGAGAGACAGCGAAGGAGAGCAGGGGTTGCTCGAGGGGTGAGAGCGAGAGGGTTGAGTGGGGTGAAGCCGAGAGGGGATGCCAGGCCAGTTTACCCTTACTAGCCGCGGCTCGACTCGTCAGTGCGGCCTGAACGGTTAACCGGCCTACTTCTCTTTCGCACGCTCTTGCCTCGAGACGTCATCTCGTTTCTCTCGCGATTTGCGTCGTCGAGGTGCCTCGTCTTCGTCGTTAGCGCCCGTGGTTCCTGGATCCATCGTCGTCTCCGGTGTCCCCGTCATCCCTTAAAATAGAGAGAAAGAGAGAGGGATATCCAGCGAGAGGGAGCAAAGCTGCTGGTAGGGAGAGAGAGAGAAGAGACAGAGAGTGTGCCAGGTGAGGAGGACCCGGAGAAAGAGAGGCGGCTGTGTCTCTCCCGGTGTGTGCTGCCCGATAACAAGCCCCGATACCGATGAAGAGCAGCCGTTGAACGCCAAGCCAAGCCAAGCCAAGCCAAGCCAAGCCAAGCCAAGCCAAGCCACGCCAACAGGAAAGAGGCAAAGGCCAGAGTCAGGGTCGTGGCAACCCGAGCGAGAGCAGACTGACACAGCCGGACCAACAAGCTACAGAGGGTCTACCTGTCCGGCTGAATCAGGTCCACCTTGAGCTGGACACCGGAGCCAGCTGGTGCTCTGGTTACCCAGGAAATTCGTAAGTGATCACACTCTTTCCACGGCTGATCGATCCCCTTTATCCTGCACTCTCGCGATCGAAACGCTAGACAGTATAGTGCGTGCCCGTACTATTGGTTTCGAGGGTTGAATCGCTGAGAGGAGAAGGATCTTTGCAGCAGGCTTTTTTCTTGGTAGATCGAGAATCGTAGATACGGTTTGTTGGGGAGGATCGGGCTGGTACCGGATTCCACCGCACCACGCGTCACTTCCGGCCGGCGTCCTCGTCTTAGGCGGTCTCAACCTCGTGCGAGGCTACCCCTAACTGTGCGCTGATCAGATTATGCTGGTTTTCTTTTTTCGGTGTTGCAGAGTTGGGTAGCTCGAGCTCGTGATTGGTGAACGGGCAAGTGGTTTAGGGAGATGGGATCTGATGTGGGTTTGAAGTGGTGCAGTTGGCTGATGGGATGCTGGGTTTTTGTTCTGTGTTGTCTTTCAGGGCCTAGGAACCGTTTAAAATTGTATTGTATACGATTTTGTGTAGAAATTCGTTTCTGTTAGGATACCGGGTTTGTCTATGCCTCAAGTTCGTTAGGATCCGAAGGATCGAAAGAGAAATTGTTGTGGAAAATGTTTAGAAACTTTAGTGCAGCCAGCGTGTACAATTAATTGTTGTCGAATCATTGACTTTGACCGTGGAATCTTTCTGACATGTTTTTTAGATTTGCGTCTGTCTTCTTTTGATATTATTATGAACCGGTTGAATTGGTCCGTGATTCAGGTGATTGCCCGTATTTCCACCGTGGTTTCAATGCTACCAGGTGAACTTGATTCCGAAAATTGAGCTGTTATGCTTTTAAAGTCCACTTTAGAAGTCCACTTAACTCTCGATTGGGTGCAATAGGAGAAGTCACGAGTTCAGGCGGCGTGCATCTATCAGATTCAAAAATGAAAACTCTTTAATTGAGACGGAACGGTTCTTGCACCTGTGCATTTCTACCCCAGAATGCGAATTCATTTCACTGGATAGAAACGCATGTTCCAATAAATGTGTAACCCTTTCGGAAATAATTAAACACCAGAAATTAAGGAGTTAAAATTATGTGTAGGATTTAAAATTAATTTACACAGTCCACATTTAACGGTATAAAAATAGTTCGAGCGGTCTACATTCAGATTTGAAAAATTCATTTGAACAGTCGACGCTTGGTAATGGAAAATCAATTTACAAAGTGTTCTAAACGCTCCTTCGATATCGTTGATATTCTCGCTACTCGTGTTCGAAGTCAAGGAGCAATTGAAAATTAATTTAGAACGTCTACATTCAACGATCTAAAAATAATTTGTTCAGTCCGCATTAAAGTGTAAATTAGATAATAAAATTCAAATAATTCATGCACCGTAGTAAAAGAAAATTAGTTCAGACGGTCTATATTTAACGATGGAAAATCAGTTCGGAGAGTCTATATTTGGCAATAAAAAATTAGAAAGTCCACTTTTCCAGACGTCTCTGTAATATCGCTAATCTCGTTTACTTTCGTCTTCCAACAGCGAATCTGTCAAATCAATTGCATCTCGTTAAAAATTCAAACTCAATATCCGCGAAGCTGTTTAAAACAGGAATGCAATTTGGTGCATTTATGCATCTCTCTAGCTGAAAATTCTGCCGAATAAATTGCAGCCGGTTGAAAGACAAAGCGTAACATTTGCATAATCGTTTAAAAAAGAATCTCGCTAATTTTTAACCGTGTCGGTGCCAGAGAATATCGTCATCGAAACGAAGAACAAATTTTTCCGAAACAGACAGGCCGCGTTTCATTTTTCGGAATCGAATTCGCTGCAGACGTGACTCGCGCCACACGCGCACACGCATGATTCCGATCCGCAGCGCGGCTGGAGGTGTCGTGTGAACAGGTTAACGGGTGCAGCAATTATTTTGCGAATGGCAGAACGAGCGTGCAACGCGTTTTCGACGATCGTTCATCGGCGTCAAATGAAAACGGTGGAACAGCAGCAGCCGTGCTTTATCGCGCGGCTGGGAAACGATCGTGCAGAATGTTGCTGCGCGAACGGTGCCGTGCACACCGAAATGATAATAACGATAACTCGATTTCGTCGGCAACAAGTTACCGAAACCGACGTAGAACAGCGAAGAAACGAGGTCCGACGTAAATATTCGCGTGCAACTGCGACGCGGCCAGAATCCGCGACGGATCGATCGAATTTCTGGCGACCCGATGACTCTCGAGTAATTAATTCACCGGTTTTTATAGCGTGTCTAATTATGCGGAGTTCGACGAAGTTATTTAGGAGCATCGATAAGCAATCGATTATTTTTAGCTGCGCTCTCGCCGTGTGTGCTCTTGTTTCACTGAAACTCCCGGGGAACCTTGGCTGGCGAGCGAGCGCGCGGCTCTGTTTGGTAACACTGTGCGACACACATCGAAAAGTTGCATCTCTTTTTTTTGTTGTTTTTCTTCTATATATAATGTAAACACGATTTTTCTCCACGATGCCATTGCGCTCGCGGCGAACGCCGCGCTTCGCGTGGGGAAAAAGTTTCACACCGCAGCGGAGGAGAATACACCGTGGATCGATAGATTTTTTCGTTGCCAGTTAATTATTTTTAAGCAGCTAAAAATAACGTACTCGTCGCGCGAGGCGGATGTGCAAACGATTTTTGCCCGAGAACAACGAGCTCGGCGAATTTCGCGAAACCTGCCGACAAACTCGGCCGAAACAATCGGGCGCAATCAACACTGTAAAGAAACAGAGAAAATCGACGAAACGGCGTGCACTCGTTTTTGCAACTTCTTTTAATCGTCGTTCGACAACGATAAGATTCGTTGCGGATATCTATATGCGAAATAAAAATTTCCTAAATTAAAGAACCCAGCAGATAATTGTGGGTTCATGGAAAATAAAATTGGAATGCGGTTAATCATTTCTCTTCTTTCGTCTTTTCTTCTTCGCCAAGAAATTCTCTGATAATTATTTTATCCATGTCCCTTTTTCTAAGAGTAAAGCAGGCGGCCGTCTTTGGTTCGCCATTACCGTGATCAATGTCCCAGCAGAGAGCACAAAGTCCCATTTAATCATCGCGGCTACAAATTAATTCCCCGAGGAACGTCCTTGCCGCTTGGCCCGAGGAAAACGGGCCAGCAGGAACCCAGCAGTCGTATTTCATCTCTATAAAAATTCTTTCTATTTTCTTGCCTCTCATATTTTCTTTACAGCCGCGTGTTCTTTACTGCCAACGTCCCTAGAAAGTCTGTACCCGTTAATAACCATTACCATCGTTATCAACAGCCCGCGTAAAAGTTTTAAAGTCTAGCCACTCCTCCCGGGGCGAAGAATGCTCCTGCCGGCTCCACCTCGGAGAAGAAGCTGTGTTTATTATTTCATAAATCTGTACCGCGGGATATTAAAGCACGGTACACGATGATAAAAGTAATACGAGACGAACCAAGCAAACATCCCCGCGAGGACAGGCTTCTTCGGAAAAGCCTGTCCTGCAGCTTGTCCTTATTCTCTGTTGTTCGGTTCTTCAAATTTCAATCTCCGCTCCGTTTACTATTCTAAGTCGTCTCGAGTTCTTGAGATACGAAAATTTTTATGCTGGTGGTGTTTCCAGCTTGGGGAGCTTCTGTCTTCAATTTTTTGATGCATAGTTTTAAAATTGGAGCCCCGAGGAGGTTTCGACACACAGCAAACTTTCTATTATTTCATTCTCTATATTTCTCTTCGATCCAAGATTTTGTAGATTCGTAGATTTTGGAGGCCTCCATGGAGTAGTTCCTAACACTTCGCTTTACAATTGTCCCTTTTTTCTTTATTTATTCAGCTTCTCCAGATTTAAATATTGCGCGCGATTCCCTTTGAAATTTTGACAACGATAGTTGTCATACTTCGGAGGCTTCTATCACCGGTTTAGTAACAAATCTGAGTCGACACGACTCGTTGCGCGCGTGTCGCGTCTTCCGCGTTCCGGCGCCAAGATTTCGAAAAGGAGAAAAACGAACGGGAGTATTTTCTCCGACGAGCGTTAAAAAAAAAAATGAAAAGGCGCAACCCGTTCGAGCCTAGGGACGCAGAGGATCGATTTCGACCGAAGAAGATCGTCCCGCAATAGTCCTATTAGTCCGCGTGAGTTACGGCGACAAAGCTACTGGATCAACGATAAGATCGGCGAACGGATATCGAGGAATATGTGGCGCGGATTAACGCCGGCTAGGCCTGGCTGCCTGGCAGCCAGCTCTCCGCCGATAAATTTCGATAGGCTTAAGTCCGCTGGATGCACCGGAGATCGAGGATCGGATTTTCCTAGCCCGAGGTCGCCCGATAAATCTCTCTGCGTAGCCTCAGAACGGTGAAGGCCGCCGCCGCAGCCGCTTTCGAGCATCAGGCTTCAAGCTTTGTCCCCTTTCGAACTTGAACGTCCAACCTGATCGACCTGCGGAAGAACGCGACTTTACTGCTGTCCACGTGGGGCTACGCTTTCCAAGGAAATCATCGGAAGCAACCCCCCGCGTCTTCCGGACGACATCTTCCTGATCCCATAATGGCAAAGGAAATTAATTAGCCGTCTACCCTCGTGTCAATAACCGGGGACCCTCGCAATTTCTTTTTAAAACTTCTCTTAGTGACGAACGATGACGCGAGCTGTTTTAACTCGATAATTAAACACTCCTTACGACCTAGAATAATTACATGTTTAAGAATCAAATGTTTAGCAGTTGATTAGATGTCAAAATATTTAAAAATGTAAACAATATTTTGAATAGCGGTGAAGCAATTTTTAGCTTTGACAATTCTGGAATTGATATCGGAGTCCCTATTTCAACATATAACCGCTGGAACGTGGTATGCCTAAAGCATTAATGGAAAAGTAAATATAATTTTAATCACGTTAAAATTATTAATAGAGGAAATGCATTTTTATTCAGTTTCATACAATCGACTTGGACATTTTTTGTATGAAAATCTAGTAAAGACAATTGCGCGTAGTACTTCTCAGCTGTTCCAGAAGAAAGCTGCACATGCGAATGCAATTGAATTATATGATGTTGTAGCAGGTTCTAAAATAATAGAGAGCACAAAGTTAGAAGGGTTAGGGGTTGAAATTCTTTTAATTTGCAATCTGTTAATATTCCTACGCACTTCGCGAGTGGGAAGACGTTGAATCGAGCACACGGTGAATCGGAGTGAGCCCGTGGCAAACGGGGTCCTTGAAACGATTCGCAATATTAAAATTAGTAAAAGAGGAAATGTATTTTTATTCAGTTCCATACAATTGACTAGGACAGTTTTTGAATGAAAATCTAGTAAAGACAATCGCGCGTAGTACTTCTCAGCTGTTCCAGAAAAAAGCTGCACATGGGAATACAATTGAATTATATGATGTTGTAGCAGGTTCTAAAATAATAGAGAGCACAAAGTTAGAAGGGTTAAGGGTTGAAATTCTTTTAATTTGCAATCTGTTAATATTCCTATGCACTTCGCGAGTGGGAAGACGTTGAATCGAGCACACGGTGAATCGGAGTGAGCCCGTGGCAAACGGGGTCCTTGAAACGATTCGCAATATTAAAATTAGTAAAACAGGAAATGCATTTTTATTCAGTTCCATACAATTGACTAGGACAGTTTTTGCATGAAAATCAAGTAAAGACAATTGCGCGTAGTACTTCTCAGCTGTTCCAGAAGAAAGCTGCACATGGAAATACAATTAAATTGTATGATGTTGAAGCAGGTTCTGAAATAAGAGAGAGAGCGCAAAGTGTTAAGGGTTGAAATTCTTTTAATTTGAAATCTGTTAATATTCCTACGCACTTCGCGAGTGGGAAGACATTGAATCGAGCACACGGTGAATCGGAGTGAGCCCGTGTCAAACGGGGTCCTTGAAACGATTCGCAATATTAAAATTAGTTTGAAGCAGATTCTGAAATAAGAGAGAGCGCAAAGTGTTAAGGGTTGAAATTCTTTTAATTTGAAATCTGTTAATATTCCTACGCACTTCGCGAGTGGGAAGACATTGAATCGAGCACACGGTGAATCGGAGTGAGCCCGTGTCAAACGGGGTCCTTGAAATGATTCGCAATATTAAAATTAGTAAAAGAGGAAATGCATTTTTATTCAGTTCCATACAATTGACTTGGACAGTTTTTGCATGAAAATCTATTAAAGACAATCGCGCGTAGTATTTCTCAGCTGTTCCAGAAGAAAGCTGCACATGGAAATACAATTGAATTGTATGATGTTGTAGCAGGTTCTAAAATAATAGAGAGCACAAAGTTAGAAGGGTTAAGGGTTGAAATTCTTTTAATTTGCAATCTGTTAATATTCCTACGCACTTCGCGAGTGGGAAGACGTTGAATCGAGCACACGATGAATCGGAGTGAGCCCGTGGCAAACGGGGTCCTTGAAACGATTCGCAATATTAAAATTAGTTTGAAGCAGGTTCTGAAATAAGAGAGAGCGCAAAGTGTTAAGGGTTGAAATTCTTTTAATTTGAAATCTGTTAATATTCCTACGCACTTCGCGAGTGGGAAGACGTTGAATCGAGCACACGGTGAATCGGAGTGAGCCCGTGTCAAACGGGGTCCTTGAAACGATTCGCAATATTAAAATTAGTAAAAGAGGAAATGCATTTTTATTCAGTTCCATACAATTGACTAGGACAGTTTTCGCATGAAAATCTATTAAAGACAATTGCGCGTAGTACTTCTCAGCTGTTCCAGAAGAAAGCTGCACATGGAAATACAATTGAATTGTATGATGTTGAAGCAGGCTCTGAAATAAGAGAGAGCGCAAAGTGTTAAGGGTTGAAATTCTTTTAATTTGCAATCTCGCATATTCCTACGCACTTCGCGAGTGGGAAGACGTTGAATCGAGCACACGGTGAATCGGAGTGAGCCCGTGGCAAACGGGGTCCTTGAAACGATTCGCAATAGAGAATCCATCGATCGCTCTCCGACCCGCGGGAAACGGCTTTTATCTTCGGCTGCGTTACGCGCGTATCGTCGAGCGTCCGCGTCGAGTCTTACCACAACCTCTGCCGACTACCTAGTGACACTGCCAACTTTTCAGAGAGCCATCGGAAACACCGATGCCACGGTCAGATTAAACATTTTTGATAAGACTAATCTTTCCCATTATTGCCCTCGAAGCTGACTTACGCTGCTATTAGAAACGTTGCTGGTCGAGGAACACTTTAATTGTTTCCTCGTTCATTTGTATCATGGCTGATAAAATACAAGTCCATTCATTATATTTTACAGTACACATTGAATACATAAAGGAAATAACAAATTCTGAATTCTGTGCAATTTAGGCACGAATTTTTTGAAGTAAAAAAGAGAGGTTTTAATTTTCTTGTATTATCGGTAGATTTTTATGTAAAGTAGAAATTGTTTGAACGAATTGCAATATACCGTAGCTACGTAGACATTAATTTCTTTTCGTAATTATTTTATTGGAATCGAAATAACAGAACAGTATTTTTAAATAGTTCAAATACTTTCACCATTTTGTATTCGATCTACTCGTTTTCATCATAAATTAATAAGTTCCGCAGTCTCTTATTGTTCAGAATTGCTGTAGTGAAATTATAAAAATTTGCTGTGGGTATATCGACACAATTCTGCAAAGTTTATATAAACTCGATCTTGTCGTCTCGATGAGGCAGCGTGCACTGGTAAAAAATTCTAGTCGAACGAGATAAACAATTCTCGGAACGATGGAAAAGGAAAGTTACCTACTGTGTCGTAGGTATGACGCAATTTTCGTTGTTACGCAAGATCTGTATTTCGATGAGTCTATTCTATGACCGGTGTGCTATTGAAACTAAGGAGTTTCGATATCGATAACAGTGTGCCGACAAATTTTTTCAGGTTCGTGAATATTATCGCAGGGTATCCACTTTCTATGCGAAACTGATAAACGAAACACGACATGGTATCCTCAATTTGTTGAAATCCTCAAAACAGAGAATCAATTCCCATTTGACGCCTGTTTGTTACAGTTGAGATAGAACGTTTTTATATCGCATAAAGATCTGCAATCTGTCGATACGCTTCTCTCTTCAGCTGTGTCAGATTTAAACTTGAGATAAATGGACGAGTGTTTTTGTTATGCTTGACTTTTTGCGACCCATTGTTAGTTCGCGACGTCAATCGAGTTTAACACTAAACCTACCACGACCGGTCAAATGACCGGTTCTACATTTTTAATTTCACAATTATTGAAATTATACGAATGTTTTCGTAAGAAATGATTTACCAAATATCTTTGTCAGAGTACATATTACACAATAACAACTGCGCAAAGTCTAAATAAATTGAATCTCGTCATAATTTATAAGGTAATACGTGGCTGTTACTTTTACTTGGGAGTAATTCGAAAGACAAGAGGTTGATTACGAATTTGATCGAGTTTGATTGACAAAAAGTCAACGAATCGGCCAAGGAACATCTCTCTAAATTTCTTCTTTATGGTTTCGATGCTGACGTTTCGTCGGAAGGGACGAATCTTTTCTGACGACGCGGGGTATCGAGGATCCGAAAGCAGCTTACGTAAATTGAATACACCTAGCCGGAGAGATACAGGCGGAATTAATGAATCAATTATTCGAAACCCGCGAAGTGAAACTTTAAGTGTCTGAATCGAGTTGGTAAGTACATATTGAACTTGATCCCGTTCTCGCTGACTTCGTCCCGTCGAATTATCGCGGCCGGCCACTCGACAGATAATTTATCAAGTGATTGCCATCGGATCCGAATCCGGGCGTGTTCCGAATCCTCTGCGACAACATTAAAAATGGATGCCCAACCGGCGAAAAAAAAGCCGCGATACCGCAACCCGCTTCGATCGATTTTTCACTCGAATCCTCCTTTTGCTCAGATTCATCTTTCATTCAGATTCGGGGAAAGAGCGTTTCGCTGTATTTTCTCGGTTGTCGAGCCAATCGGGTCACCCTTCGACGTTTTCCAATTTATTTAACGTTAATCGAACGAATGTCTGGTAAAAAGGCGTTACTAATTTTCTGAAATCGACATTTCCGTGTACCGAGAGTCCGATGTACAAATTACTTTTGCGAAGCTTTTAATACTCGGCATCGGCACTGGAGATTCTCGGTGATTCCTGAAGTCATTCGAAGTAACGTTTCTCCTTTGCGAAAATGTACTTCGTGGCTTTGTTGTCGAGGTATTAACGAAAAACGGGAACGAATCGGAGCGCGGCTACAGCGAACAGATTCCGTTCGTCGTTAATAATTCCTCGACAAAGTCGCGGAGAACATTTTCGCAATGTAAAAAGTTACATCGAATGACTTGAGGGACGTTATCAAGGAAGTACAACATTTATGGGGCACACTGTATATTAATTTAGAGCACGTTACAAGGCTACCACCGCCGAAGGAAAAGAATAACAGTCGAAATACTAAATCGAACACTGTGTCCAACTAACAAATTTGAGATCGTGTATCTCCGAACGAATTGTACATTAAAAACTGGCATCAGCGTGAAATCATAAACGCATCTTTAGAATAAAAAAAGAAAAAATGATGTTCGCATTCCGCCAGGATTTCGATGAAACTTGCCACCGAGTGACGTACTCGGTTGTCCGGAGATCTATCTGCGCCATCCATCATGTCAAAAAAAGCGGAACAACGACAAGGTAGCACGCAAGAGCGACAAAAGGTAAATTGACGCTCGTTTTTCCCGTGGGTTGACGCGTCGAGGCTTTCTCGGATCAAGGATCGTGTCAAAAGCTTTGCTGTCCGTCTCTCTCAAGATAAAGAGGGAAGAAGACAGCCAGGGTGCTTGGAGATGACCGGAGAAGATAGACGAGAAAGAGAAAAGAGAGAAAGGGGAGGGGAGAAAGATAGTGTGAGATAGCGTGAGAGAGAGAGAGAGAGAGAGTGAGAGAGAGAGAGAGATGGAGGGTGGTAGGGAGGAAAATGGGGAGGGAAGTAGACGGTGAAGCGACGGCGTAAAGTAAACGTTGGGACACACACAGGTGGCCTTTGCTTTCGTTTGAACTCACAATCAGTGCTGAACTAAAAATAGGAACCGTGACCTAACTACGCTCGATTCCACAATTATGCACTTCCTCCGGTTGTCCGACTATTTTTCGCTCCCCCGCGGCCGAATCAATGCGCCGCCAATACAACAACGTCGTCGGCCGTCGTCCGTGTGTAGCGACGACCATCAGCTTAACCACCAAGAGAAAGAGAGAGACGGAAGAGGAAAAGAGAGGTTCAACCCCGTGGGTATAGCGTCGTCGACTGAAAGTCGGATGAAATTCATACGGATCGAGGGAAACAGGGTCGACTCGATTTTTCTCTTCTTCCATCTCTCTCTTTTTTGATTCTCCCCATCCACCGCCTCGTCCCTTTTCTGCGCCAAACCTGAGCCTAGATTCCGCGACTGTCTTCGATTTTCAAGACAACCGAACGATAGAAATTTTTTAAAATTTTTCCCGAAATTTCTGGCTCTTGAACGAATTGGTTTTATACCAGCCTCTTTTCATTAGTTGGCGAAGGGATTGGAAAATGAATAAATTTTCTATGAAATTTTATTGCCCAGGTTATACATCATTTGGAAAGAGAGATCGAATTCAGAAATAGGGAGACCTTGTTTTTTTTCTCGATTTTGTCCATCCCCCTTCTTCCTTTCCGCATCGGGGTACAGTCTCGATTTTGCGACTCCCTGACACCGGTTCGGCTCTCGGTTTGTTTCTTCCTCGATGGCGGCGGGATCAGCCCGAGGCGAAAGTAATCTTGCTCGGCCGAGGAATCCGAGCGAAAGCAATTTTACCACTCGCCGCTCTGCATCTCAATGAGCCCGTCGATTCGACGGCGTTTTTAAGCGCATCCGAGGGCCGGCTCTGCGCGCCTCACAGGCGACGAACAACCGGCGAGGTGTTAACGCGACGCTTTGCATAAACGCGAGCCCCCTGATCGCTCTTCTCAACCCTTGGGCGAAGGTACTGTGCGTCGAAACTGTCGTCTTATCTCTCGATTTTTAACGATTAGCGACACGTTTTCATTCGTCAGCCTCCATTAATTTTGATCTGGTAGTTGTGCAAGCAGTGGATGGAAATATCAATGTTTATAAACGAACCATGCATTTAACAAAACGTATTACGCGTAACACATACGTTGCTCAATTAACGACTGACAGATTTTCCAAACGAAATGCTTCATCGTGCACACTCATTTTTTTATTTCGTTCAGTCAAATTCGCTTCATACATTTTGCCTCTCACTCGTTACGTTTCTTTCTCATTCTCGCAACACTAGTATTTTATGGTGCTTGGTGTACCGTTTCATAATTTCTTACACGTCAAATGAGTGCTCGTTGCGAAGATATAGTACATAGTAATCTGGTTTCCCTTTTGATTTGCGCATTTATTTTTCCAGGCCCTTCGACAGCCAATTATTGATTCTCCCTTCAATTTAAGTAGATTTTTTTTAACCTCCAGCCAGGAAAGTATTCGTTCTGCCTTTTCTAGTCCCAGTAGATTCTCGTACGTTCTTAAACTACCAATTAATTATTTCCTTTTCCAGTTCGAGCCGATTCCTCTTAACCCATATTGATATTTGCCGCAATTTAAATAGAGTTTTCTTGAACCTATAGAATTACAGAGTACTGCAAGAGACCGCCTTTCTTGGTTTTTTGATTTCGATTTGAAGTAGACTCTTCGATCACCAATTATCGACGTATTTTCGATTTAAGCAGATCTCTTTTATCTTTTTACTGTCTAGCATTTCTTATTTCAATTACCAATTATTCATTTTCTTGCGAAATTTCAATGGTCAACTATTGATTTCTCTGTTTGATTTAATTTGTTTTTCTTCGGCTGCCAAGCAACTCTCCACATGTAGAATTTTATCGATCGCTATTTCATCTCCACATGTAGAATCATATCGATCACTGTTTCATTTCCACATGTAGAATTTTATTCGTCGTTATTTCATCTCCATGTCGAAGCGATTGAAAATCGATGAAAAATGTGACAAAATAATCAAACAAATTTAATATGAAACGAGGCAAATAATACTCGATGAATCAAGTTGAAAGAAAAAAATAAATCTTGTCTATACAAATCTACTTTGATCAGTAGCCAAACAAAAGTAAAAACAGTAATCCATGAACAGACACATTTATCTATTCGCTATATGTACGTATAACAAAGCGTATCTACACAAGACTGAGATAACGTAATCCAGTCTCGTCGCAACATATTTAGCGTTTACAAAACAATCGTCCAAGAAGTTTGTACAAGGTTGTAGAGCACGAGATTATCGTTTATGTCAGCAAAGAAAAATGCGTGACAGATAAACGTTTGGACTCGAACGTGAGAAAAATTCGTTGCGGCACATGTGAAAACAAATATCTGTGATCCTTATCGAGCGCGTTGATTCTATCTGCTGCATTCTTCGTAAAACATTTATTTATCATCGCTCTCACGATGAATATTACAGATCCGAGAAATTTTGGACGTAGTCCACAAATTTCATTCACTTTCCTTACAATTCCTTCACGCTGCAAGAGTACTGTAATTATATATTTTTGAAGGATAATTCTATTTAAAAATTGAGCAAATTTCTCTAAAATTAAATTTAAAATTAAATTATCATAAGAATCCCTCTATATATATATCAGATTATTACAAAATCTATCTAAAATTAATTCAAACTTGGAAATTCCTACGAAATTAATTTAAAAATTAAGCGGATCCTTACCGAAGACTCTACTTTAATACTGTCACCAATAAAAAGTAAATAATTAGAAAATATTAATATCGATGCTGAAGAAATCACTAAAAATTATTTTAGTAGTAACAGATGTAAATAAAAAGATTTATCAAACCCAAGGAACATCCACGCACTTAAATTTTGATAATCCATCATTTTTCAAAGCTGTACCTCTCAGGTTAAAGTTTACCTTAGCAAACAGTTCAATAACAACAACAATTTCAATCATGTACCAACAACATCTGAACAATCTAATCTAATATCCCTTTAGGATAATTATTCGAAAATAAATTCTGGAGCTACAATCTGACATACACTGCCGCTCAAAAGTATGTGGACACTTACCGTGTTCATGAAGTTTGTGATACATCATGTCTATTTTTATTATCAAACAATATTTGTTGCTAAAGTCTATTATGTATATGTATGTAAGGATATTCTAATAGCGCCAAAATAAACAATTTAGTTATTCAATTTTCTTAAATAAATAAACGAAAAACTATGGGATCGCATAGATAGACAATTCCGAAAACGATGTCTCAAATCGGAAAAACATTTGTGGGAAATTTTAAAATCCGAGGAGAACCGTATTCGTACTGAAATAATGAAAAAGTTAATAGCCAGGACGCCACGACTAGTAAACGCGGTCATAGAAACACGCGATGGATATTAAGATGAAAAGAAGATATAATTATTCTTTATCATTATCGGTGAGATATTTAATAAATTATTATTAAAATATGTTCTCTAACACCGTACGAACTGAAATACATACAAGCTAATCAAATTTATCAAAGATATCATAACTTTTTTCAGGAAGTTATAAGAATTAAGGAAGTGTCCACATTCTTTTGAGCGGCTGTGTAAATCGATCATTCGGATATCGATGGAAGGCACGAAGGAATGAATGTTGTCCTAATCCTCGGACAACAGACCATTCTCATATCTACAGGATGTCACAAAAATGTTCTATTTCTTTGAAAAGGGTATTTCCAAGCCGGTGCAAACCGCGTTTTACGTCGAATTACGGATTCGTAGCTCGTTCCGATAAGCATATCTCTGATTAGGTTTCCGTTATCAGTCGGAAAGGGGGGGAGGCATATTTTCGATGCGGAATGGAAGTCCGATTGTCGAGCGTCCTCTGGAGAGAAAAAAAAGGTACATCTCGATACCGGTAAGTGTCGAGATCAACGGCCCGATAAAGGCGCTGGCCTTTATTCGCGCGGCCCCGTTATCATCGCGGCGTATCTGCGCGCGTCTGCAATTCCGGGACGACACGTTGTCCCCCTTATGTCCCCCCACCCACTTCTGTGTCCCACCCCTCTGTCCCCCAGGTCCTCTTCTCTTCATCGTCCCAGTACCCGCCGAGCGGAATCGACCTTTCCGCCCGTCTTTTGTAGGGACGTTGAAACAAATTGTCCGTCTTTCGCCGACCGAAAAAAGGGATTCCCTTTGTGCGACTCGGGGGCGGTTCCGCCGGTTATTGTGCCCCCGGGACACGGAAACGACGGAAGATGGCCAGGAACTAGATAAAAAGCCTGATAAAAACCGGGCCACAACGAGACGCGACTCGCTCTCTCTCTCTCTCTCTTTCTCTGTTGTGCCTTTCGGGTGCAAAGTGTTTACGCTCCACGAGAATGCGCTGGATGATTTCGCCTCTGATGGATCGACTGCCTTTTTTGGGAGTCATTGTTTCTCGGTCGGAGTTGATGGCTCGGTGCCTTTCGGTCGACTTGGAGACGCTTGCAATGCCTCTGTCGATCGTCTTTCGTTGCAATTCATGCGATTTTTGTAGCGAAACGTAGGTGGTTACAAGTTAACACTTTGAAGAAGGGAGGAAGATTTCATAATAATTTATTCGTAATTATACAATTTAGTTATATTAGGGAAAAATAGAACTAATTGACTCAAGAGTGGGTCTTGTGCAATTTCGGCTTTTTTTATAGACGCATTGAATTGTAAACGCTTGCTAGTTACCGCTGGATTTCAATCTGCAATGCCTCTGTCGATCTTCTTGCGTTGCAATTCCTGCGATTTTTGTAGCGAAACGTAGGTGGTTACAAGTTAACACTTTGAAGAAGGGAGGAAGATTTAATAATAATTTATTTGTAATTATACAATTTAGTTACATTAGGGCAAAATAGAATCAATTGAATGAAGATGGTGTCTTGTGCAATTTTATCTTTTTTTATAGACCCATTGAATACTAGACGCTTGCCAGTTACTGCTGGATTTCAATTTGCAATGCCTCTGTCGATCTTCTTTTGTTGCAATCCCTGCGATTTTTGTAGTGAAACGTAGGTGGTTACACGTCGTTACACATTAACTCTTTGAAGAAGGGAGGAAGATTGGATAATAATTTATTTGTAATTTTATAATTTAATTATTAGAGCAAAATAGAAACAATTGAATGAAGAGGACGTCTTGTGCAATTTTGGATTTTTTTGGGAGTCGTTGTTTCTCTTTCAGTCTTTCGATCGAATTCGAGACGCTTGCTAGTTGCTGCTGGATTTCAATCCGCAATGCCTCTGTCGATCTTCTTTTCTTGCGATTCCTGCGATTTTTGTAGTGAAACGTAGTTGGTTACACGTTACCTCTTTAAAGAAGGGAGGAAGATTTAGTAAATATATATATTTATTTGTAATTCTACAATTTAGTTATTAGAGCAAAATACAACCAATATAATGAAGAAGGTGTCTTATGCAATTTTGGCTTTTTTGGGAACCGTTGTTTCACTTTCAGTCTTTCGGTAAAATTCGAGACGCTTGCTAATTGCTGCTGGATTTCAATCCGCAATGCCTCTGTCGATCTTCTTTTCTTGCGAATCCTGTGATTTTTGTAGTAGGTGAATACACGTTCACTCTTTAAAGAAGGGAGGAAGATTTAGTAATTATATATATTTATTTGTAATTCTACAATTTAGTTATATTACATATAGGGCAAAATAGAACCAATTGAACGAAGAGGACGTCTTGTGCAATTTTGGCTTTTTTGGGAATGGTTGTTTCACTTTCAGTCTTTCGGTCAAATTCGAGACGCTTGCTAATTGCTGCTGGATTTCAATCCGCAATGCCTCTGTCGATCTTCTTTTCTTACGATTCCTGTGATTTTTGTAGTGAAACGTAGTTGGTCACACGTTAACCCTTTGGGGAAGGGATGAAGATTTAATAATAATCTATTTGTAATTCTACAATTTAGTTATTAGAGCAAAGTAGAACCAATTGAATGAAATAGGGTGTACTCGTGCAATTTTCAAAATTGGTGACGAAGTAGACCGAGAATTTGCATGAGGCGCCCCGTTCGGCAATTATACAGCGAGAGAAGGGACCGTCTTCGATTGAGGCATCGATTCCGCGAAATTGGATTCGAGCGCAGTGTTCCGTTGGCCACGCGAGAATCGACTTTCCAGGGAACTGCATTCGGGTCCGTGGAACGTGCCTGCGATCCCGTGATCATCGCGTTGCAGGTTGGTTTATACCTAGTTCTCCCTCCCTCTCGCTCTATGTGTGCGGTGGAAAAAAGTAATTTCCGGGGGGCAGTGTCTGACACACGAAACCGCCGCGAGCGTATAAAGAAAGCGGTCGTCAATAATGAAACGGTGGCAGACGCTGGTGCGGCGACGAGGAGCGAAAAGGTCGTGGCACGGTGCAATATTCATAAGCCTTCTAGGCCAGGTCAGAAATTGGACGACGCGTCGGGACGCCAAAGTAAAACGGAACGAACGGAGGAGGCTTCGCGGAAAATCCTATGGATCTTGCTGTGGATCTTTCCGAGCGGGACCATTTCCTTCGAGGACGTTCAATTACGTTGCGCAAACTGGTAAATTGCCAGTCGATCGGTAGTATAAATATTCCAATAGTCAGACATTTCAGACCATCGATGATCCATCTTCATTACATGTAATATGGAGTTGGTCTCGTGACGATAAATTTCGCACATAATCTTCTAAATATGCATACAGTGAGCGTAGAAAGAACTCGTACACCTTTTAAAAACGAATAACTGTTTAAAATTGAACCCAACAGCTTGAGTTTTTTTGAAACGTTAGAAGGATTAGTTTACTAGACGATGCATAAATAATTCTTTTTAAATTGTTATTGGTCGCAATTGCGAAGGAAAAAATAAAGTTCACGATCTTTAAATTTTTCATCTCTGCTTCTAAGGAAAACTTATAATACACGTACAAAGATTCATCGAAATCGATCAAGGTTGTTATGAAATATAATTGATGAATAAATCGCAAACCATAAATTGTATACAACTTCCTTATATTTACAAAATACATATTTTAAATTTTCATTATCGCGACCTTCAATTTTTCCTTCGCAATTGCGATCAATAACAATTTTTAAAAAATAATTCTCTACACATTACCCGGTAAACGAATCCTTCTAACGTGTCAAAAAAAAACCCCAAGCTGTCGGGTCGAATTTTGAAAAAATTGTTCGCTTCTAAAAGGTTACGAATACTTCGTACGCCGACATTTGAACGAACGCGAATAAAAATGTTCCCCGATTCTCGCGAGAAGCCGTGAAAGATAAAAAAAAGTTTCGTCGTACCGCAAAAGGATTGTGAACTGCAAGGAATGCGCCTCTAATTACAGCAACCGTAAAACACATTCGTAGCTCAGGGGGTTTAGAATGACACAATAAAGGCACGCGACACACGATAAGCATCAAAAGAGTGTTTTGTCCAGTTGGTTGCCTCGAGTCGCAACACCGCGAGTCGTTTGGAGCTGGAAGGTTTGACAAAGCCGAGGTGCTCGGTGCAGCGGCGTGCGGAGCGTGTCTCGCAAAAAGCCGCTTAATTCCCGCGGCAGCGTTAACAGCGTCGAAAAGTTGCCGGCACGCTACAACGAAATTGAGTCAGGTGGTGTGCGATTAGTTGCCGGCCACCGGTGACCCCCGCGGCGCCACTGAAAATTACCACGAACCAGCCCAGCCGCCACCGTTGCCGCCAGTGGCGGTTAGTTAATCCAGCGGAACAACTAGGCTCGGTTAGGCGATATTCGGTGTGTGTGCGCGCTGGTTCGCAAGAGACCAACCGATGCTCCCGTCACGCGATGCGCCACTCGGAATAGTATAAACAGTTTGCGGCCCGTGTCGGCTGACACAAAGCCCTAGAAAATCGTCGGTCGCTCGAAGACGGAGGAGAAGAGGGGTTTGCCGAAGGAGGATCGAGGCACAGGGGTAAAGGTGAACAGGGGAGGTGCAGTGGGGGTTACGATGCCGGTAAATTCGTGGGGGATAGCAGAGGATAGATTAACCCGGTTAGATAAGGATCTACGGAGAACCTGGCGGCATAATAAGGCCGCGAGGGCTCGTTGCAGTCGCCGGTGCCCTCTCTCGACAACCTCGCACTCGCTCCCAAAGGTATCCCCCGGCCATTTCTCAAGTTCCTATTCAATTTTCTTCCTTCCTCCTGTCCCCCATTGTCTTCCGATTGTTGGCGATCGTAACGACGTTACTTACCGCCGACTCGGATTGCTACAGCGAGAAGATATCGCCTCTGGATCGAACCTCTTCGCGAAGACCTGCCTCCGAGACTCGCCTCCCGCTAATTATACTGTAATTAACGCTAAACCTACCATGACCGGTCAAATGATCGGTTCTATCACTTTTATTTCACAATCATTGAAATTATAAAGATGCTTTCATAAGAAACAGTTTATAAATATCTTTGTTTTAGAGCACGTATTTCAATAGGGGCCGCACGAAGTCCAAATCAAATCAATCTTGTCATTTTTATCTCGTTAGGCTCAGCGGTAATAGACTGTAGATCTTTACTCATTTTTATGGGTTCCGAAATTTTCAAAAAAAATTCTACGATACAAAATTCGACAGAATTTACGATTTCGATCCATTCCAGATCTACGAAGGCTACTACCGCCGAAAGTAAGATCTCGTTTTCAAAAGTTTTCGAAGATTATCAGAAATCGTCTCGCTGGATTCGTACAGTAATTCTCTGATTTCCACGGGGATGGAATCCAGTGGAACAAGAAGACGCGTGACCGGCCCGCGGCAAGTGGAGCACGCCGATTATGTTCGTCCGGGGTCGGGGCCGGTTTTTCTTCATTTGTTCTAGCCGGGGCTCGTTACGCTCATTATGTCAGCTTTCGGGGCAGATCCTTATCTAATCGGGTCAATCTGGCTGCGCCCGGTTTTCCCGCAGGCCTCGTGCCGCCTGATTTTTTATGCATGACTTATACGTCACGTGGCTTCCTTCTGCGAGCCGCGTTGCAACCGGGTTGCAACCGGGTTGCTTCCCGTCGAAACTATCGCGGCAGTTATCTTGGAAACCGAAAGAAGAACCAAATAGAGAGAGAGAGAGAGAGAGAGAGAGAAAAGGAGACTTGCCCCTTCACCTTTGTAACCCGTTGGATCCTTCGTTTATCGATCTACGCGTAGGATCGAGAGATCATCGTACGAGGACGATGCAGAAGGAAAATGCAAGATAAAAATGCAAGATAAAAATGCAAGATAAAAATTCAAAGAATATATATAGAGAGAAAAAGAGGCTTGCCCCTACGCCTTCGTAACCCGTTGGACCCTCCGTTAATCGATCTACGCGTAAGATCGAGAGATCATCGTACGAGGACGATGCAGAAGGAAAATGCAAGATAAAAATGCAAGATAAAATTGCAAGATAAAAATTCAAAGAATACATATAGAGAGAAAAAGAGGCTTGCCCCTTCGCCTTTGTAACCCGTTGGACCCTCCGTTAATCGATCTACGCGTAAGATCGAGAGATCATCGTACGAGGACGCTGCAGAAGGAAAATGCAAGACGAAAATACAAGATCAAAATGCAAAGAGTGTAGAGAGGGAGAAAAAGAGACTTGCCCCTTCACCTTTGTAACCCGTTGGACCCTCCGTCTATGGATCTACGCGTAGGATCGAGAGATCATCGCGTGAACGACTTGCACCGAAGGCGACGCAGGAGGAAAATTGCGAGCGATACAGGATTCGCTGATCGGGGGGAAAAGAATCGGGAACGGCGAAGGAACGGAGTGCATCCGGCGCCGCGAACGATTTTTCCTTTGCACCGGAGCTGCATTGCGGCTGCAGCAGTTCCCGACGCATTGCCACCGTGCACTCGCGTCGACGGGCTGCGTCGAACCCGACGGGTTTCGCCCCGAGTGTCCGACCGGACGAGTTCCCCCTGTTTCCGCATACAAATTGCACCCGCGCAATTCCTGCAACTCTATGAATTTATTATCGGCCCCCCTCTCTCTCTCTCTCTCTCTCTCTCTTTCACTCATTCAAGCGCGCTCTCTCTATCGGTCCCCTTCCCCCAAAGATCCGATAACTTTGATTCCGCGTGTCCGAGATGCGGCGAGAAAATAACCTGCTCCGCCCGTTTCAGTTTTTAATGGGAGACACGAGGTGGGGATCGCACGGCCTCCCGGGAATACCTAATCAAATGGATTTGGACCGCGATGCCAATTACTTCGGTTCGGATACATAAATTAGAACACGCCCGCATATACGCCAGTTTTCACCTATTGTTCCACGCTCGGTAATTAATTGACCGTACGCCTCTCGATTCGCGATGATGTCTGTGGTTTCTTTCCGGGATCGTGGTTCCACGTTCTGCGGATATTTGGGAATTTTTTTTGACCAAGTTAGCCAACAGGTCGACTTCAAATTTGGTCGGTATATTCATGCATCTTTTAAGAACGCGAATACCATTTTTTTTATATCAGCATTGTGTACATATCTTGTACTGCGCACCATGTTTCGATACAGGATGTATTCTATTCTTTTTTGATGGTCGACAAATTGTGCTTTATTTGGGAATGTTTTTACAACTGAACCATTGAACGCATCAATTTCGAGCTTCGCGGCTATTATAATTTTTTTATAGTTTTTATAATTTTTTCTAACAGGCATTTTACATGGGTTTAGTATAGACATCGGTAAAAGATACGTATAAGGTAAAGTTCTGATTGGACGCTTCATAGATAGTTATTTTTATAATTCTCCCGAGTATCGTCGCGACTCGGAGATTCGATAATGCGAATTGCAAGAGCAATGGCTGGGTAAGAAAATATTTTTCGTGCGTGTCAACGATGGGTGTCGCGAGCGCCGGGCTCGGAGAGCTTTCCGGTTCTCGAAAGCTCTCTCCGCGCGGAAGAAGAAGAGACTGTCGGTGCTCGGTCTCCTTTGAGCCTTGACGATTAACACTCGACTTATCCGAGTCGAGTCGAGGCGAGTCTGAGTCGCGGTGTTCCAACAGCTTTTCAATCTGTAAGAGCGGCTCGAGCTTTCCGCGAGACCCTTTGACGTCGCGCAGCAACTGCAATTGCGACCGCGCCGGATGCTTAATTCGGACGAGAGCTATCGATATTGCTTTCGAACTCGAGATCCTTCGAACTTCCGAAACGAGTCGTCGATTTTTCTTCGCCGAATGATCCTTCACTCGAGAATTCACTCCTACCAATCTCGCTTCTTACTTCAAACCTAACGGACAGCTTAACACATTGCTAACAGAATTTTTTTCAGCAACAGTTTCCTTTACGTTTTTCTATCGATTGCAATTTATCGTCTTGTGAAATCATAAAAAGATATTGTCAAAGAAAAGCAATAAATTCTCTGAATACCATGCATTGCAATTTTAAATAACGACATCCATAAAATTAGTTTTTAACACTAAACCTACCACCACTTGTCAAAATGACCGGTTCCAGATTTATTATTTTACAATTATTGAAATAATAAAAATGATTTTATTATATTGTATAAATATAATAAGC
>CM052191.1:7822266-7835642 GCA_028455805.1 Lasioglossum figueresi
GGATGAATTTGTGAAAGTGTCAACTTAATCTGTAAAAGTTGAATTTTAATGGGGTTAATTTCCAGTGCATTTTCAAGGATGAATTTGTAAAAGGCTGAATTTAATCTGTAATAACTAGAATTTTGAAAGGTTTGATATAGAGCGCGACTCGAGTCGTCCTCATGTGATTTTAATTTGCAGAGGGATATTATAATTGTGTGAATTTAATGTGTAAACTAGTAGAATGTGGGTTAATTCGGAGTGCAAAACTTGTGTTCGCAAGAATGTGCAAACCATCGGACAATATAGACTAGAACGAGGGAAACGGAGAGAAAGAGAGAGGGAAGACGATATTAGAACAAGTTTCGTCCGAGCAGCGTCCTCGGAAGAGAGTAGTTCAGAAAATTGCAAGTTTCTAGAACACGGGTGCACTGCGGAGAATGGTCCGCCGTGAAGGAGGGTGCAGCGAGCGGGGAAAAATTGTTAACAACCATTCCTGGATGGGAGGCCGTTTATTTTTCTTTTCCGCGTGCGCGATGCGAGAATGGTCGTCGAGCCGAGGTTTCCGGAAACCGTGGGGCTTAGGACCATTGTTTCCGCCGGTCAACAGTGTTAATTTCTCCGTGAGCTTGACGAGAGTAGTCGGTCCGGAACGAACGAGCAGAAATTCACGTGGATCATTGTGTTCGCGAGCAAACAGAGCCAGCCCGTAAGCGAATCGCATGGAGAGGCAAATTGGGTGCACCGACCAGTCGATAATTCGCTGCTGCGCGAAATTTTGTTGTTCTTCCTCTCGAATCCACTTGTCCACCCTCTCTCTTCACTCTCTTTTTCTCTTTTTCTCTCTTTCGATGTGGTTCGCGAGACGGTTCGACGATGTTGACGAGCGGATCAAACAGATTTCGAGCCGGTCATTAATATTAATACGCGCTCTCGATCGGGATAGATTGCCCGGGGCAAATCACCGGTAATCTTGCCAAGTTATACTCCCCATGAATATGCAAAGTTACGCGATACACCGCAGATCCAGCGTAAACGAATCCCGAGCTGCGTGCAGTTGCATCACCGTTGCATGGGTCCGATGCGGATGCACCGTCCTATTGTTTCCCTCATCTTCCGCTTCGCGCAAAATGGCTGCCTAGGAAACCCCGGATCTCTGTTTGCAGATATTTATCCTCCAAACAATCGCTTCGAATATTTCTTTGACATTTGAAGAAGATAGCAATTTAAAGTGTAGATCCAGGAAATTGTATATACCTATCATCAGCTGTAATAATTAATGATATTTAATGAAGTTGTGACTGTATTAAGAAAGTCTGTAAATCACTTAACAAAAATTGCAACACGGCAGAATCGTCGAATCTGAAAAATTGCATCACCGAAGATATTTATGCAGAGACTCGAGAGTTAATTTACAGGAAGCAGGAGCGATAAAATAATTCCTTTCTCCGTCAAGGATCCTCCTAAAGATCTCTTCGCATTTCAATGAAGATAAAAGTAGTCTGAAACTTCCTTCAACTTCCGCAAACTTCTTTCACACACTCCGAAAGTTCAAGAACGCCGCGAACGCGTGAAGTCCGCAGTCTGATTGAAATTTTAAACAACAATCCGCATAACGTTCGCCAGTCTTCGCGCAGAATAACGGAATCACGGTAATCACAAATGCGGGACTAATTGACTAATTAACTTTTCACACTGTGAATTATATAGACGACGCGCAGGTATACAATATGATTAGTATTTTGAATTCCATTGTGACACCCGCATTTCGGATCATTAAAAATTCCTGCACGTGGCACGCGGCGCACTTCAATTGCAATCGTCTGCTCCGCGCTGAATTATTGTTGTAATTAGATCTCGGGGAGCGTATAGTAATTGTTCGGACAAAATTCAATCGATTAAAAAACCATGGCGGGTCCGGCTTAAATTCATAGTCCACAGTCCACAACAATAGCAATATTCAGATTTGCGTAAAATGTTCATTGCACTTTGCTTCGTTCTCGGGTTAATAACATTGGAAATATTATGAATATACTGTGTGCGGATTTGTATGCAGAATAAAAATTGTTTCATTGGTTGTAAATAATCAGTTGTAAATAATTAGACTGTGGATTTTTATGCAGAATAAAAATTTTGGGTTTAGTTGCAAACGCAGGAACTATACAGATATTTATTTCTATTGTTAGTAATAATATTGGGTTGAAAGTAATAGAACAGTACTTTAAAATTATTTAAATGTTTTGTAAAACGTCTCATCCCCCGCTCAGAACGATATCGATCAAAATCCCGTGGATCCAGGGGTTCGTGTGAGATCATCAACCCGAAATTTTGCAGATATATTCTCATAATATTAAACCACAAAACTGTGTACATAAAGTTAATATTGGAATTCTTATTGAAAAACGAAGAATTTAAAAAAAATTTATTGTAAAGTCAAGTAGAGGCATTTTAAAACTAGAATATTCCGACCAAAAGTATGAGGTATTATAAAAAATACAGTACAGAACAAAGCAAATGGCCTGAATGAAAAATCGAGCAAAAAGAGGTCGGCACGGAACGTGTTAATCAAAAAAGAATTCCTCCCTTAGAGACCTTCTTCAAAATAGAAACCCAGCCTGAATCTGTCCATTTCCTCATCATCCTTGGCATGGTATGAAATCATAAAGGTGTGGGATCGTCAACTCAAAATTTTGCAGATATATTCTCATAATATTAAACCATAAAACTGTGTTGAAAAAGTTAATATTTTAACACGATCCGTGCCTTTCGTTCAGTTCGATTCGAATTCGCGTTGAAAAACGAAGGATTTTAAAAAGATTTATTGGGAAGTCAAGTAGAGGTATCTTAAAACTAGAATATTCCGACGAAAAGTATGAGGTATTATAAAAAATACAGTACAGAACAAAGCAAATGGCCTGAATGAAAAATCGTACAGAATCAGCTCGGCACGGAACGTGTTGATCGAAAAGGAATTCCTCCCTTAGAGACTTTTTTTAAAATCGAAGCTCAGCCTGAATCTGTCCATTTCTTCAGCAGCCTTGGCAAGGTATGAAATCATAAAGGCATGGGATCGTCAACTCGAAATTTTGCAGATATATTCTCATAATATTAAACCACAGAACTGTGTAAATAAAGTTAATATTGGAATTCTTATTAAAAAACGAAGGATTTAAAAAAAATTTATTGTAAAGTCAAGTAGAGGCATCTTAAAACTAGAATATTCCGACGAAAAGTACGAGGTATTATAAAAAATACTGTACAGAACAAAGCAAATGGCCTGAATAAAAAATCGTACAGAATCAGCTCGGCACGGAACGTGTTGATCGAAAAGGAATTCCTCCCTTAGGGACTTTCTTTAAAATCGAAACCCAGCCTGAATCTGTCCATTTCTTCAGCAGCCTTGGCAAGATATGAAATCATAAAGGTGTGGGATCATTAACTCGAAATTTTGCAGATATATTCTCATAATATTAAACCACAGAACTGTGTAAATAAAGTTAATATTGGATTTCTTCTTAAAAAAGATTTATTGCGAAGTCGAGTAGAGGCGTCTCGAAACTGTCGAATATTCCAACCAAAAAAATGAGGTATTATAAAGAATGCGGTACAGATCAAAGCAAATGGCCTGAATGAAAAATCAAAAACGTATGCTAATCAAAAAAGAATTCCTCCCTTAGAGACTTTCTTCAAAATCGAAACCCAGCCTGAATCTGTCTATTTCCTCAGCACCCTTGACAAGGTACGAAATCGATCAAAATCCCGTGGATCCAGGGGCTGACGTAGAGTCATTGGAAGTCATCAAGACCAACGGCCCGTCCCCGGAAGTGACAAGACCTAGATAAAGAAGATCGCAGCAGTGCTCGGCGACAGGTCGCCGGAAGATCCGACACCGTCGACGAAATAATTATCGAGCCGCTGTCTGGCTTCCGGGGGAAGAAGCCGAGAACACCGTCGCCCTTATCTTCGTCCCCATCCTCGTGGTCGTCGTCGTCGGCAGCCTTCGGTGCCGCGATCCAAATTCATTATCCGCGTTCCCGCGAGGCGAGTCATGTCGAGGCAGCCGCGCGTCGAAATGAATTCCGAAAGTGGGGCGCACGCTTATTAGAAATTCCTGGATTACTGCCGCGTACGTGTGTACCCGGGGCTCCATTTAGCGGGTAGATCCATAGATCCTTCTCCGGCGTGGCCGATGGATCGGCGAGGAAACCGGAAAGGGAGAAGAGAGAGCCAGAGGCAACGAGAACCCTCGAACGACTCCAGAAACGAGATCTATGGTTTCATTACCGGCCGAATTTCTGCGTTTTCCGGCTTTACGACCCGTCCACCACCCACACCACCCGACCAACTCCTTGGAATTCGGATCCACGAAGAATTTGAGCTGTTCTCGAACTCAATCCTTCGGATGAATACTCGTTCTTCTTCGGAACTGGCGGAGCAAGCGCGCAACCGACTGTGTGTACACTTCTTGGACCTGTCTGGCCTATTTTTCGGGCAGTTTGCGGTGGCAGTAGCGATCCTCGTTTCATGTGTACCGAAAATACACGTGTACACGCGTGGTTCGTGTATCCGCGTTTCAGTCCCGGTACTTTTTAATACAGTCGGTGGAAAAGTTAAGTAGACAACCCTTCGAAAACGAATTTTTCAAAAATTGGTTCGACCTGAATTTTTGTCGAGATGTTAGGATGTTGTTAGAGATGTTGTTGAACGTGTAAAATATTGCTATCGCTTGGCATTTATCTGTGCGTACAATGAAGATTTCGATCTGCACGAAAGTACATTACGGGCACAACAAAAATTGCTGTAGCTCACGAATAGAGAAAATGTCTACATTCCACCGATGAAAGACACCCAAGATCTGCATGAAAGTATGCCGCGAATACTTGAAGTATCGCGCGAAATTCGCGGGGACTCGTTACGTTCCGCACAGGAATCGTCGGATTCCGATTTACTCGTGCACCCAGCGAAGAAATACAGTTTCGAAGGGACGGATTTCGACCGGAAGAAGAACTCGCGAAGGAATCGAATCCTGGGACGCGTGTTCGAAGATCCGTGGCTCGACGGAAGGCAAACAAATCCGAGAGAAAGGAGATTTCCGTTCTCGGGCCCGGATCCTTTTCACGAGACAAGACTTTTCTATCCAACGCCTCGTCTTCGAGCCATTAGGAGGAGTTGTTATCCTCGTCCTCGGGAAATCGCTCGTTTCCAGGGGAATATATTTCTCCCCTAGATTCCTTTCTCCCATTCCCTCTCTCACTCTCTCTCTCTCTCTCTCGTTTTCTATCACCCTTTTTCCTCCGGCGAGGTATAGATTCCCGCGCCTCGCAAACGACTCGCTAAGAAATTGAAAGCCTGTTCCCGTTTCGCAGGTACCTCGGATATCGGAACGGGAACGAACTATTATGGAGCGAGCCGACAATTATTTCTTATTTGCTGAGAGTCCCGAGGGATAACAACCGCGAGCATAATGGAAGACCAGACGCGAATGCTTCTTTCTGGATACGGAACGCCCGTTCCGAGCGTCATTATCGCGATCGAGAAAGATCTTGCGCTCCCCTTGCGCTTTCTCGATCGTTTAACATATTCGCAGAACATTTGCGAAGTCTATTGAATCGTTCAGGAAATGCCAAACCCCTTCGTTCGGCGACTGCTTTTGGACAATGCGTTTGAAATCGTTGGCGGAGAGCTCTTCGCTTTAACAACGTTCTTGCTTTTAAGATTTATTTGTGTCACTGGACCGTTGATATCTGAATTTTTTAGTGAAAGTTACGAAAATGTGACTAATATTTCTATAATATTAAGAACCCGAACTTTCGTTGAAAGACATTTAAGTTGTATGTTTTATGCATTTATGACAAAAATGAGATGTTAATCTATTATATTATTTTCAACCTATTAAACCGAACGAGAAAAATAATCAATTTCTACTTCTCTTCAGTTTCTTGTAATTCAGCTAAAAATACGTTTAATTTCTATAAAAATTCGCTAATGATTAGCTTTTGGACTTTAAAGGACCATTAGATAATAAATGTTGCTTTTTGAAATTGTTTAAAGGGACAATGTTCGTTGGAAATTTGTTGTCCTGCAAACTAGACTAGTTTCGAATTTTCCGGGATGGCAGATTTAGCGTGGAAAGTCGTTGTTCCCGGTGGATGCGTTAGGGCAGGGGCTCGGCTAACCCGCGTGACCTATTCGAATCGAATTTTTCATCGCTGATCCTAGGGAACTCAATTTTCCACTTGACTGTTGCAGCCGAGCGATGATCCGTGAACTGGGAATGTAGACGGAAGGGCGGGAAAGCGGATCTGCCCCTCGCAGCATCGAAGGAAGGGCCTTTCCTCCAGCTCCGCCATCATCTTCGCCGATATCTCACCCTCGGACATCTTTAACCACCGCATCGACTTGGACACTGTGAGTATAGTCCCCTACAAAGTCCAATTTCACGCGTTCGACGCTAAACAGCTTCAGAAAAAACGTTTATAATTGTAATTAGGCCAAAATTAAATTAATTCATTCCTGACAAAGCTGAATAACTGGAACAGGAAACACTAGGACCACATTAAAAGAATCTGGCCAATTGAAATTGTTACAAGAATACGCGCTCATCTTACTCCTGCGTCTTCCAATCAATTTATCATGCTAACTAAACATTTATATAACAATCGATGCTAAACCGCTTCAGCAAAAATGTTTATAATTGTAATTAGGCCAAAATTAAATTAATACATTCCTATCAAAGCTGAATAACTGAAACAGGAAACTCTAGGACCACATTAAAAGAATCTGACAAATTGAAATTGTTCCAAGAATACGCGCTCATCTTGCTCCTGTGTCTTCCAATCAATTTATTATGCTAATAAAACAATTATGTAACAATCGATGCTGAACCGCTTCAGAAAAAATGATTATAAATGTAATTCGGCCAAAATTAAGTTAATTCATTCCTGACAAAGCTGAATAACTGAAACAGGAAACTCTAGGAGCACATTAGAAGGATCTGACCAATTGAAATTGTTACAAGAATACGCGCTCATCTTGCTCCTGCGTCTTCCAATCAATTTATTATGCTAACTAAACAATTATATAACAATCGATGCTGAAACGCTTCAGAAAAAATGATTATAAATGTAATTCAGCCAAAATTAAGTTAATTCATTCCTGACAAAGCTGAATAACTGAAACAGGAAACTCTAGGAGCACATTAAAGGAATCTAGCCAATTGAAATTGTTACAAGAATACGCGCTCATCTTGCTCCTGTGTCTTCCAATCAATTTATTATGCTAACTAAACATTTATATAACAATCGATGCTAAACCGCTTCAGCAAAAATGTTTATAATTGTAATTAGGCCAAAATTAAATTAATTCATTCCTGACAAACCTGAATAACTGAAACAGGAAACTCTAGGACCACATTAAAAGAATCTGACCAATTGAAATTGTTACAAGAATACGCGCTCATCTTGCTCCTGCGTCTTCCAATCAATTTATTATGCTAACTAAACATTTATATAACAATGGATGCTGAACCGCTTCAGAAAAAATGATTATAAATGTAATTCAGCCAAAATTAAATTAATTCATTCCTGACAAACATGAATAACTGAAACAGCAAACTCTAGGTCGACATTAAAAGGATCTGACCAATTGAAATTGTTACAAGAATACGCGCTCATCTTGCTCCTGTGTCTTCTAATCAATTTATTATGCTAACTAAACAATTATATGAAAATCGATGCTAAACCACATCCGCAAAAATGTTCACAATTTTAATTAGGTGTAAATTCAATTAATTCTGAAACTGAATCAGGAAACCCTAGGGCCACATTGGAAGGATCTGACGAATCGAAATGGTTGGTTGCTGTGTCTTCCAATCAATTTATATGCTTATTTATTATAGCAATCAGTTCTCGTGTAATCAATTATGAAACACTCGTTGGAGTCAGTACCGTATACCCAAGTTGTCCCTGAACGTCCCTAAAGCTGTCACTTGGCCCTAAAGATTCTGGCGGAAATAATTGTGGAGAACTTTTATAATTCGATCAGAGACGTGGCTCGGACACGTTCGAACGACTTCGTACAAGTCCACGGATTTCGTTCTCGAAGGAATCCCAGCGAAGCAACGCGACTGAAACCAGTCGGTCCCCTCGCGTAGCCCTCGAGAACGGCTTCCGGCGGGTCGTCAAAGAGAAGGAAGCGGACAGCAGACGCTTGTTCGTCGACTTGCGAGATTAATTGACTCCCCGCGATGAAGATAGAGGGAGAGGGAGAGAGAGTGAGAGTGAGAGAGAGCTCCAATTAGTCCGACGGCCCGTGGAAGAGGCCGGGCTTTGATTCTGCTCGCCGTTCGATTCGCATCCCTGCCCCCCTGGACCAATTAGTTACTTACCTGGCATGGCTCTATTCCCCCGGTCAATGCTAATTCGTTCCTTGGATTCCATTTTCCTCGGCCGCAACCGAGACGCGCGGACAAGAGGAAAATGGTCTTCTTCCCTACTCCTCGCGAGTAGGAAGCGGGAACCACGCGCGAAGGAAAGAGCAATCGCGACGGAATTGAAAGCTGGAGAGCTGGAAGAGAGCTCGAGAGGAACCGTGACCGCGTAATCAACTTTTCGGCACTCGATCTCCTCTCCGCGGCTCCTTTCTCATTTCCTTCTTTCTTTCGCCGTTTTTTCCCCGGTTTGGTTTCCCGCAACTGGGTCGCTGCACACTGGAGCGAAGCGAGGGAAATCATTCTGGAGAATTGTCTTCATTGGTTTCGGATCCTCTGGATAAATTGTAAGATTCACTGTTTGAGGGTGTTTCGAAGATGATGAAGAACTTCGCAATATTATTTTTATGAAATTTTATTGGCTAGGACCTCTAAAGAACTTCGCGAACTAACTAGATAGCCTAGCGGGAATCATTCTAGAGAATTGTCTTCATTGGTTTCGAATCCTCTGGATAAATTGTAAGATTCACTGTTAGAGGGTGTTTCGAAGATGATGAAGAGCTTCGCAATATTATTTTTATGAGATTTTATTGGCTAGGACCTCTAAAGAACTTCGCGAACTAACTAGATAGCCTAGCGGGAATCATTCTAGAGAATTGTCTTCATTGGTTTCGAATCCTCTGGATAAATTGTACGATACACTGTTTGAGGGTGTTTCGAAGATGATGAAGAACTTCCCAATATTATTTTTACGAGATTTTATTGGTTAGGTCCTCTAAAAAACTCGTCGAACTAGCTAGATAGCCTAGCGGAAATCATTCTGGAGAATTGTCTTCATTGGTTTCGAATCCTCTGGATAAATTGTACGATACACTGTTTGATGGTGTTTCGAACATGGTGAAGAATCTTCCAATATGATTTTTACGAGTTTTTTATTGTCTAGGCTGTGTAGAAGACTCGTCGAACTAGCTAGGTAGCCTATCGAGAAGCATTTTGAAGAATTGTCAAAACGACACGCATCAGAAGATGTACGATTCTGTGGATTTTAAGCAGAAACTGATCAAAAGTCGTGTAAAACTACGATTTTTACCATTTTTAACTGCTTGTAGCTCGTGTGTTTGTTAATCGATTTGGATGAAATTTTCAGCATGTATGTAACTGCTATAGATCTACAAAACGTATATTTTAAATTTTCATTAAGGGCCCAAATAAAAAAGTTTTAAAGAATTCCTTTTCTATTTTTGCATATAACCTTTGAAATTATAATTTTTGGAATATCTTTCTTGCATATCATTTTGTAAGCCAACGCTTCTAAGTGATTATAAAAAACAGGTGGTTCGATACAATTATAAAAAAGTTATTCCATTTTAAAGAGCGTACGAATGCTTTCGTGGCTCACTGTACCTCAGAGACAACCAGCGAAAATGTATAAATTCAGCATTTCATAATTTTTACGTCTTTTTAATACCTTTTTCTTCGACCTAAAAATTGTAGTAGATGGTCTTTTATTCAATTCGCGTAAATTTCAAGTCCTAGCGAATACATCCTATTTTATGGATTATTGTTACAGGAGTAGAAGCGTCGGACGCGTCCGGTTTCACGCGCAGCGAAAATCGTTGGCACGCGGTCGCGCTTGCGAAATATCGCGGGACGAGTGACTATTCCCGCGAGCTGGAATTTCCCTGGATATCGAAGCAGCCAATTAAACCGGCATAATACACCGGTCGATCCCGCTGGAATTTGGCGCGGTGCGAGATTTCGTTCCGCTTTGTCGCGCGAATCCGCACCGGCGGACAAAGCGGTTCCGCTTCGCGAAATTGCTCGGAATCGCTAGGAACGCTGATCCCCAATTCCGCGAGGCTCCCGGCCGATTATGCGAGTCACAATACACGAATACCGAGCGATAGAACAGATCTGACCGATTTCTATTGCCACAAAAGGAAATATAGATCCACAAAATGCATATTTTAAATTTCCTCACGGGCGAAAATAAAAAAATGTTGAAAAGTTTTTTATTTCCTCATGTGATTCCTACGAATTGCAATTTTCACAAAATCTAATTGCTGAGAAGAGAGTCGAGTGGTTCGGTCCTATTTTTAAAAAATATCAAAGGGCGTTCGAACACATTCGTGAGCGATTGTACGAATTGATTCTACAGAGCAAAAATCGCTGTTGCAGAATTGATAAAGAAATATTTGATAAACAGAATCTCTGATTTACGTGCAGAACCTGTCGACGGTGATCGCGAGAATCGGCTTCGGGAGGGTTGGAGCGATTTTAATGGGGTGCGAAAATCGCGTGGGGGTTGCTGATTGCCGGGGAGGTGGCGCGCGGGAAATGCAAATAGGTGGAAACGTCGGCGATTATTTAAATTCGCGAGGGTATCAGTAAACGCGCGTCGCTCGCGTGAATAAATCAGCCTGGCCCTCGACGGAGCGAGGATCGTTCGATAATTAATTACGCGCCGCGTGCCGCCGCGTCGACAGCCGACCGAGAAGAAATTTCTACCGCCTTTCTCGTTCTCTTTTCATGTTAATTTCGGAACGACCACCGCATCGGAATTCCTTTCTTCCTCCGGTAATGCGCGAGATTTTCCATCGCGATTGTCGCGAACGCGCCCGTCGGAGCCGCTAATCGGAACCCGCACGGAAACCAGTTCCCGAACGTATAATCGCGCTATCCGGATCGTCGTAATGCGTATTTTCCAGCGGGCAAAGCCGCATGGAAGCCGATACGAGCTGGCACTATGATTCGCGAGGCTTTCGGCGCGAGCGAACACGAACAGGAAATCCGGCGCAGATTTTCTCTATACTGTACGTACGTTATCGTCGGATTACGGAACGCGATCGCTGCTTTCGACAGCTGTCCGAATCCTTCTGACTGATTCTGGAAATAAGTATAACAGTGAGCACATGCGTTTCAATGCTAATGTGGTATACTGCTTCTTCAGGATGCGATTTGCCACATTAGAATCTTTCTATTAGAAAGAAGGCAGATGTTACGAATCCTTTCGGCCAAGAACATTCCAATCGGAAGACCTTGAACGCAGTGGTTCCTCATATAATTTGACGTAACTTTTACCTTTGCGAAAATATTCTCCGAGGCTTCGTTCACGAGTTATTCACGAAAAACGCGGACCAATCTGTGAGTGCCTGTGTGCGAGTTCGACGAGCCACGGCTAGTCAAGCCCGCTCGTCGAGCGTAGTGCCGAATAATGTTATATACGCGTAAACAACGCAGAAGTATGTTTTCTCGGATAGCGTCCCCCCTAGATGCATGCTACAACTAGCGATTGTAACCGCGTAGGGATCCAAAATGTGCATCATCGGGCTATGGTTTACAATATTGATGGATCCCGAACTCTAGCGTTCGAGGTAGGCACACGTACAGGCTGCCCGAGCGTGCCTGTGTGAGAGTTCGACGAGCCACGGCTAGTCAAGACTGCTCGCCAAGCATACTGCCGAATAATGTTAGATACGCGTAAACAACGCAAAAGTATGATTTCTAGGAAAAACGCGGACAAATCCCAGCCAATGGCAACGCCACGCTCAACGGAAGTCGCCGCAATCGCGGTCCGATTGGTCCGTGTTTTTCGTTAACTCGTTCCTTGCCGAACTGTTTCAGCTCGATTTTTAATTCAGGCCATTTGCTTCGTTCTGTACCGCATTCTTTATAATACCTCATTGTTTTGGACGGAATATTCGACAGTTTCGAGACGCCTCTACTCGACTTCGCAATAAATTTTTTGGAAATTCTTCGTTTTTCAATGAGAATTCTAATCGGCCTGAACGGAAGGCACGGAACGTGTTGAAATAGTAACTTTTTTAACACAGTTTTGCGGTTTAATATTATGAGAATATATCTGCAAAATTTCGAGTTAATGATCCCACACCTTTATGATTTCATACCTTGCCAAGGCTGCTGAAGAAATGGACAGATTCAGGCTGAGCTTCGATTTTAAACAAAGTCTCTAAGGGAGGAATTCCTTTTCGATTAACACGTTCCGTGCCGAGCTGATTCTGCTCGATTTTTCATTCAGGCCATTTGCTTTGTTCTGTACTGTATTTTTTATAATACCTCATACTTTTCGTCGGAATATTCTAGTTTTAAGATGCCTCTACTTGACTTCACAATACATTTTTTTTAAATTCTTCGTTTTTCAATGCGAATTCGAATCGAACTGAACGAAAGGCACGGATCGTGTTAAAATATTAACTTTTTTAACACAGTTTTGTGGTTTAATATTATGAGAATATATCTCAGGAAATGGACAGATTCAGGCTGGGTTTCGATTTTGAAGAAAGTCTCTAAGGGAGGAATTCTTTTTTGATTAGCATTCGTTTTTGATTTTTCATTCAGGCCATTTGCTTCGTTCTGTACCTTATTCTTTATAATACCTCATTTTTTTGGTCGGAATATTCGACAGTTTCGAGACGCCTCTACTCGAC
This sequence comes from Lasioglossum figueresi, assembly GCA_028455805.1. Classification (NCBI taxonomy): domain Eukaryota; kingdom Metazoa; phylum Arthropoda; class Insecta; order Hymenoptera; family Halictidae; genus Lasioglossum; species Lasioglossum figueresi. The sequence continues at coordinate 7,835,122 of CM052191.1, forward strand.
TTCGCAATAAATCTTTTTTAAATTCTTCGGCCTGAACGGAAGGTTCAGCGTGTTAATAACTCTGAAACAAAGTGTCGGAGAATATTTTCGCAAAGGAAAAAGTGACTTCAATTTACTTTGCGAATCGCCTCGTTCGAGGAAGCACATTTTTGGGAAACCCTGTATATTGCGACAGAAGTTGAATTTTTATCGACGAATACTTTTAAGAGCACAGAGACGAATGCTCGTTCAAATTTCAATATTTTTTGAGTGGGGTTCGAACGAGCGTTTCATGTGAACGCAGCATTAGAACTGATTCTTTGGTCCTTTCATTGTTAGTTATTGAAAGAACACGCGTCCGTCTGCTGCGTTGATATTCCGCGTGTTTTTCCGGCTGAACCAACTGGTCAGTGGACAGGGAGAGAAAATAGAGAAAGGAGAGAGAGAGGAGAGGGTTTTAAATTTCAATATCATTGGAGTGGGGTTCGAACAAGCGTTTCATGTGAACGCAGCATTAGGACTGACTCTTTGGTCCTTCATGT
>CM052191.1:7862094-7933828 GCA_028455805.1 Lasioglossum figueresi
ATTCTTGTATTATTGTTGGCTTGAATATCAAAAGCACACATTTTTCTCTTCTTCCTGGCAAATCCAGAACTTCTACAGACGGTCCAGTTTACAAGATACATTATTTTAAATGTTTCGAAAATCTTCGTCCGCGACGGGTTAATCGAAACAGTGATGAATAGTTCGAGCATGAGACTTCCTCGAGCAGGATATGTATTAATCGTGAGTCCGAATTCGTGGGTACGCGCGACGGTCGAGACCTATTAAAATGTTTCTAAAAGTCAGGCCAGAGCGGTGAAAACAACTGGCAATGACAATCCTCTTTCAGCAAAGCTCGCTGGCTAGAGTCCTCGTGACGTATCCTTCAGAGCCGTTGAATAGCTGCTATTCATCCGTCTTCTGCTTCACTTAAAATTCGTTAACGCTACACACGCACGCGCCCGCACACTATGCTCCATGGTCCATTTTCCGAAAGAAGAGACCCGAGAGATACAACGATAGTCACAATAGCTATCCACCTCACTCCAGTAACCCACATAATACGAGTCTAGAGCTCAACTATAGCTGAAGCATTTGCTGAGAGGTCGACGCTATTCTTTTCAGTTATTCTTATTTCGTATTTGATCCGTCTATTACAATTCATATTGCGTCAGCACGGATTCAATGTTTAACAGGTAGCTATTAACACCGCCATCTATTTAATAAATAATTACACGGACGGAAAATCAACGTTCAATTTTTACCCTCGCTTGAAATTTCAAACGAATCGATCAATTTCAGACAACCAATTAAACAATTGTGTTCGAGTGTCTATAGTTTCTTTCTCCGATCCCTCCTCTACGATCTCTAGTTCTTTCTCTTATCAAATATTCACCCCGCTACATCCTCCCCTAGTTTCTTCCTCGATCCCTCCCTTAAACCCTTCCTCAGTCGCATCCCCACTCCCTCGGCTAGTTCTCTATCTTAGCCCAGCCAGGAACTTCTGCTCCACGGCTCCTGGGGGGGGCAACTGAAGACGCTCCCAGGGCCAGAGAATCGTCGCAAACTCGATCAATTCGTAGAACAGTATCTAACGCTTCCTTCTCCGTTTCTGTTCCAGCGAAACTGGACCGCTCCTCGAAGGAGACGTGCAGCGGCACGAGCGTGAACGGCGGCGCCCATCAGCTTCTGGTGCTGAGTCTGGCGGTTCTAGGCGTGCTGTTGAACCAGAGGATCGGCGTGCCACCGCTCTTCGACACCAGAGGCTTCGTCTAGCTCATGCGTCCGGTAGTCCGGACCGTCCTCGATCGTTGAGCGAGCCAAGGATCGGCAGGAACGCGAGACGAAGCAGCCCGGATCGGGGGACGTGCGCGGAACGGATGAGGACGCGAGAGAGCACGGACAAAGCCAAACCACACACAGCAACACGAGGGTTGAGAGAGCGAAATGTGAGAGAGAAAGAGAGATGCATAGAGAGAGAGAGAGAGAGAGAGAGAGAGAGAGAGAGAGTGAGTGAGAGAGAGAATGAGAGAGAGTGCTAGGAACAACCGCTCTTCGAGAGTCTCTGGGAACGGTGCGACAACGGCAACGAGTCGACGGTTACCGCTGGCACGAACAGAGAGACCGAGAACCACGGGGAAGCAGGAGACGAACAAAATACGAAACAAAACACAAAAACCGAAACAGAACAAAAACAGACATATCAACGCGCTCGATCAAAAACAAACAAAAAAAGAAAGAAATATATGAATGAGAGTGCGCTCGATCGGTCGCGCGGTCGACGAGTCTCCGCTTCGGTGCTGAAACGAGGATCCGCGCTGCGATCCGCGAAACTAGAGATCCGGGATCGATCGGATCCGAGGATCCGGTGGCGCGCTAGGAAAACTGTGCTGCTCCAGCCTGGACTCGAGAATCTCGCTACAAGTGCTGACTCACGTTTTTCTTTGCACCTTTGTTTTACTGAATTCCCTTTCGTTTCTATCCGATCACTTTCTTCCGGCTACGTTCCTCCGGTTCCGACAGTGCGGTCCACGTGGCTCTGATCGACGAAAGTGCCTCCTCCTCCACTGGATCCCCTAAAGGTGACGTGATCTACAGACACCATGTACAAGCGAATGTTGCCGGGTAGAACGGGTATAGTGGTTTCCTGCGTGCGGGAGGGACCTGGTGAGTAGACTGCGAGCGTTTATGCGAATTTCTGTCTTCTTCTACGGCTCGGAGCTGATAAAACAGAAATTCTGACGAAACTTCGGCGATACAGACAAATTCGAGAATCATGTGTTACGCGATTTTGTTTCGCACAGACTCGCTTTAACAGGCTGGAAGTTTTCTAATTGTACGAACGATTGATAAACGGATAAATCGTATGAACAATTGGCAGCCCTCGTTAAGGCGAACAACTTTTCTCTGGAAACTTTCTGCCCGCCCCTTGTCGGAACATTAAGGAATTTTCGAGGGTCGATTACAACCCCTTAAAGTGAATTTGGGCTTTGAAAAAAATCGCTTAATACATACATACATATCCTCGCATAATTTTTTTGAATTTTCGGAGTCAGCCTCGGTGTGCTGGTGGATCATGCCACTGATAGCAGGGATGGGCGAAATTCGTATTAGAATGATTCTTTATGGAGCTCACTGCGAGAAGAATTGTTGTTGTTTGGAAAGTTGTGAATTTTTTCGAAAGAAATTCAGGAAAGAAAAAATTTCATCTATTTAAATCTTATTAATTTCAACGAACTGAAGTTCGGCGACGAGTGAAATGAAATGGAATCTCTCCACTTGGCGTGCTACAATAAGAAAATTTCATCTTGTCAATTTTAGAAGATACGTTACAGTTTTCATAAACTCGTTGCTTTCTGTTTACTCGATCTCGGACAGCGAACAGTTGAGTGTACCAATAAACACGCTGTTAGCCACTTGAAAACAAATCCACGGAATGTCACTGTTACATTTTTTACTAGAATATCGCTAAACCTTAGGAACACAGTTCTCTGAATATTCTTTTTTAGTATAAAATGTGGCTAAGATAATTGGCGCTCTTAACGGAAACACATTTATGTTTAACGAAATTGGTAAACGTTCTTTTGTGTATTTTAGAGGAGCTCCTATGTGTTACATATTTCATTTATTATGTTAATCGAGATCGATTGGTGCCCAACTCTGCTCGGTAGGCAGTGATACATGGATTATTAAATTTTGATCGGATAACTCGACAATGTCCTCTACTGGCTAATCAACAGTGTCCCAGATCTGAACGTTAGGACCCGAGAAGAATCGCTACAGGTCGAAAGAAATGATTACACTTGTTCCCAGCGAGGATAGTCGAAAGTTCCTCTGATCGATGTCGGTTCGACAACACGGTCTTCCTGCTTGAGAAGCTTAATAGTTCGTAAGTCGCCGGGCACGTGATCCTTTTTAGGGAAACTCTGATTATACTGTGGAATTGAATACGCGTAAAAAAAATTCGATCAAACCGATGCTTTCTATCGAATCTTGCATTCTTGAATTTTTCCAAGACTTTTATATACGAAATTCTACAGTCTAATCGCGACAGGAACAATTTCCACTTTGATGTAGTTCGAAAAATGTCGGTCTCAAAGACTCAGGAAAATAATTATTAACTGATTACACATCAGAGACTCGTTTTTCCTAAAACAAATATTCAGGTTCGATAAATCAGCAATTGGACACAAGATTGAATAAAAAGAATTTCGATTAAAACATATATATATATTGAAACAAGACGAGCAAAAATGATTATCAATCGGCTAAAAACCAGAGAAGGATTTTTCCTGACTTCCAATCAGCAATTGGACACAAGATTAATTGAAAAAACAGTATTCAAATAAAACGAGCAACCTAACAAACGGAAGATTCTATAGGCCACATAATGGGATATTTTGTAAAATTAGCAGAATTAATCAGAGCTACTTCCACAATTTGGAAAATTTGATTTGCTAGTTTTTGTGTTGGAGATAGGCGACTCTCCGTAATGTTATGGTCGCCAGTATACACGAGAAAACCATCGTCGCTTCGTAATTTCGTTTATCTCTCATCTCCTCGACTTTTCCTATGGTATGCCGGCGCAAACTGCAATCTCCGAATCTTATCGCGATTTTTATAGTTTCTTCTTGGCCTCGTGTTACCCTCGAAATCGAATTTCACCGCCCGGTCGCTGCCGATAACGGATTAAATTTAATCGAAGCTTAATTCATCTCACGTGCACGCTATTTTTATTCGGTGAAGAAAAACCGTTGGTTCGACGAGCGAATTCTCTTTTCTCGAATTAAGAACGAGTTACGATTAAATTCAATATTTTTCCGGAAATAAAAAACCTATTCCTCGAAAATGTCTTTGCTCGTTGTTCTCTTCGTAATATCGAAAACAACGAGCAACGTGTTTCGAGCGATCCACGCGATGTTAACGGATTATTCAAGCACATAGTGGATTACTTATCTGGGATGCTTGAACCTCTAATCAGAATCGAATTAAAGCTTCCCCGACCTCGAGTGCGTTTGCTATTCTGACTGCCTCGCGTCAGCTGTAGCTCGCGATCATTCGAATATCATTATACGTTCATGCTGTTCTATTTGGAGAATCAAATTCTCCAATGCGGATTTTTAAAAAGATTACCAGACTGCGGATTTTACATCTCTATGAGAAGAACGATGAAACGCAAAACAGAAAAATCGTCAGAAGAATATAAGAACGTAGGGCATGTTAATTTTAGACAATTAAAATTATTAACGGTAGCCATACATTTTTATTCAACATCTATTTCGCATAAAGATCCGCAGTCTATGAATAACCTAACCTTACACGCGTGTTTCTTCCGAATGTAATTTTAGAGCGCGTAACTAATTCTATAAAACTTGATCAAAACATATTCGGGTACGCAGCTTATGACAATAAAATCGAAATGGTCGTACAGAGCTAACGAACTCTCAGAATCGCCAATTTTTGGACTTCCGACAGTTCTCCAAGAGGAGAATCTCGATTTTTCAAATGAATTGAAAGATGTCCGAGGAAGTTGTGTTAAAGGGCGTCTCTCTTCGAACTGTTGTTTAAAATTGTTTAAATATTCGTAATTCTGTAGAAGACTATACCGTTATGTTTGGGAGAGTCTACGAAATCGTTCTTATATAGCTTTCACTTTGACGTCACCGGAAGGGTCGTGGAAATTGGTGGCCCACTGATGTGACACTAGCTCGGCCATATCCTAGAAAGGAGAAAAGGAAAATACAGAATTAGTGCAGAATCTTCGGGACGTTTCTATAACGACGACGGTATTCGAAAGTTTCCTTTAATTTCGTTCTGTTGCAAGGAAAATTGACAAAAAGAATTATTGCAGAAATTCGAGACAGACATTTCCCGAAGCAAAGCCGGCTCGAGATCTCGTCGGACGTAAACGCGCGAGCATCCGCAGTCTAGGAGCATGCACTAGGCGAGTGCATGCAACTCTGCAGTCTAATTGCGGGGGTGCATCGCGGAGGGAGAGGGATCGAGGGGGGTGTGGAAAGTTGCGCAGGCCAGTCGACGACCGGGAACGGGGTGATTAAATTATTGCGTTCCTCGTACCGAGGATCCTGCGGCATTTTTCCGTTTCAGAAGAGATGGCTAGCAGTTCGGGGGCGCACGTGGAATGTTTCAGGCTTTTAGCTACAGGAGGGGGAGGCTGGTGGTTTGCGGGGGGTGGAGACCGATGTGGGTCACCGGATCGGGGGCTTTTATTTTATGGGCGGGATCGCCGCCGACCTGGACGTTATCGCGGGACGCACTCGTCCCCTGGATATATACCCAGGATAATTCGAGCCGGCCGGGCCGTTGGAAAATTTAATAAAACGGTCGGCCATTATCCGCGCGCGTGTTCGTTATCCTCTACTTCCTGGACGTAACCTCCGTTCCGGACTATCCGACGCGCCGGTCGTGGTCCCAAATCAGGATTCGTCACTTCAAAATCGACGTACAGTCACTGGCAATAATATTCGGACGCTCTTAACGCATTACCGATCGGTGATTATTGCATAATTTTGAAAAATGTATGGTTCAACACTTTTTAATGGAACATTCAATAGCAACAGCAATTTTCCTTGTGAACTAACAAGTCGCCCTCAATAACGTCGTCTAATAGTTACGTTTAAGAATGTAATGTAAAAGAGAAAATTTCTATGCTTTCTTTTGGTACAGCACATTTATTGAAAATCCTATTAATAGGCTTTCGGTAGGTAAAGTATTAAAAAGACGATCATTTCTTTCATATTGGACCACGCACCTTCGATTTTTTTTTAGCAGTTAGTTAGGACAATCAAGGTGGGAACACGATACAGGTTTTCCGCTCCACGTTCACCATTTTGCAGATCATATTCATCTTTTTCGAAGCCAAATTCTCCATTTCTTCCAAATTCGCGCATTTTCTTGCAAATCGAGTCCACCCTTCCGAAATTCCAAGTTCTACTGCGTGTAACAATGAGCAGATGTGAAATTCTTATAGAACAGTATACTGTAGACATAAAGTCATCTATAATGGGTCTTCTATCGGCGCTTGAGGTAATTTCATGTGTACAATGTATTTCTATAATCGTTACGACAATCTTAAATGAATAACATCCGCCAAAAGTTCGTAGTTTGAAGAATCAGAAGAAACTTCTTCGTTAGTGTTCATCAATGTTTGCCCGTCGAGCGCGGAGTCAATAAGATTCGCAGAACTTCAAATAAAATCACGACAAAATGGTGTTGTGTTATTTCATTCTCGAGTCACCCTCGATAGAAAGGGCGGGTCTGGTCTGTGTAAGGGTTAATTTCGAGTGTAAAACCTGTAAAAGCCTGAGGAATTAGTTCTGCACAAACTGCACCGAATGGAAGCCGTGTCGGCCGAAAACCAGGGCGGAAAAAATTTAGTCGGCGATCAGTATCATCGGAGCATGGTCGAGAGGATCGGTCCGGTCGTCTGGTCGGCTTAAAACGCGGCGATCCGGTCGAATAGTCGATTCTTTTCGCGTTGCTCGCGAGAGGAGGATCCTGGCGGCGTTTAATCTGGCCTCGGTGATCGGTGGAGCGACTATCTGTACATACACAGAGAGCGAGAGAGAGAACGAGAGAGGGAGGGAGGGATGAAGAGGGGAAAAGGAGAGCGAGATAGAAGCAGGGTAATGCGAGCCGCAATTCGATCTATATGCTCTGCGGCCGCCTATACGTGCGCATGTTTGTAATGCGGTGCAGCCACTGCAGAGTCGATTGCATTCGTCCAAATTGCGGAGACTTAAACGCCGTGGAGCCGAGCGAGACACGCGGCCGGGTCCGGCCGCGATATTATCGCCGCGAGGGGAACGATTATTCCATGGATCGACCATGGTTGCGACAGCCTCCGTCGAAACGATCCCGATAAAACCCGACGGCCGAAGCGAGCCTCGTCGGAACAGCCAACATCGCGATCCACAAAGAAAACGCTGTTCCTTGAACTCGACAATGCAACGATAGACTCTGGAGTTTCGCAGACTTCTGTCAGAATTCACGGAGACGATCGTGGAAAAATCGCCATTTTGCAACAGCTGAACGAAATCAATGTTTTATTCCGGGCCCTCGAATTCTTAGGACTTTCGAACATCATTTTGCGAAAGCTCAACCATGGCATTTCTCTATTCTCGATTCTTGAATTTCGTCTACGGAAAATTTTGCAAATCTTTCAAATAGAAGGGCAGTCTCTAGAGTTTCGCAGAATCCTAACAGAAACTACAAGGTACCATTTCTCGAAAGCTGATCCAAAGCATTATCTCTATTCTCGATCCTCGAGTTTCGTTCTCAGAAATTTTAGGGGATGTTCGACTGTAGAATTTTTACAGAATCCTGTCTGATCCCTGAATCCGTCGTTCCTGGAAAATTGACGAGGCGGCATGTTCCAGCAGCTCGTCGAAAGCGATCGGAGCAGACGAATTTCGCGCGACCATATTGGCTACGGGGCATCGATACGCGCGGCCCGTCCACGCTAGCCGATTAATTTTCGCTTGCACGCGTCGCTCCGTTCGGTAAATTGACGTAAATCAAGCCGGCCTCCTCGAGCCAATCCCGATAGAATTGCAAATCGCGTTCGCCGCGGCTGATTTGCTCCCGCTGATCGACCGGGCCTACGCAGCCTGAATACTCGATCACCTGTCCGTCGTCGACGGCTCGTCATAAAGGCGGTCGCGGGATCGAAAAGTCGCTCGGGGCTGCTCGAAACGGCCGACCGATCGATAGGCAAGGTGTCCCTCGATTCCTTTTGCCACACAAATCCAGTCTCCTCGATCGGAGCTTCCCCCGCGAATTTTCTGCGAGGATGCAGTTCGTTCTCCTTATTCAACGTCAATCGATTGGTTTAAACGATCTTCATAACTTCAGACAACCCCTATATTATTCTTTTAGCAATATCACCACAGAGCACCGAACGTAATCGACATGTATGCTGCTTTATAATAACAACAGGATTGGATTTATTTACACTTCGTACGATTTACAAACCTCGACAGGTTATAATTTCAATTTCCAACAGCTTCGCTTTAACAATTGAGGTTGTTCGTGGCATCACAGGATGTTTGAATCGCTAACGGTTAATTGCGAGGACCACGAATTAATTTGTACAGTGAATAGTAGCTTAAATCGAATTTCATTAGGATTTGCAGGACTCGAGACGTTCTTTTCTCACAATAACCAAATTACGTTGATCTTGGAGGACACTCTGGGGATAGTTCGGTATTAAAGGTGTTAAAAAATCGGCAACTATTCGAGATTTATCGGTAATGGGGTTCGCGGATGTTGCGAATGCAGGCAACACGGGTCGATTCGCTCGAAGCTTGCCCGCCGAATTCGGAGCGTGGACGCCATAAAGTTTTACGGCGAATGCAGGTTGCGACGGGGCGGGGGTGGTTTTTCCGCGTCGAAAACGGGACCGGTCTGCGGCACCGTAGTCGATCGAAACCAACACCGAAACGAAAGGAGAAGGACCGGCATGGCAGAGCAGGACTCGTTCTCTCGAACGACGTTCTCCTACGTGAATTCTCCGTGCGCTCTATTTTCCTCGCGCGAGGCGGCTGCCGCATCGATTTTACGCCAGAATACGCTTCTATTCTTCCAGCCTGGCTGCGGACGAAGGTCGCGCCTTAATGTTTCAAGCCGCGGGTCGTCTTCCTTTAGGAACCCGCCTCGCTCGTCTCGGGGCTGTTGCCGCGTCAACGCGATCCGGCCTGGTCACGTTCGCCGACGCCCATTCCGCGAACTACTCCCGTTAAACGATCCTGCACTCTGCCAAAGCGCCCGATCAACCCTTCGCCTTCCAATTCAAATCTGCTATGGCCGATTGATAGACTTTTCATTTTGTAATTACAGCAGATCCTCGTACAACGCGGTTAAGGAACTATTCTGGCGCTCGAAGCCGTTTCTGCAAGAACCTTTGGGAATTTATCGTTCGGAAAAACTATCGAACCATATGCATTGAAAATTTACATAGTATTTAGCGATATTTGAAGAACATGTACGATTTTTTTTCACGTAAATATAATCAAAATTACATGAGTTACACATATACTGGAAAACCAGATAACCCCTCAAGGATCTACACCTGCTCGACTATCTAAGAACGTGCTGTCTTCAAGAATTTTTTTGAAGATCGATGAATCAGTGCAAATTAACGTAACCCTTAACTGCATTCTCCATTTTTTCAGAACGGAATATTAAAAAAATTACGTATTTATTCGTTATTTCAGTTTATTATGATAACAAAAATCGCATTTATTCACCGTGACGAAGGGGGAAATGTCTGCGGACGTAGCCGGCGGCCATCTTTAGCACAAATGTCTCTTCCACGAACGAAATCTTCCAAAACAATTGGAGAGCCGCTTGGTCAGAGGAACTAATTGAGATCTCTCGCTCGACGAAAGAATTTCAGCACTGGGAGATCGTTACACCCGCCATTTTGTTAATCGTTGCCTGCCACGTCGCGCGTCGGTCATACATGGGCGACACTATTAATCGTGTGTCTTTAAAAATTAATTATGTTCGTAATACAGTTACTTGAACCGAACGTCGTTGGGATTTGTACAATCTCACGGAGTTTAAGAAATGAGCCTTGTGATAAGCTTTAACTTTGCAATTTGGATTGCTATGTTTAAATTACTTTGAATTCGTGGGACTTTTGTCGGCAACGTATTAATCGTTGACGCGCGACGAGAATCGATAATAAAACGAGATCCGAACGCGATCAGAGCCGCGACGTCGTTCGCTGTCGAACGGAACGGGGCAGCGTAGTTCGAAATCCGTAGATCAGTGATCCAGCGGGACGAATGATCCACGACGCGGGAGGGGGAAGACGGGATCGAAGGAAGGAAACGGGACGAGCCGAGATGATCGCCGCGCGATCGTCCGTCCCGACTTTCTTCCCGTTTTTCTCAGGCTATGTTAAATTAAGATTAATCACTAACAATATCATAGTAACTATTACTGTAAGTAGAATGACAGCGCGAGCGCGCGGCCGCGAGCACGCGCCGAACGATCCGCGGCTAGATCTTCGTCGATCGAACGCTCTCTCTCGGACAAGCAAAACTTGTTCTTGTTCATTTAGCTTTGGATCTGCACAACAAATTAATCCCCTGTCGAGAAATATGACGTCTCGGTGACGTCGCGTGATACTTGAAGCTATTCGTCGCGCTTTTACAGCAAATTTCTTTCATCATTATTATTCCTCCGTATATCATTCGTGCGCTTCTACCAAGCGAGAAACGACACTCGGAGAAATCGATCGAGGAACTTCGGAATGAAATTCCAAGGCTAGGGGAACCGTGTAAATTTATAAATCGGACGAGTATCAGCTTCCATCGGGATTGAACATTTTCTTCGATTCTACGGCTTTTCTTTCGTACACACAGGTTTTGCAAATTAATCCTTTTTGTAGATCGTATTCACCTTCGTGCACTCGAAATTAACTCTTCCGCAAGTCTTATTCACCTGTTTGCAAATGAAATTCACGCTTTTTTGCAAGTCAAATTCACCTTTTTGTGAATCAAATGCTGATCTTGCAGTTGGCTCAGAAGCGAAGTAATACAATGTGATTTCGTCGTTTGTAAAAGTTAATACTCCAGCTCGTGTGACCGTGTTAACAGTCAGAAAAAATGGTGAATATTATCTGCGAAAGGGTTAATTTCGACTGTGGAACGTGTAATAGGTCGGTCGTGGCACTGTGCGACGTCATGAAGGAAATGTCGCGCTCGTGCTCGTGCCCGTGCCGCGTTCAACTCACTGCGATGATTTCAATGCATTATGTATGATAATATTATACATACTATACATATAAACATATATAAATATATACATATTGTAGCGTGTATAGAGATATATACTATAGAGACGGTACCGTCGTACGTTTGTACATACTTTGTCACGTGCAACAATTGCGGCTCGCGAGAGAGGGTCGCGAAACGAAACGAAACGAGACGAGAAAGAAATGTGCCGCGAGCCCGTCGCCTCGATTCGAATCGAATATAGCAGAACTTGCTATATCAATATTATATTGAAAATTGCATCGGTTTCGTATGCGTGAAATGAGAAAAAATCATATAAAATGGAAATATTCTAGGACGGCGGAAATATTTTGTTTTCGAGTTGAAATAGTTCCGCGTGCAAAGAGTTCAAACAATTTACTAGAAGAAAGTCCCGAAGTCTCCGAATCTTATATTGTATGCTACAACTTTGGATAGCAAAGTGTATAAAATCAATTGGGCTATCTTGGAGTGAATTGCAAGGTTGTGAACGTCACGTATTATGCGTTATAGTGTTAGCGAACGTGTTAATCGGAAACGAAATGAACTCTCGAGACAACCCAATAGAAAAGGCTCCGGAGCTATGAATTTGACGAGTCAAGAACGCAGATTCGAATCAAGTCGATTGACGAACAGACGGGCTCGCGGGAGAAAGTCTTTCAAGCCATCAAGAGTCGGCTCGCTGTTTGTCTCTTCCTATCGGGGGCGTCGTCGACTCGATCGCTAGAATATAAAGCGAAGAGTTCCCGAACGATACGATCCACCGTCAATCCAACTACCATCCGCGGACTTTCGCTGACAAAAGCTGGGATCGGCAAAATTTGTTCCTACAAAGGTAACGCTTCGATCTCCATTCTGGATCACTCACTGCAGCCGGAAAAAGGGATCTTTAATCGTTCCTCGCATCGTCCGCAGTGGATCTACCAACAATTCAGTTACTTGTGCTGCGATCGGCAAAGTTGGGTTCCCAAAAGCTATCCCTTCCTCTTGTATCGGTCCTCCATCGCGATTTCATTTGGGCATGAAGGAATTTGCAGAGTTAGACTATCAAAAACTAACCCTTTCTCCTGCTTCCTTTTTCACTTCCTCCTTGATCGAACGTCTGTTCATAAGTTGATTAATTTTCATCCGGTTCAGACTCGATCCAGTTCCCTGACGCCGCCGCGCCGTCGATCTCGCGATCAGGACGTTGCTCGCACGAATCTTCGATGGTCGGGGAAAACTGGTAGAATGACGTCGGCTGGAACGTTTCCAGGAGGTCTGTCTGTCTCTATTGATTTTTATTTCGTATCCTTTCGGCGTATGCAACGGGTATCGCCGCGGGCGGCCATCTTGCGTCAATACAGGCAGCCATCTTCGACTCTTCCGATCCCTTTGTTCGTTTAACTTTGACGTTTCCTCTTCTTTCGTGATCTCTGGTATTGTATGGTTATAATGCTGCAGCTTAATCCTCGAACGTATCGTTTCGGAACAAAATTCATTCTGGACGGTTCGTTTGAAAAAAAAATACCAGAAATTCTGCGGCATCTTCTCATCCCTTAAATTAAGTTGCTTCAATTGATTTAATAATATTGTTGCCAACTTGTATCTCCTTCTTCCATTCCAGCCTTCGATGTAAAGACTAAGGACTGCTAAATTCAGTCGCGTATATGTATTTGTGGCTTTTGAATGAATAAAACAGAAGAAAACGTGTGCTTCGCCAACCGGAAGTCTATTAGAAGATTTCTGGGCAATCGAACTCGTTCAACACACTTCCACTTTCCTCTGTGCAGTCTTCAACCTGTTCACCAATCTTGGGAACCCTCGAATTCGTCGATTTCGCATTTTCCGATCGCTGTAACTTTCAAACGAAGAGCAAACAAACAAGCCTATTCTTTCATGAAACTTTAACTTTGCGAAAAGTATAGTTTTTCCTCGTTGGCGAATAATCGGTAACGAGTAATGGATACCGTTTCCCATTGTTCGAGGACTCGGTGACGCCTCGTGAGCGGAGGCTGAAAGGAGGCGGGTTTGAAAACGGGACGCTAACGAGGAAAAACCATGTTGGGAGCGAGAGCGTTCGGTGGTTCGCGCGGCTGCCAACGAAATTCACGTGTCCGGGACTTCGAGAACAGTCTTGGGACACATCGAATCAGCGAATCAAAAGTAAAAGTAGACGCGAACCCCTCGGGATCGACACAGAGTAGCCGGCAGAGGTTTCAGAACGATTTCCTAGAAGTCTGTACAAAGGACTCTAAACGATCCTCCACCGCGGCGCCAGGCGTCGCGGTGAATTCGAGCGAACGAACAAAACGCTACGCGAGATAGCAGAACGAAAACGGTGAAAAAAAAACGGCAAGAAAAAAAACATGCCCACGTGTGAAAAACACGGGCGAAAAAAAATATGTAAGACACAGGAAGCGGAAGAAGCCTGCCATCGCATCGGTAGACAGGGCTTGAACACTGTTTGCGATCGCGATTTCGGTTCTCGAAACGATTACGAAAAACTTTCGTTCGGATCGACGGTTCTGTGAAGTAGGATGCCCATTTCGTGATCGCTGCATTCTCGGTTTCATGCCGATTCCAAAATGGTCCCAGTGATCGATAGCATTCATTATCGCAGCTGCGGGTTGCTACAACGGTATATATTTTGTACAAAATCATTCTAGAAAAGGGAGACACATTTATACATATCATTGATGTCTAACAAAACGTCGAACCAAATAATACAGCCACGTATTTTTCACACACGCGTACGCTATATTATTCAGGACAGTATGTTCAATAAATAGAGAACTTTCGGTTTCTTGTTTACAATTTTTGTTTCATTGTACATTACATTAGGTTGTTGCATACGAAATGTCGAATTTTAAACAGTAAACTTAACCAAACATGAGTTTTCCTAAATAAATCGTATTCCATAAAGTAAACACCCCAGCGACCAACATATTCTGTCAATGAATCATAGGTTCCTTGATTGTAATATGGTAGAAATTGAATGTCGTAGTCATTATGTTCGTCATTTATAAGACTGTCATCTACATTTTTGAGCTTTTTCTATCATTACGGAATAGTGCGTTCATTTGCCATCACACTTTGATCAAACTTCGCGTAATGCTATCGTCAATGTGTTTATTGTTTCGCTCGTATAAAAAGCATACTCGACAATCAGATCGATTAACATTGAAATAAACTTCGTTCAAAAGTAAAATTGGATTATAAATTAACTAATATTATAATAAACCTGCAGGCTATAATAGTATTTCTCGATCAAAACGCTTCATGGTATTTGTATTCTAAATTCGGACATTTCACATGCAACAACCTAATGGTTACTATGAATTTAGGGTATAATAAGGTGATATACATATACACGCTAAAGCTATAGGAACACAAGTCGGAATGGATGATGAGTGGAAACTTCGGTCTTCCGGAGCTGTTCCTTGGAACAGAGGTTCTTCTTAACTGTTTCGGTCGGAACCTTTGTATGACAGTTTTCAGTAGACATGTTCGGAATCGTTTCAAGCCCTGTCGACAGGTTGCTTCTCGTTCGTCGAACCGCGAGCAAAAAAATCGGACGCAACGAGAAAGAAAGAGATTGTGAGAGAGAGAGAGAGAGAGAGAAATCCACGATTCTCACGGTACGACTATAACTGTGGCTCTATGTATGTAATTTAATGTACAATAATCGCAAGCCGTCGGGACGTCGGTCCTCCGCGACCCATTGTTCAAGATCGCCTCAAGGCCATCGCCCCAAAGAAAATGAACCCGCGAGAGACGAGATTTCCAATCGTCGATCGCTCGACAGGGCAATTGTAACGGGTGCAGAACCAAGAGAACGAAAACAAACAGTTTGGCCAGCCTTCCGTTGCGTATGGGAAAATCGTTATTATACAGTAGCAGTTCTATCCCTGGTAAAAAACATTCGATCGAAATCACGAATAAGACTGTCGAAAGGATTACATGGCCGTATATCCAAAAAGAGAAATTATAATACTGTACATAGGAGAAAGTTGCCAATATCTCTCGTACCACTTAAGAAATTCACGATTTCTTGGAAAAAAAAGTCTATACAGATCGAACGACAGGGTGACACCTAGCTCCAATGTTCCAAGAAAACAATCGATTTACAGTGACTTATTGTTTGCTGGAAACAAAACAAATTCTTCTTCGGAGAGGGCGAAATTAGCATTTAACGGTAACTCGATGATGTTAAATGTAGGCTTATGTAGGTATTCGAAATCTTGTGCAGCATTCGTCGAAGCCGTACTTTGAACCCGTGTAAATATCGTGCACATACCGGCGTATACGTGTACATACCTCGTTTCAAGGAATCGCGAAAGCGCGTCGACGATTGGAAAACGTTTCGAATGAAGGTCCGTAGTGTACTGATCGCGAGACTAATGGGAAAAATTATTGAACGTGACCGTCGAGGTGATCGCCGAAACGCGACGTTATGTTGATAATACCGTGCAGCGCCGTGGCCCGACTCACGAGACGCTCGGGAGCAGTGCAAAGCCGGTTCTTCTTCGTCGAACAGCGAAACACAACGTTGAGGGACGATTATTGCACACCGGTGCGAATTCCAAGAAAAACGAATCGCGGCGACAATGGGGATAGAAGCGCAGGAGGGCCGACGGGTGCCGAGACTGGTAACAGACACGATTTTAGCGGAGAGATCGTTGTTTTCTTTTCCTTTTCTCCTTCGTCGAGGACGAGAGAGATATATCTCGCCTTCTGTCAATGAGATTCACAGCGAGTCGCTGGAAAAGTAGCCCGCAGGCCTAAATACGCTCTAATTAACTCCGAAGAGAAAGAATAAAGTACAGAGAGAGAGTACTAATTAATTAATTATCATAGCCGAATAGCTGATCGAGTTGTTCGATACGACCACATCTTCTACGCGGGGGGAGGGGGGCATCGATAGCGTTTCCCGTTCCCTGTCGTATCGAGCAGCGATTCTCGGTTCGAGCCAGCCGTTGAACGATCGCCCAACATCGTCCCCCTTGTTCTCTATCCGCGGAATCGTTTCGTGCGACACCATCTTGCTGAAACAAACGCCAACAACGCTTTCTCCGAAACAGCAACCCAGCTTACCCTCGTTAGCGTCGGACGAGCCAAATACACCGCGTCACTATCGAGTAGCGGACTACTGCTCCCAAAGGTGCACCGTTGGTTGCTCCACGCGACGATGGAGACGAAAATGGCACGCTAAAGGCAAAGACGCTGTCCAGAGGGAAATATTGTTGGACCAACCATGCGACAGTGTGGGTAAAATTGATGGTCTAACGAGGGAAAACACGGGCTCGCATGATTTCGAATCTATTATACTATGAGTCCACGAAAAAACGTCTGACTCTTTTCTCTTTAAATTAAAACATCAGAAATTCGCCAGATCCACGCCGCGGACAGATTCCGGGGGACATGAGAGTTCAACTGCGGCGGCCGAAATAAAGACACATAACTACTTTCCAAACGGCAAATCGATTACCTTAATATTACCTATATAAATAAATAAATAAATATATATATATAAATATATAAATATAAAATATGATTATTTATTAAATACCAATACTGAATATTATTAATAATCGGTAGCTACGTACATATTATACGAACAAAAAAATTTACTGCTTGTATATATTGAGATTATCGTAATAAAAATAATGTACGAACGACACATCCAAGGAGTCTTCTATATTTCTCCTTCCATCGAATGTCTTGTACCGTGTAAGTATACAGATAAACTTACGTAATAATGTTTTTTGTAAAGAAATGGAATCTGTTGCAATATAGTAACGGCAGCATTGCACGAGTATCGCAACATCTTCAAATTTTGCTCTTGAAAGCCCCTTGATCTCCAACTTCAATTATGAAGTTTCTCATCGTCTCTAGAGTTAGCTCAGAGAAACTCGAGGATTTACTAATTTCTCTCATGCGAGTCGCGGCGAATATGATGCAGCGTTCCCTTAACCCCTGAGAACGTACAATGCCATTGACATTTCAATTGTATACAAAACAACGGATTTTAACATAGTAACGCTGAAAATTCTCATATACCGGATTGTTGTATTGCACGGCGCCGCTGTAGAATAACGCCGTGTTGGCCGTTGAAATTCTTCGCATTAGTACGTCCGTGTATCTTGCTTTCAAATTATCTTTATCATGAATGTCCGCCAATTGTAACAGTTCTAAACAAATAAAAAACAGAATATACAAATCGTGATAAACATGCTAAAGAGATGTCGACACCTTACCAAATACGTTCTCTGTTGGTAATGTTGCATCAGTTTCGTTGGTGTACAGAAACTTCAAGAATGTTCTGTATGCCACGTAAGAAAATTCGCATATCCTTACGACACTGTAAAGGAAACAAGCATCGATGAAATTGAGTGCTAGCATAAGCGTTCCCTGTCACACCCCTTCACACGCTAGTTAAAATTACAGAAAAGAAAAGTAGAAATCATGATGTAAGAGGAAAACACTAAGTTGCATGGTTCACCTGCTTTTATTCTCCTTCCAATCTCCTTGCAACATTGCATTAAAGTACTCGGAATGTATCTTTAATATCAATTTGTGAACGTAAATAGGCTTTCCCTTCACTTCTATAGTGAGGTCACTAGTAGTCTTCAACATACAGAAAAATTCTTACAATTATTCGATAATAAAATGATGCTGGTTCTAAATCTGTGCTTAAAAAGTATTTTGGTAATTACAATAAAATAAGGAAACCGAAAAAATTGTCGATGAATATTGGGGCTACCTCCTATGCTCGCCAGAAGATGGACAAATAGTTAAGACTATGTATTTTTCGCACAGCTACACGATACAATAAAAAAAATGCATTTATCTATCAAAAAACACTGATGACCTCGATAACTTTTTGCCAGATATTGGTCCATTGACAACATGAACATTATATAAGAAATTGTTTTTGCATCACAATAACCTGAAGAGATATTTAAGTGGTCTTACTTAAATGGACCACTCTGTGTACCGTTTTCAACCGCCTTTAGATATTTTCGTATACCGGTGTAATACCGATACTTTACATTTCGGTAGAGACCCCTGGTTACACGCGGAGAGCAGATACCTTATCATCAAATGCTGCCATTATATCATCCATTACGTTCGTTGTTTTTATGTCATCCTCTTCCTTCTTATCCTCATTGTCAATAACAAATGGCTGATGCATAACTGTTGGTGATGCATATAATGCGAAAGCATCATGTATGCTGTCTACTAAGGTTAATGTTGGTATTGTGATGCTTTGTAGTAAACACATTCCCCACACAAAAATCTGATGTTCAATTACCATAGCAACACTTATATCAGCGCAATAGGAAGCTGCCATGTCCAATACCTTCATCGAACATGATAGCGCTATCTAAAAAACATCTGTTAATTAAAGCTTAAGTCAATTGCATTGCATTGCATTGCATTACCGGTATCGAATTAAACTGTTGTTTCTCCGTGATAACCCCTAATTGCCCGTATTGGTTGCAACCCCAACTATAGAGAGTTCCTTTGGTGCTTAATGCCAAAGTATGATTCTTACCACAGACCACCTTCTCTACAAATACGTATACACTTTGTTAATAATCCATACAACTCTCGTTTATTTCAAGAAATGCTTAAGAGATGATTTGTCTTCATTTTTCCTGACAATAAGTTGATACTACCTATTACGATGCTAGTGACTGTAAAGTGTGCGACTTTACGAGGCATGCTTTGATCTACAATGTCACCGAATCCTAACTGGCCTCTGCGATTACATCCCCAACTGTACACATGTCCATTGTCTGTAACTGCCACGCAGTGATTGGCACCACAACTAATGAAACGAAACAGTACATCAAGTCCATCTGGATTTACCCTAGAAGTTCTGGAAAATTGTACCCACTTCTGATCCGTGGTACTTTCTCCCCAAACATATACCTGGATATAAGTAGACTCTATTTATTATTAAAAATAATAATATTCTGTTAAATTACTATTTTTTTACTGTATGTTATACATTTCCATTGGATGTTAGTGCCATAGAATGATGAGATCCACAAGCGATGTCGACGACTAAATTATCAAGTGCCTTTAGCTTTATAGGTTTTAGTATATCAGGATAACAAGTAGATCTCAATGAAGAGCATATCGTTGTACCCCATGAATATAACTATCAAATAAATTATCAGTAATTGTACATAAATGGTTACACCTTACCGATTTCGAAAATTTTCTAAACATGTCATCATGGTGAACATTCTGAACAAAGGGAATAGCCGAATAAGATGGTCAAAACTGCCCTTAGAGGTTTTTCAATGGTTGTTGAACCATTCGAAAGCTGACCAAGAAAAACCCCTCTGAGCAAAATTTCAGCCCTCTAGCTTGCCCGTAAGGGTAGTTACAGGGTAAATCAGATTTTGCGCTTTTCTACGCATTTTCCGATCTCAAAGACGTTCTAAAATTCTGAACAAAATGTGACATATTTTGGATTCTAAAACCGCAATTTTTCAGAATTTTTTCGGATTTGTGTGTTGCAAGCTGTGGTCGTAAAAAATGAAGTGGCGGTTATATGTATGGGAAAAAGTTCTTCAGAATGTTGAGTTTTACAACATATTCAAATTTTATCAAAATTAGTGAAGTGTAACCTAACCTCCTATGCACAATTACCAAATTATCTCATAAATATACATTTTCTGCAAAGAAACTGTACATACCACTCCATTTTCTGTTAATACTAACACATATGAATCCTCGCCATATGCCATCGTTTTAATTTTTTTTCCACATAGTCTATCAATTTTTCTTAGATAAACAATACCTTCATCATCGACCCAATCTGTTGTAACACAGTTTTCACAACCTTTTCCTAAGGCATATACCATTTGGTCCTTTGTTACAATTAGACAGGAATTGCCCAATTCACCTGTTAAAATGGATTTAGTATCAAACTGTAAACATTTTTCATAGTATAGTAAAGTAAATTAAGAATAGCAATATATAATGCTTACCATATACTAGAACCATGTGAATGTTCGATACAAACTCCGGCTCTAAAAGACTGAATATTGGCCACTTCTTCAATGTCGAAGTCATGCTTATATCCTCGTTTATGTATTCCTAAAGTAAATAAATATGTCTTCCGAGTTCTATCTGTTGAGTCCTCAGGCTATATATACTTAGTATTATAATGGTCTGGATCATAGACATAGATATGAGTGAATGGATATTAATATGGTCAAAGATTGAGTCCAGTTGAGTCTGTTTCGAGTTTCGACAAGTTTCAATCAGTGACAGTGACAGTGCTGCCAGAGTGTGGGATATTGCGCGTTTCACATGCATGCACGACAAAAGGAACGTATATGCACGTCCTAAGTATGTGGGAAAAGTAAGGGGGAACTATATTACGAGCAAGAAAGTGTACCGGAAGAGAGTTTAGAAGTTTATATATCATATGTACATACGGATTAAATTTCAATATAACACACGCATGTTAAATATTCATATTTGAAAATCGAAAAAAAATTAGCAAAATTATGCGGAGTGACAGAGGTACCCCATTTTAAGAGTGCGCCGGAGCGAACATACGTCACCATCGGCGTAAAGGTGAACTAAGAAACAAAGATAGAGAGGCAGATATGTTTCTCGCAGGAGAGGTTAAGACAACGAATACAAAACGGCTTGTTTTTTCGATGAGCCTACTACACTTGCATTTAGCGAAGAAGCAACATTGTTTTATGCTCTTTGTGTTAAAATATTCTCCGATTTATTGCACGTTCCTGTACAGAGCCCTTTTTTGCAATTTGTCTCTTGAAACTTTTTAAACAATAATAGCGTATGTTTTTATAGAACAATTTTTATTCTGTACACTTTTTCCAAAAAAGGGCTCTGTACGGGAACGTAAAATAATTCAGAGAATATTACAACACAAAGAGCATCAAAATATATTGTTTCCTCGCTAAATGCATCTGTAGTGGGCTCATCGGAAAAACAAGCTGCTTCGTAATCTGTCTTTGTCTCTCCTGCGAGAAACATATCTGCATCTCTATTTTGTTTCTTAGTTCACCTTTACGCCGATGATGGAGTATGTTCGCTCCGGCGCACCCAATTTTGTACTTTACTGACGCTAAAATCGTTGTGCATGTGCGTGAAACCCGCGCAATATACCAACACCCAACACTGCTGCCAGATCGAGAAAATCGAAGGGTATACACTGCAGGCATCAGTAGTGGGGGCTTCGTACCACAGTACTGCACAGTACATTTCACGATTTCGGCATCAGTGGGCATCATTGCCTGGAGCCTGGAGCTGGAGTCCAGCTGTCCAGCGTCCCTCGCTAAGGCCGTAAACTGGTCACACAGACACAACGTGGTTGGTCATCAGAGAGGGGCTACCTGTATTCCCCTCGATTTTCTCGATCTGGCAGCACTGGATGTGACATACGCATACCTGGCGTAGAAGCTAAATATCACACTTTTCTGAGGGAGCTTAGAATTGTTACACCTCTAAATATAATATCTATAATACACCGTGGTGAGGCGTGAGGAGATATTGGCAGTTTTTCCGCACATGCGCGGCGATTTCAGCATCAGTAAAGTATAATTTTGAATAAAATTGGATACTTTGATCAGACTGTAAAATTTTAAAAAATTGTTACAACTTGATTGTGAAAAATGAATGTATAACATCTGTATTCGTGTATGTTCTGTAACTTGTAACGTTACTGTTTTGGGCGCGCATGCGCGAGAAAACTTGGCCAATATCTCTTCACTGGTTTCAAATTGAAATTTTCAGTATCAATGGACATACACGAAATGTACTTACTTACACATGATTCGAGGGAATGAACTGCACGGCGCCCGCATTTACATAGAAAATGTGTTTCTCTCTCTCCCCCCCCCCCAAAGAGGGGTCTCTTCGAAATAAATTACTGCAAAAACACAGTAAGCTGGAATTATTTACTTACTTTATAAGAGTAAGTTGCAAAATTTCAGTGTTTTTTCATTAAGAAATATGTGGTTTATTTTCTAAAATCTCATCTGTTAACAATGTTATGTTCGAAATAAACCTGCTTCAGCAGCCTTAATTATAAAACTTTTAATCCTTGATCCATCCAATTTAGCGAAACTTGGAGTTTGTACCACTGCAGTCATATTTCTTAAAATAAATTTCAAACAACTGTCTTCTAATTTCTAAAATATAGTATAATAAATATTATACATTCCTATGAAATAGATATTTCAACATTATTCAAGAAATACATAGTGTACCTTAAATTTTAATGTAATGGCCATGCTATACAAAACTATTGCATTTTTTACCGTAATGTGGTTGCATATATATGTCACACAGTTTATTTTTAATTGATTTACAGAGTAATAATTAGCTAATTTCAAGAGTTCTGTTGAAAAAAAAAGGTTAAAACATATAGTAAAAAATATTACAAATGTATATTTACCGAAAGTATCTCCTGGAGGCAGATTAATTTGATTAGTGTACAAATATTGCAGGAAAGCTTTGAAGACATTGTGTGAAAACGTATTCTCCTCTATAACACTGAAATAAATGTTTGGTGAAGAATCACAAAGAAACATGCGCTGTGTGCTAATATCCATTTACCTTTGATCTTTGTTCACACAATCTTTTTGGAACATCGTTCTAAAGTACTGGCAACGAATCATCAGTATAGATTTGTGTACGTGTATAGGACTCCCGTGAACTTGAATAGTAAGATCACTAGTCGTCTAGAATGCACAAAAAATTCAGTCAGTAGTGTCAAAATAGTAAATGGACGTATTATACAGAAATACATACTGGATCGTTAAACATACACTCTAGTGAACTAAGCATAGATTTCTCTGTATTTGTATAAAAAGTAAGCTGTTTATGCATAACTTTCCGAGACGCATAAAATGCAAAAGCGTCGTGGATGGAGCTCACTGATGTTAGAATCGGAATTATCGTGTCCCGTTCTAAGCACAGATCCCATATAAATATACGATTGTTCGTGTCCATAGCTATACTTATGGAATTATGAAAACTAGCTCCTATATCCACTACTTCTTTCATTTTTAGTATAACCAACTGAAAAGATTTTTAACAGTCTAGATGAAAAGTTCAAACGTCTATTAACAGTTCTGAAACAGTTAATAACAGTTTACCTCCTCCATAGCATTGTTAGTTTCACTCCTAATATCTATATCCCAAACATAAACGTAACCTTCATCGCTTAGTGCCAAAACATAATTCATACCACAAGCTACTTTTCCTGTAAGTAAAAATGACTATTATTATTTAGCAACTAATTCTAATGTATTTCCAAGTGCAAAGAAATTATTCATACTTATTATAACTCTATCAAGCTCTTTAACTCTGCGAGGTTCTTTTTGATACCATGTACTATTTCTTGTTGTAGTGTTTAATCCACGGATATCCCATATACAAACCTGTCCATCTTCTGTGACTATTATATTCAATTCATATCCACAACTAATAGAACTTATTCTTTTATCTATATTAATTCTTGCTGTTATATTATAATTATTTTGGTAATAAACCTAAATGAAATAAAACAATTTGTAAATCCTTTTCCTAATTGCATTGGCTTGAAAAGGAAGATTTGGTTTACCTTTCCAGAAGATGTTAATACCAAAAAATGTTTCTTTCCACAAGCTATGTCCTCCACGACTTCATTGTCAAACTTTACATTAATTAAATTTGGTATTGAATCTTTAGCAATACACTGATTCTTAAAACACTCTTTTGGCATGGAATACAGCTATTAATTATCATAATCAATACAACATCATAAAATAAAATTTAATAAATATAGTTGTAAGAAAATACCATTCCTCGATCTGTGAGTATTAAAATATTTGGCCCCTCCAAAAATGCGAATGTTTTAATATCTAGTCCGCATAATGATTCAATTATTATTGGACTGAAGGCATTGTAAGAGTCAGTAATTTCAAGATACCTCTGTGTATTATATTGAATTTGATACACCTGATTAGTGTATGTTACAATTAAAGTATTGCAAACATGTTCACCTGCTTGATAAACGATGATGTTAAAATATGTTTGGTTATGTTTTACATATCATTGCAAGCAACAAAGTTTGCATTACCATATACAAAAGCCACTCGAATACTTGATAGAAATTCTGGTGACAGCAAATTAAAAATTGGCCATTTCTTTATATCTCCCATTTTCTTTGAAATTCGAAATTATTTCTTTATATCGATAAGGTATACCGATTGAAACAAAAAATACTGGACAACGCTGGACACCAAAGAGATACTATAGCTATAGACTATCAACCTTACGGGACTACCAGGGGGTGTAAGCTGAAATGCAAATAATTCAATCACTATGTTTCGGCCCTGGGACTGCGGCGGCGTTGGTGTTCTTCATCACGTGATGGGGGCGCATGCGCAGAACGCTTGCTTTGCTCTGTTAAACGTTGATCAGTTGATCCACGTTATACCCACTGATTCCCACTCTTTGCAGTGCCATTACGCTTTTTTTTAGCAATTTGGCGCCCATTCTGCATTCAATTCAATTTCATTGTTGCGATTGTTGTGCAGTGAATTTCAGTATTGTACTGTTTTATGTTGTCGTGTCGAGTTGTATTTAGTCTGGTTTAGTCATATCGAGTAATTGTGCAGTATCGTCACTGCTGGATGTGGCTGAACAAAAATGTAAATGTGAAAAAAAATATGTAATAAACATTTAATTTTAATTGTAGCTGTCTCATCGAAAAAACAAGCTGCTTCGTAATCTCTGTCTTCGTCTCTCCTGCGAGAAACATATCTGCCTCTCTATCTTTGTTTCTTAGTTCACCTTTACGCCGATGGTGGCGTATGTTCGCTCCGGCGCACGCCAGCTTACACCCCCTGGGGACTACGTGTCACCCGAATATTTCGGTGTACTCTTACGCCCTTTAGGATATATTCTGGCACATTCTGGCTCCAGCCCAGGGGGAGTAAACTCTTATGTATGACCTTGGACCGCGTAGTTCCCTCGAGGGTACCTTATTTTAGATGGCACCACGTTCACAGCACATCACATGACTGAACCAGATTGAACGTGATTGAACGTGACTGACGTTCCAATCTTTAACGCTATTCGGCGCAATTTGGCACTAATATTTGACTATTACCATAAAATTCACTGCCAATCACACCACCCACGCCACGTTGTTGTGATTGTTGTGAATTGCGGCAATTGCGATTTCATCAATTTAGACTACCACAGGACTCTTTATAACATTTGAAATTGGATTAATAAGCTTAAAAGAAATAAGTTTGCTCAGTGTCAAATAAATTTTGGAAATAATTTTTCAAAATTCACTGACATTCAGTAACCTTATTTTCAAGCTTATTTTTCGAATTTCGTGCATAGATTATAACATTTTTTTAAGTTTGTTTTTAGGATAGTGGACAGTGACGTGCAAAGGAGTGCAGCAACAAGAAGAAAAAGTGATATAAGTGCATAAGACACATAAAGTGCAGATTTTTCATACAAACACAATTAGTGGACATAATTTGGACATAAGAACAAAATGGGGAGAGCGTGTTGTGTGCCACAGTGTACCTCGGGTAAGACCATCCCAGCATATGTTTTTCCCAAAGGCGTCAAACAATCAGAGTCTTGGGCTATTAAAATTCAGTGTCCTGTTATACTTCAACTGACAAGCAATGAAAGGTACAAGTACAGGGTATGTTACAAACACTTCAAAGAAATCTCCTTCCTGTGCACTGCCCAGCGAAAAAGATTGAAAAATGATGCAATTACAACTTTGCATTTGCCAGTGCAAAGTGAGAAGATGGAAAATGCATCCGAAGATATAGAAGCAGAAAAATATCCAGCCTCTGCTACACCACTGGGAAATGCAACCGTTATTCATACAAGAAGAGAGAAGATTTGAAGGTACGACTGGAACGAGCAACAGCATTATCAGAATCCAATCTGATACATCGATTTGAAAATCTATCTACCACCCAGAGGATGTTCGAGATGTAGTTACGTACATCCAGATCCATGCCACAGGTAACTAAAATTGTAGTTGTACAATGTTTTCATTGTATTATTTTATTGTAATTTATTTATAAGTTTATGAAATATGTTTTCAGAGAAGGCGCTACACGACGGGTGAGGAAATATTGTCCTTGGCACTTCTGAAGCAGTCAACGAAGTCGTACAAGCTGCTGAAGAGACTGTGCAATTTACCCAGTGAAACTACACAAGTTGTGCTGGAGTATCACAAGTTGTGCTGGAGCATCTCCACCGTCAAGCGGATACCATGAGTGCTCAAGAAAAATTATGCATATTAATGTGGGACGAGATGTCATTGAAGCTTCATGTGGACTACAACGTTAATAATTATAATTATAAGAAAAAATTATATTATAGAATATAGAAAAATTATATTAAGAAGTATGTTATAGAAACTTATATATGTAGTATAATCTTTTATTGTACTTTTTATTGCATACTATTATGTATATTATGTATTTATATTACGTTTCAATAAAAAATTATTAAAATGAACTATTTGTACCTAATATATTTTATCCCCTTCAACTGAAAAGTTTAAAGTAAGCGGTATAGTAGAGAATAGTAGGTGTATATGTGTGTGTAGAATCGTATAGCTATATATATAGGTTTTAGTTCAGGGCTGGGGGACATAAATTATACATGGGAGATTTCCCTCCCTGCTCCAGCCAGAGAAACAGAAGGCCACCGACGGCATTTTATCGGTGCAGAAGACCACTGAGGAGACTCGTCGCGACGCATCGGTGAGAAGGCGAATCATCACGAACCCATATCGATTATTATTAAATGTTATATTCTACGCCATATTTTAGACGATGTTTTGGCACTATTTTGATACTATTTTCGTTGGTGGTGGAACTTTTAGCACAGACGAGGTATAAGAGTAGACCAATCATCATATCACCGACGAGATATTAATAGCACCGACTAGATATAGAATAGACCTATCATCCAATGTATTTCGGTGGCCACGTTTGCCAGGGCCACTTGGCCCGTTTTTCTTGTCATTTCCTGTATTACCAACTCGGTTTAGGGCCACAAACAGGGTCTCGTCGGTGGTGCTGGCGCTCTAAAATAGGCTGACAGCACAAACGAGATATAGGAATAGGATTCCTATACCTCGTTTGTGCTGACAGTTATCTTAGTGGTAGCACAGACGAGTTTACATCCCGTCGGTGATGATAGGAATTAAAATTAAAAATAGCTGTAGTCACTGAAGTCTCGCGAATACATAGAATATTGTTTTGATTAATTGATCCTTATATTTGGAATAAATAATAAACGAATGATTACTGTACGTACAATAAAGAATATGTTTAAATGCAAAATTCGAAATGTTGTAAACAGCCAAATATTAATATGTATTTTATAAACGTAATGTATATGTAATTATATACACAAATGTAATTACATAAATGTAATGTTTGGAACTGTATTGTTATTTTATAGAATGACATAATTTAATTTGTTCCTGTTATTAATGATTAACTACGTTGCTTTGACCAATAAGAAGAGAAATAACTAAACAAGAGTATCGTTAATTAAATCATATGTGCATTATATGGCAAGTGGTTTTTTATGAAAATTTTCATGAACATTACAAAACTCATGTTTTAATAACTTAGTAAAAACTACATAGCCCAGCTTTGAACGCAAATTCGTTATATGTATGTATGTATACAGTAGGGTGTTTCTTATTTTTCGACCATGAAATTTTTTTGGTCCCGTATACCAGAATTATGACAAATGTTGTGAAAATGACGTGGAAAAAATTTAGGGCCGATTGGATCATGGGAAAGTGACGCGCAGCAAATTTGAAAATTGTAAATTTTTCAAATTTTGACATAAATGAACGAACATTTTGACGAACATTTGGGCGCGCACGAACCCGAATGGGTAGTATGTACTTGCAAATCTGTTTGCAGGGCAGATAGAGCATATCCTAAACATTCATAATACATAGAATTATTAAATAGGCATTTTACAAATAATATTATAAATACATGTTCTGAATTTCTTTGTGTAGTATACAGCACTGCAGCTTCTATAGTTATTCGCAAGAAATTCTTGAAATAGCAAAAATCAATTCCGTTCGCCGTTCGGCGCGGCGCAATAAGGGCCAAACCGATGAATTCTGTATCATAATCAAAGAACTTTCGATAAAAATGAGATAGAGCGATGAAATTTTTTAAAAATGAAAGCTGAAACTTTGCAGAATATGAAATAATTATGGAGATTGTGGTACGAACGTTTTTTAACCTGGAAAAAATAAAACCTAAAATTTCTAAAAATAATTCGATTTTTTGCAAAATTCGAAGGTCATAGCCAAATTTTGAGGCCAGATTTGAAATCAGCGTGAAAAAATCTACGGGAAATGATGTATACCATGTTCAAAAAGAATTTTTTCCGCGCGTGGTATTGGAAAAACCACAATTTCAAGAAAATTGTGCAAGTTTAACGAATTTTTTCATGGTTAAAAAACGTTCATACCACAATCTCCATAATTATTTCATATTCTACAAAATTTCAGCTTTCATTAAAAAGAAATTTCATGGCTCTATCTAATTTCTATCGAAAGTTCTTTGATTTTGACACAGAATTCATCGGTATGGCCCATAGTACGGTGTACGGCACGGCGCGCGGCGAAATGTTCATCGAAATGCGCGGTTCGGCGCGCTGTTTAGGTCTGTACGAAGCCTTACAATATAAATCAAGTTACATCAGATGTTCGAACTGCGATGAACTTTTGTATGAAGCCTTTTTTTTATAACGACAATGTCTTCCGAGA
This sequence comes from Lasioglossum figueresi, assembly GCA_028455805.1. NCBI lineage: Eukaryota > Metazoa > Arthropoda > Insecta > Hymenoptera > Halictidae > Lasioglossum > Lasioglossum figueresi. Next base: position 7,891,159 of record CM052191.1, read on the forward strand.
GATCCGTCCGGTGGCCATCCGCGGATCGTAAGATCAACGGTTGCGAATCGTCCGTTGGCGAACTTTTTAGCAATAACTCTAATTGTTTATGTACACTTTTTTGGGTATATTGTATCACATATATTCTATTTCGTATTTTTTATTGCGTTCTATTGTATTTTTTATGTAGCGTGCATATGTAAATGTATACGCGTATCTGTTTATGTATGTACAATCATTTGTAAATGAGTGTTTTCAATGTTCCATTTTTCTATACAAAAATTTTTCATTTTTTAACAGCATGTTGATTTTCTAGAATTGTTTGCTTTGTGAACATTTAACATACTCTGGGATGGTAAAGACCTTCTTTCACGCCGTCACGTGGCCCATCCTGTTAACACTATTGCTTTAATATGTAATATGTTAAAAAATTAAATGATGAATTAAAAAAGTAATAGTGGAACTAAGCTGAAGGAATGGCACGTATTTTAAGGTATAGTAATTATATATTCATAAAAGAATTTTAATTATTTGTAGGAGCCCTCATTTTTTGAAATAATAACCAACTTTACTTAAATATTATTTAAATATTATATCTAATTTAAAGTTCTAAACTGTAAAATAAGTAAAGAAAATTATTTGCAATCAAAAAATTAATACCATTAGTTATCAAATTTACTAATATATGATATGGTATGAAGTGTAAATGTGGCGCGAGTGGGAATGAGTGTACATATGTATTATGTGTGTGAAAAGTATAAATGCGAGCGGCAACGACTGAACAGCATATTAGTTTATTTAATAAATATATATTAATACATAAAATAGTACTATTTATTACATACCCAGTTTTATATTAGGTAGTGATCTTTTAATTCTAGACAACTAATAAAAATGTAATTGCTAATTTTACAAAATAATACAGTAATTATTGTTTCAAAACTGATAAAAATAATGGTAAAAGATCAACTATATATAAATCTGAACTCCTGTATGCTTTTGCGATATAATGGTAAGTCAGGTCAAAAATAGACAGAATTTGATACATATTTATTATACATTTAATTGTTGTTTATAATTAATATAAATCTTGCACAACATTTGAAAATATTTGAAAAAACAACTAATAATTGTATATTTAATATTAACGCTTATAATAACAGACACGCCGCAACTTGTAACGAAACCTCGCATAACAACTTGTCATTAAAATTTTTTGTTAACTGATCTTCTGAATGTTTTTCCGTCCTTCTGAAAATTGTATTTTTTAGCAGAAGGTTAAAAAAAACCGACAACAGTTTATATGAATCAATTTCAAGGTAAAAATAGCGTTAAATAGGTCATTCAATTTTCAACAACAATTATTATTTTGTTTACTATCAGTAAATGACAGTTTATTTATATAAATCAAAAAAGCATTTATTCAGCTTTAAAATGATTATAAAAACAGGAAGCATTATATTTAAACACAGATGAAATATTCAGGTTGAATTAATCTTGCATTGACTGACTCGACTCTTTTCGTTTGCTTTTCCAGAATTATGACTGTATATAACGTGGAAAAGAGCAGAAATACGCGCTGAGCAGTAACAGTAAATTGGCAACCATGCGACGAATATTCTCGGATGTGATTTGGCAACTACGTCTTCGATATCTGAAATTCGAAATAATTCCTAAACTCGCCACTATAAGTCGTAGAGGGCATACCAAAACCTCTGATTTTTTGACCAGTCGGTATTTCAGAACATGAGACACCAAGTCCCATAAGATGATAGGTCTATTCTATATCTAGTCGGTGATGTTAGCATTCTACATTTATTTATTACCTGCGGTACTAAATCTATTTACCTACGTTACTGACGCAGTTTTGCGTGGTTCACGAACAAATGATCTATTTAGGTAGAGAGCGCGGAACCACTAACTGTATCTCGTCGATGGTGGAACTTTTAGCGATGTGGTCTTTCAGATCACTGTAAATTCCACCGTTATCCCCGCGCCCATTTCGCCCACTTACCGTCCCGCGGGTTAGCACGGGGGCTGGCAGTCTACGCGATACTCGAGATACTCGTCGGTGGTTGCGATATCGACAATTCATTTACAAAACGGTATTATAGTTTGCATAGTTACCGACTATTCCATCAAAATTTCGATTAGTTTCAATGTTTGTTGAACAGAGTACACTATTGTAGCAGACTTCTTTTGAGGTTAGTATTTTAAGAAACAAAGTCTTGTACTCGACTGACTCGACCAGTATCAGCAATAATGAAGTTTGTGACTCAAATATATTTGTAATAGGTTAATACATGTAAGACCAAAATTACGAAGTTTAAATATTTAAAGTGTATCATATGGACTGCAATGACCAGAATACTCTAAAAATGAGTGAAAGTGAGTCTGTTTATGGGACTACATTGTCCCAAGAATCGATAAAGGTAATTGCAGAAAGCATAGGTGTTGGAAACTTTCCTGATGAAGCTGCCAAAGATCTCGCAGAGGATGTGAGCTATAGACTTAAGGAAATAATTCAGGTTAGTGTTTTTTTTAAGAATCTATTGAAACCGAAATTTGACGTTAAACAATATTATTTTCTGTTTAGGATGCAGCCAAATTTATGAGGCATGGCAAACGTCAACGTATGACTACACACGACATAGACTGTGCTTTAAAAATTAAGAATATTGAACCGACATATGGATTTTTTGCCAAAGACCATGTACCATTCCGGTTTGCTTCCGGTGGTGGTAGAGAATTACATTTTGTTGAAGAAAAGGAAATCGATCTAAATGAAGTTATATCGATGTCTGGTGGACAATCATGGCCAAAGTTGCCATTGGAAATTACACTACGTACCCACTGGCTATGCATAGATGGTGTCCAACCCACAATACCAGAGAATCCGCCTCCAGTCTCCAAAGGTAATGAATTCAAATTGTAATATAAAAAATGTTAGCTTTTCGTTGATTTCATTATTTTTACCAATTCCATTGCAGATGTCCAAAAATTAGAAAGTGTCGATCCAACGAGTAAACTCTCGAACAAGAACCAAAACATTGGTGTTGGGAAACCAGGTGGTGGGGGAAAGAGTCAGAAATTACGTAATGTGGAGACTGTTCATGTTAAACAATTAGCGACCCACGAATTGAGCGTTGAACAGCAATTGTATTATAAAGAAATCACGGAAGCCTGTGTCGGATCGGATGAAGCGCGTAGAGCAGAAGCGCTTCAATCTCTTTCCGCCGATCCTGGTTTACATGAAATGCTGGCACGCATGTGTACCTTTATTGCCGAAGGAGTTCGCGTAAATGTTGTACAAAATCATCTTGCGCTTCTAATTTACCTAATGAGAATGGTTAAAGCCCTTTTGGACAATCCGAGTCTCTATTTAGAGAAATATGTAAATATTACAGTCTCTGTCCTGTACAATCCTTAACAAACTCTTCAATTTACACAAATTAACGTATACTTTTAATTTGCAGTTACACGAACTGATACCGTCTATCGCGACTTGTATAGTATCACGGCAATTGTGCATGAGACCGGAAGTAGATAATCACTGGGCCTTGCGCGACTTCGCTTCGCGCCTTATGGCTCAAATATGTAAAAATTTTAATACGTCCACGAACAATGTACAGACTCGTGTAACGAGAATGTTCAGTCAAGCACTGGCCAAGAATAATCAGGTACGGCAATCGAATTAAAAACCATCGTGTGACCAAAGGAGATAATGATAATAAGTGTCGATTAATTCATCTCTAGACTCCATTAGCATCTCTTTACGGTGCGATAGAGGGATTGTGCGAATTGGGCCCGGAGGTGATAAAGGCGTTGGTTATTCCGAAAATTAAGTCTATCTCTGAACGTATAGAGTCGTGTATCGAAGGGCCAGGTTTGTCAAGCGTAGATAAGAATGGAGCGGGTCATATAAAAAGCCTACTTGTGGTAAGTGGAACGTTCGGTTAATCAAAATATTCCAGCGTGTACATTAACATTAAGCTTTAACACAATTTCCAGAAAACCGTCGGTCCTGTTTTAAAGACTATACGGTCACCGCCCGATTACGTAGAAGATTACAAGCAAGATTACGGTTACATAGGGCCTGCATTATGCGCAGCGGTTGTGAAGGCTCGCACTCAACCGACAACATTAGCAACAACCGCGTCTACAACAGCGGCTTTAACAACTAGTCAACAGGGGCCAGCTTGTACCGGAAAGACCATTATGCAGGCCGGTAATTTGATTCTTTATAAAGTATCGCCGTTTTCGTCGCGAAATTGAATACCTCTACATTGTTTTCTTCCTCTTCTTCTTTTTTGTTTTAATTTTTCATGCAAGTGACGAGTTCCAGCCCTGGCCAACAAACTGGGCGGACAATAATGTTAGGCACAAGTAGAACCCCTGGAGGAACTACCACAGGGGGCGGACAAAAATTTGTAATCCTGCAATCGCGATCGCAAACGCCGACCGCAACTTGTGCAATACAAGCACCGCAACAACAGCAACAACAACCGTCTCAGACGCAACAGCAATCGCAGCAGCAACAAGTTATAATTTCTCAGACAAATGTTGTTCAACAAAAGGCCCATATACCAGGTGGCGGCGCTAAACTAGTGGTGGTTTGCATGTCGAATACCAGTCACACTTCTACTACTACGATAGCGCAGGCATGTATAACATCTTAAAATGTATCCTTATTAAAATGGAGATTCCGTTAAAAGTGTCACCATTCGATAGAGCACACTCTATGTATTAGTTAAATATATCAATTGTACTTTTACAGGGAAATCTGACGTCGAAAACACAAAACGTTTTCGTCACGCAACAAGGCATCGAGTGTGCCTTAGGTCAAGAAGAAGAGAAGAATACTTTTCAGTGATCACAAGTGCAATTATCACCGAACGATGACATACCAACGCGTAATACTTTGTACTTGCTCTAAACAAGCTGGACTATTACTTTTCTTACACACTGTACTACAGTGGACTCCTAAGATTAATGTATTTAATATAAAGAAACAGATTAAACAATTTTTTTATAAACTACATATGCTTATAAGGATGGGGGAGATTAAGAAAGGGGATGGAAAATGGATAACGAAGCTCGGAGGGGATTGATCATTTTTAGACAACGAGAACCCGTGAGATGTTAGGTCTATTTTAATATTCGATCTGCGACGAAACTTCATAATAGTGACTGGTTTATTCTGATAAATTGTCTGTGGACTGGCCTGGAAGAAATTGTATCAACGCAAGTAAAGAACGGTTTCTATATTACCTGTAAGATGGATATACTTTTTGATACAGAGGATAACATATGATAGCATGCTTAATGTATTCGTTCGTCAACTGGCAACTTAGTCGTCTTTGATACCTCACTAAGGGCATACTCCCTTAGAAGCTAGCGGAACACCATTGCGGTGCAGGTTCCTCAAATTTCGTCGAAAATGAACATAATATTTCCATCGACCAATCGGAGAAGAATTTTCGATCGAGCCACCCACTGTCCGGAGAATTGCTTAATTCGAAAAATATCACACAGCTGTATTGTACCCCGATCTCCCTTCTGCACTGATCAATACTATCGAGCAGACCATATGATTCCAAAGTACAGGAAACACCCAACCGAACGGCCATATGACGCGCAGCTGGAATAACTGCACGATGAGTCATTCGAGCTGAACGTCCACCATCCACCCCTGAACGTCCTACAGCCCTGCCCTCTCTCTGTTCCTACTCCGTCCAAAATAGCTATAGAAGTATTTCCATCGGGACTGATCGGAGGCTGTAAAGAAACGGTGGCTCTCTCCGAGAGATATTTTAAATACATGGAACATCTCCCAGCAGATACGTAAATATAGTTCAATAACCGCGGAGAGATTCCGTAAAAAGCAAGTTCACGCTTAACGCGGGGACCGCCTTTTTTCGTGCATCGAATGTGAAATCGTGTTCCGTCGCGAAGGGTGAGTCAGCCACCCTCCGATGACGGTCAAGGAAACGATTGGGGGAAGCATTCGCGGGATGGTGGGGATGATTCGTCCATGGGGGAGGGACGAACAGCGAGTCACGATTGGCTGGACGGTCGGGCACGGAATTCGGGGTGGGGGTCGGGCACAGTGCGAGCGTAGGATCGACGGAGGCGAGAGTGGTAGAGTGGCTCGCCGGTGTTACCTGGTGTTACGTGCCACAGAATCACTAGCCGGTCAGTCAGTGTACTGTCTCCTTCCTGCCCTTGAACGCTCGGCTGGACGGTGTTCTTTGCGCTCTCGCCTACCTATCGTAGTGTCAACTGACAGGTCAGTGCTCCTCTCACGTCGCGACACATTCCGATCCCGTTTGCTAGAAATTGCATGCGACAGACGATGCTTTCCACAAGCTAAAAACGATTCGCGAAAGCCCGGTTTTACTCGGTTAAGGGATTAGCGTAGCAAAGGCTACGCTCGGTGCGTGCATTTGTGCGTACGTGTTTTCGTCCGGTCGTTATCGATTCGTTGCTCGTCCTATGTTCCTCCGTCGACCGAGGAATCGACCGGCGCCGCGGCACGCTCTCGACTCGATATTGATCGACTTCGGCACTCAAAGATCGAAAATGGTGGGGTGTGGTCGAGAACCGTCGTATCCGTTCTCTGTTGTGTACCACGAATATCGCGTCTCAACAGGAACCGATTTCGCGCGAGCTTTACGCTGTTAGAAACGAATACCTTCGAAGCCGGAACAGAGTAAGACCACCTCGCTCATTCGACTCCGTTATCCTGAGAACGATAAACCTTTGTCTCTTTGCTCGATGTTCGACGGAGCTTTCGATAATCGATCGGCATAATCCTTCGGAAATAGAAACGGATATCGAATCTCTCGGGGAAATTCGCGAGCAGTGCGTCTGGGTTTGTTTCTACTTCGAAACGAGTTTAGCGCGTAGCCGCCGCGCCGGACGAAACCGGAAGTCACCAGTGATAGATTCGTACGAAACGATCGACCAAGAGCTCGGATTTCGGCTAACTTTACACAACCGACGTAATTCGGTCTGCGAAGGATCTGTCCGAGGTCTGTACAATTTCGGGAGTCTCGTCCTTACCGACCGGGCTGCCGTTTCCACCTTGTTAGGGCGATAGGATGGGACAAGGGCGTGGTTTTGACAGATGCACACCGTTGCGCATCGGCAGCGCAAATGCGCTTCTCGTTGCCGAGCGGCGAGCGCAATCCCATCCGTTAGGATCTCACGATTCTTTTCCATACCTTCGCGGTTTACCATACGGTCCGCTTTTAACATTTAACGTTTCCCGAAGCTCTCTTACAGTTGCTACGCAAACTCACAGTCCTCGGGAGCCATTTGTGAAAGCAGGAATCGTGTAAAACCCGATCCAGGAAAGTAATAACGCTCCGGTTACCGGAAGTGTGCACTGCTCAGAAAAATAGTTGTACGAATGATCTTCCCGATATCTTTCGCTCATTTTCGTTTCGCTACCGTGTTCAACACGAAAACAAGAATGGGCGAATTTTCATACAAGGAACTTACGGATATTAATGCCTGCGAATGATTATTTCGTGGTGTCATTGATAAGTCGACCAAGAGGTTCTCAATCGTCGATCTTCAGCTTTTAAGGTATTATACTGTTAATGGCAGGTGAACCGTTAACCGTGGTGCGGCGACGGCATCGCGTGCAATTTTTCAAACGCCATTCCGCTTGCCTAAGTGCGCGCATTCTCTCTGTGTTTTTCTCCTATGTTGTGTCGCGGTTCGAGGGAGAGTATTTGCATGTTATCATGTCCCGAACGAGTTGGCTCGCTTCAAGGCGAACGAGAGGAGGACTTTTCGAATAAGTACTCTACGAATTCGATTTACCCGATTCGTACTGCGTCGCGTATCAACGAGAAAAGATGGCGGATCAGTCCCACGCGGAATATTGAAAATCTCTCGGGGGCTTTTTTTTTTCTTTATCCGTGACCATGAAATCTCTGGGTCGTCGATACACGCTGCGGAGTAGCGTGCGCTATACGCGTATATACATGTTGCAGACGGCACTATATATAGCGGTGTGTCTTTATATATACGTGTACATATTTACAGATAGCCGTGGAGTTCACGAACCCCACTCTTCTACCCCCGCATTGCCAATCGATGAAACCGTCTGCCACTCGTCGACCGCTCCCCCGGTGCAACCCCTCATATACACACGCACACAAGCGCAGGTTTCATTCACTTTTGCTTGCAGAAAAATATCGCGCGCACTTAGAATCACGGACCACTCGCATTCTCCGCGGTGAACCATACCCGAGGGGTACGCTAGGCCCTTATTTCGGCCCGTATCCGGTAGTCAGCCTTTTTTGAAAATCAATCGCGCATAAATAAGAGATGTTCACAAACACCTACACATTTGAATGATCCAAATGGTCGGTCTATTCCTCACTTTCATTGTATGGCTTCATGTCCTCGTGGAAACATTTTTCGAAATAACTCCTATACATTTGAACGAGTAGTGCGGTCAGGCTATTCCTCAACGTGTACCTTGCCAAAATGGTGGAGGCTTCACTTTAGATGTTCTTTTTGTTGGCTAGGTTTTCAAAGATCTTTAAAGTATCCTAGCGGAGTAGTAGCATGAGAAGATAAAATGGTGGAGGGTTCGTTGTAGATGTCCTTGTTGTGGGCTAGGGTCGCGATGATCGTTGAAGTATTTTTGATGACTGGAAGCATGATGTACATCGTTCTGCGGATTCGTATTGCAGAACGACTCGATCTGCATGCAGCATCCTGCGGATTCGCGAGTTCCCCGGAACAAGGATTCGCGAACTGTTGCGCAGGACTGTACCGCACCCCTCGCGTTCTCGTCGTCAAGTGCCACAGCCAGGATGTTGCTCGTCGCCCGGGAGCCTTAATGGCGAAAGCAATCTACAATCTACGAGATTGGGTCAAAGGGTTCCCTTCAGCGCTTCATTCACCGTTTGTGTGCCTGGCGGCGGTGGTTCGCGAAAACTCGACCGCTGGAGTGGTTGTCCATAGTTCGCATAATTCATCGCGTCGATCACCTGATAACGGATCTATGCTTCGAGGCGTGGACGATTTCAATATCCAAACGACTTCGTGTCGATCTTCGACGTGCTAATTCTCCGCAAAACTAGCTTGTAATCGGGCGGGACTGCGTCTTGAACTGTCTTCAAATCAATTGGAGATCACAGAAGGCGTATCGCTTGCGAAATCGGATAACTAAACCGTTACCAGGAAGGAAAGCTCTGAGTTGAGACGAGGTAATAGAAGCCTGAGTTCTGTTGGATAACCGATTATCCGATCTCTACATCATATTGTACATTGCATCGCTTTAGATTGATCACACGTACGCAGACAATGGAGAATTCATCGACACGGATAAGTAATCGAGGTTCTACCGCACCGTGACTGAAACAAGCGAATGTGCTCCGAATTGTTTGGACTCATTTTAATCAGAAAAAATGCCACGAATATGCCGGTCAGTGTATCGTAAAAAGATGATCAAAAACAAACGATTCGTCACTGGATTGTTATCGTGTTACCGTGGACTGAAAGACATTCCTGTAATTCCTAAAGGAGGACGTGTACACTCGAAAACCTCGACAACGAGGATTGTACTTATCATCTGTGAAGTTGCTATCTTGTACTACTATGATGCGACACGAAGTATCAGACGGCCGAGTCCAAGGGGATTCGGTGAAACCAGGTCCACGGCTCGGATGAGCCGCTTGGTAACACGTAATACGCTCCTGAACGTTCTCGCCACCGCACCGCTCGATACGATACGCGCGGCGTCCAGGGTTCGTTAGCCGTCACGGTCGCATCGAACGGAGAAAGAGAGGAAGAGGGAGACAGAGAGATGTTAGAGAGAAAGAGAAAGAAGGAAGGAGAAAGGGAAAGAGAGAGTGCGACGATATCGCATTCGCCTAGGGCAGGAGTGCGACATGAAATGATCGCAACGCATTTTCTAGGCGCACGCTGTGCATGGTTTTACGTGGGTATTAGGTGCACGTAGGTGGCCGACTGCAGCCCACCGCTCGATACACGCTCCGCAACGCTCCGAAACGCTCCGAAACGCCTGCTGCATCGAGCCTCCGCCTCGGCTCTCCGTTAAACGCGATTACCCCAAGTTAATTGGCAGCCCGCGCGAACTCGTTAGCCGTCATCCGTAAGATATCTCTCTCTCTCTCTCTCTCTCTCTCTCTCTCTCTCTCTCCCGACACAATGTCCGAAACCCGTCGCACAGTGGGCCATTTCTACAAAATAGGTGAAATCAGTTCCAACATGTTCATGCTATGAAATATGTTAAAACTAGGTCTTTTCGTAAGCTAATACTTGAGTAGGAAACACTGAAAAAAAATCTCTTTCGTTAAATGAACAATAATACGTCAGTCAGTCTTCTTCGCGTCTCGACCGTCGATGCCACGTTGTGTTTCTAAACGAATATCTCCTTGCCGATTAAGAATGGATTTTTATAGTTTTTATATTTTTACTATAGCATATCATTCGCTATCGCACTGTCACATAAAATAATATCGATTTACTGAGGATAGGAATGTTGTAACATTTTTTGGTATGGTTCGGTACATCGGAATCGTCCCATCATTGCGTTTAGGCGACCGTACCGTTTACATGAATTCGAAATTTACCTGCAGCAACATGCAGTGTCGAAATCTATGTTCGCACGTTGACTGTGCGTAGTCGGATGAAGCAGAATCGTGAATAGCATGTGCTCGATAATCCAGTTATGCGTCTGTGCCCTAGTCAGCGAAGAGATCCAATGCCGCGACCCTCACACCGCGATGTACTGATCGATCTCGACCCGAGCTTCCAAGAGCTTTATCGGAACTCGTCAACCTGTGATGGATTAACCGAGGCTGTCGCTTGTAGTAACTCGTCTCGTTGAATAAAGTATGACGAATAGACTGCTGATTTTCTGCATTTATGGAAAGAATGGGTAGCAGATATACATAGTATCAGAACAATTAACGAGTAGTGTTATGTTGTTTTTCATCTGTTAAAACGATTGAGAGAGGAAACACGTGTTTATTGAATCTCTGTTTCTCATAATTCAGAAAGACAATTTTTTCATTTTGCACGAAGATCTATATGGGTCCCAACGATCGTGAAAATTTTGCGGGAAGTTAGAAACGCGAGGGAATGAAACTTAATCAGGGAAGAAAAGGGGACCGAAACGATCCTCGCTGGCCCGAATCCGTGGTTCCGCGACGATCGATCTCCGCGTGGATCCTACGCAAATCCTCGGCTGATCGTCGCGGAGACGCACGACATTGAAATTCCGCGCGCGTTGAGTCCGTTTTATGGATGACTCTCGCAGATTCCAAAGCGACCAGTCGAACGCGAATCTGCCTTGTTGTACGTCGACGTTGTTGTCGACGAGTATGACTCTCGTTCGTTTGTACATATCACGTACTTACACCGACGCGCGTCCTGCAAACCGGCTAGCGCGAGTCGGCGCGGCCAACCTAGTTTCCTTATTAACTCTCGGCCCTCGTTTCTCCTCGCGAGATCAAGTAGAATCCATCGTGATTTCTCCAGACAACCGTGCTCACTGTGCCGAGCATGTTCATTTCTCCTCCGTCGCGATAATCCCGGCGAGATACGCCACAGGTTTCTTGGCTCCTGTGGAATCGACCGACTTTACTCTGTTCCAGGACTCTGTTCAATTCTCTGTCTCCAAAGCGCAGATCTTTACGCAAAATAGTATTAGACAAATATTATACGAAGTGTTTCGATCAAGAAATATTATCACTAAGACTTTATGAATAATACAAAATTCTCTTCGTCGATATGTCGAGGCACAGGAGCCAAATACAAACTTCTTCTCTTGTTTGAAAATTGTACAAAGTTGAAAATAACGTATCAACATCCTTGAATTGTTTTGATCTCCCCAGTAATGTATCCATAAAATCCGCAGTCTATTAGCCATGCCATTTGGGATCATTCACGTGGATTGCACTAAGGAGTGGCATAACAAGAACTACATAAATATACATTCCAACCGCCGCGTCGCCATCCCCGAATGGAGATATTTGTTCAACCGATCATAACCATGATCAATTTATTTCTTCGCATAAATCGTCTTGAATAACATAGTCATGTTTAGCGCTCCGCGAACCTAGTGTGTACGGGACAAAATAAATATTGGAAAGGAAGAAGTTCAAGAGTGAAATTTCGCTCCGTGCATAAACGACCCAGGTTGCGGAGGGTTAATGGGTTAACGAGGGTTGATAGTCGAATAGTATCCGAAGGCGGATCAGAAGTTCGCGCTTCTCTCGGCGTCGAACGATTAAGGACGCGTTCGATGGTGGAAATATCGATGGAGGTCGGGTCCACGCGCGCCAGCCTTAAAGGAGACTAATCGTCGAGGCATCTCCTCTTCGTTTTGTTACCGTTACGCGATGTTTGTGTTTCTGTGTATGGGTGCGCGCACTGGATGCAAGACTCCCACACGCCGTGGATAGGGACAAGAAGAGAGGAGAGAAGAAATATTCACCGAGCGGGATACGTAAAGGACGCGAGAGCGTGCTCCACGGTTGCGTATTCGGCCTGTTTCGAGCTCTCGCTATATACAGCCATACGACCGGCTACCATATAAGGTCCTATACACAGCCTTGTCGATGCTGACCCACCGTTGGAACATGTATCCCTCGAAACGCTCTCCCAGAGCCACTGGCGTACACACATTTGCCCGGTTCTGGACTTACTTACCCGTTCGACTCGTTTCCTTCTTCCCCGTCGCAAAACGTTGCTAAAACGAAAATGAAAAAAATTATTGTTGTCCGAAAACGAAATTTAGCGAAGCTAACGCAAGATCCGAACGGCTTCACTAAATTTCGATTGGTCCTTTCGGTGCAAACGAGTCCCCCGAGATCCCTTCTCTGAAGTAATACCTACACACTTCGCAGATTTTGAGGGCAATCGATGATGCAGACAAACTTCAAATATTTAATAGCACCGTCGAGTCTTCTAGCTGCAAGGGAATTCTCTAAAAATCCTTGTTCGGGCTAAAGACGATAGACTTGGCAGGCTTTGAGGACAATCTTCTAGGTGCAAATGATCCTTCAGAAACAATTTCTTCGTGCTCACGCTTTTCATTCCGCGAGCGTTTTCCACGCGTTTTTCGCGCGGCAAGGGAGAATCCCGGAGCGTCGAGCTTGTGTAAGTCGAACGCTAACTGGAATTCTTTTGTTCAACGATCCCTGATTGCAAACGTCGCGCATTTAATCGTGTCCGCGAAGAAATTCGACGCTGGCTGGAGTTTCGATTCGTTTCACTATGCATCAGAAGCTTTCGAAATATTTTGTGTGGAAACTAATCCATCATTTCCCATGTGGAAACTAATCCATCGTTTTGCCTTATCAGCAGACTGCGCAAGAATGTTCTTGGTGAATCGTCAACGGTAGAAGCGAAATCAAGGTGTATTTCATTTCGTTTCTGTGAATAATAGAAATGATCAAATTAACATTACAGAATGAAGATCGTTTGCATCGATTGGAAGAGAGACAGTAGCTTTGACAGAGTGTCTTTCTTTCTTTAATAACAAATTGAGAAGAGTACATTGACATTCTTGAATTTTCGAAATCTTTCTGCCGTTGTAACCTACATCGACTTGCTTCTGTCGTAAACGAAAAATTTCTTTAAATGACCGGGAGCTGTAATAAACATTCAATAGCAAACGACGCAGAAAACGATTGTTTTTGCTGACAGATGTGTCCATCGAGAAAATGTCGCATCCTCTCTTAACCGCTGAATTAGTTTCGGGGAATGCTAATTAGCGTGGACAGTGCTTTCGAAATCGAAGCTGGGGATTCAATCATGCGATAACGAGCCCTCGGAGGAGCATGATCGTTTTGATAATGTTTGATAAATTTCTCGTGGGTGACTTAAGCCGCGCGGAATGCAAATGAGTCTCTTCCCAGCGGTATATCATCTTATAAAAATAGTCATCTAGATGCTAAAAGTAACGAACGCGAATGGCAAAAATGAAGCAAAAACGGCGAAAGAAATGGAGAAGGGAGAGCGTGAGTCACCGTGGGTTCCAGTGGTGCACAATCTTGTTTAATTACGTGTCAGTGTAAACTACGATGACGCTTATCTGCGACACACTTGTGTTTACTCTTTCTCATTTTTATTTTACGCGAGCTATCAACTTTCGCGCCGAGGACAGAGAACGGTCAAAAATCACGTTTTTGCTCCTACAATACTCTAATCTTAAGCTCCTAAACTATCAATTACCATTCTGTAGACTCTGAATAACGATCGAAGCATGATTATTAGACTACGGGTTTCGCTAATTTAAGGAAAAAATGAGTGATCGCAATCGCAATCGGTAGAGGCATTAAAAGAAGTAAGAAGTATCGATGTGCATGTTATTCGGTCTACTAAAATTATTAAAGAAAGTAAGAAAGTGGCAGTTGCTAATTGTAACAAATGTAGAACATTATTATTTTGCATAAAGACACGCAGACTAGTAATCATTTATCCGCCGTACGATGGGAAAGCTCTAAGAAGAACAGACGAAGCGAGACCTGCTCCCTTGGCGTAATATTTTCAATCGTTGACTTCAAACGACCGATTAATAAAAAGAGTAATAAATCAACTGCGGATCTTCGTGCGAAATAAAAACGTTTAACCTCGATTGCAACGAGCTAGAGTAAAATAACAATTGATGTCGCTTTTGAACAGGTCTTCTGGGTTGAAAATGATATAAAAGTCATTAAAATATTCGCCAAATGTTTTTACTGTTTTGTGTTTCTCCTACTCGTTTCTACTGTCTTTAGCATGAATGCATAAAATCCGTAGTCTAGTAATAAATTCTTATGAATCCCAATTAACAGAAACAATTTTTATTCCGCATAAATTAAAGGAAACAAGCCCGACAGATACAGCGTTAATTAATAACTACAGGATGCGTCGAATTCATGTATTTCTGCATCACATTATAACCGATTTGTTTAACAAAATCTAGCCTGTTTAGTTACTGAAACGGCGCCGATGGTTGCGTGTCACTGGTCTAACAACCGTAAATCGTAAAAGCAGTACCGGATTCGACGTAGGAACGACGAGTCCTCGAGTCATCGGACGTGCGAGGACTATCAATTATCCTCTTCTTTTTTTCTTAATTTTTTTCAGTTCATGCCCGGGTAAAAATTTTGTTTCGCGTCGCAGTTTTTTGTGAACGCTGTTGCGTTACCGGTCGTGGCAGATCCTTACTGCGAAGACGATTATGCGATAGCGATGTTAAAAACGAGCGATAAGGATTCTCGGCGTAAAAGTAGTTTTGAAGAAATAACAGTTTTGAGCCGCGGCTCGAAAAGCCAATTTTTATGTTCGTATTCTACGACACTGGTACTTTACGAGGCTGAGGAAAGAATCGATTTTTTGAAAATGAAAAACCAGGATACTTGAACCGTTTCTTTCTCGAGTGAAACGTGGTTTGGCTAGGATCGGGATCGATAAAAAATGGAAGCGTTTCGGTAGGAGATTACGGGGGGCGAAGGATATGTGACAAGAAACGAAATAGAAGGAAGAGGGGACCGGAAGTGTTGAGCTTCTGCTGCTTCCGGTTCGTAACGCGTTAGTTGGCAGCGTGCAACGGTGGCAAAAGATCCGCAGATAAAGAAAAGCCTCCTCGGCCGTTGATTCGTTCCCGGCCGAATTTTAACGAGAGAACACGAGCCTGTTTCGTGTTCTCACACGAACATGTTCGCTTCTTTCGTTCTTTTTTTTTCGCCTTGTCCAGTGATTAAGTATGAAACCTCGGGTGTCCGCCGATGCTTGAAGCGAGGAGCACGGCGTTAATTAGCGATCAAGAGGAAAAAAGCTCGCGCGTCTGCCCAGAGGAGTCCCGAAAATCCGTTATTTTCTGCAAACCGAGTAACACCGGAAATACTAGGCGAGCAACAGCTGCCTTCGGCTTTGCATTCGGTAGAAACGGTGCCGTTACTCGCCCGGAATTTATGGCACTCGCCTTTCCTCGGCTTTCTCGCATCTTCAGGATCCTGCAGGATCCGTGTCCTGCGAAAATCAACGCTCGTCTCGTCCGCTGGACGTTCGCGAATATTACTTTCTGCCATGCTTCCAGCTCCGGCTAGCTTTAATTAATAACTAATAAAAAATGAAATGGTTTCAAGAGGCAACTGTGCTTTCTGAAACGAAATCGTACTGTTGTCAACACGCTCGCTGCCATATCGTACGGAAAATGAAGACAAACTTCTGTATATTTTGAGATAGGAAGAAAATCGTTCTTAATATGTTTTAAATGGAACCATAAACATCTACGATTGTGCAGTCTTTCTGAAAAGCATTTCTATTTTTCATCTTTTTTTATGGTTATGACCGTGAATGACCTTGAACGAAATGAATGGTCACTGAAATGATCAACTTACATATGCTTTGACGTAATTTGATGTTCGTTCGTAACATTTTCGAGTTTCGCCGGCGATAAAACAGTAATTAATGTTTTTTATATTGATAGAAGATGACAGACTGATGTAACAATCTCTTTTTGCCTAGATTCCGTTGCTTTTAAGTATAGAAATCGCTATAATTTAGAAAGTAGACAGCATTTTCCGGTAGAAGCACTATCGATTCGAGTCTGGAAACGATCGAAAGCGCGTCGAACCGCATTTAACGCATTCGTCGACGTACTCTGACGTTTCTGCCAATAATTTGCTTTGGAAAGCGCCGCGTCGAAGACATCGTCCTATCGATACGTGTCTACAGTCTTGCACATAAACGGTTCACGTTGTCACACAACCTTGTTCCATTCCCGGTAACACGATAACAATGAAACGACGCATTCGCCGACACCCGGGATCCGCGCGTTCTTCTTTGTTCTGTTTATATTCTATGCAACTCGTTGTTGTTATTGTTGCGTGCAATTATATTACACCGTGGACCTCTATACGTTGACCCGTAAAATTTCCCAAAAGTCAAGAGTCTCAAGAAAGTCGTAGAGTCCCTGAATATTACTCCGTTTATTATAACTTTAAATAGAAATGGAACTATAGTTATTGTCATTGAATAAAATAATTGTAATATCATTTCAGCGTGACTTGCATAGGACAAACGTAACTTATGATTAACTGTTTCGACTTGTACTATTTTTCCAATAAACGACTCAACAATCGCGTTTAGGGATCGCAATTATTTTTCTTCGGTCAAAGTAATCGGGTTTCGTTTTTATCAGTGTGAGTCGCATTTATCAAATTTGCGGCTGGTTCTCGTCATACAGGACGCGGTAAACAGAAACGTATCGCTTCGGCAGGGGGAAAAAGGGAACGGTTAATCTCAGATGGTACTGCTGTTGATGTCACTTCTGTAGTTAGAAATTGCTTTTGCCCGTTGTAATCTCGCTTGGGGGGGTTCCTGTTGGCCCGAAGCCGCTTACGTGTCGCCAAAGTATCGACAGTAAACATTCGTTGCCCAGTCGCGATTAAAAATATCAGAACGACGCGTAATGCTGTTAAGGAATGCTGTAACTTATCTGTACCCGAGCGAACGGTCTCACCGAGGTTATGCGAATGAGATGTTCCCTTCGCGGATCGATTCTCTGACATCGATCGTCTCTTGTTGCAGATTAAGGAGTACAACAGAGTCACCATGTCGAGTCCGTCGCTGAAGGATCTGCCGAAAGTAGCCTTCGACTTGAAAAGTGAGCTGGAAGGCTTCAACCACGGCTGCATGAAGAAGGCCGCCACCGCTGAAAAAAATGTCCTGCCTTCTGCCGAAGGTACTTACATGTCCCCATGGACTCGCATCATGCAGGGTGTCCTCGAATTCACGCTCTAAAACCGACAAAAACCTAAATGTTAGCCCTAGAGCCATTTCCCCTCGAGATGAACCATAGTTTGTTAGAAATGTTCAATGCAAAAAACATTTCTTTTAATTCTTTACCATGTCCTCGAGAGAAATGGTCGTGGGACCTGCAATCGGTCACAAAAGTGTAATACCTTTCCTTTCAAGTACACCCCCTGTACGTAAGCATTTGGAATGTCAATCTTGAAAAACATATTCGTTTCCAAAGAGTGTCCTAATACTTATGGACAGGGGTGTATACAAGAAACAGAATCAAAGGGTTTCCATAAATTAACGCGTTCACATCTTTGTCATCTCTTAAGTAGATTACGGTGTTGTTCTACATACTTCAAAGAGGCTTCAAAGTTAATTTTATTTGTAGAGTTTGTTGTCTTCCATTGTGTATGATCTTGTAATCCATATATGTGCTGGTGATTACAACAGTGAAATAAGTTATGGTTTATTTCTTCAAGATATTTAGACTTTGCATTTGATTCGATGGAAAAGTATTTTACCATGGTTTGCAGCACGAGCACTGACACAGTTGAAAGATGGGACTGTGAACGTGTTAGTCTATTAGTTGAAACTAAACTAACCAAACTCTGAAGAGTTGCTAAAAATTTGAAATATGTACATTTTTCTGGCCGACTGTATTGTCGTATACACTTGAGAATTTAATGACGTTACTACAGAAACACCCTGTATCACACAGAGTCTTGTTCTCTAACGCAAGTGTGCCTCTCGTAATTAACGGGAAGACCTGACACAGCGGCGAAAGTAAATCCGATTTGTTGAAAGAGATTGTAACAGAAGTATTGTATGTAGACGTGCGACAAGAACGACAGCATTCGGAATTGATCCATGGCGTGGAGTCGTTTAAGCCAGGTCAATTGAAACACGCCGACACGAAAGAGAAGATTATTTTACCCAACGCCAAAGGTACCGCAGACAGGATTCATCAGCTGGTAACAGGGGCCTGTTGCTTTTGGTGCTTTGAGGTGGTGCGAGCAAACACGCACACGCGACCACCTGAATTATTTATGTACACTAGATACGCTTTTGCTTTCGGAGAGCTTAAGAATTATGTATTGTACTGTGCAGAGGCGAGAAGATCGGTAGATAGAGGACTCCCCACTGTCTCTGCTTGCCCTACTCTATTATATATTAATAATTCAGCCAATCGTGGTCGCATCTTCTTATCTCTGCGCAGTACCTCTCATGGAAAATTGTTGGTCTCTTGCTCTCTACTGTCGACGAAGTTAACGCTTTAGCTACCGGCAATTGCCTAATTGATAAATTGTTCTGTAACCATGGCAGTCTCATTCGTGATCAAAGTATCTTGATTAAAATTACGTAATCAATAAGATCACCAACCCAAAAGAAAATTCTTGAGGATTTTTTCAGTAGAGTACAATGATTGAAAAACTCAAGTATGGTGGCTAAAGTGTCAATAGACATTGCAGAACTATCATGATAACACTGTATAACTTTCCATAGCTTATCAAATCACATTGGTCGCTTAGGTACATGGTACAAGTCCCTTCGGATAACATGGACATAATTTTAACTGAATTTATATTTCGTTAATCATGTGTAACATGAGACTACCAAATTTAATTATGAAGTTATGTACATGTTCAATGAAACAATCCTTGTATTTGGCTTACACGTACATTGAATACAGGCAACATACATCTCTGCTATTTTCTTCAAAACTGTGGTGTACTGCAGAGGAACAAGGTTGCCATGTCTTTTGGTTACCATCGTTTATATTATGTTTCAAACAATGATTTCTTGTTTCGTAGACGTAGCCGCGGAGAAAACTCAACAAACGCTGATCGCCGGCATCGAAAAATTCGACCCGGCCAGTCTAAAACACACCGAGACCCAAGAAAAAAATCCTCTACCTGACAAGGATGGTACAGTATCCTTTTATTTCCTCTTACAAAGAAATTTGAGAAAGGATAATTTAATAGTGTGTGCATTTCTGTTGAACAGTGATCCAGCAAGAGAAGGGTAAACAACAGCTAATCTCTGGAATTGAAAATTTCGATCAGGGGAAACTGAAACACGCGGAAACGCTGGAGAAAAATCCCTTGCCAACCAAAGAAGGTAGATCTTGAACTTGAATCATCCTGTAAAAGTTTGAGAGAGTATTTCTAAAGAGAAGAAAATTTAATGACGTCATGTTTCCTGTTTCAGCGATCGACGCCGAGAAAATAGCTGCTTAAAGGGAAGCTTTTGTGATTCAAAGGAAAAGAAAAAGAAAAAAAAAGCAGAAAAGAAAGGGAGCAGCGACTCATTTCTTCCATTTTCTATATCACGACATTTTATAACAATTACTCATACATTGCCGACAGGAAAAAAGGAAAATGCGAGACACTGTGTTAATGTAATCTTATGATTATACTTATCCTACCGCCACGAGCGTTCCTTTCGGCGAGACACGTACAAGGCGATTTTTTATACGGACCTATTTGTATTAACAACGGTTAGGCGGTGTGAGGGTTCGGGCCCAAACATAAACGAAAAATAACGATAACGAAGTTTTTTGATAAAGCGCAACCGGTTCGATTCCTAACGTTACCAACGATCTAAGCATTTTTGGGCTTGTATCAGCATCCGTCTTTATATACTAACTCGCCAAAGGATGTACTTTTTATACTAAGAAAAGCTCTGCACGCCAGACGAACGTTATTTTCGATAGCAACAAAATTGGGTAGCATTGCATGCGTTACAGATATATCGCAATGGTACAGCGGTTGACCTTATATTTGTGTAAAAATCATATTTTATATAAACGGGCTATTGTACTTTTTTAATATTTCGTACACATCGCATTGTCATTCCGATAAAAATTATGACGAATAAAAAAGTAATTTGTAAAAAAAAATAACGAAATATGTTGCCGAATTCTCTCTGATGCCTTTATCTATAGAATAATCCTTTTATTAATTAATTTTTATAGTCATAGCTAAAAGTCGAGAGATTTCACGCAGAAAATGGCAGAATTTTATTTTTAAAATAAAACAGGTGTCTGCAACAAAAACATACTGATCTGCCCACAACAGAATTATTTAGGTGTCAAATCCTACCGTAAATTTTGCATCAGCCTATACAAATATTTCTTATTGAAAGAAATATTTCCTTTCCGTGTACTTCTAATCTCGTGCGATTTTCCGATCGTTTGAACTGACGCGCGTAAGTTCAAACAAAGGGAGTGTGTCGTCTGTCAGCTTATGGTGGTAATCTCTTTTCCCGACAAAAACCAAGTCGGAAAGTGATAGAACAACGGATCACGATTGGTCGACGATCAGTTTCTGTCCAATAGTCTCGTGGAAATCGATTCTAATAACTACCACGTGAGAAAGGACCTGTTGCTGTTGCTTTGCTATAGTCCTTTGGTAGCCATGCTGCCTGCCGCAAGTACGAAGTAAATAGTTTAATTGTTCGTCTTGAAAACTTTACGATCGACGATCTTTTTTGGTCGAACGAGTTCCAAACAACTTATTCTTACTTTTTCACTGAACAGGTACAAATATATGCATATTTTCTTATCAATTTAGATCTCGCGTTTCTTTTTCTTCTTTTGTTTATTTCCAAATTAGCGACTCAAGACGACGAGCAATGTCCTTTCGTGTTTTTCGAATGTCCTAGACTGTTATCGGAACTATAGAATATTAATTTCGATGTTCTGTTATTTCGATGTTTACATGACGTTGCTACACATTTATCGAAAGCCGAGTTAGACATTGATCAATGGAAATTTATATTATTTGATAATCATTATATTAATTGATCGATCATTTGATGCCTACGATTAAAATGAACTAATAGTGAAAGATCGCAACTGATCTATGTAGTCGATTACCGTAGTTAGTCGTTAGTTCGTAATTACAATTATTAATTGATAATCATTGATTAAATGTATTGATCGTTAATCATAAAATGTTAGTTTACTTTAGAAATAGGATGGAAATATCGCCCAGAAAACCGTCGAAACGCGCACAAGAACCAGTTGACGAATGGCTGCAAGCTAAAGGATATTTTAGGAAACATGCGCCTAGAGATCCGACTTGTTTGTTCAGAGCAGTCAGTGAACAAGTATATATGACACAACACTACCATCTTAGGGTGAGGAAGGAGTGCGTGGAATTTATGAGAACGATGAAACAATCATTTTTTGAGGTACATTAGCAGACTTGAAATTGCATTATTCTGTTGGTAGTTATTGTATGAAAACTATCATTCCCTCCAGAACGTAGCAATTCCATTCGATGATTACCTGGACCAAATGGCGTGTTTCACTGAATGGGGTGGTATAAACGAAATCCAAGCTATGTCGTTGTTGTACAAAAGAGAATTTGTGATATTCAATGGTCAAAAACAGGTGCAACGTAATATTACTAACAATGGTTTCAAAAATGTAATCTATTTGTGCCACACCCCACAGAAACAATACGAAAGTATTTACACGCAGGATTTTGTTGCATCAGCTGCCTACTGTCAATGTAGGATCGCATTGCTCAGGCATTCCGCTAACATGTTCGCTACCAGCGTCATAGATATATTACATACTTATATATTCATTATTTCACAGCTATTGCCTATCAAGTACTTTACAAAGGTGTCTTCAATATGGCTAACTTAGAAACTACTGTTCACAAAATGTTACACGACCGAACTGCTACTTTTAGACATGACAAATTTTTCCTTAAAGGAAACTTAGAGATACGAGAGTAAGACTTTTAACACTTGTATTGTTAATGATCGATTGAAAGTGTATACATAAATTTACTTTGTGTTCGTTTAGTCAGTTGACTGCAGAAATATATAATAAAGTGGAGAGTGGAAACGACGAGGTGGACGATGGGCAAAGTGTAACGAAGAATATACCACCATTTCCTTACAGAGTTGCGAAAGCTCTGGATCCCAATATTTATCGTAATACTGACTTTGATATATGGCATGAGATTAGGAAAGGTAAAGCTTCTTTGTTCGTATTATAATGATATAATTCTGTTTCTAATTAAACCAATGATAATTTCGATCGTTTAGAAGTAAAGAATGCAGGCTGGACTCGACACAATAGTCATGAATTACAAGTTGGTGGTAAATGTTTGATTCAAATGGATTTTAACGAAGATGATTTTGACAGAGCTAACAATAATAATGTCTATGTGTCTTCGCTTGAGAAAGATGCTAATTACAACGATACAAAAGCATCGCAGAAAACTGACAAACCCACTTTTCTTTACGGTCATATACAAGAGATGAGTAAAAATGAGGGACCTGTATTAGTTTTCATCGAAGAACTGGGAGAGAAGAAGATTGTACCATATTGTGCTCTCAAGCCGTTGCCTTTAAAAAAAGGCAAACAAAATAATTGGGCGCCAGTATGCAAAAGAAATGTACTTGTAGACTCGAGTTAGTAATTGAGAAAATGCACGTACACCACACTAAAATATCTATATCTTTCACTAAAATATTTCTATCAAATGTTATTAGATCAAAAATGGAAAAAACCATACGGAGCTTCGCGCAAGGTTAAACAGTCAATTTCCAGTGTAACTATTTCTTCAGGTAGTATTGATAAAAATGGAAATAATGATAATTGCACCGACGTTATTAACAAAAATAATATTCAGTGGAAAAAGGAAAGTTTGTAAGTGTCTCCTTTACGTTACTTGAAAAGCACTTTGTGCTATAAGATTCTTTTTATATCAATCTGCCTTTTATTCTAGAAAAGCGGAACATACACAAACATACGAAAACTATGAATTGGAGAAATATGATAATTATTCGATTAATAATGTACGATAAATTATTACCGATAAATGTTAAATTCATAATTGTAAAAAACATTAAAAATAGTCTTTGTTCGTAGGCTACTTCTGAAATGTTTCCCGCAAGACCGAATCTTGATAATAATAATCAGTCTTTAGCTTTGGATATTAGGCAAGAGAATGGCAAAGCATATAAAGAAAAAAGCTCATTTGAAGTAAAGAATACCGAGAAGCATTCGGCAAAAAATCCGAAATCGGAAAACATAGTGAATACCGATAATAATGTTGAATTCGATTCGTACCCAAACCAAATAACACAAAACGAAAATTTCTATTCCCCCTATTCTGGTATGTAAGCTCATTGTATTGTTGATCGAACAGTTTCTCTAGTTAACGATCATTTTGTAGGGGAGCCGATTTCTGCAGCTCAGGTAGACAATATGCTGCGTTCTATTAATTGTTCGGTACAGAAAAGTGTCGATGTGAACGGTAGTGATTTACCGTTATCAGGTATAAGTAAAAATCATTTCGTACATGCATACGCTTAATTGTTCTCCGTTTACATATTATATTTTTTCCTTGTAGATCCATTTACTTTGAGATTTTTTTATAACTTAGGATTAGAATATTTTCGCGGGAACAACAACTGGAATTATTTGACAAATGAACAATCCGGTGTAGGACAATGGTACCAAGGTGCATTTATTTCTACATCTATAAAAATATGTCTATACATTATTGGTAGAATTGGTTATTCGGGATCGGGACGGGTTCTCGCACACCATTCTGTAAATGTATATGTGTCTGTTGCGAAGGTACGCCGCAAAACGAAGCTGATGTTACAGCCATTACGAACGGTGTGATGCAGCATTGCACAGTGTCACAACAGAAACCGGAGCACGATACCGATCTCAAAGAGAACAGCAGTCAATCGCTCAGTCAAGAAAACGGGGACAAATGCGTGAACGGTAAGAGGGACGCGCAGATTCAAAAACCGGAAGCACCGAGGATGGATGAAGGGAAAGATTTATCGCAATCACCGCGCGAGAAAATAAAGGATCAAGAGCCTGTTAACAGAGACACTCCTCGTCCAAGTAGGAACGGCTTGGGTTCCCGATTTAAGAAGAATTCAGACAGTACGTTCCGAAAAAAACAAATTTAACAAATGTATTAACGGTGATCTAACAAACACGGAATTTATTCTTTAGGTCGACACCGTACAGCTTCGCAATTTGCGCAACAGGGTAATCAGTATTCGTATTGTGGAGGAAACTCAAAGTCCACTAAATCGCAAGAAACGAATAGCGATAATTTTCAACAGTCGAGGGCGGTATCTCAGCAGGTACATGGTTCTCCAACTGCAGCGGTGAATTCTTATCAAACGCCCTACATGCAACAGAGCATGTATTCCGGAATACCGTATTATGCAAATGAGGCAGAAGCATTTGCAAATCCTTATTATCCTCCTAATCCTGGATTCTTCCCAATGCCTTGTCTACCGCATTCAGATATGCCTGATAATGGTAACATGCAACCATTCTCACCGCACTTATGCCCTGGGATGGACTATGCACAGGCTTATCCTGGCGTGTGTCCTCCATACATGTGTCCTCAACCTGCCCCATACAGCGTGCCGCCTCAGAACATGCAAGAACACTGGTATGCTGTTACTGGACAACCGCATTACATGCCGTATGCACCGGTATTGCCCGTCGCTGCAGATGGAGTTTGTAACGGGCTCACGCAAAACATCAATCAGAACACTCCGACACCAGAATGCATAACTATGCAACTATGTTCCAACCTGTGAGTGTATCCTGCACAAAGATACAACTAAAACAGTATTTTCATTACTTGCTCATAATCTACGTAAGTTACCGTTGAGAAGACATCGAGATGTCTTGAAGACTTATCTAGCCGTACTGCCAAACAGTATTAATACTGAACAATGTAAATATGTGAAACACATATAATTCCTTTGTAACGGTAATTTAGATACGTAATGTTAGTTAGAATATTTGTATTTTTGCAATAATAATATCTTAATGATTTGTAAGAATTTAAGCGACAATAGTACAAATCAGCATACTCAAGTAGAATTAGTGAACTAATAGGTAGAAGTAATAGAAAAATGCCTGTATAATCTTAACTCAGTAGATTGTTCCATTCCCATGGTACTATACCGCCAAACATAGGCAACTCGAAACGAAAAACAAGTCTTTCTGAAATTTTATGCAGGTGACTTTAGTTCCTAAATATATTTTGCTGTTATCGTTTACCTATATTGTTTATGGAGACACCTTTTCGAAAATAAAAAATTCTGCATTTTCTGATACAACTTGTCGATCATTCCGTAAACCATTTTGTTTTCATTCAATCGATTGAAATGTTTAATATTTGACTGCCTGCGGATTTTATGCATTTTTGACAAAAATGGGTAAGTACTTACGTACAATTTAAAAGCCATGGACGTATTAAAAAGACTCACTTAATAGGATTATTATTAGAAGAAAGGAATTTCGATTTAGTTCCTTTGTCTTGCAATCAATGCAAACATATTATTTTGCATAAAGATCTGTTCTAATGTTGAAATCAAATTAAATTTCGCTCTCTTTCGGGACTACCAACTGTCAGAAGCGTCGAAGAAATGTCACTAGAGAGAGTCTCGCAGAATTTAATAGACCCTCGGTTTTATTCTTCACGTAAAAAGAAATGCAACAAATATACGGATATATGAACGTGTAAAACGTTGCAATATGCTCTGCTGCACGACGATTTTAACTATACGATGAATTGTTAGGTCGTGCAGCGTTTGAACCGACCCTAAAATCTCCGCCATTGAACGGCCGCGGCTATAAACCGGCGAGGAAGGTGCGCGCTCTCGAGATCCTTCAATATACAAACACCGTGGTTCTGTTTGCTGTATTCCACGCCATGACTAAAATTTGTCGGAAGAGTAGGAGTGCAGTAGCAGTGACAGGTCAAACGGCTAACAGCGAGATTACTTAATATTCGCTCGATACGAGACGAGGATTTCCCGCATCGCGAAAACGCCTCGAGTTCTCTCCACGGAACTTGGTTTCTCTGTTTCGGGAATTATCGTTTCACCGTGGAAATTCGGTGTTTTCGTTTGAATAGCAGAACTTGCGGAGCAACGGGAGAGCAAGCGTAGAGGAACTGAATAGAATGGAGGTTGGTCGCGATTAATTATTTCGAAATAACTTGATTGCATGATCGATAACACTATATGATGGAAACACGCGATGCATACCCCGTGTCATCTTACTCCAAAATCCGACGGCTCGTCTTTCTCACCGACGCTCGTAATTTCGATCGTTACGGTTCGGACAATTGATTAATTGGTTAATTACTCCTGACACGTTCCACGCGCGTTCATCGACTATTCGCGTCCCGTTTTATTGCTCGCATCATTTTGTAATTTGCTGTGCGTGTAGGTTGACGAATGTTCAGCCGGTGGAGACAGTGGAGCAGAAGAAGATGAGGATGACGCATCCTCTCATGGATCCAGAAGCAATAGCAGTAGCAGCAGCATCAGCGGAAGCAGCACAACGAGCGACAGTGGGGACGAGAGCGGAGAGGAGCATGGCTCCAGTGGTAGCGAGAGTCACAGTTCTGGGGAAGACGAGGATGACGAGAACGATAACACAGAGTACTCTGTTAAAGCAGATAGTCCAGACACCTTGGTAGAATCCATCGCTTTTCCATTTACATTTGAACGCGCAGTCGTTCTCAAAAGCTTTTACTTCTAGAAGTGGGAGACTTGCGTCGTTGCGAATACCAAAGTGAAACTACCACAAGATCTCTGCGAACATGCTGTAATTTTTAAAGAGTTTTTGGATTACCCTTATATATGGAACGAATGCCTAACTGAGAATCAAAGGGAGACTCTCTGTAACCTGTTACCTACGTTCCCCAAGGATTGTGATGTAGAATTAGAAACAGAGAAGACTCTGCGCATGTTGTTCGATAATGAGAATCAGAGGTGAGTTGGATTCAGGGAGCTTAAGTGGGTAGTCTCGTTTCCAGGATTGCAAGCATTTCCAGCATTAAAGCTTATGTAGTCAACCAAAATGTATACATAGATTATTTCAAACCTTTTGTATTTAACATGTTTGCACAAATTCTCATTGTAAGACTATAAATTATTATATTATTAGCGAGTAAAGAATGGACATTCAGAAAAATTTTGTAATATTTCCAGAGGAACGTTAACAAATTGTTGAAAGAAACATGGTAAAGAAATACGATTGACTACACAAGGGTTAGCTGGTACTTCTGATTGAAATAAATGAAATGTTTAAACGCTAAATACGTGGATGCATTTGCGTTTATTCCAGATTTGGCGTGGCGCCGTTGGAAGCATTCCACAATCACTTGTCTGCCGGCCATTATCGGCCAGACATCAGAAGGATGTGCAGCTTGGTTCGCAAAGCCCAGCAGAGGAGGTTGCTGTTTGAGGAACGTAAACGGTCCTATGAGCTTGCAAGCCAACTGCTAAAATCCCGGGAGAGTTTATTGTCGAACGCGTACAAGCAAGGCTTCTGTCAGCCGGCACAGAGGACCATGTCGAAGATCCACTGGAGGAAGCCGAAGCCTGCAATGGGTAAGTCAGGCTACCGTCGTGAACGATTGTCAAAAGTTTTCTGGCTGTTTATACGTACCCCACGCTCCAGCCGTTTGGCAGAGAAATATGTAGTAACTTCCGAGGGGCAATACTAACAAGCAATGCACCGACAGTTGAAGAGAAAACGCAACTGCGCTATTTGGAGGAACTGAATGCGCTGAGGACCGAGCTTGGGGCGAGCGCGAAACTTGCGGCTGACACTACGTCCGAGAACGAGGAGAACTATCCGTACTATCAACTCTCCGGAGCCAAACAGAAGAAGAAGAGGCGCTCGCTCATGGGTGCGCAGGGCCTTTCCATCAGGGGTTTGCAAATGAATCACGACGACGAGACGATCCGGCCTGTCTTCTCTACGCTGCAGCGAGCCGATTTCCCCATGAATAGGTCGTTCTTCATTCGGGAACAAACGGAGGAAATGTACCGTGAAATGCTGCTCGAGCATAAGAAGCGACGAGCACGACGCGATGTGCGTAGCATGTTCTTTGCCGTAGGGACTACTGCAGAGTTAGGCACTATTCGAATAACGAACAAAATATCTTTAAGGACGTATACTCGTTTCCAGGATTGCAAGGGTGCGGGATGCGCCACCTCATTTCTCTATAATGCAAAGATGGGGTTTTTCAGTAGTCAAGAGTGCTAGATAAAACATCAATCTAGGTCGCAATTGCCCTTAAAAGTCCTATTTTTATGTTTACGAGGTGTAATTTGCTATTTTCATAAAGCTGCAGCAGCTACACGCTGCCGAATAATGCAAATTACTCCTCGTAAACGTAAAGGTAGGACTTTTGCGGGCGATTGCGGCCTAGATTAATCTTTTATCTAGCGCTTTCGACTACTGAAAACCCCATTTTTGCATTATCGAGAAATGAGAAGACGCATCCCGCATCCCGCATCCTTACAATCCTGGAAACGAGAGTCCTACCCCCTTAAGAACCAAATACATTGAAGTAAACATGTATTTTGCACAAGATGTTGTCAAGTTATTATTAACTTTTAAAGTTTTTGTGCCACCGGAAATAAATGGGCTTATTCGTTACTCGAAATAAATTTCGCCCAACTCTGCCCTACTGTAAACTGTTCACTTTATTCATCTTATTGGGTAATACTATCTCAGGTTCATCCGGAGCTGAACACTCAGGGTATCGCCCTAGCGGACCTAACTCAAAGAGCACAAATCGGCCAGAAGCACAAATTAACCATCGGGCCATCCATGCGAATGACACCCGCGAAGAAACGAATAAAATTGGAACAATCGTCGCTTTGTCCACCTGCGCCAAGATTAATCAATTCGAACAACATAAAGCACGAGAGCGACAATAGCGATTATTCTCACACGACCGACGACAATAGGCACCCCGGTGCACTGGACATGGACCACAGAATGCTGACACCAATTAAATCGGAGCCTCTGGATCCGTACGAAGTGCATCAAATGTCGAGAAAGAAATTGTATGTTCGTTATGGTTATGTACATTTTAACCTTCGATTACTCGCACTCCACTTTCTACATAACTGGTTACATGAAACTTTACATCACGCCAACATAAATCAATTTTTATTCAACGAAATAACTACTTTAATTCAAAATACATATTTGCTGGTGTGGTCGACACCTTTGTTTATGCTTGAAACACTAAATTTAAAGTTTTGAGATTGTAAATACTGTATGCGAGTAATTAAAAGTTAACTTTTCAATCTTAATTTGAGATTGTCGCTTCGGCAGTCAGTGTGTTAATCACGAAGGCAATTGTGTTCTACATTTCGTATTTGCAGGAGTCCACCTACATCGAAGGGTAGCAAGTCGTCCATACTGTCGACACCGGAAATTAAGAAAGAAGTGGAGGACATGGAGTACGAGGAAATTAAAACGGAGCTGAATAGTGGAATGAACGAGGAGATGCCGCCCGAGGCGGAGGAAGACGAAGAGAACGATAAAAAGGAGCTTGACTTAGACAGCATCGACATGATGCAGATACCTATCCAACTCGACGACGGGATCGACATATTGGACGACGTGAAGTATGTACTCTTTTTCCAGGGTGTGATTAAAATTGGTATCTTTATTTGCAATTTTGCTTCAGATGCGAGGACGAAGGTGTTATATCGATACCAGAGAAGGAATTGAATGTTCCGACCAACGACGAGACCATCGACATCAACAGCGGAGCGGAATTGATGCAGGAAACGCATGCTTGTTTCTTCTCGCTCCTGAGGGACGCCTTCACCTCGAAGGGCGAGTACAGAATGAGCGCCGCCGAGATGAAGGATGCTGTGACGTTGTGGCAAGGCAATCCTATCTCACCGTTGAACGATTGGTTAGT
Source organism: Lasioglossum figueresi (assembly GCA_028455805.1). NCBI lineage: Eukaryota > Metazoa > Arthropoda > Insecta > Hymenoptera > Halictidae > Lasioglossum > Lasioglossum figueresi. The sequence continues at coordinate 7,921,686 of CM052191.1, forward strand.
ATAATTAACTGACAACATCTGATTCTGCGTAATACTTTGAGTGCCAGATCAGCAGCCTTAAAAATTCTATAAAATAAAAGTCATTTATTTAACGAAATAAAAGTTTGAAGATTGAAATGTGCGATACTGAAAGAGTACTCACTCAACCGTTTTACAAATCCTTGTTAACACAGGTATTCTATGGCGCCATCTTGGACCGCATTGGTCCCGTTAGCCTTGGGCTTCCTCGCCGGAGAGTACACATACTCTCAAGACGTGAGTGACCGCCAGGAACGCGAACCAGAGCTCGTACCGTATCTAGAAAACAAAGGAAACGGTGTTTACGCGTGGATCGGTGCTGGCCGAGACTCGGATTCGCGACTATCGGATCTATGTGCTAAATTCTTGATGCACAAGTAAGTGCGCGCAACAAGAAGTACATCCTGATAATGTTAAGTATTATTCTACGGGTGAGATGTTCTCAAAGAAGATCGCTTGTGTTTAGAGATTCATTGGGTCCGCCAACGTCCGCTGCTACTACTTGCTCCGTGGTACCTGTGAAACCGCAGTCTCAAGCGGCTCAGCTTAATTGCAATAATATTAACAGTAGTTCCGGGAATGGGAACACAACGGTGAATGTTAGAGCTAGTAGTCCACCGATAGAGTCGATCAACGTTGACGGAGGATCCATCAATACGGTAGCTGAATGGGAGCCACCACGGGCTTTGTGGCCCACGGAATGGAAGGTTCGATCTTCCACGGTGGACGAGCGTGAGGAGTTCAGGAGGCAAGAGCGTATGCGTTATGCTGCGCCCCATAAAGCGTTTACATATAGAATGCATGGGTACGCGTCCGTTGTCGGTCCTGTGAAAGGCATTTATCAGCACAACGTCGGTATGTTCACCTAGATCCTAGATCATGGAGTTTCAACTTGTTCCCCTCCGAGAACCGCAAGGTCCCCACCATTAGTCAAACCTCTTCCCACTACTACGTACAGCTGGGACAAAGTTCTACAGCTGCGCTGGGCCCGGTTGGGGCCCTTCAAACGCTTGCTTCCCCTACCAACGTGTCTTCCGTGCAGAGTGCATTTTTGTGGCATTCGCTAGCGCACTGTTCTACGGCAACGATGAAGTTTAAGAGTGAGGGTAGAACCTAAGTGGAGAATATGCCGCGTATGACTCGCGACGTACAAGTTGGAACTCACTGGCCTAGATCATCATGCTCATGAAAATTCTCGAAAATTTCAGGATTATTCTTGGGAATCCGACCATCGGGTTCTCTTCAGGCACGCCTCTAATTCACTTGAATCCTTTTATAGCTTCAGGATTGACCAAGGCTCGTGGACACTCGTTGCTAGTAGCCGATCGTCCAAACTTCGTGACGATCCTAGCTTTGGTCCGAGACGCCACAGCCAGGTTACCGAACGGCGAAGGAACGCGAGCCGATATTTGTCAGCTGCTGAAGGATTCGCAGTATATCAGAGAACAAACTGACAGTGACGACAAGGAAGGATACTTGCACTCGGTGGTGTCCGGTGCTTTGGACAGATTGCACTATGAAACAGATCCTTGCGTGCGATACTACCCTCGACGCAAGGAGTGGCTGTACCTTCATCGAGCACGATCGGAATCTGAATTTGGTTTGTATTCCCTACCACTGGTTTCATACGGTTTTGGATAAAATACATCATGCTGTCGTTTTTTGCAGAAATGTACCATCAGCAACTGCAAGGCGTCGCGAAGAACAAGAAGAACATGGGCAGCATGTCACGGAACAAAGCGCTACCACCAGTCATGAAGCCTACGAACATCAACAAAGAGCAATCTCCGAGCAACAGCAAGGAGTCTACGCCCAAGAAAGAAAGGAAAACCACAACCGCCGCGCAGCCAGTCATTTCCAGGCGAGTTCCAAAATCCGCAATCAAAGTTTTAGGTTGTTGCGTAATTAAGGGAGTAGGATTTGACTACTGAAAAAACCCATCTTTACATTATCGAGAAATGAGAAGGCGCACCCCGCACCCTTGCAATTCTGAAAACGACTCTACCTCCTTAACGATTACGTATATCATTGTTGTATTATCTTACAGGAAGGAGCAAAAGAAAATCGAAGAGAAGGCGGCGAACGAGCACTGCGTGTCCACCGAGCAGTCTGTTGTTACGAACGTGACGACGACCATGAGCGCGACCACGTCTCCCGTGATCAGTGTCGCAGGCCCTTCTATCCCCGTTACATCTCTACCCAGTTCTTCTGCTTCAATCAGCACCGTTACCGTTGAAAAGGAGATTGCAGCGAGCGAAGTGAAACCGCTGATCACCACGACAGCCCCAGCTAAGAAAGTGACCAATATCGGAGGGAAACCGGTCGCTGTGGTCAAGACCAGCGCTCAGAGTTTGTTGCAGTCGAACCAGCAACACTTTCCGCATCATCAGATCCAAGTGTCCACTTCCGCTGGCCTGCAAACTATCAGGCTATCTGGACACTCTGTGCTGCACTCTGCTCAGTCCGTCGCAGCCAGCAGCACCTCCAGTAATTCCACCAACGTAAACTCCAACCTGACGACCATATTTCCACCTGCCAAGGTGCAGAACCAGCAACAGCAGCAACAACAACCGCAACAGCAACAACAGTCGCAGACAATCGTGACAAATCAAGGCGGAAAGAGCATCTTACAAACCGCGAATATAAAGCAACAGTCTCAGCAGCAGCATGTCCTGCCCGGGAAGACTCTGCTGGCTTCTCAGATCAAACTGGTTAGTTCGGGACAGATTAAATCGCTCCTCACGGGTCACGGTCTTCAGGGTCAAACGATATTCATCAAACAATCGTCGCCATCTGGGAGCCAACAGCAGCAACTGCAGCAACAGCAATTGAAGGTATCGCAATCGTACGAAATTATTTTATACAATACAATTTCTTACGAAATGTTCATCGTGTTTTAGCAACAGCAACAACAACAGCAGCAACCGCAGATTCAGCAACGGGTCGTGAACAGTCAACAACAATCGTTGCAAACACCCGGTATGCAACGCATTATTGCTCAGATAGGTGGGAAGCCAATTGCTGTTCAGATCCAACAATCGCCGCATCAACAGCAGCAACAACAGCAAAAGATATTGGCCAAAGTTCTGACAAGTTCCGGTGGTGGTCAATTAATTTCTGTGGAGAGTCTTCTTGCTCAGAAAGGGCTGAAGTTGGCAACCACTGCCAGTCATGCGAATCAACTTAACAGGCAGGGGAAGCAAGTCATGACTCAGTATCAGGTGGGAACTTCCTTTTCCTTTTTCGATGTAGAAAATGTAGAAAATAGTTTATTTTGCACAAAAATCTGATTTAATAATCACAATGAAATCCCTAGGTTGTGTCGCAGGCGCAAACGTCTTCGGGACAGTCGAAGATTATAGTGAGTACCCAGCAGTCCCAGCCGCAACAGGGCCAGACGGTGCGAATGGTCACGGCCCAGTTGGCTGGCAAGCCGATTGTCTTAGCCAGTGGAAATAAAAACGTCGGAGTCGGTATGAGCAGTAGCGGGAGCGTGGTGCTCGGCAAGCAACAGTCGTCGCAACAGCAAACGCAGCAGCAACCGATCATCCTACCGAGTCAGCTGCTCAACATCAAGACCCTGCATGGCTTGAAAGTGATACCGACGCCGGCGGGCCTGAAAACCACCGGCGCCGCAGTTTACGCGCGAGTGATAGCGCCGACGACGATAACCTCGACCCAGTCAACGGGGAACCAACAGCAGCAAACGATACAGGCACAACAGCAGTCGAGGAACAGTCCTTACAACACACCCTGACAAAATTGATACTCATTTTTTCTTGTTTCATTACGTATTTTTTGTTCAGTTGAATTCCGCGGGGTAGTTTCGGTGTTTGAGGAGAAGCTGGGGCACGACACCCATGTAAAAAGCAGTGTAAACGCGTAAGCGATGCTCGTGCGTAGACTTTTCAAGAAGCGAGAGATATATCTTCTCGGTGTCGTAACACACGACGGTAGCGGTGAAATAAGTATACACGCGAGTCAGTAACCTTGTTTTCTATTAAGTGTCGGATTATTTACAAATGCATGATACGATTTTTAAATACAAAAACATCATTTGTTTCTCTCTTTCACGTACACACACAACATACACTCTCATTCACGCAAACGTACACTTTCTCTCTTGTATCAAGAAGATTCAGCGGCGTCGTATTGTAACGTATAAATAAACCTTACGTAATTACCGTAGAAGATTAAATTATTTTTACAAAGGCTTTCTCTGCGGTCTATGTTATTGTGAAATACCTAGGCGGCGAGTGGCCGCCGCGTCTTTGGTCCGTTTTCTCGCGCGAGGATTACCGGTGAACGTGTTCTAGAAATGCGAAATCTATCTATGTATGTACAAGACTTCAGGGAGGTGAAGCGACGCACAACTATCGCGATTGTTTCACTGTGCGTTTGCCGAGCACGGTTGGACAACAACTATGTCTGTTCGGTGTTCCGTATGTCTTGGAATATGTCTATCAGATTGTTCACGCCTATCAGGTAGCCGTCCTCGTGGTTCCCCACCTGCCATTCGGCGTCGTGGCGGATACGCGACAAGTGTTGAGGCAGAGGCAATGTCTTCGCGAAGTCGATCATCCAGATGCCAGCGTTCTTAGCGTCGTGGACGAACAACAGACTGGAGCCGACGACCTCGTGCGACGCGAAGAACGGAGACGCTTTTAACGTCGCCTTGATCGCCTTCAGCCGCAGGATGTACTTGGCCACTGCGTGAGGGTAGCCCTCGACGAATCGTCTCAACGCCTCTGTTACCTGCAATTGTAGCGAATTCATACAATGGGTGTACAAAGTATTCATACACATTTTAAAAACGAATAACTTTTCCAAAATTGGACCCAACAGAGTAAGTTTTTTCAGACGTTAGAAGGATTGGTTTCCTAGCTAATGTGTATATAATTTTCTTTTAATACCGTTATTGGTCGCAATCGCGGAGGAGATAGTAAAGGTCGCGATTTTTAAATTTTTTATCTGTGCCTGTAACGACAATTTAAAACATGTATTTTGTAAATCTAAGTAAGTTATATACATGTACAAAGTCTCATTGAAATCGGTTGATGCATAAAAAAGCTATGGGCATTGTAAGATGTAAAATATTTGAATTTATACATATATACGATTAGCGGATTCATTTAAATCACAGATTCTTACAATTTTTGCTATTTTCAATCAATTATATTCCGTAACAACCTTGATCGATTTTGATGAAACTTTGTACATGTGTATAACTTATTTAGATCTACCAAATGCACCTTCTGAATTTTCATTGCAAGCACAGATAAAAAATTTAAAAATCGTGAGCTTCACTTTTTCCTTCGCAATTGCGACCAATAACAATTTAACGCCTGAAAAACTCCAGCTATTGGATCCAATTTTGAAAAAGTTATTTGTTTTTAAAATGTGTACAAATACTTTGTACACCGACTGTACATTCATCTTGTTAATAAAATCGGCCAAAAATGAACCAACATGTTACGTAAAATTCCCAATTTTGTCCCGCGCCACCCTGGTCCCTTTCAAAATTAATCGAATATTGTAACGATGGAGGTTTTCACTGAAATAAATGCTCTTGACGAATGTGTTAAATTTCATTGAAAAAGAGACAAGGATCGTTTCCGTTGTACCCTATGAAATCTCTCTTTCCTGTTTTACAGCCGGAATTCTTTCTGTCATTTTTCTTGCTTCAAGTGTAACCTCATTTGTTCCGTATTTACAGCGAGCCAGAGTCAATTAGCGAGGTAATTAACAAACCTGTTCCCGCGTCCTGGTCGTTTTGAAGTCCTTGGATGAGCCACCGTGGGCAAGCTTGATGCCTTCCACGCGAAAGCCGAGCGTTGCCGTGCTCGATATAGTCTCTCGCCACACCATGTACCTCGGTTTAGTGACACCTTGCACGCGGCGTTCCTCGGCGCTAGGTGCGGTCGGGTCCACTTGTACCATCTTCTCGTACATGTCTTTCCTTAACTGGGGATAAGCTGCTATTAGACTCTCATGAACCTCGCCTGCCTTATCCATCCGGCATAACACTTTGACCGCCACCTCACTCACCATACTTCGAATTGGCCCATGTTTTTTTCTAGATGTTTACAATCTTGTTCAATCCGCTACTACACAAACAACTCCATCATCTTTTCAAAAATGTTCTACACTCTATACAAGGTGATCCAGTCAAAGTGTTAATCCCCGAACCACTTAAGGAGGTAGACTCGTTTCTATGATTGCAAGGGTGCGGGATGCACCCTTCTCATTTCTCGATAACGCAAGGATGGGGTTTTTCAGTAGTCAAAAGTGCTAGATAAAAGATCTATCTAGGCCGCAATCGCCCTCAAAAGTCCAATTTTTACGTTTACAAGACGTAATCTGGAATATTCGGCAGCATGCAACTGTCGCAGCTTTATGAAAATAGCTACATGCGCAGCTTCATGCGTCCGAAAAATACAAATTTTGCCTCGTAAACGTAAAAATAGAATTTTTAAGGGCGATTGAGGCCTAGATTGATCTTTTATCTAGCGCTTTTAACTACTGAAAAACCCTATCTTTGCATCTTCCAATCCTGGAACCGAGAGTCTACCCCCTTAACCCCGCATTAGACTCTGTACCTTGGGTCTTTCCTTGGCTTTGGCGAGCTCAGACTCAAGATAGGTCCTAACGCCGACCTTGCAGTCCATCACGCAAGGATGTTCGAAGTCTCCAAGGAGATCCTGAAGCTGCAGATAAGAGCACAGCACTGTCCTTTTGTTGACGCCGTCCTTCTGACCAGCTTCTCCTGTTTCAGGCTCGTCCACGCCCCCTTCTTCCGTCTCCTTCATGTCCAGAACACCTTGGAAATCCGGCACGTACGGCTTCAACACGTCGTTCATCAGCAACCGGAAACAAGCTTCCTCCTGGGGACAAAGTTTCTTTAGAATCGTCCCTGGGGTGGGTCCTGCTCGGAAGTTCCCTTGGTGTCCTGTCAACTGCACCTGCATCCAGAAACAGGCACATTTAATTATCGTTTCAAGCAACTACGTTTATACGTAAGACCGCGAATTTTAAGCATTCGCGACAACAATGAGAAAGTGTAATTTAAAACGGTGAAAACATTAGAAGAATTTATTTTTATATTTAACCTTTTCAAAGCATGTATTTTTTAATGCAACCTCTGATGGAGCGTTTCAAGATGAATACAATGGAGCTGTATGGCAGATGTCGGTTAAGGTCAGTCAAGGTCAACAATGATGAATGCATTCTTAAAAATGGAAGGTTCTACTTTTTAATTTATATTCACCGATGGAGCATTTCAAGATGAATACAATGAGTTACATTGTTACTTGGCGGAGGTCGATCAAGGTCAACATCAATGAGTCATTAAAAAATCAACCGGTATTATCACTGCTGCAGTCATTCTTTTTCGGATCATTACTCGAAAGAAAATGTTGTAGCTTTTTTGAAAGAAATCGAGAATATTCAAGTAATTTCACTCACCCACGGATATCTTTGTTTCTTGTAGGTCTGGAAGAACGGTGTCCAGTGCACGATATTCCTAAGCTTCCTCCAGCCGGACGACTGAAACCAAACAGAAACCCGATATTACTGTAGAGTCTCGACTATCTAATCTCCAGGGATCATCCGGGAACCGGATACCCGAACGATCCTCGTGGATCAAACGTTCGTTTTCTCGGAGTAGGGATTACCGTTCACAGCGGTTGAAAGGGAGGGAGGTATTCAGGGGTTGTTTAGGGGAGGATGACCGGTGCAGGTGTCTCTAGTAGCAAAGGTAATTGCAGGGAAGAGCCTCTCTCGCATTTAGAGAAGGTCATCGGGGTGGAATTGGTGGGTATACCTGGCCCCTCGGACGTCCCCCTTATGGGACGTCCGAGGGCCCCGAGGAATCTCACATATCCCCGTCCTCACCTGGGAGGAGACGGGGAACCCTTAAACAGCATTGCCACCTCGTCAAAAATAAAAAGAAATAGTATTCAGGGGTTGCGAAGGGTGGTCCAGATGTGTATCGGCATTTCTGACCCCCTCTCATTAGCCTAGATAGGTCACCGTGGTGGAATTAGTGGGTATATATCTCCCCCTCGGTCGCTCCCTTAGGGGCGCCGTTGGAACCCCACGTATCGCCGTCCTCCCCTAGGGGAGGCGGGGAATAAAAAAAATGTATTCAGGGGTTGTTTATTAAACAGTTAGCAACCTGTTTCGAGGCTGGTCCTCGTTACCTTGGCAATCGTTCGCTCGTTGGACCGTTCCGTGTGATCGGAGTCCCACTCGGAGCTGAGATCGTCGCCGCTACCCTCTCCCCATTCCAGGTTCGTGTGCGGCACAACAAGCAGCCTCAGGTACTGCTGGTACCCTGAGCACCTGTTCAGGCAAGCTTCATCCTTATGACTCCGTCCTCTGATACATTTATCGCTCCTCTGTCTGTTCTTGCAATCTTCAGTCTCGTTTTCCGGCGCGACACAATCTACAACCACTTTCGGACAGGACCCAACCTCCTTTCGATCCTCGCTGCTCGCGAAACCGTTCTGCAGCCTGTCCAAAGCGGATTCCTTCATCTCAGACTCGGTCTTCCCGTCCACGTGTATTTCTGTTTCATCGGGTTCAACGGTACCGTCAATTTTCACGTCTTCGTTCCCTTCTGTCTCCGATTTCTGCTCCCATTCTTGAGGCTGTGTTCTCAGGAACGAGGGAGAAGGACTCCTAGAAGAGGACGGCGAACGTCGATCCATGATCGACGTCGAGAATCGCCTGGACATCCTCCTGCTCCGCGATCGGATCATTTTTCGGAAACCCGGCGACCGCTTCTCGCAATCCTCTACTTCCGCGCAATCCTCTAACGCCGATTTCGAGCACACTACTATCTTCGGGACTGTCATACACTCGTACGCCTTCTGCATCTTCAGTTTAGATGATCTACTGGGTAGTAGATCCTTAGGACTTCACCGATGCCCTCGGTCCTGAAGAATTCGCAGTCTCTATCACACGATCCCTTTTCTAGAATTCTATGAAGATCCAAGAAGAGTCCCATAGAGTACTACCTCTAAAGAACACAATCAACCGTGATATTCGCACTTTTAGTCCGCGTAATCTTTTTCGTAACCAAACTGTGCTGACTCTTAATCCTTTTTCCAGGATTCTACGAAGCTGCACGAAGTCTACAACCGACGCACAAGTACTAATACATACTTATCCAACTCGAGGTCCACTTTAGCTTCGGTACACACTTTCGAAGATCACAGTCTCGTACTTTATCCTATCGCCGAACCGTTTCTCAGGAGTCCGGACCGCGCTATCATCGAAGCAGGCACAATGAATTCAACGCAGAACAGGTGGCCGCGTCCCACTTTTATCGATGAGTCCTGCCCGAATGCCAACAGCCTAACCGAGACCCAACTTTCACGTTTTTCCGTCTACGAACGCAAACTACGTCCGTCGTTCACGGATCTATTTCCGGCGATGGCTGGATCGTTTCTGCTCGATGATCTCCGCGAAAACGATCGACCTCGTCCAGGTCACTCGTTGTCACCGGCTACCTGTACTTTCTTCGTCAACCAGCCTCGAATATCGACTCGGCGTCCCTCCGTTCCCAGCAGGTGTTGGCGCGGCTTGTAATTGCCGTAATTGCTGTAATCACGAGGTGCGACCGAATCGAGACACCTGAGTCGACTGGACACCTTCCACCCACGTCGCACGTCCTCTCCGGGCCCCGTCCCGCCGTGGAAAGCGAGTCGCGTGTGCCACTTTTTATTCAACGGCCGAGCTCGAGCGGGCTCGCGACACGCAAAATTCCGTTGGCTCTGCAAATACGACTCGAGCCTCCCGCAGGTGGCTTCCGACTATGATCGCGCCGATAACGAGCCTATCCGTTACGCTCTTCCGATGCTCGAGCGGAATCCTCGACGCTCCTGCGATTTCTGGCTTCAAGTCGCTTCACGTTTTCTCTGCACTCTTAGATTACTTTCCCCCTTCTTTCTTCATTCTTCGTTTACTCCGGCGAAGTCTCAGATGATCTTTAGACCCATTAAGTTCCTCTCAATTTTCTGTTTATCCAATTATTTCCCACTCCGATGAATATGATCATTCGATAGACCAACAAGAGGATTTCAAGAAACTGGAACACCGTCCAATCTGATTCTCCTTTTATCCTATCCTCCGTGGAATATTTACACCGGTCCCCCTCCGTTGCAATCAACGAGCGACTTGTTAATTCGCTGAGCCAATCAGGAAAATTGTAGAAATGCTCGATTCAATCTCAATAGTTTAATCGTCTTTTTCCGCTGTTTCTTATACAGCATTTGCATCGACCAGTTCACGCACCGTGTTTACGTCCCGTTCGATTTTTCCAAACATTTTCATGTAGACGAGATAATCAGGCTTGTTCACTAGCCGGATCAACGAGCGAATTTTCGGAAACGCTTTGTTTCAACAGTGCAACTTTCTTTTTGTTAAATTGCTCGCGCAATGTTCGAAAAGAAAATGGAACGAAGTTCGATTCGGTACCTTGATCTTGTTTTTATCGTATTTCTTGTGCAACATTTGCATCAGCCAATTCAACAAGTGGGTCTCAAGAAAATGGAACGAAGTTCAACAGCTTAATCTTCTTTTTGCTGAATTCCTCGCGCAACATTTGCATCGACTTGTTTCTGTGCCGTGTTTACGACTCATTCAAGAAAATGAGACAACGTCCGATAACTCAATTTTCTTCTTTCCCTGTTCTTTATGCAACGTTACGCTAATCAATATACACGGTGGACAAACGCGATTTATCTTTCGCTGGATCGAGAAAATAATATTCTGTATTCGCTGTAAAATACTCGGCCCGGTATCTCAATCTTCCTTCTGCTACGTTCGTCTTGCATCACAGTTATTAATTACGTAATGTGGGTTGGAAATATCGTCGAGATTACACAAATACCGAAATTGCGTACTTCTATACTACAGTTCGATTAATTGGCTCGTGATTCTGGCCGATCGCGACCTTCGCCATTTGCTCGCCACTTGTTCATTCACTGGATAAACACGCGGAAAATGCATCTGGAACAGTTTCGTGTCGAGAACACCTTTGATATTCTTCTTCTTCTGCGAAGCTAGTGTTTCTGTCTTATTATTACAACAGAACGATCTAGCATAAGCGTCGAGACGAATGTACAGACTGTTCCAGCAGACGCTTCAGCTAGAACTCGAGCAGTTCGACTACCAGTGCACAGTGTTCACAATTTGTTCGCTCGTTCATTCGCAACTGAACACACAGAAATGCAACTTGAACAGTTTCTCATCGAACACCTCGATTTCCTTCTTCTTATACAATACTGTGGATACTGTCTTAATTATACCAGCACAACGGTACAACATAAATGTATTGCCACTTCAATTTCGCGACACAATGATGCAACGTAAACGTGCAGACGGTCGAGATTCTCGGAAGCTCGTTAAGTCTTAACAGTAGTCGGTGACTCGACAAAACATTCGAAAAATCCAAAGTTGAATCGGATAAGTGAAACAGTCTCTTTTTCCAGAGACACCCTGTATATTCGCGGAAGATAATTAGTGGCGGTCCACGTGAGCCTTGGCTGTGCACTAATCAGAATCGCGGCAGAACCTGCGGCTGTTCGATCAACGATCGCTGGATCAGCAAGAAGCGGCCGTTGGACTGGCTCGGCTGTTTATCGGTGCACATTCCAAATAACTGGCGCCTTTGGCCTCACGGACGCTTGTGTTACATAATTGGTGACGCTCTCGCATCGACGGCACCGCATTTATTTCCATTTAAATGGTTTACGTCAACGCGATCGGGCCGAGCCTCGCGCAACAAGGATCGCTTCGTAGTTGACGCTCGGACGCGCGCGGAAACGCCGTTTCTTAGATTCTCGATCGCGATCCTCACGCGGAGTCCACGCGCACCCCCGCGTCGTCGATCAACCCGAAGAAATCGTCGCTGCAAAATCGGGAAGAACTGCACAGAATGCGAGACTGCGAATCGCTGAGGAAATTTCACGGAATCCCGGTGAAGCCGCGACTCGCTGGGAAAATTGCACAGAATCTCGGCGAGGCTGCGGATGACAGAGAAAAATTGCACGGAATCCCGGTGACGCTGCCGATCGATGGAGAAAATTTCACTGAACCTCGAAGACGCCGCGAGTCGC
>CM052191.1:7933928-7963761 GCA_028455805.1 Lasioglossum figueresi
GGATGATGAATATAGAGTATAGAAATTGTGCTCACCGTGATTACGATTGATTCCGGCATAGATAGACTGCAGAATATAGAATAGAGAATGGAAGGTGTACGATATAGAATCTAGAATAGCGAATGCTCAATGGAGAATATAGAATATGAAATAAAAAATAGGGGATGCAGAATATAGAATATAGAGTCCCTCTAGGATCTTTCGAGAGAATATCTAGCTTTGTTTTCTGAAGAAACCATCCGGGGAATCCTGTCGGCAGACCTGCATTCCTCGTCCGAAGGAAATTAGAGCGGCCACGAGAGCTAATTGGACCGAGCCGGCTGATTAGCCAATGGGATCGAAACGAGACGGGAACACGGCCGCTAATTGACCGGCGCAGCTTTTTTCGCGGACGACCAGTTGCATAAACCTTCTCGATGGTGTGCGTCGAGCGAAAAACCAGCCGCGAGGAAATCTCGAAGAATTTAGGCCTCCGCGTTGCGTAGCTTGCGCAACAGGCCGAGTAATACGTTTCTAATCGATCATCGAGCTGTCGACGTCCCTGCATTTATTACGCCGGCTGTCCTGCGGCATACCGAATCAAAGTGAAACGTATCGATGGCTCGAAATTTCGAAACGAAACCCATTTCGCCTGGTTTTCTGTTCGCCTGTCGCGGGGACACAATGTTCTCGTTAAAGAGCCTGACAAAAGACGTCAGCGGCCGATCGATCGGTTCCATTGAGACATCGATCGGCCAAACGTGGTTCCGACAGAAAGAGGTTCACGGACGCGCTCATAATTAGCGACGACCGATCTCCATGCATGTGGACATTTTTCAAACATCCGGTGGACAGCAAGAAGAGTTAATAATAGATCCATTTAATTTCTGTGAAAATTTATGAACACGTTCGCTACCAGAACACGCCTCGTCTCGTAAAGTATGAAAACAAAAGTAATGATAGATAATTTAATTCAAAGTAATGACGTACAACGAAACTAATTTTATTCTACTTACGTCAAGTGCAAAATGGTTGATGTCACAAATGCGTCACGCTGGTAACGAACGTATCAAGACAGTTTTAGGTGTGTAAAACTGAAAACCGAATACTCCAAAAACAGTTAATGAACCGTCATATTTAATAAGAAAATTAGTGTTAATTAGGACAGAGATTTCGGTGACGAGAGTGCATCATCTCCGAAATCCTATAAACGATTAAATTATCCAAGATCCATTTGATCCGTCGCAAGAAAGTGTAGCGGCCTACTTTCTACACTCGCCACAAGATGGACAGATAGTCAAAGACCTTTCTCGTTACTACATGATCAATCACCGATCCCTATGTATATCATTCTCAACCGCCTTCCGATATCCAGCGTCTAAGGCAGGGCCCGCTAGATAGCCATACCGATGAGTCCTCTAGCGGGTCCAGGACGAGAAACACGCTCCCTTTCCTTTTCCGTCCTCTCTCTCACACATATTGCCAAAAAAATCACATTCCGCCAAAAAAGTATATCGGTGCTTTACCTTTTTCTGTCCAACTTGCGGTGGTCTTCGTTGATGCTTGTCGACGATCCCCAATAAACAATCGTCGCATTTGCAGTAAAAATTGCCACTCGATGCGGAATCGCTCGAAAGCAGCGAGTTGTAGGTGCTGGCACTGGTCTGACTGTCCATTGAATCGGCTCTCCTCAGGAAGAGGTTCTTCCTTGGAGACGCGCCGCTTCGTCTTTCTGCTTCATTCTTCTCGTCCTCGCGTAAACTTTGCTTCTCGATCTTCGCCAGCAGAATTTGCTCCATTAGGTTTAGCGTTGGAGGCGATGAGAGCGTTGGAGACGATGGGTGCGAGTGACCGATCCTCTTTTCCTGCTCCATTTTCGGATCTTTGGCTGTTGGGACTCTGGGAAACTCGAGGGGACTCGAGTAATAAGCGATCCAAGAGGTCCTGGAAGAGTTGGCCACGCAACTTCTAATTCAATTCTCCTTTCATTTGGACTTAGCTTCGGATTTAATTTAGAAATTTAGTTTAGATTTCGCAATTGATCTGGAAGGACAGAGAGGTCCTTGCAGGGTTTCTTAAGGAATAAATAATCTTCTCTTCTTATTTAGACATCCTTATTCTTCAACTCTCTTGTTGCTAATACAACAAGCACTTAAAAAGGTTCTTCCTTAAAATCTGAGTCTTCTGTGGCTGGTCGGAGAAGCTTCCGCAAGCACCAACGATCAAGTGTTGTCCTGTTAGATCCTTGTAGACGGGCCAGGCAGAGGCTAGCGGTCCTAGAATGCAGCTGGTCGTTCCGCAGCACGTTTTCCAGGACCGGTCTCGCACGCGGCGTTCCTCCTCGCGATCCTGTAGTTGTACTGCGACATTTCAAACGTTCACTGTCGTCTCCGTAGTTCCAGCAACGTTCCTCGGAACACTAACACCCGCATCGTGTTCATTGCCGAGTGTCGTGGCAAAAAAAAAGGAAGAAAAAAAAATACAACGACCGTGACACTGCGCGGCGGGATCAATTTCTGCGGACTTGTCGCGGTTCCCGGAGTACTTGCTAATTCGCGCGACGGTCAATTGATAGTGCCGGGGGGAACTGCGAAAACTGTAACCTTCGAGTTGATCTAACAGCCTGCGCCGCGAGCCACGATAGCTCCTTTTGCCAGTTTTTTTTGTTGCTCTCCTACGTTGCTCGAAAATACTCTACTACGTTCCAGCCCCCTTCGACGGATAGATACCTTGAAAGGTGCGACCGGTGATAAGCGTGATCGTCGATTAGGTTCCGAAGTTCTTGCGGAGGAAGGAGAGACTCCCGAGGACATGAAACCGGGATCCAGTGGAGTGCAGGGCCCGGCTGCACGCTTTTCCTCCACTGACCCGAATTAAGTGCTTCCTGTTAACCAGCCGGCCACGTATTACTCGATCATCTATCGCGTGTATCACCTATATGACGCGTAGATCTCACTATTGTGCCAACTATCGCGCGCGCGGGCACCTGATCGACCGATGCCACAGGTGGCGATCCTACCTACGGGAGGACTGTCAGGCTAGCTGTACAATCCAGAGCACTGTGAGGGATCTGGTTAGGTTATTTTCATGGTCGCAGAGGATGTAGATCTATAAAACTAAGCTTGTAGCTAGAATGTCTTTGATCCTCTTTTAATTCCGTGAAACATCGAACGTTAAATAATAAAGAAACCCGTGTTGCACAGGAAATTTATCTTCTGATTCGAGACTGCATTTGGATGTCTGATAGCAAGACAATGGAACAATTGTCACGGTTACGGATTCTATCAATCTTGTACACAATTAAACAAAGTCTAATCTGATTATTAGATTGCTGTTCTTTGTACGAATTTCTATTTTTACGGACTGTTTTATGGAAATTAGAATGGGAGATTATGTTGACGAGCTTAATGTCTTAATTAACAGATTTCTAACCCGCTTATGTGTTTCCCGATGGATACGTCATCAATAGGAAGCAAGTAGGCGATTTTCCCAGCATAAATCTTCGATTCTAATCCGCCGGACTGTCGGCCGACGTAGAAACAAAAGGTGTTCGATTACATCTCCGCGGTATCCTCCGCTTGCATAATGAACCAGTATCCGATCCTCCGATTGACGTAATCCATTCGCCTACCGCGCCAATAATCCTCCACCTAACAGCCTCTTTGTCCCGCAGAAAATTTTCCGAGCTTCCGTCGGCTCAAACACGAAGATCGTTGTGTGGAAAATTTTTCAAAAATCTCGAATCTCGACACCGATCGGTATTGTTCTTAAAATGACTACGGTAGTGTCTCGATATATGTGACAGAGATGCGCACGAGACTCGTGAACAATTCGTGTATCTTTGAACCCCTTGATATCGATGATACGACTCTAATGTGATGACGAAACTTTGTTGCTTTTAATCATTTTTTTGTGTCACAAGAAACATCATTAAAAGCTTTCGCATACACCGAGACAACGCTGTGTTAACCGTTTGACAGGTACTAACTACAGACGATTGTTCGCCGCACTGTCACAACAAACGGATCACCCATGCATCGATCACCTAACTTTCACTAAACCTTCGTCGATGATCTACGCGCGGCGATTTATGATTTCTGCCGTGACTGCCGGACAGCAGTCATTAATATCGCGGGGACGCGACGGTTTCTAATCGAGCGAGAGCAGAAGAAAGACCAAGAGAAATCAAGAGGGTCGAAGAGGAAGAAGAGAATCGTTATCAGTGGTCCCGTGAATGGGATCACTGTTATCAACGATTGGGTCGATCAATAACGTAGCGCTACAAGAAAGATCAAGGCACAGAAAGATATCCGAGGGACCTAGAAGATCCACGAGGAAGGCTTGGATCAGATCGATGTTCCTGAATCTTCGAAAGAAGTTATTTAACATCACCCAACAAAAATTAACTATCACCCATGGTCGAGGACTTTTTAAAAGATCCTTCAACAGCAACAGAAACTTCAGTCATGGACCAACAATTCGCCATACATCATTTAATAATCTCGTTATGGATTTTCGTGAAAAAGAAGATTTTTAAGCTTTCTTTTGACTAAGCTTCCGGTTCACGAAGTAAGAGGAGACTAGTGAATAGTCAAAAGAGAATCGCCAAGCTGTATAATTACCAAATCTATTGACCCTTCGCCTCGCAATATCATGTCAGACTCGTGGCGAAAACTACGAGCACAATCTACTAAATATGGGCGTTACGATCCCGATAAGAAGCGTTTCGATCTTGGCCTGCCGTGAAAGGAAGTTGGCTGCCTTCTAACGGACACGTTCTAAGATCTAAGCGGGACTGTCTTTGAGCTGCGCCGCGCAGCGCTCTACTGACTCGAAGATCGCCAAAATGCAATTCGAATGGGGTACTTTAGCAAACAAGGAAACAGTTCAGTCTGATGAATAATAGATGGGGAGTCGTTTGCCCATCGCGAATCCAGTGATAAATCTTTAGTTAAAATTGCTGGAGCCTTCCGATAATTTCTATTTACAACATAGAACATGATGTTATTTTTAAAAAATCTTCTCGCGCCAGATATTCCGATGAAAACAAATGAAGAAAAATTCTCGAATAGATAGTTATAAAATAGAAATGTTTAACCACGGACTATCGAGGTTCTTGGTCTCACTGTAACAAACACCGGATACTATTTAACATGAAATAGTCATTAAATTGCTAAAAGTTGCTTGTGTTCCCCGTTAGAATGAATGATTAAGAAGCACGTGTCTAATACACGTTCCAGTTCCATAAACAAAGAGTTCCTAAAGGTAGCATATTTCCTTTCAAAAATTATTTCACAAGAACAAATGTTTCTTTCGATCCCCGTGTTAGAGGTGATTAAGGAGCGTTTGATTGGCCGGAGACTCGGCCCTCGCCGCCTATCATTGGCTAGCTTCGCAACAAATGGGCGTGGCGATTATGTGGGCGTCGAGTGACGCTACTACGATAACGAGACAACAAAATTTTGCTCAAAGAAGCCTTTATTTTTGTCGTGCAGAACGAGATGGAGCGATAAGATGCAACAAACAACTGCTTATCGGTATCGAGGCTAATCATGTTCCGTCGGAAGATATTGATTTATTGTTGTCAACAATAACACGTTGGGTAATCCAGTTCCCCCGTGACAAGTCTGGTTCCAAGAATAAAAAGTGATTGTTCGAAATGTGGAGAGAACGATTTCGAAATAACTCGATCGACTTCGACGACTTTTTGCGACGGAACGATTAGAAAACGTATTGGCACACCGGGATTTCCGACGACCCACGTCCATGATATTATTTTCGGTCACACCGCGCGATGTTTTATTCATAACGCGTGCGTGTCATCCCGTGTGCAACGCGAATTTTCTATGTCGGCGAGCTGGAACGCGTCGGTCGATCGATAGACGTTCAGAATACGCTTCGAAGATCTTCGGGCCACGATTGTCTTCGCGTTTCAATCGCAGAGGCGTCATTGTTTCATGATCGGAACAAAGGACGAGTCGCAACAGAGATATCCCTGGAACTGTTCCACTGGACAAACACTTCTTCATGAATTATTTTGCTCTGCGAGTTGTGTTGCTCGAAGATCCTGCAAAAATTTCCATGGCTCTGCTATTCGCCTTAATTGCGGTAGACCTTAGAATAATTTATTCGTCGTTGATATCTATGTTTTTCTCGTGGAATCAATTATTCATGAACAAGAGATTCACTATTTTCGCATTCACTGTTTTGCTATACCAGAAAGTATACTGTAATCTTGTTCCAGGGATTCATACATCGTTTCGCACGATCAAGAGGCCCGAAGCGCCTTCGCCGAATCTCCTCGAGCACGCTCGGTATCGCCGGCTGATAAAACGCTCCGACGATCGATCAGATCAATAACACGAGCTGGGGAGCCTTTGGAAATTTACCTACAGCACAGACAACAGAATTGCAAAATTTAGTTCGAAGAACGCTAGACGAATTTGAAATAGTTCGCACAAAATTACTGAAAGATACATCTCATCGTCCGCCTGTTCTTATTACAGAACCTTCGAAACTGCTAGACTAATCAAGATAAATGATCGCGCAGAGACTAAAAGGACCTGTTCTTATCATAGAACCTTCGAAAACGCCAGGCAAAACAAGATAAACGATCGTCTAAGATTAGAGGAGCCCAAGGTCTACCTATCACAAAAATATCGGGGACACATTGCGGAGCATGATCGCTAGACTGCGAATCTCTATGCGAAATAAAAATTGTCTATATAGAAATAGATACACAGAAATAGACCATTGCACGACTTCCTCGCAGAGTGAGGTGAACGATCACCTGAAGCTCAGGATAGCCTCGCGTCGCAAGAGAATCCTCTAGCCCCGCGTTAAGGTTAAAATCTCGAAATACCTTGTAGAGCAACGCGTCGCAAGCGATATTCCCGTCGAGGATCTCGTCCAGGTCGATCCTGAGCAGACCTAGGGGCCGTTGCTTTCCGCGCTTCATCTTCCGCGTCCTCAGGTTTCGCTCTCGGCGGAGACGCAGTCATCGGTAGCGGATCGCCGCGGAAACTAGCAGACCGCGAGATTGCCATCGGCTCACCGGTGCACATTATCACCTGGCAGTGTTTGTTGATAAGTGCCCGGCCGGCGCGGCGGCAAGCACGCGACGAGATCCCTTCGTGGAAATCGCTGCGGGACTCTTATCAGATGGCAGTCGGCCGCTGACGAACCACAACTGCGCATCGCCGATCCCGAGAACCTAACCGATTACGCGCGAACACCTGCTTTAGCGATCTTCCAACTAGACTAGACGGTCTGTCTTGTTGAATACTTAATGATCGTGGAGTCTAGCTCAAGACAGCAACGAAAGAGTTTAGGACCGACCTGTTCCAAACCTATCCTCCAGTTCCGGGCGACTCAGTCCGCCAAAATCGACTCCCGCTGATAGTACGATCCTCTAAGACCGAAAATACACCGCGACTTCGAGATACGCTCGTCCCGACCGACTCCACCGGCACACAATAAACACAGGCCGATTCGTCGGGTTTTATTTAAATCAAGTTCGTCTTCCTCCCCCGGTTTCGCTGGAATTCTATTTTTTCCCGTCGCGGAGCCGCGGCGTGGAGTCATCGGGATTTAATGATCGTCCGTATCGCGTTTCGGTCCTATATATGGGGTCGATGAAGCCCTAATTGATGGTCGCGCCCATCGTCAAAGGGCCCGCCTAACACCGTCGAGTTTGCTTGAACATACAGCAATACCTCTTTCAGAGCTCGAGAATCCTCCAATAATCTTTCAACGGTCGAGGTACCAAGATCGCAGAAACTTCTCCAGCGGGGTTTTTAACTTGTTTTCCAGTCGCATGGAGAATCGAGTGTCGTTGACTGACAATGTCAACGGACGTAGACTGACTGAATCCTGTGAAAAACGGTGCTGCGAACGGAGACGCTGACGAGAGACCGCACACCACCGTCACCGGTCCTCCACTAGCTCACTGTTACCACATCGAGTACCTCGGCTAGACTGGAGATGCCTCGAGCTTGAACTTTCTGACTCCTTGAACGGGACGGGATAATGGAGCATTTGAAAGTAAAAGCCTGTCTCCGCTAGACCTGCTTGCTCTATTCGAGCCGATACTGGAAGTGACTGGTCAGTTATAGTCAGTGGCATAGTGGAGTCTTTGATGGACGCACGCTTCCTAAAGGACGTCGAATGGAATTGTACAGTGCGAGCCATTTAACTCTGCCTCCTTAGCGTGCTCCTTTATTGTTCATCGTATGAAGAAATGTTTCAGACAAAAGTTGTAGTGTATCAGATGAAGATTCGTATGTAGTAATTAATTTTTTGTCACATTTCTTCTTTATCGAGACAAGAGAATCACCTTTGGTCATTTAAGCAGGGGGAAGTTTAAGAAAATCTCAAAGTGTGTCACATACTTTTATGAAAAAGCAAGATAACAAAAAAACTAATTAATACATTTTGAACCCCTCCCGATACTGTGCAATTTTCGTATGAAACATTTATTCATACAACGAACAGCTAACGAGTTATTTTAGGAGAAGGAGTTAACTACCGCGCTTAGCTTTATCGAAATTCTGATTCGCGAGAAGCTATTGTTTCAGTATCAAATACTATGCGGGTCATAAGTTTCTCAAACTATACAAAGACAAGATTGCTAAAACTGATCGCAAGAAATTAACTACGACGAGGAGTGCACTTAAAAATTCATTATTCTTGTATGAATAATTGAAATAACACGACCGACTGACCTAGCAAGATGATGCAGTTCCGCCAAGGTAAAATTGCACGAATTAGCATTGATCTCTTTTCTTCCATCGCCAAATAAACATACAAAATTCAATTAAATCGCTCGGTTAACATCCTGCCAAGTTTACGCTAGAATCGAGCCCAGAACAGGGATCAAATTCGCCACAGTCGGTCTCGCTCGACTGCTATCGCCGCGAATCCGGTTTCCAAGCTCGATTCCACGCTCGCGGAGAGGAAAGGCGCAACTAGTGACGTCAAACAATTGTGGAATTTACAACGGTGTTATAAACACGTGTTATAAGCTGTGGTTCTCGCCAGGTGATAGTCGGGCTACGTCAGAGCTGCTGCCTATTCAAGCATCGCTCGTTCTATCTGCTAGATAAAAGAAACCAATGAATACTGTCCCGGTCCCTCGTTCTAACATTATAAAGTTCCCCGAAACTCTTTACCAATCTTCCACGTGGATCGGAGAAAGATGAATTCATGGGATCCCGGTGCGAGCGAGAGGCTGCGAAAGACAAGGAAGAGAATCATCATCGGCTGCAGCGTTCCTTGATCGCGTGTACGTCACTGTAACCCACGCAAAGAATGCACAAAGCGAGCGTGCACGTGCGCGACGGGTTTGTAAACACGTTGATCCATCCGTATGGAAAACGAGTATGCAGAGACAGGGCCAGGTAAATACGCACGCTGCTCCGTACAAAGGATAGGCATGCATAACAGATTCCTCTGTTCGCTGCATTGTCGTGAGCCTCATTTTAAAAAACTGCGACGCGTGTCGTCTCATTCGGCGTGTCCTCTTCTAGGAAAACGTTCTCAGAGGTCGTTCTGCACCGCTATCAATTTCTTTCGCTCGCCGAAATGCTGGGGAATAATTCTCGTGAAAAAAATAATCCTTCACTCTGGAAGTGAACGCGCACATGAAACGCAGATAAAGCCGAGCCTCGCCGTGGTCGCGGTCACGTTCCCGTTTTCATTAAGCGTCCCTAAATACCGACGTGAATTCCGTATTCGTCGTATGAACGGTTCGTTTGTTCGCGAACTGGAGCACAAGCGTGACGTTGCGTAAGATAAATTAGCCGCGTGTTCGCCGCACAGCTAACGAGAGCCTGTGGTGGTGGCGGTGTCGCGCTAAACATAGCTTTTTCCTTCAGTGTAACATTGAAATATTTATACACCTGCAATGAGAATACGTCAGAACGGGCCGGACAACCGTGCCGTTCAATGAATTTATGGTAATTTTATTTATCTTCCCCCGCCGCTCCTTGGTTTCATAGAATTTCTCCCCTTGAAATAGTTCCGGACTCGTTGCGATGCGAGATACGACCGCAGTTCTTCGAGGTGGGTTTCTGGGAACCGAGACGCATCCTCCGCGATTCTTTCTCTATTCTTCCTCTCTTATCTAAACGGGGAAAAGCGATACCGGTAATTTTACACTTACTCTGGGCTTCTGTTGCGGCTGATCGGTCACGTCGGACTCGTCGCCGCTGAGACTGGAGGTCGTCGAGCAATCAGAAATCTTTCTCGAAGGAGGTATGTCCAGGAACTCGATCTTCGACTTCTCTTGCAGTTCCTGAGTGTTTTCTTGAGTATATTGTAACAGCTGGGAGTCCAGCTTCGAGTAATAGGAGTTTGTCGAGTCTAGACAGGAGTTCCGTCTGTTCCCAGATTCATTATAGTTCCTAAATAAAATGTTTCAACGTTAGATACGGTAGAAGCAAAGTGGTATCAACAGAATTCTGACAAAAATACCTTTGAGCAGTAGCATTCATAGAATCAAGGCACAAACAACAGGAGTCCGAATGCCTCCTACTGCGACAAACACCCAGGAATTGATTGTCCAAGGACTCTCTAATCTCATCGCAGTCTAAGCAGGAACAGCTGCTAGCTTGGCTAGGCGTGCCACTGGTTCCCTCGTACTTCTCAAGCTCTAGGTCATTTCTTTCCAACTTCTCGTCAAGATAAGAATAATCTGAGTAGTCGCTAACAACCACACTCGGCGTTCTCCAGTATCTAGGTCTCCCTTCATTGTGTTCAGCCTCGCTTCCTTCCACTGCATTCGTGCTGTCCCAACCTGTAGACAATATTAATTATATTAAACAATATTATCTATTTCTTACATTAAAATACTAAGGAGAAAGACTTTTTTAACACATGTTCGGTTAAGCTTAAAATAAGCTTAAAAGATAATGTAGCTCACACTTGTTAATGCATGCTTTCTAGAAGGCTGTCAAGTCATCTTTATTCAAGAATTTGCAAATAAATAATGTATATCTTGAATAATTTATCCTTTCTTGGGACTAATATTTAAAAGTGTAACCTTTGGAATGTTGATTCCTATTCAAAAAATTACTGATAAGTAGCGTTAATGGGCTTTCAGTGTCTAATACATTAACATTGACACATTGTATGTGTTGGCTAATTATTGAGTCTTGAAAACCTTGATGCTTTCGAACACACTATTTACATTGTATTAAGATAGTGCAGAAGTTCGTGCGCGATTCCTCGTTGTATTTTAATACGAAATCCAATCTAATACATTTCGCTAGACATTTTTATGCACTTATTATGTATATATGCATTTTAGCAAAAAATGATCATACGTCCAAATTGAAAGAAAGAAGCGACAACAGGTGCCTCGAAACGTTTAATATTATTGAAATTAACACGGGGCCGGTGTGCTTACAATGTGTTAAGACTTCATACTGTCCTAAAACAAATTAAGTGAAACGAAAGTATTACACCGAAATAAATCGTCTAAAATATGCAAGCTAAAAGACTGGAGAGAGGGCTAACGGGAACATTGCAAAACAGAGTCCCACTTATTTACGCGATCCTGTGGCGGTTTCGAACGTGCCACGGTAAAAAAAGGGAAAATGGAGAACAATGACGTCAGCGAGCGCAGCGTGCGTGGGTCAGGGGGACGTGTTTTGAACGGACGTGCCCCCTCTCGCGCCGCTAGGCTAGGCAAGGTAAGACAAGGCAAGGCAAAACAAGGAGGCAAGGCGCAAGCAACTGGTGTCACGGCATCGGACGATCGTCGTGCGTATGTATATCGCATGCATCCCCCTCACCTTTGATTTGATCCTCGTCGCTCAAGACCGCGCTGTCGGAGCTACAACATCTAGTGACCCGTAGTTTGTGCCGTTTGAGCTGGTGTGTGGTGGTCAATGAGGCTAGGTCCTCGTCGCTGGCTGCGGCGGAGTCGAGGCTCCAACACCGTGCGACAGATCCCCTCCTCCGTTCTGGATCGGCCTCGATCCCCTCGTCGCTCTGGGGACTTTTGCTGAGTGACCTGACCACCGGCATTCGTACGGTGTCGAACTCGTCGTAGGTCTCGTTCGCCTCGACCGGGTCGACGACGATGGTCTCCTGGTTTTGCTGTTGCTGTTCGCGGACCGGTTGGTTCTTGGACCTCATCGCGTGGCCGGCCTCCTCGCCGGCTTCCGTACGATCACCGAACAGCCGCTCGAGACCGTGCACCAGCTCGCATACCGACGAACCACCCTCGCACTCGGCGACGTACTGATTCTCCACGATACCGACGCGCCGTTTCCTCTGCTCGCCGGCCGTGCTGCTCGAGACGTTGTTCCGTTTCCACGGCGGTTCCTCCGCGCCTCGGATCGGCTCCCGCTCCTCAGACTCGGTTCCCTGCTGCTGCACAGCTCGCGACAGCTGTTTCGACTGTTGCCGACGTCTCAGCACCGCGTAGCCGCCCTCCTCATCGCGTCGACCCCGGTCCCGGGAGGATTCCCATCGTCCTCTCCGCACTAGGTCGCCAGACGTTCGATTTGAAATACGGGAGACGCATCGCGCACCGTGCCTGAACCAATCGCGACCACGGCGTCGACGCTGGCTCGGCCAGCCGCCATGTTGAATTCCGTAGACCACGCGGCAGCTAGACGGATAACGTACGTCGATCATCTGACCTGGTTTCGACGATCGGGCACGGGGCGACTTTGAACGATTTCTTTCCCGATCGTAGCCAGCCTCGTCCACTTTCCGCACTCTTTTCTTCTCGATCGTTGCACATTTGTCACCGACAGGATCGACGGCCTCCTCGTCGTACGTTATCCGAACGATCTTCGAGAAGTTCACCCTCTTTTCGACCGGGTCCCTTCTCGCACTGCTAGCCGTGTTGTTTCGCCGGCGAGACACGGATCACATAGACACAAATCGAAAACCAATTATACATTAACATGTTTTTAATTACAAGCAGATCCTATGGTGAAAATGTTCATATTAATTTTTTTTCAGTATAAAGTTATTGTTTACGCATAAACACGAATAAATAGAGCTGTTACAAACAATACATTTAGAATGATCCGTTGTTTAATAAAAGCACATTCAACAGCACTGTCTACCAGAAGGATATTCCGCAGCGTTGTATAATACAAGGACGTTCACAGCAAAGTATATATACCAAATTAAAGGACATAGCATATTTCATTTGTCAACACGTGCGACGACATTGTGTGTCGATGTCGTATCACGACTCGGATGAAACGAGATGAAATACGACTTGGAATTGACATTCGCATTGATTTGGTAATGATTCGTATTTATCGCACAGTCATCGCTAGAAAATACAAAAATTAAGAAGCAGTGTTTACGCTTGTACCAGCGTAGAGTATAGCGCGAATAAACGATGGTGTGAATTTAAATGTAACCCTGAAGATAAATGAACAGCAGCATCGTGCAATGATTATCTTACAAGAATATGAGTATCTTACAAGAAGGAATTGAAAGTTCGTGCTGATTATTTCACTGGTACATATATAGCATGATTCCCGTGTTTTTTCTATTGCGTCCCACTTTAGGAATACACAATGGCCTTTAGGCCAAGCTCGAAAACAATTCCTCAATAGTACGGTCAGTATTTTGCATTCCGAATACAAATCTTTCGAATAGTCAATCGTAGGTCATTGTTTTCGAAATTTAATCGCACGCACGCTCGCCGGTATTTATTTCACAACCTATTTGCGGTTACAGTATAAACAAAGATGTAATAACATTATACATGGCACGATGTTGCCTTCAACGTAATCACCGTGAATTTTCTATTCCACCGACAGCTAAAAATAACTAAGAACAATGTTCTCACTTTTAAAACAGTGCATATATATAACTAGATCGAACGATATGACTACAAAGAAACATATTTCCTATCCATCGTGCGTGTCAAAGTTCCCCCCTAAAAAAGTACTCGTCCGACGACAGAGTGGTTTTATGATAATACGCTCGCCCGAAGGGATATAAATTTTTCTAATACCAGCGCAGTCATTACGAGCGCTTATCTAATCTCGGAATAATACTATTACATGCCTAGCTATTCCCCATACAAAAAGGTCATCATTATTTTACGCTTCGAGCTCTTCTACGGACATAGTCCAAAATCGCGTCTTCCCGGATAAATCTAACCCTTCGAAGATCGCTGTTCTCGAGACTGATACATAAAGAGAGAGAGAGAAAAGGATTATTTTTCGCGACACGGCTAGTCCGTGCAAAAGTCAAGGACCGAGTATCCGGGTCGAAGAAATGCGGAGGGAAAGATGTATGGAAGAGGTATGCCAGGGTTGCTCCTTGCTCCTGCGATTGACGTCACAAGTGCGTCATCGGAGGCAAAGAAACAAGAAAGTGCGATTGAATGATCGCGCGGCGGTTACAGCGGCCGCGTACCGCTGCTCTCGTGTATCGTTGCTTCTTTCTCTTTCTCGACAAACGGTCCATTATCTCGTCAGTTCAAGTGCCCCTTGGCCACTTGAGCCTATCTGTGCTACGACCGTTCGTACGTTCGTGCGTTCGCTCGTTCGTTCGCTCATTCGTTCGTTCGCTCGTTCGTTCGTACGTTCGTTCGTACGTTCGTTCGTACGTTCGCTCGTACGTTCGGCTGTTTCATTGTACGAAATAGCCGTGCACCGCAACGAGCGGAATTACGAGGCCTTTTTGTTCTTTTTCCCCGTCTCTCCTCTTTTTCTATCGCCCACGCATCGGTTTCCAGCGGCAGGGAACCGTTCCCCACTGCACCCAGCACAACGCTGCAAACCGTGAGATAAGATTGCAAAACAGGAGGTCCGTTCGTCATTTTTACAGCCCGGAAACGAGTAAATAGAACGCCGTCTACGCGAATTCGACAAAAATCTGCGACTTCCCCTTCCCCCCTGTTTCTTAGGAATTTTAAAAGGAAGGGTTAATCGATGAAAATATATTTTCCATTTCAGTTTAATGTTCAGTTAGAAGTTTAGAGGATTCAGAGACGCTGGGAGCTCCGTTCGCGCGGGAATAATCGTGACGAAATGTTGTCTGATTATGTCTCGGATTTCGCAAATACAGATAAGGTTATTCGAAAATAGACGCGCGTTAATTCATACGAGATCCGGATGTCGGCCGCTTGTCTCGTATTTGGGAGTCTATAGAGAAATTTGGTGGTTTTGAGCTAGAACGATTTCATGGCCTTTCTATTTGGGAATTCAAAGATGATTCGCGCGGAGGAAGGCTAGACGAGGCTGTGCAGCCAGGCTCATATTTGTGACGAAATCGGGTCAATGTCGGCCCAAGGCTAATGACTCGTTCGTGTTCCAGATAAGCAATAACAAATTGTGCTATTATACTAAACATCAGGTGGCCGATGCTTCGCATACAATTCGTACGATTTATAATTGAACAGACGACGGTTCCGTGGGATCGTAAAATCGTAAACAACAAAAATTTAAGCTCTCGGCGAATATTGTAAGACGTTAACTACGTAATGACTTCTGACGTCATTTTAATGACGCGGGAAAGATTCGTACGATAACAAAAATGCGTTGCTAACGTGCACAAGATAAATGAGAGAAAAATATGCTTACGATTTTCACGTCTTACCTGTCCATCCCGATGTTGTATTCCGCATTTTATTCAGGACCGATAACATGAGAACGATTTCGTGCGAGTATTGAATTTGGTATACGAGAAAATTGCGAAATTTTAAAAGAGAAATAATTGATTCGCAACAGATCGTTCGATGCTAACAAGCAACACGTCGACGACGCGATACGATTCGTTTCTTGTGCTTGGAATTCAAGGAATTCGACCGGACGTCCTCGGCGTTCATTATCGGTCGCAATCACCACGGGTGTTAATTTTCGATCGTGGTAACTGGATGGAGCAATGTGTGCGATGATTGTACGTCAATCGTAGCTGATGGCTGACTGAACTCGAGATTTGAACTTGACCACTCCGCGGTGACCACCTATACACGAGTTCCTGTGTAAAAGGAGGGGATCAGAAATCAGTTCTCCCAGAAGGGAAGTTTTACACCTACGATTGACGCAAAACTTGTAATTATGATACCACGTAAACCGCTAGGTTTCATATGATTCCATAAACACGTTGCTTGGTTTCCCCAGTGACCATGGAAATCTAAGACATTATAAACGTCAGCGTACACGCTACCGCAATCGGTTGAACGGTCCGCGTTTATTATTAAATTGGAAGAAGGATCGAAGGGTCTTCGTCTTTCTCTTATATTTTTATTTAGAAAAAGTATCTTGCTTAAACTCCTTTTTACAAGACTTCGTAAAAAGTAATATTTGAATGCTCATTTGGATCCAACACCAGAGATCCAAATACCTGAGGCTCTTGCGTACTTTTATCTACCTCGTATGGTTTTACCCACTTTTTTGTAGATATTCCTGTCTTTAAAGTCTTAAAGGTTGTTTCAATAGACGGTCTAGTGACGAGAATCGTCCCTTTTTGGATGTTAGCTTTTAAGAACTTCCAGATCTCTATATGCACAGATTCTGAAACATAGAATTCAAACGGATTGTTCATGATAATGATATCGCTGCTTTGTACAATGTCTGGACACTCCTCGATCTTCTTGTTTACAATTTCTATACGGTCGTTCATTTTGAACTTTTCTATGATCGCAGACTGTAGTGTGCAGAAATCTTTATTCATCTCAACTCCAATGATCTTTTGCGCTGATGAGAATATGTGTGCCTGAAAATGCATTCACAAGTTAAGTATGTAAACTTGATGTTAATGAAATTGTAGAATTAGAACAGTGTCATGTAATTTACTCCATAGAGAACAGCCCCCAATCTAGATCCTACGTCAAGCACAGTTTTTCCATCCAATGGCGGTAAAATATTGCAAAATACATAAACCATGGTAGTCACTGACATGGAATGTGATATGATATCTGAAACAAAGTTGTTGCATTGTTTCCATCAAGTAGAGAGGATTATTCATCGTTAATAGGAACACATGATGGATGTTTCCTTACTGTATGTTTTTGTATTTGTGGATCCACATTTTCCACAATACAGAATGTCCAATTTACCTTCTTGTATGAGATCATCAACCTCATTATTGTCATAAAGAAATGCATCAATGTGCTTTGTTGACATAGCATCACAATCAGAATTCTAAAGATTTATCGAACTAATAACATTTTCTGTATCTGTTAGCAGTTTGCGAGTCTAACGTGCAATTGTAGTTGTGTATAACATCTGACAACAGACCTCTCCCACTGTTGGTGCCACAATATTTTCTGACGGCAGTATGCTATCGAATGGTACTCTGTCTCTGATATCAAGTACAATTTGTTTGATGCTTCTTAGCCGTTCCTCTTGTATATCACTACTGTTTGAACAACCATCTATAAAATATTGTTTAATCATTATCATTTATCTTACATTTCATAACTTATAAAATAATTAATGAAGGTATACCCAAGAATTTTTGTGAAATCAACCGCATTTTGACATCTTCGGGCTTCCAATTGTCAGCGATAAACGATAAGAAAATTTGTTGATCTGGTTCAATTAAGGAGCGCATGGTATCCGTGAATATTTTTATGGCATCTTTTACAGGAATCGTCTCATCCTTAATAGCCACAGCCATTTTTCAATGCTACTTTATTATAAATGTTTCGTTATATACACGTGCGTCAACGATCAAAACAGTTAATTGAAATGTGATCTCTCCTACGCTGTCACAATCAATGAGATGTCATTGAATGTACGTTGATACGTGTAGATGTAGATATAATGCGCAAGTAGCAATCAAATGTCTCTTTTACATTCCGCCAATTCCGAAGAAATACCGTACATTAATAACTGCCGATTACAATGTTTTCAATTGACGTTTAATTTGTTTACGTATAATGGTAGCTATCAGAACGGTATGTGACGCCATCAACGGCGCAACGTCAAAGTTCCAGGACAGACCATAGACTGAAGACGGGCACAGATATCTCATGTTATGCAATGTCATATCTACTACTTAGAATCATAAACTAGACATAGGAGTAACTCGATTACAACCAGAGAGGATATATCTCTGTTACAACTATTATAACAAAACATTTCCTGTTACATGTTTATGACGATTTTAAAAATTGGCAGATTACGTAGCTCCCGTATTTAAAAAGCAAAGATTGATAAGAGCACTCTTTTTTACTGATAGTTAATTGAAAAAATTATGGCGGAGTAGAAAGACAATATATGCTGGTGTAAATAAATACATATGTAGTTCTTTAGTTGAAACTTCAATTTCGTCTCAGTTACAATTGCTAATAATTAATTAAATTTCCGCGGATATGCACTCCAATAACTGCGCTGTCAAACGAGTATATAAATAAAGGTGCTCTGGCAAAAATGATCAGTCCCGCCAGAACTGCCGGGCTTCCTGGGAGGCCAATGTAGCCTCTAGAAGTCCAAAGTCTTTTCCTGATTTTCAAATCCTGACCCTCAAAGATTTTTCCTGATATGTTTATTAAAAAATGTTAAGTACATAAAATGTCGATATACATACATACGTGTATATAAATAATTAATCTTAACATTATTTTGTAGAGGCAAGATGTAAGGCACGTATGCTTCTGCATAAAATCTGAACCATTCCTAATATATACAAAATTGTTTCTTCCTCTCGTTCACAAAATGCTATCTTGGCAGCATAAATTGTTATACAATTAATTTTAAAAAGTACAAAAGTTTTAAATAAAATTAACTTTACGTTAAAAAATACACACACATATATATATATATATATGTGTGTGGCGCGTGTGTGCGCGCGCATTTACGTGTATAAATATTCTTTATATATATAAGGAAGTAGCGTCGTAAAATTTTACAAATACTTATTTACAGAAACTTAGTCGTTTTCTCGTTTTCTGATATCGAAATTCCAACAGGTCGTAGAACCTTCGTTAGTTTCATGGATTTTTAGTCGCGAGAGTCATTGTAAAGCTTGATTACCGTCAGGAATACAACAACGATCACTAAAAAATTATTGCATCTAACTTGAAGCTAGGAAAAAATACTGCTATTATAAGTTAACATCGTAGCATTACGTAACAAATACTGTTAGCAACGTATATACTCTACGGATTCGTGTCAGATTCTTCCTAATGTAAAGTAATAGTTTCGTCAAGGTA
Organism: Lasioglossum figueresi; assembly: GCA_028455805.1. NCBI lineage: Eukaryota > Metazoa > Arthropoda > Insecta > Hymenoptera > Halictidae > Lasioglossum > Lasioglossum figueresi. Next base: position 7,953,055 of record CM052191.1, read on the forward strand.
ATGCTGCCAATTTCGTCGGTAACGACACGACGAATGTTGAATACAAGCGGTGTCAAGTCAGCGATTGGTAAGAGCAACCAAAAGTTTCGATATCATTGATAACTTTCAAAACGGTGTACGCACAATATAAAACACATAGCACAGCTACCTTTTTTTCTTATCAGGCACAATTTCATCCGCGTCTGGACTCCATCTAACTATCAATAAATCGCGTATGTACAAGATCGTGAACGCTAGTTAATTTAAATTAGGAAACAAAAATAACTTTAAAAGCTGCCTGGTGTAAAATTAATATAAAACCTATGCGAATCCGACGAGAGACAAGTATGCGTCTCTCCGCCAAAAAAGAGAGAAAAAAGTAAAGAGTTGGTTCAGTTCTGAGCTTGCGCGATTCTAGGAGTTATCTATGCGCGCATAGGCTGACTTACACGTAAAATTCCTTGATCAATTGTCGACCATAAAGTGCGTATGGACAGCAACATCGAACAAGACAAAGATTCGTCAAACAGGTACATTATTAATAATTTCAAGGTACGCACTTCATAGTTGAAAGCTGATTTCCTTAAACTACCTTGAGCTTAACCAAAAGGTGTACGCAAAAGGAAAGATCTAGAACTAAAAATCAGAATGAAACTACTGGACGTACACTCGTCCGGTAATTAATCCAAGTATTTGAGCATACCTATTACGACACCCTGTACATGTCTTAAAACGGTTTGTTCAATGGACTCGATGACAACTAAGATCTACAAGTTTAAAAGTCTCACTAAAAGAAGCATCGTTGTCGCGTTCTCCAATCCGTAAAAATGAACAATCGTAATTCCTGTCTATGCATAGCTAAAATTTAAAAAAATAAATCCTGGCACGATAACTGGTTTCGAAAGATCTAGATGTCGTTCACAGGGGTTGTTCGATAGGCAGTGATCCCTGGAGCAGAGCGGGCTCAGTATACGATGTGTTCACGTCAGTTCCAGCTGTGTCACTGTTGTTATGGTTGTTGCTGTTGTTGTTTTGCCCGTTTAGAAACGAGGCCATTTCCATCGGCGACTGTTGTCCGCTCTGTTCAGAAACATGCGTGTTCGTTCGCTTCTTTCAGATCAGCTCGAAGGGAGCGAGTTTTGTGGGGGTAACGTACGTGTGCGGTGCTCGGAAGAAAAACAAAAGAAAAGCGGCTCCAGAGAAGAGTGCAGAGAGCGAGTAGAATTAAAGTAGCAGCACACGCGATCAATGCTAAAGCTAGGAAAGACTAGTCTCCTTAATATCGAATAGTCTGAAAGCAGAAACACGTTAGTCCAATGTAAATACATAGATGCAGTCGCGTGAGGATAGTGCGTAAGAAAAAAAATAAAATAAAAACAGAGGTTCGCTTTAAAATAGAACGGGGGGAGGGCCGAAGCACCGCAGAGGTGAACGTGCCAAACTTCAAGGCGTACCGTTGGAACACAATGGAGCTCGATCGAATCCAACATAATACAGATACAAACTTAGTCAAACTAAATAGCAAATCAATTTAGCGCAAGTTTGCTTCTCACCGTACCCTGATCACCACGCCATCTACGAAGAACAGCGGCAACTCTGAGAACTACATTCGTGCCATGCTCGTTTCGTTGGACAAAAGTCAAACTCTGGATTGTGTTCCAACTCCACAGAACACGCACACATACACACAGAACTATACGAATGTTCGCAGTACAAACATCGTAGGCGCACACAGTGGACACGTACGCGACTAAGATTGTGTTTACGTTCGCCTAATGTACTTCTGACTGTGAGGGGAAAGTCGAATGACTTTAGACAACGGAAGCTTAGTTAATGTAACTCATATATGAAACCAGAATGGCATGTCTCTTTTTCTTTTATCATGAAATCAGCACAGCCTTCAGTCATTCTTTTCCTCTGAGACAGAGCAACAGTTATTGATATTGCTACTTACAAATACCGACCTTAGGCTGTATTATGTCTTCGGACGTGTCGAGACCAGCGAGCGGGTTTGATGTTATATTTATTTTCGAGTCGGTGACTCCACCGTTCATTACTCTTCCATTTGTGATAGGTTTCCCTGGAAAACAGAACACAATTTTATGAAGCCTGGTGTCATCGTTTCAATTATTTCGAATACTAAAAGTTGTGGTCACCTTCGCTTTGCGAAGACTCCCGGCTCTGTTTGTGTTTAGTCCTCTTGTACACCACTGCTACCGCGGTTAAGCCACCTAGGAGAGTCGATCCGCCGAGAACACCGCCGATTATGGCATACATGTTCGCGTTTCTGTCATCCGCGGGTCTTACCCGACTGTCCAACGTTAGATTGCTACCGTGATCGTTGCGATTGTCGTTTTCATGGTGTTCTACAACTGGCTTCTTCGTCTTCTGCCGAAGAATCTTCGAGAACTCCGAGGCGGCATCCACCGAGAAACTTTGTACTTTGAATTCATACGTTGTATCAGGTTGCAAATGAGATATTGTTATATTGAAAGAATTCTTTCCTTCGACCGTGGTCTTCACATAATCTCCAGCAAACGTCGAAGGCCGATGGTACACATAGAAGCCATCGATTTTTGTCGATTTATCCGGATTCTGCCAGATAAGCAACACCTCGTGCGGGCTCAAAGCTTCGGTGTTCGTTAGCAGTGGTATGGGCATTTTGTTGCTTTCGAATCCATCATCTTTGTTCAGATGGAAGCGAACCGAATTCGGGCTGAGTTTATTATCGTTGTTCGAGTAAACCGCAGCAATCCTGAACTTGTATGTGTGATCAGGCTGCAGATCGGTCACATCGAACGATCTCACGTGCTCCGGTATCTCAGAGTTCGCGGTCATCCACTTCGACGGCTTGCCACTGATCTTCGGTCCAAGCTCCCGGTACTGAACCTTGAAAAACTGAATCGGTAATCCCGTGTCATTAGGTACAGACCATCGCACCATCACGGACACATCCGATAGTCTCGTGACACTAGGTGGGATCGGTGGCACTAGAACTGCTAAAAATTCAAAAAACATGTTCAGAACGGTCGGCACATTTGTACCGGTAATTATAAAGGTGTTATAAGTCAGCTTTCCAAAACATTTTGTTTCATAATAAAAAAATATCTCTGAATATATTTAAATGCGAAAGTCTAAATATCACGAAACAAAATATCAATGACTCATAAAATTTTCATAATAATTGGCACATTTTATCTCGTTAAGTGAAACATTGTAAATTACCAGTGCCTTTGCGCTTTCCGTCTTTGTTTCTCCTCCTTCCTCCTTCCCTCGTATGCTTGTGCCTCGAATTAGGAACCCCATAGTCCGGCCGCGATTCAGTTGTGCCTATATGTTGTTTCGGGTTCACCCTCAATAAATTGTAGCCGGAGTCCGAACCGTAGTCGTTGGTTGCAGTACATTGAACTATGCCAGCGTGTTTCTTCTCAACTTCCGAGATGACGAGATTGGATCCTTTGATCTCCAGATTGTCGTTAGGCGTTAAAGATTCTCCGTTGATCAGCCACTCGACTTTCGGATCTGGCTCGCCGGTTACTGAGCAGGAAAGCTCCAATTCTCCGCCTTCGGAGAACGTGGATGTCTTCGGTGACTTGGTTACCTTCGGCGCTTCCATTACTTTCAGTATGATCACCGACTTAATGTGGACACCTTTGCTGATCCACATGCAATCGTACTCTCCCCTATCCAGCGGTTGCACGTCCATTATCGTCAATCCCATTGCGGTCTTTATGGAATTCGTTGGCAACCAACTCCCCAATCTACTCCACGCGACGTGAGGCACTGGGTAACCAGCACCGAAGCACTCCAAAGTAACATTCATCCCCCGCAAAACCCTGTACTCAGTTTGCGGCTGTTTAATGAAGTACGGCGTTTGGAAAGTCGGATTCGTGAGTACATTCAAAACGGTTTTATGATTGCTGGTGAACAGCTGACTGGTTATGTAATTGCTAGCGGTGCAGTGATAGTTTCCGCTGTCCGACACCTTCGCATTCTCGATGATCATGGTCTTCCCGTTCACGTTCGGTATGAGATTGTTATCTTTGTAGAACTGTACTATAGCTTCCGGTGCCGAGTAAGGCAGGGGGCAGGTTATAGGCACTGTGTTCCCTGCGGCAACGTGTATTAAGACGTTGCTCTTATCGGTGAACTTCTGCAGAGTTGCAAGCGTCAAACGTGCCGGGTCAGAAGCTAATCCACTGGAGCCTAGAACGGTGAACAAAGATCAGTAAATCGCAGAGACGTTGTGGGACCAAGAAGAATGAAGTTTGGACGCTAGAGTTGTTTAATTTCGGGATTCCCAAGAATTTTCGTGAACACGACCCGATTCTGAATAAACTAAAATTACCGTAGAAATAAATTAAATTACCATAGAAAGCTATGCACCGGTAATCCCCGGCTTTCGACTCATCGTCGAACTTCACCACGTGCCTGGACGTTTTACCACTATTGCTAGGCGTGTGAGGAACTGGCAACCATTTGTCCGAGTTCAATCGTCTATGCCGCCAAGCGAAACGTTCCGCGGGAAGGTTCAGATTGCATTCAAAGTTCACATCGTCGTCCAAAGGCGCGTCCAGAGGTTGAGGGTGCCGGGTAAACGACATGCCCACCTCTTGTCTTTGTTCTACGAATGAAAGAACGTTGTAATTCGTGCGAATCAGAGGCATCCTACATTCATTTCGATTGAGAGGCTGTTTAAAATGTAAGGGAGGTTCGGTTGAAGACACTCACCGTGTGCATAACTGACCAAAACGTGAAGCAAAGCCGCAACGACGCCACACAGGGACGGCACAGGCTGCATCTTGACACATTCTGGAATGAAGGAAGAGGTGAGATTCGCCACGCGTTACTCGGCCGATTTGTCTCATTCGCTTTTCCGACCTCGTTGCCCGGGGGTAGGACGGAAATTCGCAGAGACCCGAGGCGCCGGCAAGAGTCCACTAAAATTAATGCCCGGCAAGCATGTTTAAGTTTAGAACGGCGGAGAGTTCAACGTGGAAATAGAACGCATTCTCGTTCTAGTTTTCACGATATCGTGGCTCGGCGACTCCGGGACGCGAAAACGTCAACACTTTTAATGGGACCGCGCATGCCGAGCCCCGTTCGAATGGTTAATTTACGCTGGACCGGCTTAGACTCGCGTTTTCAAAATTCCCGCGTGCGCCCTGCCGATGGGGCTGGTCTTGAAACTCACAATACGTTGTACGTATATTTTTAACAATAATTAATACACGTAATTATTTATGCGGACATTCATTGCCCAGTAAAAGTTATTTGAATCTTTTGTCAGAAATGCATAAAATCCGCAGTCTATAAATAACAATGTTTTATCGTCCTTTGCAGTTTCGTTCTTCGTCTAGACATTTATAAATGCACAAAATCTGCAATCTATTTACAGCTTTGATTCTAGATGGTTTCCAGTTGTTTATCCTTGGAAGGTCTCTTGGGACACCATATCGAGTTTGTATTTAGCGCGCGACGAAAGATGAAAGGGAGAGGGGGCTACCGGTGCGACCTCAGCAGGAAGTACCTGTAACCTGATTGGTTGGAACCCTTAACGGCTTTTTACAAAACGAAGCCGATTTCGTTTTCAGATATTACAGCCCTTCCTTCCCCTCGTGTAAGGTAAAACATTTTCGCGATGGAGAATAAGAATTGTATAATGATTTATTTGGAAAAAGATCTTCGAAATATAATCCTGTCGCTTGCGGGCGAAAATCGACAATGCATCGGGGGAACAAAGGAAGCAAGGTCGTCGGTAGATAATCGAGGGGCCAGAGGTGCCATAATAACAATACGAAAAATGGCCATATACGGTGACGAAAATCGTCGATCATTACGCGCACCGCTTTCCACCCACGTGTCGACGCCTGACCATCGCAAGTGACGATCAGAAAATCGTACCGACATGTCCGAGCCCGATGGAAATTATTTGTTGGCTAACACACGCGCCTTACGTAGGCAGATCCATTCACGGTATACATCGTGATGCTCGCCCACGCGACACTCTGCCACACGGAATTAACGCACACGCATTCCCTTTTCTCTAGGAAACGTTGCTCCTACTACCGAGAAACCTCTTTTATCGAACACGAAATTATATTTCACGTTTCGTCGATCATTTTCTCGAGCGAGCCTACACTCGATCGTCCGCCTCATACGCGAGTTCTGTAGTTCCAAAAACCGATCGAGTTTTTTTATACTTCATAATAGAAAATTCCGACGACAAATGCTTCGAGAAATGATCGCGGCTCGGCGTTTTTCGGGCCTTTTAAGAATTTCATTAAGGACAAGATGACGAGTCTGTTACGGCGAAGAAAGAAATTCGTCCGGGAGGATTCGTCATTGTCGTTGTGAGGCGAACGGGCATTTTTCATCGGAGACGAAATCCACGGGGGGAATGAGGGACACAAAAAGCACACGTTCGGCCCGTTCGCGATGCAGTTTAACGTGTTTTATGTACGGGAGGACTCTTAACTTCTGGTTAAATGGTAGCATAAATGCCGGTGGTATGTAACAGGTGAGAAGGGCCCCAAAGAGGCTGGTTTCCGACGTTGCCTCTCATAAAAATAAAGAACTCGAATTCCAAAGCAGTGGTTGTCAACCCCCCGCCGTACCCCGCGCCCTCCCGAACGATGCCTCGGCGGACCTAACCTTACGGACGAGCCAATGCCACCCGGGTTACGCACACACGCTCGTGTTCCGATCGTAACAGCTGAACGAGAGAGAATTAGACTTGTTCGCTCGCGATCGTTGTTTAACCAGAGTTATCCGAATTCCTGAATCATTCTCAAGCACGTCGATGACCCTCGTTCATCGATCCAGGATCGAGAACCTTGGTTCCGCTTTCGTTGACCCGACCGCTGCTGTCGTTGCCAACCAAAATGCGAAAAGATCTGGAGGATCGAGGGAACCGTAACGGTGTGCTGAATCTTCGAGCGATCCCTGCTGTGTTACGATTCCACGCGAGACAATCTAGTTTCGAAATAATCTAACCGTTCTACCTACTTACGCTGTTAAAACCAATTCGAGCTAGAAATAAATCGTTTTAATTATATCCTTCGTTATACAATGATCTTTCGTACCCAGTTAAACGTCAACCGAGATCCAATTTAATCTACAACAAGAAAAGCAGCGGCGGTGTATAAAAGTCCATTGATGTTTGCGCGTACTTAAGAAAAAAGTATACGAGCGTGTATTTATTTTTCAAAATAAATCAGACCGCCAATGTTTGTTTACGCTGAACTTATCGAGATAATCTGATAACCGCGCGCACACGGTGTAGTTTCCTTTCGGTTTAGAGGCGGGTTAGATTTTCGAATCTTCCGTTCCCAATTGATAGACTCTTTCAACCTAACCGAAGACGTGCCACCCCGCGAGAATTAAATTGGCGTTAATTTCGTGCAGGAGAGTAAAGTACAGTGTTCCGTTACACGTGACAAACAGGAACCAGGAAGATCGGGTTCCCATTGATCGTGCAGGTCCGAGAGAAGTGGACCCTTCCTCTCGGCCCGATCACCGATTAATCACGTGAACGGCTTTCGTTGGTTTCGTATCGTCGCGTTCGATACCAGCCCAACTGCGACTAACTTAATTCTCTTCCTCGGTATGCACAGGGCGACTGCTTAGGCAAAACGAGCGAAGAATATTTAGCCGTATATGTGTCATAAGCTATTTTAATCTGCTTCCCCATAGCCGCCACTTATGCTCGTGCCATTACCGTTCCATTTTAAGTGAAACCATAACTGTAATACCATTGTTTCTTTTGTTTTCGATTTATTTGTCGGGACCTGTTATTCTCGCGAGCATCGTGTCGCCCAGTGCACGCGTGTGCGTGCGTACGGATGTACGCGAATGCTGATTGCTTTAGCCGGGAAGATGACAGCCCGACTAATATTACCGCGCGTACCGCCGACGCGTTTATCAAAGTTTAATCAAAATGCACGTAACATGCATACATACGTCGGAACGCAGGCGCATTAAGCAGCGCGGTATTATCCGAACAACGATTTCGTTGATTGATCATATACGATCTCTCGTGGCTTCTAGATACTTGGATGCTCGACCGATACACCGGCCGCTCGAATTTTAACGAAAATACTGGTGGCTCACCCCTTCCGGCAGGTGATCTTACGCTGCGACACCATAAGCGTATCATCCCGAGAATGAGCACTCCCGTTGGTCACACGGTCTCGATCTTGATTGCGATTTCTCAGATACAGTTTCGCGAGAAGCGAAACGAGAATAGGAAACGATAAAAATCGGCGTAATTAAGAAAAATTGTAATTCCATTGGGAGCACACTTACCCTTTTGCCTTCGATCCGGCTGTACGATCTTCCCGTTTCAGATCCTATGGGATACCCGTAAACTTGCTACCGATGCTCCTCTCGGAAGTGAACGAGCTGTTCCTGCGATTTTTTTCCGGCGAATCACTTCATTTTTCGTTTCGCCGATCGTCGCTGGGTTCGATCGATTCAATTTCCTATAGAACACGACGCTTGGCGTCTACCAGCACACTGGAATGTAGACCGACAGGTTTTGAACCGCGATAAAGTATGCAGTTGTTCGCCCCACTCCTACCGTTGAAAAGTCACTAGCGAAGGCGGCGTCCCTATCATATGGAGGTCCCTATACCGGCTGCGATGATCTATGGTTTGCGTTCTGTAGATCGTACACCAGCAGAAACAATAATAAACCACCCTAATGACATTTTTTCAAAAACAACTTTCGCTTCTGTTGACCCATTCGTACTATTAGCGTTGCAATTGCACTATTTTCCTGTCTAAAACGGGTATTATGAATCAAATGTATACATATAACAATATGTGCAAACTACTGAAATATTGTAAACTCGAGCAGCGTTGCAAAAATGTTTATGAAGAGAGCCGTCGATCTATAGAGTAAATCGTTCGTGCACAGAAGTTGGCGTAATTTGAATTTCCCGCTGTTTCGTATTTAGTTCTAATTTTCAACACGGGTGGTGTTACAGTACCAATTATCTACATCTATATCATGGATACTCGATCCACCATCGTGATGCCAGAATTGTGGGACATGGTATTTTCCTCTCCGCTGGCTCAGCCGGCACGGCCCCCCACTCCGTCGTACCATCGGCTTCTTACGTTCTTCTACTGCGCACGCGCTACACACCAACCGTACCTCTAGTCTATCCGTGTGAGCTGCCTATTTGACTCGACGCGTTCCTTCGAAATTTACATTTCACCGAAGTTTCGAATGCATGCTAAAAAAGATATCGATGCGAAATTTGGACTAAAATTTTGTTTAAAAACTGGGTTTAATGGTCCATCTTATAATATGTTTTCTATTTTTTAAATAATTTTTATCGTTGATTTTCAAGCTATAGCCAGTTAAGATGGTCCAGCGAGCCCCAAACACGAATTGATTTTTAGTCGAACCATGCTCACACACACACACACACACACACAATGAACAATTACGAAAAAATTCATGATCATTCTACCTAATGGCACACATGACTGAGATTGTTTCCAGATTTTTCCTGTTATGCAAACATGTTTAAAAAAATTCAAAATCTTCAAACATTCGAAGAAAATGTATATTTCGTATTGAAGTTCTAGAGATATCAGTTTTATAAAAATTCAGTAGTTGGATATTATTGAAACAATTGTCCTTAATTTTTTTCAGAATTTTTCATAAATTGTATCGGTGTTCAAAAAATCAAAATCAATTTCGCGGGAAACGGTTGCGCTAGTGGTGAGCGCTACTGGCGACAACTCATGTCGGGCGAAGATGCTTTCTGGTTCGAAAATGACGTCGACGTTCGAAACTGCAAAGGGCGGTTTCTCAAGATAAAAGTCTGCTCTATCGCGTGATATAGTTCGATTTTACGCTGGATCACTATATGCATAGTGTGCAACGACCTTTAAGGATCTATACTGATCTACACCGCGGCGCCGTGCCGTCGCCGTTTCTACGGCCCTCTAAAAAAACCCTGGTAATCCATAATAACCAAATCACTACAGTGTGTCTTTGCAATACTATTGATCGCCAGAAAACTCCGCATGAGTTACGAAATTTCCAGTCATAAAGCAATAAAAACACGATCGTACGCCCCAAAATTATTACCATCGTCGAACTCGAACCCGGATTGCCTAACTGCGTATAGCAAACTGATGCCCTACCGTCGAATCTACGGAGGTGTTTGGCACCTAGCTGCTATTCAGCATTATACATTTCAACAAAAAATAAAAATAAAAATATATCGAAAATATCTCGACATATTCGATCGTCGAGAAACGCGGTTTCCAGACCACATAATATGACAGTCGATACACTGTCCAACAAAATCAAACTTTTTTCATGTTCAACGATTACGGTTGGGTGATTCTTATAGGGTTTCTTGCGCTAATTCCGAATCTGTATTTTGAAAAAAAAAAATTTCAGCTTTAAACAAATATTGTGATGTTATTATAAAAGATATTGAATTGTTCTTTACAGCAAAAGATTCTGCAGACTTTCCCGAATACAGTGATATTCACCACTAATACATTATGAATGTTTAAACATGTTTAAACAATCGTTAAAGATGGAGAGACACCACTTTTGCGCCCACTTTTGAGGATATTTTTCAGTTTATTTTAAAAAATAAGAGTCCAGCGTAAAATCGAACTATATCACGCGATAGAGCAGACTTTTATCTTGAGAAACCACCCTTTGAAGTTTCGAACGTCGACGTTTTTTTCGAA
>CM052191.1:7963861-7989407 GCA_028455805.1 Lasioglossum figueresi
ATCTTAACTGGCTATACCTTGAAAATCAACGATAAAAATTATTTAAAAAATAGAAAACACATTATAAGATGGACCATTAAACACAGTTTTTAAACAAAATTTTAGTCCAAATTTCGCATCGATATCCTTTTTAGCATGCATTCGAAACTTCGGTGAAACGTGAATATCGAATGAACGCATCGAGTCGGATAGGCAGCTCACACCAGCTCACACGGACAGACTAGAGGTACGGTTGCGTGTGTAGCGCGTGCGCAATAGAAGAATGTAAGAAGCCGATGGTACATCCCACCGTCGCACATTTCTGGCATCATAGTGATCCACGTGTAGTGTCGATAGGTTTGTGTATAGACATGTTTGTATTTAAGAAATAATAGCCACTATTTATTGTTTCTTAAAAGAATACCTGTGTGTGATTGTTTAGACGTTTGTCGCGCGATAATAAAAAGGAAAATGTTAACGTCGAAGGTTTTCTTCCGGAAAACCAAAAGCGGCAATGTCTTTAAGGTAAACGACAGATGAAAACATTAATCGTGTAACTCGGATAATTGCAGCTCGGAGCGTTAAATAAATGCATTTATTTCTGTTATGTTTAGACGGTCCGAGAACATTATCTCCGGGATGATATTCACTGTGGCTCGCAAGCCTGCGATAAATGTTTGTACAGAAGCAAAAATGTTATTTTGGATGACGAAGATACGAGCGTAAAAAATTCTAAACTTCCGCAACCGTACTACCTTTTATTAGACACTAATATCGTTTTAGATCAAGTGAGTATGATTTGTATGAAACATTTGATGATATTTCGAATCGATTTATAAAACGAAAATTTTTTAAATTATAGATCGACATTTTGGAAGAAGATGTTATTTGTAATGTCATCATTTTGCAAACAGTGTTAGAGGAAGTAAAGCATAAAAGTTCCACAGTATTTAAAAAGTTGAAATCTATTATCAGCGAGACGCATAGAAGATTTTATGTATTTGTTAATGAACACCACAAGTATGTAAATGTATCAGTTTCGGTTGAAAATTATTTTCAGTATTGTTACAATATATTTTTGTTATGCAGGGAGACATACATTGAACGTAATCCCGGTGAAAGCATGAATGACAGAAATGACAGAGCAATTCGTCTTGCGACAAAGTGGTATAACACTCACTTAGTTGCTAGCAATTGCAATATTAAAACTGTTCTATTAACAGATGATACAAGGAACAAAGAGTTAGCAGAACAGGAGGGAGTACCGGTCTTATCGAGTAAGTTTTTTTTTTGTTTAGTGAATATGAAGAATCTCAGATATTATTATTACTTACATCTACACATTTATTTTCAGTGGAGGATTATGTACTATCATTAGAAAATTCAAGCCTGCTGGCAGATAAATTATGCAAGCGCACTTATGGAGCAGAGAATAGGGGTCAACAATTTTTCCCATGTCATCTTACTCCAGTTCAGCTGCACGATGGTATCAAAAATGGAAAATTCTTGCAAGGAACGTTTACAGTCTCTCGAGAGAATTTCCTTGAGGGTTATGCGAACACAGAAGGCAGAGAAAAATCTGTAGGTGGCAGATTGCTTTCTATATTCTTGGTCACGTCTAAATATGACTATAATTATTATATATATTTGTTTTTAGATTCTTATTCAAGGTCGAAGTAACCTTAACAGAGTTGTCGATGGTGATACAGTCGCAATAGAGCTTCTAGCAGAGGATCAATGGTCCTCTCCCAGTGATATTGTCCTGCAGGATGAAGTAGAAGCGGATGCAGATGATGTTCTGGAAACGGAGAAAGTATTAGACAAATTTGTTAACACCAGTACAATGGAAAAAACTCCTACTGGAAAGATTGTTGGTATAATTAGAAGAAACTGGAGGCAGTATTGCGGCATATTGCAGCCTAGTAACATTGATGGGGTAAAGAGTTTGGAATGCACATTACTAACCCACATCCATCGCACACATATAGTTGCATCTCATAACCTTATTATGTTTTCTCACTAGAATGTGAAACATTTGTTCGTCCCAGCTGAACGAAAAATACCAAAAATTCGAATTGAGACTAGGCAGTACGAATTGTTGAGGAAACAGAGAATCATAGTTGCCATCGATTCATGGCCGCGCAACTCTAGATACCCTCTGGGTCACTTCGTTCGCGCTTTAGGCGAAATAGGAGACAAAACGACCGAGAATGAAGTCATTCTCTTGGAACACGATGTTCCGCATAGTCGGTTCTCCGATGCTGTTCTCAGCTCGCTTCCTAAAATGCCTTGGTGCATCACTGAATCTGTATGTATACCGATAAGACGAGAATTATTCGCCAAACTAAATTACGCAATCTAAACGCATGTCTTAACGCTGTTTAGGATATAGCACAGCGAGAGGATCTCAGGTATTTAGATGTATGCTCGGTCGATCCTCCAGGATGTACAGATATTGACGATGCACTCCATTGCAAACCATTACCCAATGGTAATTTTGAAGTCGGTGTACATATCGCTGATGTAACACACTTTATTAGACCTGGCACAGCTTTGGACAAAGAAGCTGCGTTACGAGCGACGACTGTATATTTGGTGGACACGAGGATTCAAATGATTCCAGGTGAAGACCACGAATTCATTAACAGTGTATCAATGGTATATTGATAAGACAATTTTGACAAAATTTTGGTTACAGAATTACTCAGTACAAATCTATGTTCTCTAAGAGGAAACGAAGAAAGATTTGCATTTTCCTGTATATGGGAAATTGACAGTGATGCAAATATAATTAGCACCAGATATTGCAAGTCTGTAATTCGTTCACGGGCAGCAATGACATACGACGAAGCTCAATTAAAAATAGACGACCACACTCAGCAAGATGTAATTGCACAGTCATTGAGGGGTCTTAATAATTTAGCGAAGAAGTTAAAAAAGAAACGTTTAGAAAATGGGTGCGTACACTGTTGCTACGAGATATGAATTATTTATTAAGAGCTGAATTGTTGCAGTGCACTGGTACTAGCTTCGCCAGAAATTCGTTTCCAAGTTGATGACGAGACTCACGATCCTATCGACGTGGAAGCGAAGAAATTAAAAGAAACTAATTCCATGGTTGAAGAGTTCATGTTGCTTGCGAACATTTCGGTCGCTAAAAAGATTGTCGAAGAATTCCCCGAATGTGCAGTGTTGAGAAGGCATCCAGAACCACCGCCGGCCAATTTCGAGCCTCTAATAAAAGCCGGAAAAAATCAGGTATAAAAATCTCACTGGTAGGTCAATGGGCAATGTTATTAATTTACCCTGGTTCAATAGGGCTTCACTATAAACGTCAATAGCGGAAAGGAATTGGCAGAATCTTTAGATCAATGTCATAAAGAGGGCAATCCATACTTCAACACTATGTTAAGAATATTGGCAACTCGTTGCATGATGCAGGCCGTGTACTTCATCAGTGGTATGCACCAGCAAATCGAATACTTCCATTATGGTTTAGCGTGCCCTATTTATACCCACTTCACGTCGCCCATTCGAAGGTAAGAGTTCCTAATGAGTTGAGTGAGAAACAAAACTGTAAATATATTAGAAGAATTTCCAATTTCATAATTATAATACATTTTCGTTTAATATATAGATATGCAGACGTAATGGTTCATCGTTTATTGGCGGTCTGCATAGGAGCTGATGCTACGTATCCCGAATTATTGGACAAAAAGAAAAACCATTCTCTCTGCCATAATCTGAATTATCGAAATAGAATGGCTCAGTACGCCGGTCGTGCATCCGTTGCACTTAATACTCATGTTCGTAATTTTTACACTCTTTCATCTTGTCGTTTAAACATTGTATTAATCATTTCTTTTTCCATGTAGCTGTTCTTCCGAGAGAAAATACAAGACGAGGAGGGATACATACTTTTCGTACGAAAGAATGCTTTGCAAGTGTTGATTCCCAAGTACGGTCTAGAAGGAACTCTATACCTGAACGACAACAAAGAAGCAGCTGTGTCGTTCCAATACGGCATAGAGGATCATTCGCAAACTTGTGGGAGCATCGTGTTCCGCACGTTCGATCCTGTTATTGTGCAAATTCGTTTGGACAGATCTAATGTACAGCACGAAAAATTGATATTCAAACTCGTTCATCCATTTGTAAGTACATATAATAAATTATAATATAAATTATAATAAATTGTAAGTAAAAAATTATGTTGATATAGATCCCAGGATTTAGTGTTTCTCCAATGAGTGCACAGATCTCATGCCCTGTGCAACAACCAAGTACAGCAGAAGTATCGAAACGAAAGATAGACGAAGATAAACATATGGAAGATAGTACTGGAACAGTTGAAACCAAAAAGAAGAGAAAGAAGAAGAGGAAGAAGGGAAAAGAAAACGTGGATCATTAATCAATTCTACCTTTCGCGAGATATATATTTTCGATTGTATTTTGTACATTAAATGTTTTAAATGTGTGTATAGTGAAGAATAAATTATTTTATAACCTATAACCACTCTGCATTGTTGCACTGTTGTACGGTAGCTATATTATTCGGGCCAGAATAACGGAAAATAAAAACATGCGTAAAAATACGATTCAATTCATACGTGAGAATAAAGAGTTTTTTTTTCAAGGTAACAACAAGCGTTTTAATATGTTCTAAACCGATTATATGAAAACCTAAAAGATATGGGGGTTATGCATTCCCAGTCGATTTTCCTAAGAAACAAAATCCTTCGGAGATACATAAGAAAATAATATATCATTATTTTCCATAAAATGAACATCAGCCGGAAATATAAATACGCGTATTAATGTATACAATTCTACGTTTTAAGCATAAGTTTGATAACATTTTCTATATATAGTGCGTACACATTATGCGCATGCATGCGCATATACGCTCATGCTGCGGGTAAATCAGTAAAAAACGTTGTCATTTTCGACGAACTAGAAAGAAACACGTCCCGGAGAGTCGTTGTTTCCCGTTCGGTGAAGGCGTGAGGCCGTGAAAACGGGGTGTCTCCTTAGCATATTGCTTTTTTGTGGAAAGTTCCACGTTATCACGATGGGTTCGGTGTTGCGCCAGGAATCGGGTTCGTGGTGCCAACATAACCGGTCGCGGGGCTAGAGATATTTTCAGGAAAAATCGCGACTGGAGGAAAAAAAACGAGTTGGAAAGGTTGTTCGTCGAGCGGCGGTAAATCGGCTCGTCGAATTTTCTGTCGATTTCCATCCGATTGGCTAGCGACCGCGACACGCGCGCCAGGAACGTTCCCTTGGTTGAAAGTTGGTGTTTTGATGTTTGTAGTTCCGGCGAAGTGGAGCAACGAAACAGACCACGGGGGTCGCACGCGGGGTACCGATACGCGTGTTACGGTGTGCGCGGATATCGTAAATAATTATTTTTTTAAACCCCGTCCCAATCGCAGTCGCGGTTACGATCGAGATCCTGCACGTAGCATAGCGTGATTTTCGTGTACGATTTATCCACGAGGCCGGCTCGACTATCGAACTCTGTTAAATATGGCGAACAGTGTAGCACCAGATTCGTGGGAACAGCAGGCGGACAACGGAGACATCGGCCCGCCGCAGGACAAGTCCATCGAGAGCAAATTCTCGACTTTGAACGTGAACGCCGCGGAATTCGTGCCTTCATTCTGCATTCATTCTTCACCGCAGGACAGTAACGCGGCCGACAGTTCCTGCAATGTCGCTGTCATGACGAATAGTGTAACCACCTCTGTGCCCCCTGAAATACATCATGGTTAGTTCTAACAGAGAATCGAAACCGATCCTGTAACCGACCTGTCAGTCGGACTCCGAATCTCTCAGCTGTGTAGTCCTGTTGGGCTGAGGTTCACCGTCCTTTGTTGTAGCTGCTCCGACTAACCCCCATTGCCTTGCTCGCACAGAGATTCATCCAGCCTGGTAGTACCGCAGGACGTGATCATAGAGCGAATACATTTTGTAGTTTTGATCAGATGTTCAGACTCTAGTTGTACATACATATTAGCAATTGTTCTTCCTTATAGTGCAAGCAAACATACTTACATAGCGTATATATTACGACTGATAACTCAACGTTGTGCAACGCTGGTGCTAATATTAAATACAAAATATTTACATGTGCGATCAAAACATTAGGTTGTCAAGTAGCTGCTAGATTGATTTTGGAAAGATTTCCAAAAGCGTTTGGGCTAATATTATATTTCATTTGCTGCGTAACTATTGTGCAATTGGTCCGACTTTCTTAATTGTTGATTATATAAGCAGGCCCTAGATAATTTTGATTACTTTCGCATAAGAATTATGTTTATGATTATTTTTTAATTGATTGCACACACAACGATAGATTACATAAGAGATCGGTGATCTATAAATCACACCGAATATGCAAGAGATCATAAATCTACTTAACGTCTAATAAATTGAGCTTAATAAGTAGACTGCGGATCTTTACACAAAATAAAGATTGTACAAAGGGAACGATGCAGGAGTCAAATAGAAAGTCTGAATCTAACATTGATATTTTTCAATTCTTTTAATCTGTTCATTACTTTAAATTTCTACTTACTGATTTTTGTCATAAGTACAGAAAATTGGCAATTTACTAATAAGTAGGATCAGAATATTCGAATCTAATGAATCGAACGGTTTTATTCTAGGCAATACCACTCCAGTGGTTTTACCAGATCCAATTGGCAGCCGTGTGGAGGAACCGCCTGCCGGGGGAGGGGCTCCACCTCCGAATGTCACTGATCAAATAAATACTAGTCCTGAGCATCAACCAGCTGACTCCTGGGAAGAAGCAGCGGTGGATGGAGACCCTCTGTTAACTCCTGAAGATGAAGAAGTATGCTCAAGCATTTATAAATAGCCTGACATACATGGGAGGAGCTCCCTCAGAGTTTGTTTAATTTTCAATTCTTAATACTCGTATTAAATTGTCCCTTAAGAACCGTTCGAACAGCTTGAGGAGGTAGTCAAACATTCCCTTTTGTTGCCCAGCGTCATCATTCCAAATTCGAATTGTTTCTAGGTTGACAATGAGGAGGACGAGGAAATGGTTGTTAAAGTACCTAAAAAGAAGCCTGTTAAAATAACGGAAGACACTAAGAGTAAAAAGGAGCATGTTAATGTTGTTTTTATAGGACACGTTGGTAAGTGATGCATTGCACGTGAATACACAGGAATATAAGGACGAGACGATGATAATAGCGATTGTATGTTTCAGATGCAGGAAAATCAACGATCGGTGGACAAATTATGGCATTGACGGGGATGGTGGACAAGAGAACCCTCGAGAAGTACGAGAGAGAAGCGAAGGAAAGAAGTAGAGAAACGTGGTACTTGAGTTGGGCGCTAGACACAAATCAAGAGGAGCGGGAGAAAGGAAAGACGGTAGAAGTCGGCAGAGCGTATTTCGAAACTGAACGAAAGCATTTCACGATCCTAGACGCTCCCGGTCACAAAAGTTTTGTACCGAACATGATCGGCGGCACGGCACAGGCCGATCTCGCAGTTCTAGTAATCTCCGCGCGAAAGGGCGAGTTCGAGACAGGTTTCGACAGAGGCGGCCAGACAAGAGAACACGCTATGCTGGCCAAAACTGCTGGCGTGAAGCATTTGGTTGTGTTAGTAAATAAAATGGATGATCCGACCGTTGAGTGGGACGAGGGGAGGTACAATGAATGCAGGTGTGTATTGGGATTAAGATTGGAGAGCCCGCGTCACGGATCACCGGCTAATCCGCATTCAAATATACTATTCGTTTGATTTTCCACACAGAGACAAAATACTGCCATATCTTCGCAAACTGGGATTCAACCCGGCAAAAGACCTCACCTTTATGCCAGTCTCCGGGCAGCTAGGCATTGGCTTGAAAGATCCAATACCGGAACACCTATGCACGTGGTATAGCGGCCCGCCATTCATATCCTTCATTGATTCCCTACCTTCGCTTAATCGTAAGAATAGCGGACCCTTCATTATGCCAATTGTTGATAAGTATAAGGACATGGGAACAGTGGTGATGGGCAAGGTTGAGGCTGGAGAAGCGAAGAAAGGACAGTCACTACTCGTTATGCCTAATAGGGTAAAGTATCGTTGGTTACGCGAGATACAGGGCATCCCTGCTAAATGGGATCATCTAAATGTCTGCCCTATTGTTGTATGAAAGAATCATTTAGCTTACCCCGTAAATCGAAATCTAATGGAACGAGGTTAGGATTTACATCTTTAAATGCAAATGCAGTTGAGCCTCGATTATCTGTGCTAATCTGTGCTAATAGTACAATAATTACTTAGTTCTAGTGTTTAACTATGTCCTTATTGAATTGTGCAGTAAATCGTGCAACATATGGATTGTTATACGTCAAACTAATGCTTTGTGGAAAATATTCAAACAATAAATAATTCAGGTATCAGAGGTCCGGATAATCGAAGTTCTAGTGTATGTGAATTCTCGATGATCGGAACGATTATTGGTTTTTTTCATATGACAATAAGTAAGATATTTAGTTGAGACATCTTGTATAAAAATCGTAGATGTAGACCTCGTTCTGATACGTTCATTTGCGTGTTATTAGACGGCAGTGACGGTAGATCAACTCTGGTCGGATGATGAGGAAGTGACATCAGTTGGACCTGGTGAGAACGTAAAGATTAAGTTGAAAGGCATCGAGGAGGAGGACGTGAGTCCAGGATTTGTACTGTGCGACAGCAATAATCCCATTAAGACCGGAAGAGTGTTCGATGCTCAGGTTGTTATTCTGGAGCATAAGAGCATTATCTGTGCCGGTTACAGTGCTGTGATGCACATCAATTGCGCGGCGGAAGAAGTCACAGTAAAGGCACTGATCTGTCTTGTCGATAAAAAGACGGGCGAGAAGAGCAAAACCAGGCCGAGGTTCGTCAAACAGGACCAAGTGGCCATCATGAGAATCGAATGCTCCGGTGTGATATGCCTTGAAAAGTTTAAATTGTTTCCACAACTGGGACGTTTCACCCTCAGGGATGAAAGTGAGTATTCCGTTTTTTCTTTTTTTGGGGGGGAAAGTAATAAAAAATCTGCGAATTATTCTCGGACAGCACTTTTTTCGCTCCGGCGAAAGATACTGGCAAAGAAATATATCAGTTGGCACTTAGTAGGGGATCTATATATAGCGATTCGATAATGTACGCGCTAACCGGTTCTATCCTGTATTTTCCAGATAAGACTATCGCGATCGGTAAGGTGCTGAAAGTGGTAGAGTAAATGTTGCTCAACTGTGAACAACGGATTGGGATTATTAATCAATTTTTTGGGAAATACGACGAACGAACACATGCAGAAGAGTACGCAAAGCCGAACACAGTACGCACGAGAAAAGCAAAACAAACAAACGAAACAACTAAACAAGAAGCAAAACGTTAACCAGCGTAAACGAACTATTCGCGGGCTGCCGTTAATTGTAACATACACTCATCTACACGCAAAAGAAGCAAGTAAATGAAAACAAATATGAAAAATGAATTATATACGAAGTTCTGCGTCAAATGAAAAAAAAAAAAGAAGCACATTACATCGTATGCACAGACAGTTGGGCCGGGGTTCGGGGAAAACCACGTGGGGGGAGGGTGGGTATTTATAACCTGAAATAAAGAGGAAGAAAAAAAAGCAAATAGATTTGATTATATAGATAAAAAAAAGAAAAGGAGACAAGCAGCTAAAGTAAAGTAAATGAAACTCGAGAGCGCGCGCGTGTTCCTTCTAATTAGGTAAGCGGAACGACAGACACTCGCAGCGGAGTTTAATTATATGAAATCGAATAATGATCAAACGATGAACCGGTGTCTCCTTTAATATTGTAAAACACGATATTTTTATTCTTCTGAGGTGCGAGACACTGAACGAGGGCAGGGGGAGAGGATCACCGTTTTACCGAGAGTAAAAACAAACTAATGAAAAAAATAACAAATATTATAATATTATTGTAATGATTATTGAATAATTATTATTCAAAATTTGGTGGTAAGAAAAACTGAGAAAGGAAAGAGGAGAGGCAGAAAATTTATTCAGATAAAAATCAGCCGGATAGCGTTACACGACAATTTATAATTATAAAACAAATTATATTAATTATTATTATTATTACCATTACTATTATTATTATTATTATTATTATTATTATACTGTTTCTTATTAAATTGTCATTAAAAACAAATTTGCAACAAAGACACTGCTCTTCTAATTTCGATGTTAATTCTGGTTTTTCTCACGGTTTGTGCATTGAGTTCGTTCATTTGCTTTTCGCTTGCACGTGCTCCGTTTTCTTATGGCAGAAAAAAAGAATTTATACGATTCCGCGTTCGACGCCGCCAACGTACGTGTAATTGTATCGATGTAACTAAATGATTAATTAATTAACACCAGATGTTCTTAACGCTGTGCTTCTCCAGGAGAAAAGTCTCGACGATTTACTAGTTGATAATGCATGAACACAGGAACAGGAAATGCACACAGGAACAACAAGCCGAAACGCGAAACGATAAACGAAAAATTGAATATGTCGAGATTGAACAGAAAGGAAAAAGTTAATATAGAGAATTTTCAAAGCATACATTTGTTGTGAGTGCTTTCTTTACACGTTCTTAACTGCTTCTTCTTTTTTTTCTTTGCCGTTAACACACTTTCGACGGGCACACGTTCGCATCTCCTTGTTTCTTCTTCTCGTGTTTTTTTGCCTCTTTTATTTATAACATTGTACTTCCGTCGTTTATCTTTTTCATTTTTTCGTAACGAAGCCTACGAACTAACCAGAACGTTACCAACTCACCTTTGATTTCTATCAATTGTTCGATGATGATCGTTTTACGAATTATGTTATATTTTTAAAGCTGTTAATATTATATCACAATTGGCATTATTAAAGCGAGATTTTGCGATCCACGTATACAGAGATTTTTTTCCTTTTCTCTCTCACGATTCGCATGCGATACGATGTGATGTATGGTGATTTTTAACCAGGCTTGAATGATTTCGTTCGAATTTCTTTTATTCTTGTTCTTCATCTTTCTTTCTATTTCTTTTAACGTTTTACATTAACAATTCGTTCAGACGTAATTATTAAACGTAGAGATAAGAAAAGGCCTATAAACAGCGAGTGGAAAGCTATGAATTAAGTTGCTTGAGCTTCGACCTCGTTTCCCGATCATGATGGAGACCGTCATTGTTTTTTAAAAAACAAAACCAAAAAAAAGAGAAGGTTGTTCACTTTATTGTACCGTTCAGAACAATGTTACACATAGATTTCCGTGCAATTTATATGGGATTAACTGTTGGGTAATCGGAGTTTCGTCGACGCGTCTTTCTCAAGCACACACACACACTCCTATGCGTGTCAGCTATATATCGTACGTAGGTTTATTACAATTTTATATACGATTATGAGAAGAAGAAAACAAAAAAAGAGACAAAAGTTTATATAATAAAAAGTGGTAAAAGCTTATAACTAACAGCTACCATTGAGGATCCGGCGCTAGTTTAGCGTATCCGAGCTTCTGAAGTACTTCTTTTATCGCGCGATACACCGACGCGTCCTCTATTGTACTTGAAATCTGGAAGAGAAACGAAGAACGGTATATTTTACATTGGCGAATAGTGAATGAATAAACGATATTACTCTTTATCTCGTACAAGAGAGACCCGGCATTTCATTTCACATTCCGTTTCACTATACCGGTACTATCGGATAACGGGGAAACACTTTGAATCAGGCATGGGCACGGATTTGCCCTGTAGGGCACTGTCCCGTCTCTCTAGGGTCACTGCACTGTACGCCAAAATAACGGGGTCATGTATTTTTAAGATCACTTTGTTAAGAAACATCAAACAAGAAATGTAAGAATTAAACGCAAGCAAGGTGCAAGGCAATTTTTCGGAATTTTTATAAAAAAAAAAGGTGTGGAGTATTGTAATTCTAAAGGTACGCTTTTTAACCAACATTTGACGAGTGTATTCTAATTTTTTTTACCTAATCATAATAATTTCCTCGAAGTTACACCAACAATTGTAACAATATTTGAGGCAATATGTTTATTGCTGGCGAACACGATTGTAGTCAACGGACACAAGGAATGCGACAAATTTTTTAATCTATGTAAATGTGGATAATCTATGAACTAGATTGAATAAAGAAAGACATCATTTGTTAGTTTTACGTGTTGTCAAAAAGGAATTTAGCTAATAACATTTTAATTTTAATTCATACAGTAACAGGATGTTCACTGAACAAATTTGTCAAGTCTCAAGTTATCCAATTGTTTAATTAAAACAGAGAAGAGCAAGATAGAGCATATGTAATCTTAGCTCCGTTGTTTTGGTGTACCCTGTATAAATAGAGATAATCTTCTATTCTGTTCTCGAGACCAAAAGTTACTTCTTCCGCTGACGTCACTCGCCCCAAGATGCCCTCGGGGGCAATTACGACAGCTCTCGGGGCAAACGACGTCTATTGTCCATGCCTGCTCGAAATTAACGCGAGAATACTTACTCAGGACATTTTCCAATGTTAATTTAGTGTTTCTTTGCGAGTATAGGAACGTTTATTTTCGCGCGGTTTACCTTGACGAGCTTGGATTGGGCCAATATGGCCACAGATTTGCGGATTATCTTCCCCGAACGTGTTTTGGGCAGAGCTGGAACAGCTGCTGCGGTCCTAAAAGATGCTACGGGCCCTATGAAACTCCTCACTGCAGCCACCAACTCTTTGTTAATTTGTTCTTCGTTTTTCGTCACATCTGTTCAATAAAACATCGGGTGTCAATCCGCAATTTGCATTTCGAATTTATGTAAAACTGTTCAATTACTGGAGCTTTAAGCTCATTTATACATATACGTATATCGACTGTTGTTTCGAGGGTTAAGGGTGGGGCCCCATATAACACGTTGGCATTTAGCTGATTACATATTTGTAATTCTCTTCTGGGAAATTGTCGGATCAATTCTTTTGAAAATATTAGAATACTTTGAAATAAAAATAATATTTGCTCGGTGCGCGTCATTCACAACTTTTTTCATATTATGTTCCTCTTCGTTATGTTTACAATCTTATTCATCACCTAAGTCATTTTTGCAAAATCATTTTATCTCCGGGCTGTCCACATGGTACCATTCAAATGACACTGTCAAAAGATGGTAGCAAGGGCCAACAAAAGCTCAAATTCTCACCTGGTCTCATTATGTAAAGACACAAAGGAACCTCCCCTTTGGTAGGATCGGGAACACCGACGACAGCGGCCTCGATGACGTCAGAATGTGCCATAATCACGTCCTCCAGTGCCGCCGTAGACAATCTATGACCTGCGACGTTGATGACGTCGTCGTCACGCGCCATAACATAAATGAATCCGTGCTCGTCCTTGTACCCGACGTCCATCGTATCGTAGTAACCCTGAGACGTGTTTCACCGATTACCCGTTTAATAACGTTGCCATTACCGTGTCGACTTACTGAATGTCTGGAGAAATAGATCTCCTTAAACCGATCGTCTGCCTCGTACAGCGTCGAGATGCAGCCTGGAGGCAGTGGCAGCTTTATAGTTATCCTACCCATCTCGAGAACTGCGGTCTTACTGCCATCGTCCTTTAGTATGTCAACTGAAAAATGGGTGGGTTCGATTACAATCCATTCTTATCATTTATTTTTAATTAGTACTTCGTGAAGCAGTTAGTTTTTTGGTTAGAGATTTTTGGGGAACGTACTGTGATAGCCTGGGATGGGAAGACCAGTGCTGTTCTTCGGTATTCTAGGATTATGTCCGTATCCTAAACACAGAGCAGTGATAGGGTGTCCAGTTTCCGATTGCCACCAATTGTTTATAATCGGCACGTTGAACGCGTGCTCCGCCCAGATTTTCGTTTCGAAGTCGCAGAACTCTCCGGCCACGAATATGATCTCCAATCTAATGAATATGTTTTTCATTCGAATTTGTACATTTAACACAATCGATCTAGCAATAATATACGATGAAGGGAACAGTAAGTTTGTTTAGGGATGAAAGGGCTCCAAAATGAAAGACTCACGACTTCGTCGAGTACATCTGACTCAATAACAGGTTCTCATCGTCGCGTCTTATCACTCGAAGCGCTGTCGGCACGCAGAACAACGCGTTCACTTTGTGCATATCGATTACCCTATGAAACGTGAGATTTTCATTAACGAAATCTGCACTGTAACAATCGTTTTGCATTCGCTAAGAAGCTCGTACAAAACAAACTCATAGAACCTGAAGTATTGCGCAGCATCCGGCGTCTTGTCAGGCTTGCCCTCGTACATCACGCTGGTGGCCCCATAGAGCAGGGGCCCATAGCAAATATACGAAAGTCCAACTACCCATCCTAAGTCGGAAGCCACCCACCAAACGGAGTCCTTGTTCATCCCATAAACCGTTTTCATTGTCCAACAAACGGACACGAGATGTCCGCCGATCTTCCTCAGGATCCCTTTCGGTTGACCTTCGATCGAAAAACTGATCTATTGATCGCGAACAAGATCCTCAACTTCCTTCACACTCGCGATGCCATGTTCTGGCTAGATTAAATAAAATATGCTCGCAACATTGAACAAAGTTGCATTTACGTCGGATTACCTGTTGTTCCGGAAGTGTACAAGATATACAAGGAATCGTTGGCGTCGACAGGTGTGCATGGATGAGGTTTCGAGTTTGCCATCGCAGTGTCCCAGTCGATTTGATCATCGCTGAGTGGACTCTGCCAAATGTTCCTCCTCTGGAACACTATGCACCGTGGTTTCCGCACGGTGATGATGCTCAACGCCTTGTTCAGCATGCATGTGTACCTATACGCGAAATTATAGCGTGTAGACAAGCGTTAATCGTCATATTATATTTATTAAAAAGACAGCTCAAACGTACTGAATCACTTTGGTCGGCTCTATACCGCAGCTGGCTGCGATTACTACTTTGGGTTTCGCGTGATTTATCCTGGCAGCCAGTTCGTTCGCAGCGAACCCTGCAAAAATGATCCTTAACTTCCGTGTCGGGATGCTATTTAATATTATTTCACATAAACATTTTTGTCTCTCAAGAGGCGGGTTAAATAAATTACTCCGATTTTATAGAAGTTTTTAGAAGAATTATAATGATGCGATATAAAATACATGAAAAGAAAATTTGTTATCGATATAAGAGTTCATTTTCTAAATTTCCTGACTGGTCCCCACGGTAAAATTGAATCACGGTAATTATTATTACTTACCACCGAACACTACCGAGTGAACAGCACCAAGACGCGCGGTCGCCAAAATGGCGATTATGGTTTCCGGAATCAGCGGCATGTATATGATAACGACATCCCCTTTGCGTACACCCATCTCTGCCAGATATCCTGCCAATTTCGACGTTTTCTCAAGCATCTCGTTGTAAGTCACTTTTCGGATCGTCGATATCAACGGACTGTCATAAATTAGGGCCACCTTGTTACCGTTGCCAGCCATAACATGGCGATCGACCGCGTTGTAGCAGGCATTCAATTCTCCACCGACGAACCTATTCAAATTCATCTTCAATTTTAAACCGCCACATTCCCAAGTTTCTCGCGATTATTGTTAGTTACATTTATTGATATCTTTACCCTCGTGAAACTGAGGACTGGGTAAACACCTTGACCTTTTCGTTCCTCCATTATCTTAGCCTTCATTCGTTCCTTCATTACCTTATTTTCAACCCCCTCTCCATTTTCCACCCACATTTTTTGTCGCTTCATACTTTACTTGTTTATCATACTTAAGCAGTTAGCCTCTTCTTTCTTAACTCCTAACATTATTAAAAATTTTGTATTTTTTTCTTAAGTCCCACCTGTTCAACTCTTTCACTACATTTGTTCTAAATAGACCGCGGATTTTATGCATTTGTGGCAAAAATGAGAATTGAAAATTATTCTGGTATTATCGTTGACTTATTAAGGCGATTAGCAAACGAAATAAATATACAGAGTGAGTTCGAAGAAACACCTAGATATCTCCGTTACTTTTCGTTGTACAAACAAACTTCTTAGGACAAAGTTACACTGTTCGAAGAGCCACATGTAACGATGTAAGGGAAAAAATTTTCAAGATCATTTTCTTATAAGATTTCAAGGTCATCGATGTTTTTTTTAAATGGAACGATATATCTTCGTTAACGTAATGATGTAGCTGAAAAAATAACGAATTCATCCATGTAACACGATATGACCTACAAATGAACTTCAACCCAGAAAAATGGAATAAATAAAATTCAACGTGTAAGATTCATTTGCTTTATTTCTGTTACGCAAAATGTTCAAAAATATTCCCTCGAGCTGCTATACATTCAAATGTATCGCAATACACAACATAATAACAGATTCGGCGATGACAGGAAGACATTTATGATATACCTTCACCTATGCGTTCGTACAGAATCGTGTTTATCAACTGCTAATTACTCCGAAGACCTTTTTGCTATCAGATTTCCACTGTTTCCAAGATTTCTAATCAATCGGTTTATCGATGAACGTTTCGCAATGCGTTACTCGAAGGAAGATAAGATCGATATGATTTTCATTTATGGAGAAAGTCGACAGTGTTTAAGAGAAGCAGCGCGGTTGTACAAGGACCGATTTCCTAATCGTAATTGTCCATCGGTTTCCGTTTACTCCAATTTGATAAATAAATTCCGTGAAACTGGTAGTGTTGAAAATAAAAAATGTACAAAGATGAAGACTGTAAGCAACGAAGCAGATATAATTAATGTTCTGGTAGCAGTGGGTACAAACCCTCGTGCTGGTACGAGGCAAATCGCACGAGAAAGTGGCATTAGTCAAAAATGTGTAGTGCAAATACTCCATGAACAAAAATTTCACCACTTTCACCTATCAATTCACCAAGAACTTCATGGTAGAGACTTTGTAAATCGTGTAAACTTTTGCCAGTGGGGATTGAAACAATTGATAAACGATAGAGCATTTTTTAATAAAGTATTAATTACCGATGAAGATATTTTTGAACATTCTGCGTAACAGACATAAAGCAAACGAATCTTACACGTTGAATTTTATTTATTCCATTTTTCTGGGTTGAAGGTCATTTGTAGGTCATATCGTGTTGCATGGATGAATTCGTTATTTTGCCAGCTACAGCATTACGTTAACGAAGATATATCGTTCCATTTAAAAAAACATCGATGACCTTGAAATCTCATAATAAAATGAGCTTGAAAATTTTTTCCCTTACACCGTTACATGTGGCCCTTCAAACAGTGTAACTTTGTTCTGAGAAGTTTTTTTGTACAACAAAAAGTAACGGAGATATTTAGGTGTTCTGTTTCTTCGGACTCACCCTGTATATGTAGCTCCAGTAATTGGTAGACAATATTATTAAATAATTAGTGTTTAAAGTTAATTACTGTTGCTTTCTTGGAAATTTTATCGTCCTAGACGAAACATTATCTTGTATCGAAGTTGCTAAATTCTGCTGTCTAATCATTTCCAGAAATACATTGAAACGACGCCATTGCTTCGGGTTTAAATGAAGTTGGCGACGACCGTGGCGAAGCTATTGACGCAGGATAATTGTTTCGCAATAAACATTTTTATAGGATAATTGCCAACATTGTGTTTCGCGAAAACGATGTTCCAGCGACGCCGAGCGTCTGCGGTATGATGGCTCATGAAAGATTAACGAGGTACAGAATCGATGGCGCGTCCCGACGACGTATATAAATTATATATGAATACCTACCATTTTGTGAATGGCGGGTTGGAATTGTCCAGGACCTTCGTCCACGGTTTGCTCCAGTCGATGCATTCTGACACCTCGCCCCAGAATTTCTCTGGCTCTTTCAGCGACTTCTGGTACGCCTTGTCGTACGCGGGACAATGGGAATAATGAGGAGGGGTGACGACGTAATCTGGAGAACATAATGTATTGCATGTGATTTAGTTTGTTTCGACCTCTCGTGGAGATTATTACGTTACTCTAATGCTGAAGACACAGGCTTTATTAGAGTTGCGATAACGCTGTAAGTAGAAATAGTACATCAAGTTTTTTCATGTTATTGCAAAGGGCGGACATCAATCTTCAAGTTCAGGGTAGTCGGAGTCGCCAAAAAAATTTTTGGAACTTCGTAGACGCGTCTGAATCGATTCCAGCCCTGTTTAATTATTTCGACGAAAATGCTGGTGGTGCTGATACAACTTCAAATTGCAATAAAACGGCGGGAAAAAATTGTACATGAAATTTTAAAGGCTCGTTGTAAAGAGCAGACATCATTCTTCAAATTCAGGATAGTCGGAGTCGCCAAAAATTTTTTGGAACTCCGTAGACGCGTCTGAATCGATTCCAGCCTTACTTAATTATTTCGAAAAAAATGTTGGTGATGCTAATGCAACTTCTAATTGCAATAAAACGGTGGGAAAAAATCGTACATGAAATTTGAAAGGCTCGTTGTAAAGGGCAGACTTCAATCGTCAAATATAGGGACGGCTGAGTCGCCAAAAAATTTTCGTGAACTTCGTAGACGCGATCGAATTTGTAATAGGTAGATATAATCGAATTTAGAATCCGCCTTACGTCAGTCCGGTTATATTTTGATTGACGACTGGAATATATCCAAGTCAATAACGATGAGCGCGCCAGTAATTTCCACGCTATCGCGAATATGAAAGTCCAAAGACACTGCCATAAAATTAACTATGGCAAATTGGCGACAGCAGGAAGCGTTGTTCCTTCACTGTCGAATAACAATGAACGTAATAATAGTCATTCGTCGAATCAGAGATATCGACGAGTCTCGTAATACGCCATTATCACCACGTCGTAAAAGAACAGATAGAAACAGTAGTTTCCTATATGAATTACAGACGACTGAAAATGTCAGGAAATGGCATTACTTCGGCGGAAAATAACAATGTGGCAGCTAATGTACAGCTGTCGGAAAAAATATAGTCGCAAAAAGATATACTAATTGCGCAACTCGTAAAAACCGCCGTCTCCACGTCAAACCTGTTCCGGCGTTTGTGATGTTAATTTTATGGGGAATAACAATCAATAAACATCCGCACGAATTTATAGCATGTCCACGTTGCCCGAGACTGTCAGTGAACATAAATACTTTAAAGGGAAGAGGAGAATTTCTCTCGGAAGGAGCAACAGTATCGATTACCGCACGAATGACACCTGTTGCTCAAAATGGCACACGCGGGCTATTTAACACGATTAATTACTATAGAACACTATTGAAGTCTCTACTCTCGTATATAAAGCAGTGTTCATTTTCCTCTTAAAGATATTTTTCCTATAAAATGCTGCAAATTCGAACCTCTCAAGAAATTCTCTCGTCAATGAAACTGCTGCAGATTTGAAGTTCGAAGCCTCCACTTTACAATGGGTCCATAAAACGATTTTTTTCACTGTTTCATGGGACAAAAGCAGGGAACAAGTTCGCTCGTGTAGACCCCCAAAGTGGGCGGCACACCTCTCATTCAAGGCTCGATAAAACGACTAAAAAAATTGTACACGAATTTTTAAGGTGCCGTGGTAAAGAGGAATCTTCAATATTCAAATCTACGGTAATTTCATTGACAAAAAGAATTTTTATATGTTTCTGGGGACGTTCGAATTACCAGCATTTTTTAAAAAAAATGGGTCTCCAGTTTCTCGTCCTCTACATTATGAAAAAAATCTTGGAATAAAATGAACGACCGATTATGAAATTAGAGACTTCTGGCTTTAAAACGAGACCGAATTCACTGTCGAACGATAATTGTTTACGACGTTATTGCAGATCAAATATAGGCAATTTTCAGAGATTCGTGCTCCAATATATTTTGAGTGCACTGTACGTATACAAATCTCCGAAGTTTCATAACGTTTTAATTTTCAACATTGGTCAACACTTCAGCCGCTCGAGATGCAACAGATTGGAGAGATCATCAACGAAATCGATGTCTTCGAAAATTCATGATTTCCAGACCTTGGCCGTAATGAATAACGTTAATGATATTAAAAGTTATGGAGATGTATGCGCCTTGTCGCTATCACACTATAATGAATCGTTCGAGAAACCGGCCCGAGTAAATAAGGCATAAATATTATAAAATTCCTAGGACAATGTTTATTGCCGAGGAGACGTTTTCCTCATTGTCCTCGCAGAGATGGCCAATTAACGCGTCCGGCGTTTCGCTCTGGCGCGAAATCAAATTACCGTGAACTGTTTAATTAGGTGCTCGGCCCGTACAGTGGGCCAGTATCGTAAAGAGCTGGACAAAATGCGCGTCTCTGTTAATTATAAATTATTAATTGCAAGCAGAGAGAACGGTTTTAGGGATTTTCGAGGTCGTAGAATCTGATTCTAGAATCGGCCCACTGTGGGGCTGGTGAACCTCGACATCGAATGTTGTCGACTCTATGAATATTTTATGCTATTCTTTTCTCGCCGAGAAATCGTTCCGACGCGTTTTCATTTCGAGGTGGTTGGACTTATGCGGTCTGCCACATGCATACGGTAATCACCCCAACGTAACTGTTCGCTGTGCGAAAGGTCGGGGTACCTTGAACTTACCTGGGCCGACAAGTATAACAAGTACGTCACTTGTCCTTCGACTTTTATCGCCAGGAAAGTATTAATTTTCTATTTTATCTCGTAAATTGCAGTGCAAGTGCAAGAAAAAATAGTACACGAATAATTGCATGTCTGATAAGGAGTTAAAACTTAAGAATTCTTGAACATTTCAATTTCTCGAAATTTTGGAAGGGGGAAGGTATTTTATTTCCCTAGGGTCGCGGCGCGACGTCAAGTACCTGCTTCAGAAGCTATAATTCCATTACTGCTGCCGTATATTTACGGAATTTCTCGAATCAGTGACGCCTGCCAGAAAAAAAGGACCGGATAAAGAGAGTCATATTGTATTTCAACCCCGGATTTCCGGTTGACAGACCGCAGATCCACGGACCACCCCTTATTTAACGTACCGCTGGCTTCTGGCTTACATTCGGGCTCTGGAATGTTCATATCGAGTATACTGAATTGATTTCAAAAATAAGTGGATGTACAAAATCAATCTCACCCGCTTCTTGACGGTTTCAAAGCGCGTAATCAACAAAACGCTATCTTCAAGGAAGGGAGTTCTATACTAAAGTGGATGTTTCTCTCTACAGAACCATTTTGATATGAATCCCAAGATAAATGTAAAAATTTTTTCAGAATTTAGATTTCCATTCTGTATCGAATGTAACAAGATTCTAGAAAAGTAGAGACTTCACTCTATAAAACGAGCCCATGTAGACTATGATACTTTTCCACGAAGTTGGAAGATTTGTCCATGGTAAAGCGATTCTCAATTTCGTAGAATTTTCATTAATTCTTGCAAGAACTGCGACTAAAACCATTCAAGCGATTTGTGCTGAGTATGTTGAAAGAACAACGACCAATAGTTCATTAATTAACATCTGTTCGAGTGGCGTAGTTACGGATAGTATATAGTTATTATAATAGTTACAAGAGTATCTAGTCACATTAATAAGAGTTTATCGAGTTACCGCGATCCCCTTGTTCCACCTCAATTTTAATCTGCCTCGTGTGTCCGCGTCCCATGAATATTTAAAGACCCATGATGGGAACATTGTCTTACCGATGTATTTTTTTGCCTTCGACGATGAATTATTCATCGGTAGGCGACGGTTCCGAGTCCATAGTAATTTCCTATGCTGTACGCGCATCTTTAAACTGTCGCTCATGTGTTTGCGTTTCCGTGTATCCTGAATTAAGGGTATCGTGTGAAATTGCCTTAGTACATTCTCAGTGGTTTAGCGACGACCTTGCATCACGACAACATTAAAAATTCAACAACATTCAATATTCAACAACATTCATCATTTGTACAAACACTGAATCATCCATTGTTATTATATATGCACAAAATCCGCAGTCTAATGATAATCGTTGATGCACAGATTCTTTTGAATACCCGCTCAACAATTTTTTCGATACATTAAAGTGAAAACTTAATATGATGCAGATGTCATTAAATTAAATGACCTGCTAGAAGATAAAGAGTTCGACATAGTATTTAGAGAAATGCTTTTTTTTGGAGAATTTGGAGAATTACATAGCACTCGAGTGGTGACTCACAGTTGCCATTAAGGCGGTAGACTAGTTTCCAGAATTTCAAGGGATGCGCGTTCTCACTTTTCGATAATCCAAAGAAGGGTTTTCTCAGTAGTCAAAAGCGCTAGTTAAAGGACAATCTAGGCCGCGATCGCCCTCGAAAGTCCTATTTTTACGTTTATTAGGCGTAATTTGCATCATTCACAGTCACAGCTTTATGGAAATAGCTACACGCGCAGTTGTATGCTTCCGAATAATGTAAATTACGCTGCCGGATAATACAAATAACGCTTCGTAGATGAAAAAATAGGACTTTTGAAGGCGATAACAGCTTAGATCGATTATCTAGCGTTTTCGATTACTGAAAACCCCTACTTTAGTATTATACAGAAATGAGAACGTTCATCCCGCACCCTTGCAATCCTGGAAAAACGAGTCTACTCCCTTAAAAATTGCTGTACCATTATTCAAGATATTGTTTATTATTATTTGTAATCAATAAAATGGAATTGTAATGTAAATCATATAAAATAGAATTATTTTAAGTTGAAAGAAATGTATAATTTTCGAGTTAAAATATCTCCGAGTGCAAAGAGTTAAATGCCAAGCCAGCTTTCGCATTGAACAGTCAATCCTCGGGCCACCTACAGTCTTTAAAAGGTTAACAATTTTGTCTAGAACCTGTACGAAATCGATTAAGTCAAACTCCTCCGCAGTAGAATCGCAAATACTCTGCAGTTCCATTAGTAAACACCGGATTAGGCCAGACAGTGGTGCAGCGTGCGCTGCTCGGTTACTCTCTTTGCTCATCGTTACTCCTAGGAACTTGTCCCACAGTTATTTGGTGCACAAACGAATGATTCGAAGTTTTAAAAAAATGGAAAATTAACCTTGATTGCTTAAAACAAACGGTAGCCGTCTTCTGGAAAATAGTTTAGACTTTCGTGATTTTAACTTACAGAAAATTCTGTAAACACTATTGTTTTCCATCATTAGAATTTCTAACTCTCACGGTTCGATTAAAATTGCACTTTGATCTTTTACCGATTGTAATCATAGCAACACCGGAAAGTAATGCGAATTTTTAATTCGGTTATGTGTGAAAAATCTGTAACTTTTTCCCACGAACAAATTGAACTTATGAGCTTTGTTTATTTCAAAGAGTCGTGACTAAAGTGTATGACTATTATACGCGAAAGTGTTAACGATTCCAGTTATTCAATTAAACGTGAAAGTTTAGCGCGCAGGTAGCAGCTGTAAATGAATAATCTAATTATGTTCATGGGCATTATGGATGTCCCTTGACAATCAGATTTCGACGGGCACCGTCTTGCACAGCTGCGGTATCGATAGGAATCGCGTTAACGGCAAAATACGTCGCAAATGCGTCCTTATTCGATCAAAAGATAAAAATATAGTTAAATAAACAACGAGCCTCCTATTCTCTTGAATTTTTAACGTTCGCTGTTCTAGTTAACTATTTCGAGAAAGAGCGACCAGTCTGGTTTTTACCAAGGGAAAAGAATCTTACACTCCATTGTAACGAACGCCATTTCCTATTATCTCTTCCAGGGAGGCAATTAAACTTTCCTTCTCCGGGACCGAGAGAATTGAACAACATAAATAACTCGAAAGTATGACAACGTTGATTTTTGTTTCCCAGATGCAATCGTGGAAACATTATCTGTGGGTTATCACCGAAGGTGGTTCGTTTGCTGCCATATTTATTTGATCTGCAACACTAAGCGTACCGAATATTAGTGCTTCTAGAAGCGAGTGGCACATGTTGTCTTTTAAAATGTATACGATTATAATTCATTACAGATGCTTAGTTACCTAGGATTAATACAAGGTATCTTAAAAAGGAATTTGCACAAGAAAGATACTTTGATGCTGTCACACGAGAGTCTGTACTTTCGATAATTGTAAAAATCCTGTTAAAATCATTTTCTCGATTATTCCCTCCGCGAGATATTCCCTGGTTTACTTAAAGACGACGCGGAAGAAACTGGCGGGCCCGATCCGATAATTTAAATATCGCTGGAAAAAGAGTGGAGTTCTCTGCGTATTTTTCCCGCGGAAAATTCTTCCGGTTGTTTTGCTTTCGACGTGGAAAAATACTCACCGTCGTTGTTTCTGTTCAGCGTCCTCTCGTTCGCGATGGACGACTGGAAATTCGTCTTCTGCAAGTCGGGGGACTGCAGGGCGATCAGGTCGGGGCTCACCTGTCCCAGCATCGTCTGGAAAAGTCCTAGAAAAGTCCTGGAAACTCGACGGCGAAGGGTGCGGAGGCAGCAGCAAGAGGCCGGGTCCACCCACGATGTCTCCGGCCACTTTTCCTGCTCGAGAACGTTGGAGTCGGTCAGTCCGTTGCTGAAAACGACAGTTCGATAAACTATTCCCCAATTATACAGCAGTGCACGTTTTAATGCTTTCGTTCCACGGAGCGCGTGTCATTCACGCGTACACAACAAAATAATAGAATCCACGAAACATTTTCTTTGCATAATCATTAATCATCGTTACCCGCAGTCGTCACGACGTGCGTGCGACATGATTACCGTATGTGCTTTTCTAATTGTGCCATCGTAAAATGAGTTTTGTACGTATCTAATCGCATTCTGTAAAATGCTTTAAAATTAGCATGCAGCAACAAATATTCTACAATTCATATGTTTGCGAATGTAGGTGTGCATCCAGAATATTCTTCTTGCTCTTTTTCTAGGTTGAATATAATTATGAAGAATCCGTCCTCTTAGTTAACCGACATACAGTGGGTGTACAAAGTATTCGTACACTTTTTAAAATAGAATAACTTTTTTATAATTGTACCGAACGACCTGATCTTTTATAATCAATTAGAATCATTGGTTTACGAAATGATATACAAAAAAGATTTTCCAAAAATTATAATTTACAAGGTTACATGCAAAAATAAAATAGGCATTTCTTAAAACTATTCTATTTGAGTCCTCAATGAAAATTTGAAACATATGTTTCGTAGATCTATGTTAGTTATACACATGCTGAAAATTTCATTGAAAATCGGTTGACTCAGGAAAAAACGACACGCATCGAAAGATGTACGATTCTGTGGATTTTAAGCAGAAACTGATCGAAAGACGTGTAAAACTACGATTTTCATCATTTTTAACCGCTTGTCGCTCGTGTGTATGTTAATCGATTCCGATGAAATTTTCATCATGTGTGTAACTACTATAGATCTACAAAACATATATTTAAAATTTTCTTTAAGGGCCGAAATAAAAAAAAAACTGCTATGAACTATGTCTCTTTCTTTCGAATATGCTCTCCTTCTTTGCGTCGCAAATTTTGATCGTTCATTGTGTTTGAAGTGAAACTTTTTCTATGATTTTTTCTATGATTTTATGTTATTTTTTTGTATTAGTTGTTTCTGATCTTGTTTTTTTGTA
>CM052191.1:7989507-8160754 GCA_028455805.1 Lasioglossum figueresi
TTTTTCTCGCGTTTTTTTTTTTAATTTTAAATGTAATTTTGTAATTTATATACATACCTCTTGTATTTTAAATATATATCTAATATATGTGTAATATATATAATTATATTACACTAATGTACACTTCAATAAAGAAAACAACACTTCAAACAAACAAAAACAAAAACGTCGTTGCACGTTGTGTCAAAACCATTAGACTGCGCGGCCTGTACGAAGCGCTGAAGCCCACAATAACGGCGTGGGTTACAAAGAGTGAGAGAGATCGCTATAGATCCCGGCTAATGCTTTCTCTCTCACTCTTTCTACCCCACGCCGACAGTGTGGTCTTCAACTCGCCCGTAAAATGGCGCAGTCTATCTCTATATTCAAAAGATCCGGGTTTCGAATCCCGTCGGGGTAAGAAATTATTTTTCTCCGTTCATTTTCAGTATAAATTTTCGTGCTTGACTTTCTACTTCCGTAACGCCGAGTCCCGTAACGCCGAGTTCCGTAACATCGACTTCCGTTGCATCAGAAAATTGTTACCCTCGGCAAAGTAGTTTCACTACAAAAGTTTTAAAAAGATGCCTTTTCTATTTTTGCATGTAACCATGTAAATTATAATTTTTGGAAAATCTTTTTTGCGTATCATTTCGTAAACCAATGCTTCTAATTGATTATTAAAGATCAGGTCGTTTGGTACAATCATAAAAAAGTTATTCTACTTTAAAAGGTGTACGAATACTTTGTACACCCACTGTAGTTTTAATTGACGTGAACCTTGCTCTACGCTTCGTGGACAGAAAACAAAGTAGGCGGTGGGCTTACAGGTAATATTTTTATACCTACGGTAAATTATTGTACCTCTAAAGTAGCCCCTAGACGATCAATAATATTGTCAAAACGGCTATCAATAATATTGAGGAGACGCATAGAAAGGGCATATTGACCGTTTAGCAGGGGTTCAATGCATTGTCATATTGTTAGCTTCAATATTATTGTCAATCTACATTGACAATATTATTGATCGTCTAGGATCCCCTTAAAATGATAATAATGTACTTTTTTTTGATGTTATAAGTATAAGAATAATTTTCTTTCAATATAACAATGATGTTACTTATAAGGATATAAAATATATTTAGATTTTTATTAGCACGAGATATTCGGTTCCGACTCTATGTTTATAACTCTGGATCGAAGCAGACCCAACAATCGATATCCGAGGCTAAGTAAACAGTCTCTATTGTAATCATTTCAAAATCTAATTACTGAATTCCGAGAGGTTAGGCGGGACGCGCGAAAAATGAGATAACCAGGAATTCTAACACCCTCCGGATCTCTTCGACGCCAACGGTGGGCGGCAGCGCCCACGTTGGGAAATTATGGCTTATCGGAATCGACGTGTCTCCCTACATATTCGGATAAACGTAGTTCCTCTCCGAATGTATTATAGCATCTTCTCATTTTAGTAATGGTAGCGCGTAAGTAGGTTTGCGATTCGATAACGTCTCCGTACACAATTGTTATTTGAACTGAAAACTGCGCGGAATAATGAAAGAGTAATTATCTGTATTTTTAAATAATTCACTAATAAATGGCATGTCTTGAACATGTACTTAGTAAAGTGTGTGTGTTAATATCTATTCTACCCATTGATTATTATATTTTTCCATCGGGATGATCATGATCGTATGCGCTGTATAAATATAAGAAACTGGTAAAGTGATTTTTATTAAATACATTTGTAAATTGTAAAAAAAAGAACAACTCGTTAAATATAATGCACAATTGAATGATTATCGTCCCCGACAAAATCGAGAGATTAATGTTCAACGATAAATAAAAAGGTCTTCATAAAATCTTGAAGCATTATTAAGAATTCGGTGAATAAAATTCGCAGTTGACCGATTACCATCCTCAGTAAAATGTTGACAAAACAGTGGAAATAATGTTCTCGAAAATTTTCTGAAAAGTAGCAGGGAGAAGAAGAGGATTTCGAAGGATCAAAAATGAAATTAGCATCGGTCGAGGGGTGGAAAGATATATTTTCGGACATTTATGCGCCATGGATTGTCCGTGGGACGGCCGAAAAAATTAGGGTTTTACGTCGTTCTCCCACCCCTCCTGCTCCGAAACCAACCCTCCCATATGTTTGACTTTCAAAGAGTTTATTCCGGAGATCCGCCGAGACACGTGTTCACCTCGGTCGAACATTATAATCGCGGCGAAATTTTCTAGTCCGTGGAGATCCGACGAAAATGTGCTCCTAAAAAGAAAAAATTCTGGAAGCTTGGGAAATTAGATCGTGTGCGTGCGTGTGCTTGTAAAATAAATATTTGGTTCTGTGAGCTTTGTGGCATACAGCCAAAGTGAAGTTCTACCAGCGACTGTCACGCGTATTTGATTTCGAAAGAAAGTTTCAGCCACGGTTTTCCTCCCTAGCGTCTCGTTTTCAATCCCACCGCTGTAGAGTGTGTTCAGCTGTTATTTTGACGTCATCGAATCGTCAACCAATAGGAAATTGGCTGCACAAGGTCTGCTACTCAATAGTCTCTCGTTGTACAGCGCTACAATGAGCTTTTAAGGAGGGAATTTGTATGAAGATAAGTCAAGTTTTCGAATTTTTTTCGAGATAGTTATCAAATGAAAAATTCTAATTTTTTGGAGCTACAAAACTGTAACTTTTAGATCTATATTACAATTTTTGGTAAGTCGAAATGTTTTAAAATGGAGCCATACGTTTCGAAACTTCGCTTCCTGAGACATCGAGCATAGTGGACATTTTTAATCAGATAGGCCTTCGCTTTGAATAATTAAGTAGACATTATCTAAGAAAATAGATGATAATTATCAGTTGCATGTCAACAATGACGACGTGGTATAATTAATGAGAACAATGTGGAGACGTACCAACAATGCCCGAGTTGAATAATGATCTATCATTTAAGAAACGATATGACAGGACTTTTTGAGGGGAGGTCACAGGCCCTGCGTTCAAAAGTCTAATTCATAGAATTCGGAAATCTATTCTTATTTGCTACCACAATAAATTATAGAATTTTTCAACTTTTTATTGCTCAACTTGAATGAATTTCTACTTCATATAACTAGCATTTTCACGAGACAACCACTCTTGTATAAATTAAGATCACCCTTCACCTTTCATCGGAAAACTACAACAATTCATGGCAGTTATGAAAAGTGATATGCTGCTGGTTTAAATTTAATTAAACGCTGCTTGCTTTTACTACCTACGATTTACTAAAATTTAAAGTATGTTTAAAATGATTGGAAAACTACTGGCTAAAGGGATTCGAACTTCGCCATGCTCAAGAAAAGTGATTTTTTGATCGAACTTCACCTGTGGATCTCGATGATCTCCCGGTCCTCAGCTTTGATACAATTGTCTGAAGTCTAGGACGTTTCTTCGCAAACTGTTCAGCTGTTAATCCATTACGACTCGAAACGGAGCAACTTTTCTGAACTTCACGACGAACAGGATTCAAATGATCGTAGATCGCGGTTTACACTGAGGATCAAGAAGCCAAACCGATACGCTATGTACAATGTGGAGGTCATGTGACCGATCTACATCCTGATTAAAATTTGATCCGTAGGTCGTCGCATTCGATTAAAACTGAAATCGTCAGGCGGCCGAGCGCCCCACCAAAACCATTATCTTGTTCCCCGTTAAAGCTTGTAGCTTGAGAATCGCGATTAGACCATTATGAAACCCCTAAACATCCTGTCCTATCTATAAATTAATAAATTCAAAAGAAATAAGTACGGTACAGTGATTTATTTAGCCAATTCTACCGTCGCACAGTGCTCAATTGCTCATTGGAGGCGGAAGGAAATTAATAACTTCTAAACTAATCCGTTATCGACCTAAGTTCTTTAATACTTTTTTTAAAGAGGACCCGGTATTATCTGGGAAAAGTGGGCAAATAAAATTAATTGCTATTTAAAGTGCACTATTTTCCAGAAGTGGT
This sequence comes from Lasioglossum figueresi, assembly GCA_028455805.1. Lineage (NCBI taxonomy): Eukaryota > Metazoa > Arthropoda > Insecta > Hymenoptera > Halictidae > Lasioglossum > Lasioglossum figueresi. The sequence goes on from CM052191.1 coordinate 7,993,482, forward strand.
GAAACACATCAGAGAGATACTTCGTGGCACTTTTTTAAAAGTTTGTGTCAAAGTTGATGAACATTTAACATGAAAATATCGGAGAAATTGTCAATATTTCAAATAAATGTTTGTGGGGTTTGAAAGACCTTATGATCGTATGATATAAACATAACTTGTAAAAATCAAATTAATCTGAACACTGTTCGTCATTTTCGCAACACATCAAGTTTCTTAAGAAAAGAAAGAAATAATAACCAAGCAGAGATTTCTATCTTCTCTAAAAAAACTTAATAAATCGAAGACGTCCATTAATGAGACTTTTATATTTTCTCTGACTGTCGATAACTTATGGCCATCTTTTTGCTAATTTTCCGATCGCAGTTTTATAAAGACTGGCAACATAAGTCGGTTTCTCACGGAAGTGTGAGACGTACGGTCGTGATTCAGGTATCCGTGGGAGCGTGTGTCACGGCAAATATACTTTCCACAATTTTCCGGTGTGTTAGACGGTCAAGGTGGAGCACGAATCAAAGAGCTGTTCAGGCAAAAACAACGAGAGATGAAGTCTCGCCTCCCGAGAGGTTGATACATACTGCGAAACGACTTCTCGAGAGCCGCCACAAATTTAATCGTTTCACAAAAATTACATTAAAGCCTGCTCCCCACTTGGGAGAGGTTTGTTTTACGCGGTAACTTCGCGAAGAAGGAACGTTTCGCTGAAAAATTCATCGGGCCTAGGACAACAAGTTTTTCACGAGTTCCTCCGATCAATAAAGGATCTTTGCTTTTTCATTACTAGACTGTGTGGATCTTTATGCAAGATAAAAATTGTCTGCGGTAACTCCAAGCGACAAGATCTAATCATTTTAACAAGTTGACAAGTCATTTTAATAAAAATCATTTTAGCAAGTGTTAAATTGCACATACCGACATAGATAATTTCTATTTTCCATGAGGGTAAATTTGATATGTTCAATTTCGGTTTGACTAACCAAATGATTAAATTGTAAAATAAATAAGTTCAGTCGAAAACATAAAACTGTTTTAATTTTAAGGATTCAGTTCTGCCTTTTTGTAAACACAAATAACTGGGATGGAGAAGAAGCCAGCTGCAGTCGAAAATTATACAATATTATGAAATATAAGTAACGAAGAATAAAGAGATAAAAGTCTGTACCATGCACGATCGCTCGCAGCACGTGAACAGAGATCCCCCGCTACTTTTAGTGGTGATCTGCAGCTTTATAGACGCCAAAAACCGTTCGTTTACTATCACTCTTCCCGTGTTTGCCCATTCCAGTTTTATGACGCCACGTTCCGTCCCCATTTCCGCTTATTAATCGCCGCGTGTACTATTCAATCAGCGATTCGCTGTATACCCATTGCCTTTCGATTTCTTGCTTGTCCCTCCGATTAGAAGCAGATCTTATTCGAACAAGATCTTAATATTGCCATCCAATATTCTCGGTATATATATATTCCGCGATTTTTATTATCCCTTCCTCGGTCCTCGTATCATCGAGGTCATTCAAGATTTTGGTGTCTCGCGAGAGGGGAACGTAAACGTAAACATCTCCGAGACTCGAGAATCGATTCTCCATTACTTTTATCGTTGAGCCTTTTTATGTAACGATTATTTTGGCTCTGTCATTGGTCGACTCGCTTTCACAAAACAGCGGAACGATTTTCGCAGAGTTTTCTACGAGCTTCCGCTTTCTTTCTTTCAAGTTCGAACGCAACGATCCTCGGAGAATCGTTTCAGAATGATACACACGCATGGTGGCCGCTTTTTTGAAAATAAAGATTTGTTGGAGTTGTAGAAAACGAGTCTCGGTTGGCTGCAGTAATTACAATGAATATCACGTTAACATTGAACAATTTTTACTTTATTAATTTAACTTGAAGGATAAATTGTACTTGGTTTTCAGCATACGACGCCATCTTGGTTTCCTCGCGAGATCGGTAAAGTAATCTGAACTAACGAATTACATATGTAGAACAAATATACTTCTGACAATAAATATTTCTTCACATGCTTCTTTAACGAAACATAGCATTATCATTCAAATAAAAATGTCGCGATAACGATGACAGCGAAAATTAACGTTTCTACTAAAATTATTAGAATGTCTTTCTGCTTAATACAAAAATGTAAAAAAATTGTTGTAGATATGCACTTATCTACATAGATGACGGAAAAAATTCAAGTCAGTTTTCTATAAAATTTTTCCCAGCTTTCCACGAAGAACGGATTCATAAATTAATAAAGAGCAAAAAATTGGCTGGCGAAAATACGGCCGAATTTTTTGACACCCATTGTACGTGCGTCACATGTTCAATTCAAATGTAGAAATTAATGTTGCAGGATCGGAGAGTTGTTTTATATTTCAGCCATCTTGAAAAAAAGTGTTTTTCAACCCAGAAGGAAAAACAGAAGAGGAACCGCGATTTGAAAAACATTTAAACATTAAATCACGCGAGATCACAGTGCAAAGCATGTGAGAAGGACATCGTAACAAAAAATGTTGGGTCTTCCGAAGGTACATGACCAAGAATCAGAATCAACCCGTATGTCAATATGTTTTCCTTGTGTCGGACGAACCAAAGGAAGAGGCTTTGTAATAAACAAAGAATAACTACCTCTGTTTCTTTTAATATTAATTAATAACACTCCGCGTCAGACGACGATACTTTTCTCGAAGTAGTTTTCTTAAGGTGTTATTAATTTAGTCGTGCATTTTCCTCAAAATTAAAAATTTCGAAAAAATTGAAAGTTTGACAAATATATTTGGGCGAGGTTCTATAATTTTTCAAAAAATTGGTGATCTCCGAAAATCCACAGAACACCATCACACAGATTTTTAATTGCCCACCAGGAATCTTGAACTTACCATAAAATCGTTGAAAGTTTGCGAACCGTTGACAGATGAGTTTACATTTTGCATTGTTGTGCAAATTCGCTATATACGGCGAGTTATCCGGAAGCAGAAGAAGGCTTCTACCTTGTGGCATAGGTCTAGCGCTTCTGATAACGTTAACCGCTATGATAAAGATATCTAAAGTGCACAATTTCCTACCAAGATAAAAATGATTGTTTTAGATTCGTTAGAAGGAATACCGACCTAAGAGTATACCGTGAGAATTAGAAAAATTATTAATCCAAAGAACATTCGTTACGTGCCAAGAAAAATATTATTTTAAAAACACTATTTATTCGCGATCAATCGCCATAAAAATAAATAACTGAGCATCAACTGAAAAAAAATCAGTTTCCTTTCATTATAAACTGACGTACGCGCGTAAAAAAGATTGTTACAACGTGTTGTAAAGCGAAATATTAAACAGTTTGCGATGGATCATTTAGTTCAAGGTGGGTACCCGTTATTTTAGTTTCCTAGCGGTTTGTACAATTATTATACAGGGTGAGGCACTAACTATTACCACCTCCAATATCTCCGAAAGTATGATAGTAGTAGAAAAGTTTTTGAAATAAAAGTTGCATCAGACAACAGGGGCCGTATTGTAGAGTTAATCTTTTGTTGCTATGTGGAGTCGTTTCAAGAATGTGAAGGTCACCTTTCTTTGTTTAAATAGAATGCTATATTTTGTTACCTGTTTTCTGATAGTGGCCATTGAGTCGAATCCAACGAGGTGCAACATGAAGGTCTTTGATGGCCAACAAAGGTCATTTATCACATTAAAGGCGAAATAAATTCGCATTTACAGAAGGTATTTCCTCAGAGTAGTATTTCCTATCACTTTGGCGCTTATCGAATCACATACTGTAACAATTTATTGTACAAACGTATTGAATTGTATGGCGTGTACATGAATCTGTAGCTCTCACTGAATTTTGCTGGCATTCTCCGTAAATGAGAAGCCATATCGGGTTGTTCTTCGAAAAAATACATTGTTTACAATCGCTTGATTCGATGATACTAATCTTACCATTCTTATTAGCGACGTCCTGCGATATCGTCCAGAAGTGTTTATTTGACATTATCAGGTTTAGTTGATACGCCGAACGAGATATCCTAAACGTTCTCACCCTACACGCCGTACAATTAAATACATTTGTATAATAAATAATTATAGCATGTGATTCGATTAGTGCCGAAGTGATAGGAAATACTACTCAATCCGTTGAGATAGTGGCATTGATACCAATAGAAATCACTTCGAACACCTTCTGTAAATGCAAGTTTTTTTCGCTTTTTGATCATAAATGACCTTTTGCTGATCTTCAAAGACCTTCATGTTGCATCTCGTTGGATTCGTCTCAATAGCCACTATTAAAAAACAGGTAACAAAACGTTGCATTCTAATTAAAAAAACAAACATGACCTTCGTATCTCTAAAGCGACTCCACCTAGCAACAAAAGATTAACGCCACAATACGGTCCCTGTTGTCTGATGGAATTTTTATTTCGAAAACTTTTATACTACTATCATACTTTCGGAGTTATTGTAGGTGGCAATAGTTAGTGCCTCACCCTGTACATCTTATTAGCTGCGAGGGCGTGTCGTAGGCACCCTGCGAGCACCCCAGAACTTGTGTTTCTTTTTTTTTTGCGTCCGAGGACTCTTGGGCCATTTTTGGGGGGAGGGGGGCCTCACCCTCCTACCTGGATTGACCGGGGAAGGGGTCGACGTTCGACTGACTCTCCGCGAGATGGATGGGTCCGCGGATTCAGTAACGAGCTTTCGTAGAAGCGAATATATTTTCTAGTTTCGACCAATAAAGTCTTTTCACGAGTTATCTTTGTTGTGCGTGATAGTTTTGATTCCTTCAATTCCCCGTCACGATGGATCCATCTGGAGGCGAAGGAACTTCGAAAATCTCTGAGAGAATGGATCCTCAATCTTCGACATCGGAAGTGGGATCGGCATGTGCCTCACAGGAGCTACAGTACCGGATATAATGATAGAACATTTGATGTATTTGTATATTTCATATAACACAATAGGATAAATGTACATATTACACGCCCTGTATATTAGATATGTTCTTCAAAGTATCCATATAGAATTGCAAGTTTGTATATTGTACACAAAAGATATTGGAGGAAGAAGTGTAAACATGGGCTGACTTTGTTCGGTCAAATTGATAGGACGCAAGTAATATTTTCTGTTATGTACTCTGGCAGTAATATATCAGCAGTGACTAAAAGCAGACGTTCACATTTTCCTGTTATCTAGAACATTTGTGCCATTAAAGTTAAAACGGGTCGAGGAAAACAATTAGACAAAAGTGAAACCGACCGAATTTTGTTGTTGCGGTCATAAAATCAAACTATCACGATAATTGCGAAGTTATTAAATAGAAGCCGTCACATTGTATATAACTTCTTAAAAAATCCGAAAATATACGGAAAAAATAAAAGTACTGGCAGACCTCGTGCTACAACGGAACGCGATAGACGGCCCATATTACGCGTAGCTTCCAATTATAAGGGAACTGCAAGAAAAATTGCTGAAGAAGCAGGTGTTTCAGCTAACGTAAGAACTATGCGACGTATTCTCCAAAGCAGTAAACAAATCATACGAAAAAAAACTAAAAAAAAACCTCCTCTGAGCGAGCAACATAAAGAAGCTAGTTTAAAGTTTGCTCGCGATCATGTTTTGTGGAAAAAGAAGTGGAGAAATGTGATATTTAGCGATGAAAAGAAATTTAATTTGGACGGTCCTGATGGCTGGAACTACTACTTCCACGATCTAAGGAAAGAAGAACAATATTTAAGCCGTCGACAAATGGGTAGCGGAAGTGTCATGGTGTGGGCCGGTATTGGATATCGGGGAAAAACTGACATAAATTTTTTATCAGGCCGTGTAAACAGCACAAAATATCTTGAATTAATAGACGATCGGTTAAATAAGCACGCGACTCGTATCGCAGGCGGTACGTTTATTTTTCAACAGGATAGTGCTGGAATACATACCGCAAGATGCGTTAAAATTTATTTTAGTTCTAAAAATGTGACGTGCCTCGAGTTCACCCGACCTTAATATTATTGAAAATATATGGGCAGAACTTTCAAGAAACGTTTACGAGAATGGAGAACAATACAAAGATGTAACGGAACTAAAACAAAGTATTTTTACAAATTGGAGTCTTTTAAGACAAAAACGTATTAAAAAATTGTTTAAATCAATTCCAAATCGCTTGGTAGATGTTATGCAGCGAAAAGGTGGTTTTACTAAATATTAATTTGGAATTCAACAAGATATTTCTGTTCAGACAATTGTATTTTTTAATAATGTTCTATCATTTTGTCCGACTAAAATCAATACATGTCTACATTATTTTCTCTAATTTCTTTCGTGTACAAGATACAAACTTGCAATTCTATATGGATACTTTGAAGGACATATCTGATATACAGGGCGTGTAATATGTACATATATCCTATTGTGTTATATGAAATATAAAATACATCAAACGTTCTATCATTTTGTCTGGCACTGTAGACGATAATGTTTGGCGGACTATGTACGAGACACAGAATCGGAATATGCTGCAGTTGATCGAAGCAGTCGGAGGACGCTCTTCATCGTTGGTTACACCGCCTAAGTTTAATCCAGAGGATTCGTGCGCTACGGCTGACGTTTGTTTATCTGAACGACTTCTCCAGGCCGGTGCACTTATTATTGCGCTTAGTAAATTACTAAAGAGTAGTGCATCAGCGTGGCTGTCTCAAGTGGTACATGCGGTAATGTCCTGGCCGCAGGGCCGGCTTAAGCTAGCGCGGGGTCCGTAGCAAATGTTACCTGGGGGCCTTAGGTTTAGCATGATAATAAAACAAAACACAATGAAGGACCTTATTTTTAGCAGAAATATCTGTTAATAGTAGCCGGGGCTTCTTCTGCTGCAAGCGCGGAGCCCGTAGCATTTGCTACTTCTGCTACTTGGCATAATCCGGCTCTGCCTGGCCGCAATTTAACTCTCACGTTATGATTGCGTGGAAACTTGTGTTGTTGACATCATCAATGTGAACAATAGCCGACCAAAGGTATGAGAATGCCTCGCTAGCCACTTAATTTCGTCGCAAGGTGGAAAAATATGAGTGAAGAGGAAATTACCGTTTCATGTGTTGTAGCTCATGCAGCACAGGCCCTGCAACGTCCCGCTTATACAACTGACATAACGTCACGTACCAAACGATTAAAAGAAATGGAGGCACCTCCTTATTCAAAACGCAAATGCGATCTTGTTTAAGCTACGGCCGACGCAAAGCGGCGTAGGTGTTCGGCAATCAATAAACGACAAATGTTATTACTGCGGTAAACAAGGTTATAAAGCGATTAATTGTCGCAAAAAAACGGTGAAGAATAATTTAATGGCAACCCCTAATCCGAGGCCTGGAATGACATTCGACCGAAAGAAGCCCATTTTTTTTTTCTTGCGGTGAAAAGGGTCACATCGCATCGCATTGTACAAAACAAAACATCTGTGGTAGCGGCGGTGCTAAACCTGATCATAAACGTGTGGATAACTGCGAAGTTCGTGGTGTATGTGGACAATTACAACTACAATCTGGTGAGTCGTTTCCCTTTCATTTCGATTCTGGGGCTGAGCGTTCCCTGTTGAAGTAAAGCTTGGCAAATAGATTCTCAGGGACTCGCGTAAATTGTACATTCATATCATTGGTATGTCTGAAAATTTTTCTTTAACTGCATTACTTGCAAACTCTCGAAGCCTCATTTGGGTCGTGTAGAAGTTGAACTCCACCGTATTCCAAAGACTAGAATACCATGGCACACGGTACATATCGATGTCACCGGCAAACTTAGTGGTAAGAACGATATTAAGGAATACGTGATAGTTCTTATAGACGGGTTTACAAAATTCGTTCTCTTGTACCATATTTTGAATATCGACGCCATCAATGCAATGAAAGCCTTAAAGTCTGATGTGTCTCTTTTTGGAACACCTTGTCAAATAATAGCTGATCAAGGGCGCTGTTTCGCAAGTAAAGATTTCAGAGCATTTTGTGACTAAGGCAAGCCCTTTTGAGCTCATTGTTAAGGGATATGATGTTTAGTGGAATAAATCAGTTTAGTGAAATAGGTAACTTTTCAATATAATAACTTTATTTTAAAAGAGCTAATGGTAACAGCACCAGGTATATCCTGCCTAAACCGACTCTAGTGTCGAACTGAGCTCGTGACTCTTGTTTTGTTCGTCGCTCCGGCTGCCGATCGTCTTTTTGATCGTCGATCGTCACTTCGATGTGACGCACGCCACCCATTACAATGTTACAAAATTCTTGAGTTTTATTTTACAACATTTTGACTTCAACACTCATGATTGTGAAGCTGGCAAGACTGTTAAATCTTTTGACTGTTGACGATACTAAAACTGAAGTTGATATTCTGAAAATAAGGGAGCCAGCGGTCCGAAACATTGATAGAGCTACGAATTACGAAAAATCGCGAGTTGACTGTAATAAAGCAAAAGTAGTTAAGTTTAATGTTGGTGACCTTGTCTTAATTGAAAACCACGAGCGTAATCAAACTAAGCTGGATAAGAAGTATAGGGGTCCATTTGAGATTCAAGAGTTACTTGAAGGTGACCGTTACATCCTTAAATCTTTGACTAGTAACAGAGCATACAAGTATGCTCATGATCGTATTCGAAAGATGCCCCAAAGTCAAATTCCTCCAGCATTAGATTTGTTTAGTGACGGACGCATGGTTGGGAGCGCTGTTGAAGATGCTCCAGTGTTGGTAGCCGTACCTGCAATTCCTTTGTGGAATTGTTCAGGGCGCCTAGTGCGCGGCTAGTGATGTGACGGGGGCCTAAGTCTCGTCAAAGGAGACTGCTATATGGTCGCCTTGGAGTGATCTGGGAGTCTTGTTGACTCTATTGTGTGTTGGATATAGTCGACTTGGAGTGACCTGGGAGCCTTTGTGACTCTATTGTTTGTTGAATATAGTCGACTTGGAGTGACCTGGGAGTCTTGGTGACTCTATTGTGTGTTGAATGGTCGTCTTGGAGTGAACTGGGAGTCTTGGTGACTCTATTGTGTGTTGAATATAGTCGACTTGGAGTGACCTGGGAGCCTTTGTGACTCTATTGTGTGTGAATATGGTCGACTTCGATGACCTGAGAGTCTTGCTGACTCTATTGTGTGTTGAATATGGTCGACTTCGATGACCTGAGAGTCTTGGTGACTCTATTGTGTGTTGAATATGGTCGACTTGGAGTGACTTGGGAGCCTTGTGACTCTATTGTGTGTTGAATGTGGTCGACTTGGAGTGAACTGAGAGTCTTGTTGACTCTATTGTGTCTTGAATATGGTCGACTTGAAGTGACCTGGGAGTCTTGGTGACTCTATTGTGTGTTGAATATAGTCGACTTGGAATGACCTCGGAGCCTTTGTGACTCTATTGTGTGTTGAATATGGCCGTCTTGGTGACTCTATTGTGTGTTGAATATAGCCAACTTGGAGCGACCTGGGAGCCTTGTGACTCTATTGTATGTTGAATATGGTCTACTTGGAGTGACTTGGGAGCCTTGTGACTCTATTGTGTGTTGAATATGGTCGACTTGGAGTGACCTGAGAGTCTTGTTGACTCTATTGTGTCTTGAATATGGTCGATTTGGAGTGACCTGGGAGTCTTGGTGACTCTATCGTGTGTTGAATATGGTCGTGTTGGAGTGACCTGGGAGTCTTGGTGACTGAGAATTGAATTTGGTTTACCTAAACTGGCCTGTGGATCTTGGTGACTCTGTTGAGCGTTAGTGTGCAATCCCATATGTGATACTGAGATGGATACCTACTCACCGTTTCTTTACCATTCTCGTTGAGTTTTGAATTTGTTATTACAAGGCTTTCTATTCTTCAGATTTCTGCGAGGATCATCAAGACAACACGAAATCAGGCCTGAAACATGATTGTCTGGATACACACGAGGACGCGTGATTTGTCAGAATGGCCGTGTCGGAGAAGGTTGAAAAAAATTTGCCAACATTTGGCATTTATGTTTCTTTTTTTTTTCGTCCGAGGACCCTTGGGCCATCGTGGGGAGGGCCCTCACCCTCCTATCTGAATTGACCGGGGAAGGAGTCGACGGACAACCGAGTCTCCGCGAGACGGATGAGTCCGCGGATTCGATAACGAGCTTTCATAGAAGCGAGTGGATTTTCTAGTTTCGACCAATAAAGTCTTTTCGCGAGTTATCTTTGTTGTGCGTGATAGTTTCGATTTCTTCAATTCCCCGTCACGGTGGATCCATCTGGAGGCGAAGGAACTTTGAAAAGTCTCTGGGAGAGTGGATCCTCAATCTCCGACATATACAAGATTTTATTGATTTCCGAACGGAGACGGAAAATCTCCGAAATTCGAAACATCGAAACAGGACATTATAACACAGCTACAGCCCGCAAAAGAAATCATGACATTATGTTGTAATAAATCTTGTAAGAGATTTCCAAATAAAAAAAAATCGTTGAAAGCGAGTCAGATGGACTCTGAAAGGTTCTCACGATCCTGAAGGATCAGTATTAGTTTTTGCGGTCCTAACAGGTCCTTGATGATGCTCATTAGCCCTCGAACCGCCGGATCAGTACCAAGAGCCTTGATTGCATCTAAAAGACCTCGAAGACCTTCGAAAAACCTCGATCACTGCCGGAAGGTCTTCGCGGTGCTCGAAAGAATAGCATTAAAAATCTGCTGCGTTTTATAGTTCTCGAAGAACCATTGCACTCGGGAAACGATCTCTACGGTCTCCTCTCGAAGATCCCCATGGCGAACGATATAAAAGAAATCACATTATCAGTGAAATTCAACTTGCATAATATTATTATATCGAAATGTTATCCTTAGCAAGGTAATGTGAAGTCTCAGAGACCCAGCTTCAGATTTTTGAAAAGAATTTTTATACGAATAAAATAAAATCTGTATGTTTATTTTTTATCCTGTGTTATTCTTTATCCCAAATTCATTAAAAACGAGGCTAATTATGAAATTCATTTGTCGGAGTCTAAGAGACTCCACCTTACCATTTATGTGTTAATAGACCATACGTTGCGAGGGTTAACACGTTTCAGAAACGTTAAAAAAAGAGGTTTCGCCAACTAACAATAAGCAGCAGTTAAAAATCAGATCGGTTGGCGTCGCAACGCGCTGAGGAGAGAATCGTCGTGGTTTCCGAGGCCAAGGGGGATTGCGCAACGATCCGCGGTGCCCCATGAAATTTTCATCGGACGTGTCACGATGAAATTGAAAACGTGCGTCAACCGGGTCCGCGACGAGGGTGTGATATGCGTGCGATTTCGCCTGGCCGGCCGGGCCGGCGAAACGCACGCGCATGGTCGGCCCGCGAACCGCTCGTATTTAAGGGCTGAACGATCGCGAATCTCGCCACTATCAGCCGTACCCTTGGATCTTATCGACACCCCCGCAAACCAAAGCCAACACTGTCAACGCACACTCCCGCTGTCAACGCAACACAACACAACACGCGTTTCGAATCGAGTGTGCAACGCGCGGTCACGAAGAAGTCGAACATCTCGGAGACAAACGCCGGAGGACCACCGCCGACGTTACCAACGCTATTCAAGGACACCCCCTTTCAAGGCCACTGCGTCCAGGATCGGGCAACAGGTTAGCGGTATCTCTCGTTATTTCCGACGCGCAACGCCGTGCTCTTTCGCTCCTCCTCATCGAGAGGGTTGGAAATCGCAATCGCACGGCTGTGAATTATTTAGGGGACCGTTTGCCCCGACGATGGAATTTTTGAGTAGATTATTTCTGCCGTTTGGAAACGTCCACGGAGAGGACGATTTCACACGGCGATATGTTGCTTTGCATGATCGACTAAGGGAGGATGTTTGTTGTTGGGTGGTGTTTATTGAAGTTCATCAGCTCGGGATGGTTTTGGTTGGTGGATCAGGAGGATTGGGAATTTCTAGAATGTTCCGGGATGTTTGCTGACATTTTTTAATAGGGGATGTTTTTTGCTGCTTGGCTGGGTGGTACATGGTGATATTTGTTACAATTTTGAAGCAAAGGACGATTTTTATTGACAGAGGAGCATTCAAGATTCTCGGGGGACATTATAGCGTGACTAGGATGACAGATGATGTAGTTTCATTAAATTTTTTAATATCCTAGGTTTTAAGTCGTGAGATGTATCCGTATGGTCATGGATGGCAATTTGTGATTCAAAGAAAAATGTATTATTATTAGATGAGATGTTTTCATTCCGCCATCAATTACGTGCGCATTGAAAGAAAAAAGGTGGCCAAGAACAGTCTCCATTTTTTAAATATTTCCTAAGAAAATTCTTGAAGAAAATTGTACTTTTGTATTTCCATAATCGAAATTGATTATTGAGATTGTTCGAAGAAGTTCTAAGTCTTTAATCTTGTTTCTCTTCAGTGTTTACATTTTTGTATTCGTAAGAAATGGTCCAGTTTCGTATTAAATTTCGCTTACGGTTTCTGCGAAGGGTAGTACGCGATCAAGCCGCCGTTGAAGTCCCCCGATCAATCTTTAATCAAAGTTTTGAATCACCCTGTTATTAGTATTCATTTAATTACTTTGAACAAGTTTTCCACCGAACTTTTTTTTATCAGCTCTTTATATAGCACCGCAAAGTTTTGTATTACGTACTTTCTTATTCAATCTCTTTTTTATGGGGGTTTCAGCGCGCTTATTATTTACCTGTTGCCGAGAAAATGTTGCAACAACTGTTTAACATTAATAACGCCAACAGGCGGGCGAGATAATTAGTCATCCTAACTAATGTTCGCGCGGCAGTAAACGCAGTTAGAAAAATCAATTAATCTTAACACGCTGAGCGTGTAACAAACTTTCTCCGCCGTTTTGGAAGACAATTCATTTTATCACGGGAATACAAGTTTCATTTGACTTTTATTAATGAATCAACGCTAAATACTTCACGTTTTTCAACGAAAACGCGTTACATTGAATAATTGAATTATAACAAATGCGTTAACATGGATGATTTTTACCCACTTTCTTCCAACTCCTTCTTGAAAATCTTTTCGACCTAATCTCTCTTTTACACCTTTTTTTAACCTTTCAAGTAAAAAAATCCACTCAACCAACTTCTTAATGCTACGTTATTCCTTTTGTATATACATGTATACTTTTTTTTGAACGAGACTTCGTGAGCCTGAGATTTAAATAATAATTCCTCGGGAAACGTTGCGTGAGAAACTTCCCACAGTGATTAAAAAAAGCCATCAACACGGTTTGTGCGAATGTCATGCATGTATAAAGACCTTGATTTTTAATTTCATATAAAGAGATAAATTCTCGTTTCTTCGTAACTTCCCTTCGAATTCGTTAAAATTCATTAAAAAATCTTTTAAAAAGTTCATAACATCTCCGTGACAATTCTTTATGATTCGTAATACATATTATATTTTAACTATGTGGGCTGCTGCCGAAACAAATTCTTGTAGCCTTGGAAAAAATCCTGCAAGTACAATTTTGCTCTTAGAGATGAAAATATTGCAACAGATAGCAAGAACAAAGTGGAAAGGCGAAAAGTGGTCGAGATAAAATCTCGAGAAGCAGCTCGGCCAAAACAAATGATCTCGTTGACACCTGGACAAGCGGTAGCGGTCGTAAATTCCCATTATCTTCGCATGAAGTCGCGAGCGGCCGAAACGGAGACGCTCGCGGAAATTGTGAAATGCGAGCTTGCGAATGCAAAAGATTGGCGAAGGATGCGTGCAAGATGTTGCCGCACGACGGGAAACATTAATTCTGTCGGGGACACCTGCGGAATGTCTCGCTCCCCGGAGAAAACCTCTGGGACGATTCCAGGACGCGCGTTGTCTCCGAGACGGTTTCCCGGTTGCGAACCAAATTCCAATATATCTCGGCGACGTATCCTGACATCCCTGATCGGGATAACAGTGTCCCTGGACGAGGATTCGTGACAGGACACGTATTTAATCAAAAGTTTTTAAACCACCGCTCTTCTCCGAGAGAGAGGGACAGAGAGAACTCGAGTTTTCGATGGCTATAAAATGCCAGCTTCGTATTCTTTTCATAGTCGTAAATAATTACGCGGGATTCTTTGTTTTGTTATGTGGGCGAGAAGCCCACATAGCTTCGATGACGGTTCTTGAATTACGTGACTAACTTTCTTAACTTTCTGTGCCGCGAGCTCGCAAATTTTTCAAGTCTACCGCGACTCTATGATTAAACTCTCCGAGAAACCTTCTAGTGAGGATGCACGGTGTTTTTTTCAAATTTTACGATCAATTTGGGATAGAATGTAGAATCTGTGAAGTTCTTCATTTCTTTTTCGCATGTGTATAAGGTAAAAATTAATTCTTGGACCTGGTCAAATTGTTTGAGGAATTTTTTGTGGTTGATAGATGGCATTTTTTTTAATTCTTCGATGAATTTTGGGTCGCATTGGACTAGTGTTATTGGATTGTAAATATTAATTCATGGTTGACTATGGTACCGATTGATTGTGAGGGCCAAGAATTAATTTATGCACCTATATTATTAAAAGCCTAACAATTGGAGGGCAATTGAATAGAATATTTTTTTTTCGTGAAATTATTAGCGGAGGAAATTGAATTTGATTTACTTCTAGCAGTTCTTTTCGATAATATTTATATTTATCTGTGAATAACTATTCACAATTATTATTGGACGTGTGCGTTCACTTTGAATTCAGTTTTATGGTTCAGATTTTATACGAAATAATACTGTTGGGAAGAATGTCGATTATTTTGGTCGATTGACTTTACTCGGATGAAAGCGAAGAGAATTGTATTAAGTTTTTGTTACAATTTGTAACCTATAAAATTTTTCAAATTTTTGAAAGTTATATTATACACGGAGATCCACTAACACGGGACAAGCATCCGACGAGAATGTATATAGACGGATTTTTTAGAATTCGAAAGATTAAAGAGAAGGATAGTTGCGTTTCAACCGTCGTTATTAATGTTTAATCAACAGAAATTTATCCGACTCTGAATTTTATCAATGCAGAACGATAATCTATAAACGAAATATGCAGTGGACCAACGAAGCATTCATGTGCATTCCTTCCTAAAAACAATTTCACTTTCGTTAATCAATATTTGAAATCCTTTATCTCCAAATACTCCCACATCCTTTATTTCAACTTTCACACGTTTCACACATGTTTTCTTTTAGCCATTGCAGAATTCGTTATTCTATATTGTCGTGTTGCAGTTTTTTATATTTGTTTAAAACATGATTAACAAATACATTCAGCAGAATGTCCTCTCAGAATGTTCTCTCTTTATCTCGATATATTATACATCAACGTCTACAGCATTCAACTGCACGAACAGTGTTGTTTCAGAAAGTATAATTATTTTCCATGACGGTTGTATACAAACGGATGTCGTCATAGCAGACAAGTATCCCGCCGAGTTCCCATATTCCATTATGCATTCTCGCATAATATTCCTCGCACTAGTCGTTTTTCTTTTTTTGCGAGCAAGAATGAAATCGGCGCGCAATGTCACCGGAATACAATCGTGCGTTGCATTCGCTTGGAATAAATCCCGGCCGACATTCCATTGCACTCGCGTTACCTACGGCTCACACTTCTTATCCTTCTCACCCTTTCGCAACCCTTTCGCAACCCTTTCTCACCCTTCTCCACCCTTTCTCCACGTTTCACACCATTTTGGAATCCGCTCGATCGCGATCCTATGAATCCTCGGATCGACGAGCTCAGGAATTATTTACAGCCCCATGACGTGTCTAAGTATTCTGGTTTTCGAGGTCGTTTCTACAATTTTCTCAGATAAACTATCGAACCCTTTGCATTGGGATTTTGCACACATATTTACTGGTACTTGAAGTACATGCGCGTTTTTCATTAAATGAAACTAATCAAAACTACATGACTTGCATATTTTTTTTACACGCTATGTTCTGTGAGTCTCTCAAAGAAAATGCCTAGATTGTTTGAAAATGAGAAATCAGAACAACACGGCCGCGAGAGCGTGACCGGAAGCCGCGCAAGAAGCATACTTTCTCGTTGAAGTAATCTCGTTACGACCGAGTGGAGACTCTTGTTCTCTAATTGATCGAGTAAGATCAATTTCGAGATAATGAAGACGCGATACCGATCATTCGCGCTGGATTCTGCCGGGTTAGAAAATATTGCTTCTTGACTTTATCGGATTTTTAGTTTCACTTTGAGGATTTGGAAAGTCAGTGCTTCGAAAATTTCTGGATAGTTGAAGATTTATTACGGAGATCTTACAATTCTTTGAAACTTCGTTCTAATTTATTGTTATTTCTCGAAGTCGAGATCATTCTGGGCAGTTGAAGATTTGTAGGAAAGTTACATAGTTCCCGAATGATAAGAAAATGTATTTTGCAATCAATTATATTGGAACAGCTGAGAATTTTTCAAACAATATTCATCCGTATCCGTATATTCGATCATTTTCTCAGGCACTCGATGCGCATTAGTTGTTCAAACATTGAATCGTTCTTCTAAGTATTCAAGTACGGGAATTCTGAACTACTTGAATTTCAGTTTCGAAAATATTTAGACTGCGGCCTATAATGATTTAACCACTTGTTCGAGTGCCTTGGAACACACGCTGGAGCTCGCAAGTACTTCGACGCTTATGGCCTTTCCGAAGAACATACAATACCTCCCCATTCCAATGAGAACTTGCTAATGGTCAAAGAAAGAACTTTTTGTTAATATTATTCTACCAAATTATTCTAGGAAGAACCTTGCGTTGTACTGTGCTTAAAAATACCATTTCAATCGACTTATAAAAATTATTTGCAAATAAATCATTCATTCCTTTAAAACTGATCAAAGTATTTTTTTTAAAAGCTACTCCCTTCTGTTGAACTCTTTCAGCGATTGAAGAAATTCTTGTTCGTGAAAAATCTTTTTTTATACGTCTCGAATAAAACAATGCAAGAACAATTGAATGCCACAGATGTACTAATATTACCGTACAGCAGCGTCGCTCGAGCCAGAGTTAATTAAATCAAATCATTAAATACTCGAACGTTTCGCCAAGAAAACAGCCAGGCTACGAGTTGAAAAGTACACAAAGAGTTGCAAGTTCTTAAGTATACGAAACACTCGAGCACACAATTATGAAGATCGCGATAACGTGACCCAATTCGCGGTTTGTTGTTATCACGCGAGCCTAAGCTATCTTCATGGTTTTCCCGCGAACTGTTTGGGTGGACAGTTCCCAAGAAAAGTGTTACTTTTGTGTCAAGACACCCCCGCGATCGTTCCATCGCCTCCGACCATGTTCAACAATAGCAGGACCGTAAATTCACCGGCCGGTAGTTCAGGCACGCAAACTCGATTAAGAACTGACATTCATTTCCGGCGACAATCCCGCGAGCGATATCTTCCTTGGCCTCTTGATCGATTTGTCGACCGTCTCTCTCTCTTTCTCTCTTTCTCTCTGCTCTCTGCTCCACTCGTCAAGTGTCCTGAATCGTCGAGATTTGCGTGGAGAACTTCGGACGAAGGACTGTGTACGTAACCGGAGGAATTTTCGCAACTCCGCCCTCAGGAATTTAATCGTCGCCGGCTGCGAACTGTTTGACGAGCAAACACCCGTTGTTTTCCTCCATTCATTGAAATTTAAAACTTCCCGGAACGAGCGGAAACGTGAACCCGCGTTTCAGCCGCTCTAATCCGCCACCTTCTCCCGCGACCGGCGAATAACTCTCGAGACAATGTCCCAATCTGGTGAAAATTTTTGTTTTCCAATTCGAGTCTGTTTCTCGGAAATCTTACACTCGTTTAACCTGTTTTTCCTGGTAAAATTTACAAATCGTGATCCATTTCACTCCGTACATTTTTTAATTATCTAACGCGTATAACAATTTATTACGAACATTCTTCCACACTCGCTAAATTTTAATTAAAAATTTATTCGCCCATATTTTGGCACACTCGAAGACCTTTTATACATTTTTCGTTCATTCGGAGCCTCTATCGCTGCATTCTTCTTCACATTTAAAGCCTTGTATATGTTCAATGCTTTTTTTATACATTTTCTGCCAGCTTTATATTTTTTAAGTCCTCTGCATGCTGTTTGTACATTTCTGGCACATTAAAAACTCGTTTCGCACATTTTTTTTTAATTCATCCAAAGTATCCTTTGCTGTATGTTTAACACATTTAACGCGTTTATACGTTCTTTAATCGTCTCGATAGATTTTTACATTTTATCAAAATCGTTCTTCCAATTCCAAACATCTTGTCTGTTTCACCGTCAACGTAAACAATCCAAGACATCAGGAACTATTGAAGAACACTCTCAGAACGAAACGACAATTTTCTTCGGAACATTAAAATTATTCCCTGAAACGAACTCTAATCATTTTCCATTTGGTTATACAGCTCGCTCCTGCAATTTACGTTCGTTACAAAACCACCCAAACAAATACAAGGCGACACGAGAGAAAATGACTTCAGAACGATCCAATCTCCTTCTGTTGCACCCACAAATTCGCAATTATGTTTATAGAAGCTAGCAAAACGGATTACACTAGCAAACAGACGACGTTAATATGGTTGTAACAGGGTACCCCTAATAAATTCGTTCTCAGAACTTCTTAGACCGACTTGCGAAACCATTAAACGGCTGGTGAGACACGGAGGTATTAAGATGTTCGATAGTAGCAATAAATAATCGTACATCCTCGCTAAATCAAATTTGTCGGGGCAAACATCGTTCGGATGATCATATGTCGAGTTCCTTCACTGCGCCAGTGATATAAGAGAGAATAAGGTCAGCTGGTGTATTCTTCTTCGTCGGGCCGTAAGATAAAAAGTAAACTCGAGGTGTTTCCAGGTCGGAGACGGTTTTGCTCCTGATGCTCGACAGACTGGTCACCGGTGCTATTAAACAAGATTAGTGTACCTAGGAAGAAACGAGGACTATTATTTGTCGAAAGAATTTCGCTTCTGCTCGCGAGCTGCACTGTTCTCTGGTGTTCGTCTCGTGATCCGGGAATTAAATTACAGAGTGCAGTTATTAACGTGACAGCGGACCTAACGTAGATCTAACCCAGAACTATGACAGAAAAATGCCGCGATGTAATTACCTTTTCACTTATGTGAAAGGAATTAAAGTTGTTCGCGCGCTGGTAGTTTATGGGACAGAACCGCTCCACGTTAATTGAAACTTATAAAAACCACCGGTCTGATACGCGGTCTTCATCAGAAAATTACGTTTAGGCCACCTGCAGTGTCGACCCACGTTGTGTGGGAATTACTGTCGTTGTGCAATTGCTTTTGTCATAATTATTCATTGAACGTTCGCAGTGCTACCTGTTATTTATGAACTTCCATTGCTGCTCTGTTACGTCAACTTGCTGACGCTGATTCAAAGAAGTCTATGACTAATCATATTTATCCATACCGTACTCTTAATTGACCCCTTGCCGTATATGTACCTTTTCCTTTACCGTTACAGCGATTAAAACGTCTTTATGCACAAAAATGTCGAAGGGAGAAGAAAATGTATATTTTCTGTATGGCTACATTTATTTTAATGCTTAAATATTGATTACAAACGAATCAAATTTTATTTCATCTAAAATGAAACGCGCAACATTCATATGTATTTGTTGGACTTTGTTAAAAACCTTCATCACGAGTCTGGATCGTCAAAATACGGCAAGGGGTTAATTAACAGCGAAATATATTGACGATTTACAGTGAAGAAGAGTATATTGATGATCAGTGAATTGGCTTCTACGTTTGTCGCCATACTCTTTTTTTGTGCGATTGATTTACGACCAATATCAATCGTCGAAATTAATGACCCGAACAGCCCAAAACAAACCATTTAACCATTAATAACGCAGGGTCTTAATTAAGAGCCGGAAAACAAGGATAAATTCCAAGTATCGCAGCGGGGAGTCGGAGAACACATCCAGCAATTAAATATTGATACATTGCCGAATTATTTACGCGCTGCGTCATTCCTTTATTACGAAACGTTACTTAAGCTCGAAATTGTTGCTTCCGACCTCCCATTCTTCGTGTCACCATCCTTTATTGCCGCGTTACATAATCGCAGAGATCGGAACAGCTTTAAGTTACAGCTTACAGCAATCCCACTATCTCCATCTTATTTATATTATAAAAACAAGAGAGACATTTCTATTTTTCTCCTGGCTCTTGCAATGGAAAAAAAGGAACTTTTATATTACATTTAGACTGCGGATTTTTATGACAAAAGTTGATCATTGTTTCTCATCCTGGATTTTTATAAAACAATCCATAAAAGGTGGGACTTGCATAAAGATCCGCAGTCTACTAATTATATTAAATTATTCTAGAAAGAACCTTGTTACACCGTACTTGAAACGATCATTTTAACCGAGTCGTAAGAATCATTCACAGGTAATTCATTCGTTTAAAAATGATTAAGGTGTTACATTAAAAGTTACTTTCCCTTCAACAGGACCTCTTCTTCAATTCTTTTTAGCAAAAATTCTTTATAGAAACCTATGTGAGAATGTGAGAAGCAGGTCATTTTTATTTTGCATAAAAATCCGCAGTTTATGACTGTTTCCATGAACATGACGTAAACTGGTGTACGACCCGGAGATTTCTTCAGGATTCTAATTGATGAGAGTAATAAGGGTAGGATGTAGCAGCCGGACGTGCCAAAAATACGTTGTCTACCCTAACGCCGGTAGTCGAGTCGGATTTATTGGTTATTTAATATAATCCCAGCTCCGTCCGTTTGTTTTTCCTTTTTTTTTTTTTTTGCCTAAGACGAAGAATCGGACTCCCGCGACGTCCGATATACAGGAGCACAGCGAGAACTATTAAAGAGTCCGAGCACGTAAGGTCGGTAATGCGATTTCCCCGACTTTGAGCTCACTTGTGAGATCACATTCGGATCAACGAGACTTATTTACTCGATATTCCGTGACCGTCTTGTGTAACACAATACTCTCCTTCGTTTTCCATAGCATCGACAAACAGTGGACTCTCTTTCGTAACTGATCGCACCCCCTGCGAACTTTCTGCTGATGGCATTTCCTCGATCAACACCTGACACCTGTTTCTTTCTGCAGTTCGAACTTCGAGAACATCGCACAGTCATCCTTTTCATTGATTTAGCTGACCAAAATTATTTATAATATTCAATGGTCTCAGAACGTTTTCAAATCAAATATAATATCAGCTTTTATTTGTTTAAGTATTAAGTATTTAAAAATGGTTAAGTATTTTCATTTGTGCGCGCCCGAAACACGCATGGGCCGTGAAAAGAAAGTGGGCAAATTCGTGCAGCTAATTCCTGTTTTATTGTGAGCACAAATGAGAAAAGAAACACAACAGAATTATTCATGAAGTGTTACAATCGTAACAAAGATTATTTTGCAAATGCAAATAATTACCGAAAGATATACGATAAAAAGATATAAAATTTTTGAAGGTATAGTCGATACTTGCAAAACTTTCATATTGGAAAGAAATGTGTACGACTTAATTGAAACGTAGACAAGTTATTCGACTAACTGGTCTATTGTTGGAGAAATGTGCTCGATGTTAGTACATTAGTGGAGCTAATTTTCAATTTCTCTTCACTGGTTTGCTAATATGAGAGACTTAAACTGTACAGCTTGATAACGAAGAGAAAATCATTGTTTCAACCGCTTCTAGTAAAATGAAGACGCAATAATGTCGGATAAATAAAAATGTGGACCGAATATCTTCAATCCTTCCGCATTGTCCCGTCAATATAAAAGATTCCTTGAAATTCTCCTATGCATCCGTGGACACAGCTATAAATGTTAATGCATTTTTATGATAATGCCAGAATCCTGGTAGGCAACCCGCGACGCGCGATTTAATGGAAAACCTGTTGCTGGAAAATTGATTTCCCTTCGGACTCCCGCATATCCATACGCAACGAGCTAATCTTTTTATCGTCAGGAGATCGTAGTCTTTACTTTTAATCGGTCGCACTCTCTGTGTACTTCGCACTTGTGTCTCCATTTTTACCAACGGGATAAAATTACCGTAGAGGAAGCTGAAAGAACTCGGAACAACTAAAAAATGACACAAACACGAAATCATTTAATAAAAATTCAGATGAGAAATCCCAAAAGAAATTGCTATTCGACTATTATGCTACTCGAAAGATCTTGTTGATTTATAATTGTTCTTGATTGTGAATCGATTTAGAAGGATTTCTGAGAAATTTCCCAGTGAGAATTAGTTTGTGGGATTCGATGTTTTTCCAGAAGGAGGAGAATGATGGGCTCAACGGTGGTAATCCTCGTTTCGATGACGACCATGGTGATTCTCTGCAACAATGGCTTAGCAGCTTTGCCGTCTCAGTGTAATCCTGGATTCCGGGACGATCTTCCCCCAAGGATCCGCAAAGTCTGCGCTGCCCTTTCCAGGATATACGAGCTGGGCTCAGAGATGGAGAACTACATCGACGACAAAGAAAGTCATATAACGGGTAACAAATGGTTTCGAGGAACAAAGGATGAAAACCGGATGTGCAATGTTTAATTTTCGACTATTTTCAGGTTTCCACGAAACCATCCCGTTATTGGACAGCGGCGTGAAAAGACAGGACGTCGATCACGTTTTCCTCCGTTTCGGAAGGCGTCGTTAGACCGACTCGAATTATGCTTTACACTAAGAAGACACTGAACAATTTACCTCTCATCAATTGATCGTCTCATCGTCCAGCTGCGGAAACGATATTTTCTGATTTATTTTCGACCTAAGCGAGCGAAACTATTTAACAAGAATGACTCGCTGTTTCTGTATCGAGCGTGCTACGTTTGGCCGAGCCACGAAAGGGTTCGTCAAGTTCGTCTCTTCTTGCAAATAAATTCTTTAGCCAAAGCAGAAGCAACTTGGAACCGACGTCGACTAATTCATTTAGCTGGAACTCGATTATACTTCGTAAGATAAACAACGGAGACGATGCATAGTTATCTCTGATAATATTTTCTCTGATCGGGGACCCTCTCGTTCCAATGTAACTTCGAATATCCGGGAGACTTTGTCTTTCCTATAATATATTAACGCGAGGATGGTTTGCATTAGAATAAATATTAATAGAAGGAAACCTTATTAAAATATTATATAATTGTTATTTATTTTCAATGTTTAAACGGGACAAAGTAGCTTTCTTCCGAGGAAGATCTAGTGCTTTTCGAGTCCAGCACGGCGGCCATTTAAGAAGTTGATATGTAATTTATGCAAGAAAATTTATCTTTGCTATAATATTAACGCGAGAATGATTTAAAGTAAAAAAGAATAAATATTAATGGAAAGAAACATTAAAATACAAAATATTGTTGTTCCTTTCCGATGTTCTAAAACAATGACGCTCCTTCAGGACTCCTTAGATTGAACACAGTAACCACCTAACAGGCTTAAATAATTAAAAAAGAAAAGAAAAGAACACACGAAAAATTCACTTCGACGACAATTTTATTTGATTGCGTTGCAACAGAGACAGAGTAATTAACGACTGTGTAAAAATAAAACGGAAAACTTGTTTCACAATGCACGTCCACAGGGTGACTTAGCTATGTTTTGTTAACGACAAACAACCGAGTGTAAAAGGTTCAAGACACATGCATAACAATCCAATGTACAAGGTATATTTCGTAACCCTATTTCCGATAATCTAATTTGCCACGATTCGTACAACTCCAATAAAACACTCAAGACTCTTTTGTTCCCTCCATCGAAGGTGGAAAATAGTTTCACGGATTTTTATCGTTCTACTATCTACAAAATTCGGACTTTGTACAGGCCATTCGCATTCCTCTAACACGTCAACGAGAACTGACGTTCCTCGCACCGATCTCGATTGTTAACAATTCAAAATATTGTAAGTAATCGAGTATACTCCTACGCCATTTTCGTTTTTACACTTGGAACACATTCTATGGCAATCAAAGAAACAAATCCGTCAATTTAATCGATTTTTACGATTTTAGAGGGCCGAGCTGGCCGTCGCCAGCCACTAAAATTTTTCTTGTTGACAATGCTAATTAACATCTATCAGAGAACATTTATAAATAAGTATAACGTATCTTGGCTTCGTCTCGTGAAATGAAGCTCATTTTTGAAGCTTTATTTTATTTCAAAAACTGAAGTTGATCATGCTTCGATAAAACTGTACTACCTCACTAGGCACCATAAAATGACAATTGTAGTTTCAATGGAAGAAATGCCGGCCCTCCAAAGATTAAAAGATAATCGGATCATATCCGACAGTTACTTACGAAAACGGGAAAAATTGAGCTCCTCTCAGATGCCCGAATCATACAGTTTGCCTGTAACGGTCACTACAACGATGTTGGGGTGGCGAGAACGATCCCCCGCAAACTTTTATGTACAATTCTGAAGGCACCTAATGATCATCAAAGCTTTACGTATGTCTAGAATCGCTGGGTCGCGCGTGTGCGTCGTGAGATTGCTTGGTATTTACGCTAGAACCGCTGAACTCAGCTAAAAATTACACGTGTGAGCGTTATCTACCGTCGACCCGATTGCCGCGACTCGAGGAGTTAAGTACTTATGCTAAAATCTCGAATATTTACAAGCCCTATCCTATCACAGGATAATGAGTCGCGGCGTGTCCCGGTCGACCAACAACGTTCGTCGAAAAATCGAACTTCCGACGTTGGTTTTCGCAGTGCAGCTATGGTGGCGCCGAATGGGGTGGTTGGGGTCAGCAGTTTGAAGTTCCACAGTGCTTATCGTTCGCGAAGTACGACACCGATACCACGTCCCCGCCAACATTTATCAGGCACTGCCCCTAAAACGCGTAAAAAACTGGTTAAAATGATCCAAACCCATTCAGAGTCGCATACTCCATTATTATTGATCCTACTTGATTTTTATGGGGGCTGTGGAGGAGCACGCATTTGGTCATAAAAAACGCCACCATGGCATTACCTCCCAAGGCTGTTATGTGTGCTCGAACGATCGCCAGAACCTCCATTATGAAACTGTGCGTGAATCCGCTCAAACCACCGTTCTAAAACAATTATTATGAAACATATTTTATGAAACCCTTAACACTTTTTAACAGAAGAATAAGAGATTAAGCCTCAACATAATCCTCAGGATTGAACGAACCTCTCTGATTGACGTGCTCTCACGGATAAAGAAAAAGTTCAGGTTCCCTAGATATCTCTCTATCCGACCACCGGGTAGATACGAAAGGGGAGTTATATCTACACCGTATCTCCCTTTTAAAGGCACCTGAAAGTTTATTATTAATTGTAATAACTTCGTACATTTTCTCCGAAAGACGGACACTCACATGTTTATGTTTATGCGTTGTGTGAAGCTTTGTTCGCAATGGTGAACGGGTCCTGGACTTGAACCCTACAGCGTTGACTAGGTGGGAAGAGTTTACTGTAATGCTGGACGCATTGTCGGATGAAATTTCGGCGTGGTCGACGTCCAAATTGAATATCATGTCAGTGTCATCTAGAAGAACAAAATAGTACAATAAATATTCAAATCCTAATAGAAAAACTAGCATTATTAAATCACTTACCAGATTTTTTAACCTGATCCTTGCTAACAGAATGAGTCATCAGCTTCTTTTTGGACTTACTCATTTTAACTGGATCACCTAACCCGAGAGCCATGCCTATGACCGTGAACTGTATCTCGTCTGGTTCAGGAAGGGCCAACTTAAACTGCATGTCGCAAAGGGCACACGGGATCATTTTCCTCAACTTGAAGTACACAGACTGCAAAAACAAAAAATTATTTTAATAACATTATTTTAACATCTTTAAATAATCTTTGGTTGCAAAAGTACCTGTAGCAATTTAGCGAAACATTTTGATGGCATGGACGCGAACTGTCCCGCAGGAATTTTCGTCCTAGAGATCTGGGTGAACATCTGCAAGTTCCTAACGATCTCCAACTCATCGAGACCCGGGATCGTTTGAGTATTTACTACATGGAAGTCTTCGGGAGGTCTGTCATCCATTAACAACGATATTCTATCCATATCCTCTATGTCGTCGACTTCTAGCACACAAGTATCTCTGGTGCCAACGCTGAAGTCTATGTCAGGTAGTTCTTCGTCGGACTCGTCGGTGTCCGAAGTTGGAACCCGACCATTTTCAACATCCTGTAACGAATAAATGATTAACTCTTTCCTGTCGAAGTCCAGGAAATCAACATTTCTCAACCTTTATACCATGCATGGACACCTACCGCAACAGGTTTGAGTCGATAGAACTCTCTATTTTTCTTGACAGTCTCCAATAAAGTTTTTTGGATTTCCGCCAGCTGTTCCTCCTTGTGCCAAGAGTTTCCAGAAGCAATTTGCGGCACCGACGGAGTCGGCAGAGCACCCAAAAAGACAGCGCTTCCTACAGCCATGCCAATGATCAACCTCTCTCCGACGGAGACTTGCAGTTTCAAGCCGAAAATGGCGTTCATACCCTTCACCTTTAATTTATTTAGGAGTAAACTATGTAGCTCATATTCTAGAAATGGCAAGCAGTCTGATATCTCCTTTGCGTTCAGCTCGGCCCTGAGGTCTTTCTTCGTTTTGCACACGGTGGCTTGTATTATACATCCCCTCCCCGTCATCGCCAGATTCTCCGGAAGTTCTATGGTGGTGAACATCACGTCCGGTACTCTGGCACGCTTGCATATTGCACATTTGGACACACTCACGCGGAAAGGCACGCTAGCCTCATTGTAAGGCAAATGACAGAGGCCACATTTACTTTGAAATTGAGCGTCGTGGTCTTTGCTCTCTGACGTGTGCCTTACTTTACTACTTGGATGAACAGAAGTCGTCACTGACGAATCCGTCTCGCTTTTCTCTGCTTTTACAGGCACTGGTTTCTGTTGGGACTTTTCTACTTCTGTGGGGTTTATCACCGAACCTGATTGTACTTTGCTAACGAATACGTTGTCGACGTCCTGAGTCGAGCTGTGCAGATTGATGACGGCTGCGGTACCATAAGCGTTCAACACGCAGACGTCGTCACTGTGAAAACAAATCATGGTTTCGCATTTAAAAAATTTTTTTTGGTTTACATAGTCCTTTAAGGTTGATTGATAGAATTACTTACCAGATGCTAGTCTCTTCCCTGTAACCAATGACAACGTTGCACGCCAATGCTCTCGCATGAGAGCGAACCTCCATTCGAACTTCTTTCCACCAGCTATCGCGACTCTCAGGCTCCTCTAAGTTACTGATCCTCTCCAGTAGCTTGACTGACCTTGAGCTTACAAGACCACCTATCTCAATATACATATAATATTAGTAAATATAGTAACAGAAGGATGTAACATCTTCAGGGAAAAATCAAGCTTCACCCTGTACTCTAAGAAATTTTGTTCAGACGATAAAATCTTACCGATATGAAGAATAAATCCGGGCGGGTATTGCTGCATAGTGATAAATGGGTACTCTAACATTTCAAAAGCATCCTGGTTCATGGTTCTTATCACAGCCGTGGGTGTCTTCAGGAACCCAGTCATGGATCTATCAGTCCCAAGAGAATTGCCTACAATACACGATACAAATTGTTATTAATTAATCAATCGACTTTCTGCTTGATCTTGTGTACGTAATTATGTCTCTTTGCGAAAGGAATGTCTCATAAAGTGATGGGACTACTTATTGATAGTACATCGGTACCGTTACCCTAAGCAAAGTATAGGCAAAGAAGTAAGTATGTAATGTAAAAAAATGATTACCTATAACCGTGTGGGTTCATCGTGATTAATGAGAGTTTTTGGTACAGGAATGTTCTTCTTTGCCGGGTATAACTCACTTTATGAGGCAACCTGTGATTCGAATCTGGGCCCGCAATGAACTACCTGAGGGGCAATGCATCGATGAATATAGTGATTCGAGATTCGAGATTCGAGAACAGATCGAACAACAACGCTGCTAATAAGGAGACCGCACGGTTCCGATCTCCGGAATTCATATGGTCTCGTCCAAAAAGCGATTTTCAGAACAGTGCAGTCTCCTTGTAAGATGTATAATCAGCGAGACGCAGACTTTACGCAAGACCTGACAAGGAAAACATAATTTCGTGATTATTCTGACATGGTCGAGACTCACCTTTCGGGGTGATGCTCAGGTCAGAGTCACTGGATCTTCGATGCAATGACACTGCAGGCTGTGCTTTGGTCGTTGGCACCTGACAGACTTTTGAGACCATGGAGGGAACAGCCGGAAGTGGACAAGGTGGACTTATAGATGCCTCGTCCTGTTGCCTGTGATCGGGAGAAGGACGGGACACACACGAGTTGTCAGTGATATTAGCAGTGTTAGTAATATTAGTGAACTCGTCGTTGTCCGATACTTCGCTTATATTACAAATGCTATTACTGTTGTGTACCGCGCGATCAATGGATGGGAGTGACGACGACTGTTTGTTAGTGTCAATCGGTTTTAATTCCTTCAATTCTATGGCACCGCTACTATACCTAAGCGAGTCGCTGCTCTGCGTATCTACGATGAACTCTTTGGCAGCGAGCTCGTGCGATCGCGGATCGATCACGGATCTTTCTGCGGTGAAACTTTGTCTCGAGCTGAACGACTCAGTTCTATGTGAGTGCGACTTCATTACAGTGTCGCTAATGATTATGCTCTCGAGAGAGGAGTTGTAGGAGGAGGAGTCGGGTGTGAGCGGTGGTAACATGGATTCATTCAGAGGATATATGATGTCTGAGGACTTGTAAACCTGGAGACGTCTCTTCAGACACTTGTTGTGCAAACTTTTCCGCAGACTCGTCGGGTGGATGTTCCTGTAAAGTCTGTCTCTCTTCTTTCTCTTCAATTTATAATGATCGTTATTGTTGTAGCCGTCAGGATGATCCATCATCTTCGTGTCAATTATTCTAATCAGGTCCAGCATCCTGCGTTGTCTGTTCTTATACTCTGTGTTATGCATATCGTTGCAGGAAGACTGTATCAGACTTTCAATGCTCGACGAGGTCTTCGAAACAGAGTCTACGGTCGCTTTGCTGGCCATGTTTTCTCTGACTTGAGACTCTGCGATCGTAGGAGTCTGGAACTGATGCAACGACGGCAGCGACTGCGACAGCGTCGAAAACTTCAGCACATTATGCTCCTCCATCTTATCGAAGCGTTCCATGTCTTTGAACGAGCCTCTGCGGGGACCACTGTCAATTTCCTTGATCTGTAACCTTTCTTCTTGATTCACTTGACCGAACTCTACTTTGTCTTTTCTTTCCGTATCGCTATTTTGCAGCAAAGAGTATGCAGATGCGGACAGCTCAGAGTCGTCGGCGTACGACAGTTCATCGTTCGTGTTGTCAGTCTCTACAGGAGTAGGCTGCCGAATGATAATT
Source organism: Lasioglossum figueresi (assembly GCA_028455805.1). Taxonomy (NCBI): domain Eukaryota; kingdom Metazoa; phylum Arthropoda; class Insecta; order Hymenoptera; family Halictidae; genus Lasioglossum; species Lasioglossum figueresi. The sequence continues at coordinate 8,022,825 of CM052191.1, forward strand.
GTCGGTTCTGCGATAATTAACGTAGGTCTTTCGCTCTGAGTTTCCGGGAAGAATGGGGGTCGAATTTCTACGGGTGTGCTGGTCGCTAGAGGACAACATGAGTCTTGCGAATCTGCTTTTTGCTGATGCCGTATATCATCCCCAACATTCTGACTCGATTCTGCATTAGCATTTCCATCGGTATCATCAATCTGTAGTTTTGCCGAGAGCAAATTAAGCGGTATTTGATTCGTAGATATGCACTTGACCAAAACCAATGCATCGCCCTCGTGAAGAGGACACGTTTCACTATCTGCTCTCTGTAATCTGATTTTCGACGACCTCGATCGCAACGGAGGGAAAGTATCAGACCTGGTGAGTGCTCTGACAAATTTGTAACCTGGCCCTCGTTCTTCGACAGTCGACATCTTAGAGTCTTGTAAAATATCATAATTAGCACTGTCTAGTGAAGACTCGTCCGAGAACTCGTTGGAGCTAGGTGTGTTCTCTTCGAACGACGAATCGAATTGTATTTTCTCCTGTGCTTTCAACAACAGACCGTCAACTTTCTCTCTGTATTCTTCCATTTCTCTCTCTTCCTGTTCGCGTTTCTCAGCTGCGTTTTGTTGCTCTAAATATTTAGCATCTTCTTGGATATTATTCGACAGTGTCAGTGGCGATTCACGGCCTTCGTTGACATCTTCCAGAGGCACGCGGTGTATAGATTTGATCAGAAGAGAAGCGATGCCTTCCTTGCTCTTGTTGTCTTTGAATAGTTTGTGTCTTCTCGGATTGTGTATACTCGCTAGCGAAGATCTAGCCGAGCTAGTTACGCGCGAGCTCATTTTACCGTCCCCGTCGCTTGAGCCAAAAAATTTCTTTAAGTTCTTCATACGCACGTCCAAGATACGTTTGTTGCTCTCACCTCTTTCGTCCTCCTGAGCTAGCATGATTCTTATGGAAGCGTCCTGAACCACGGGTTCGCTTAGACTCGAATAAGAGACTGCGGATTTCTTCATACCGCTTATTCTTTGTGGCCTCTCGTATGATCTCGTATCTTCCAACTCGTCGCACAGGTACTCTAACGGTTTTACTGGTCGTCTCGGTCCCCTGAACGTCTTTGCGTGGTGCGAGAAGTTATCCTTTATGCGCATGTTTGCAATACAGGGATCAGGGACACATGTAGGAGTGGCGGGATATAGCGGCATACTCTCATCGAGTCCTGTATGTTCCTTTTGTGCTTTGTGTTGTGAAAAGAATGCCCTATATGAACACATGCAAGTGAATTAAAAAGAAAAAATACCTATTAGTTTATACATTCATATTTTTGTAGTCAAAGGTGTAAAGCATAATTGTTCTAACAACTAGAAGGTTTACCGACATAATCGCATCTAATTCTATCATTTTTTTTTTTCTTCAACAGCTGGTTTCATTCTTTTTCGCTAAGAAACATGGTTCCATTTAGAAAAAACTCTTCCATGCATTTAGTTAGTAGTAAGCAGTGTCACAGATTCCTTTCTACAAAAAAATTTCATATTTGATTAACTAGTAATTAATATTTAATCGACTAATCAGCATACCACTCACAACACAGAACACTGTAAGGCAATATCGGCATTAGACGTTCCGCTAAGTGGAAGGCAGATCAACGGTTATTGGGATTATAGAGCATAATTAAACAACCACTTGTTCGCGAGAGATTGGACTAAGCACGAGTAGTCGAAAGCATTGCGAACACTTACTCTTCGATATTGTCGCTTGGCAAGTTCAAGGTGTCCTGCAGCTTCACAAGAGTGACAGCAGTACCTATGCCTCTGGCCACAATGCCAGATTCACCTTCCAGATCAAAATTTTGTAAATATCTGTGTATAAATAAATGATTACGTATTGCGTGAATTTTTTCGAGTGCGGGATGTCCCAACTAAAACGTCTCAAAAATATCTTTCGAAGAAATGAACTGTATTCATGTTTATTCTTGTTACTCAAGGTCACCAAAAGGTCATGATATCGTAATTAATATTCTTTTTCCAATTCCTTTTCAAATTAGTTGAGACACCCTTTATAATAATCATTCAGAAATACAAGCCTACCCAATGACAGCATTTCCACCAAGGTCCAAAGCCTTCAGTCCAATTTTTCTCTGCACTTCTCCACTAAGTTTAAAAAATAACGTTTGGCGTGCTTCATTGGAGGCTCGAGGTGTTCTTATCTTGTCGATCCACTTGTATTCCGGGTCATCGCTAACAACTAACTCCTCTACAAAGCCATGAATGCTCTGTGTATGGTATCCATGTGGTATATTTGGTGCTGAAATAATATTCAAAATATATTTATCGTGGAATATTATCTCTGTGTAGCAAAAATCTTTTGAGTATTTACAATAAAAAAATTGTACACCACAGGAGGATTGTCTGAACTTGTTAAAATCAGAGAATAGTTCTACTTTGACTATGATGTTGACTTCTCCACGAATACCATGCATTGTGTCATATACAGGGATCCATCCAGTCATCACTGAACCTAGAATAAGTAAATGTTATCATTAACTTACAAAAAAAATATAGTAGCAGAATCTAGTAGCAAGAATTTATTGTAATCAATTGCTCACCACTCTGAGAACCGGTGTTAGTATTCATCGCAGCCTCCAGTGTCCAAATATTCTTAACGGTAGGAGGAACTCCAGGCAATAATAATGGATTTAGATTTATATAAACTTTGCCTATAGCGTCGTTTGCGGAATATGTGTCATGGTCCATTAATCTAATCTGCAAGGGTTCGTCTTGCAGTTCGGAATCATCAACCTCGAATCTGTACCACTCAGAGTTCCACTGAGGATTCAAAGACTTTCTGCACACATCCGTCTTGTACGTTATATTGCCAAATTTCAATTCTACATAAGCGTCTGTCGTGTCTCCTGACCGATCCATCACTGGCAAGTTACGACCTGCCAGTACTTTGACTTTTATTTTGCCTGGCATCTTGGCAGCTAAGGCTCTACCGAAAGTCTGTAACAATGTAGATCGTGATTGTTATGACTAGAATGAAGAAGGTTATGTTTAGATACAAATCGCCCGTCAATGAGATGCTGTACCTTCTATGAGATAAAACATAAAAGGATTAGGTGAAATTATAATCGTGCGTGGAGGTACTCACTTTCAGAACACTCAGAACGCTGTAAACGTTAGCAATCGTTTGCGATTCATTTGACAAACCAGATTATTTATTGCACTAGCGCGCGAAACCTTTATCTCGGCGAGCATCTATGAAAACACCGAGGGCTAATCATTTTAGCGGATGGTGCGATTAAAATTTCGTTTAGCGTTAAGCTGATATTTGTTTATAGTCACATTGTCGAAGAAAAGCATCGTGTCCTTTCTCACAGACAATCTCACGGGATTGAATTCGTTTTTTTCACGTTACACGCGGAACGATCACCGTGAGAAACGTTTTTGCGACGGACCCACTAAAAACGTAACGTAAATCTCTGAACAACGAGGCTTGCTGCTAATTTTATCGATTACTTTATTGCTGTCAGTATCCTTTCGCTTACCACTAACGTTTCACCAACAACGTACGAAATCCGTATATTCGGTGCATTATAATTGGAATTGGAGTGCGCCCAAATTATTGCTCTTTAGGGAATTTCTACGTTTTATTGGTTCAAACACGGAGCATCGTGGTGATTTTGATGTGTCCTCTATATTACATACTTCTATTTTAGGTTACAGGACCGAGAGTGTGTTTGATTTGAAAATTTATAAACTTATTACCGACCGAGGCATGGTTATCGATTGCAACGGGTATGTAGTTCAAGGAAAAACAAACAGGCGGTGATTTGTAGCTGAAATGAAAACCTTTTTTTTATTATAAAGAAGCTTTACCAGGCTTTATATAAAATTTGATTATGTTTTTAACAGATATACCTCTATTCTTATCCGAGATCAATCATTCCTTGCTGACACAGTTTTCGCAGTCGGGGTCTTGTCAGCTAAAAACGTGATCACTTTATTTAGGTCGAGTCAATTTTTACATGGGGAACTTGCATTTTGCAAAATCAGGGCACACGATTATAGAAGTAAGCTGTTACGGAAAGAGAATTGCTGCATTTTTGACCTTGCTCCAGCGACCTTCGCCGCGATAGCGACTGCAAACTATGGGATCCGTTTGGGTGCCAATCTGGAAGCACTGCTGCAAACTGCAGTATGCAACGAGTCCGCATTGTCCGCATGCGTTCGAAAGAAATTAGCTAGAGTGGGAAGATGCATGTGTATTTATACGGGAAGCAGAGGGTTTCCGTAGCATTCTGCTTTGCGCAACCATACGAGGTGAGAGGATATTGTCTTTTGCGTTTATAGCCAATCTTCCTCATTTTACCACCTTATTATTTACATGAGTTACCATTACCCCTTTAAGCGATCGTAAATGTTCTATTTTCGCTCCCACTTTGTTCTAATTCTTTTGTGATGCGATCATCCCGTTGACTATCATTGACATCCAGTTCATGAACTAGAAGGAATTGAATTCGAGTTCATGTAGATTTTATATGGTATCCGGATGTTTATGCGATGCAATGCATGATTCGTGCTGACAATTATTATGCTAAATTGTGGTTTATTGTGGACATTATAGATATACTATGTCTAATATTGCGGACACAATAATATACATATATATAATAGCCAGTTCCTCTGTCCTCTGTAACGATCAAATAATCTCGAAACTTACAATTAGAAGACATAAAAAGCTGAAATTTGGTACAAAGACAGCTAAAAAGATGTTAGCCCAAAAAGATGAACGAATCTGATTTTATCCCGGAAATCCTTCAGGATCAAGTGCTAATTTTTCAACGGAAATTATTATGCTAGTAATATAATTTCAAGAAATGCATTGTTAGACTGCGTTATTCGAGAACGAATTGCAGTCGCTATATTAATTGAATTTAACATCGATAGAATATAAATATGAAAACTTTATTGCTCTATCGTTCGTGTGCAGGTGAGGGTGGAATGCGTTATGCGTGAGCGACTATAGATGCGACCGTAATCTGCCCATGCGTTGGGTATTGTATATTGTATCCCCCGATGCAGTATTGCAACTGCAATCCGGTGTCATTTGGCCTACGCCAATCTCGCGTTATAGAGGGCCTCTCGAATCTATCTATATAGTCGGCGGGCAAAAAAGGACACCGTGGAAAAAGTAATGTCGAGCACGAATGAAAGTGAAATTAGTGAACGGCGGTAGGCAGTCCACTTCCCGTTTACTTTTCATCTGGGCGTTGTCCCTTCGTGAACGGAAACCGCTCTCCGTTTCGATCCGCGACCATGGGTGACAATACCGTGAGGTTAGGTGAGTCGGTAAATCGATCAATGATCACCTGTCATATTCCGCCGATGCGTTCTAACAATAATTTGAAATTTGTTTAACGTCGTTGTTTCACGCACCCAGAGAATTATGAAATGCTTAAGGCTCTCTACGATTTCAAGGCCACATTCGCAAAGACCCTCACGTTCCAGGAGGGCGATTATTTTATTCTATACCAGACCAACACCAAGCAGAGAAATTGGTGGCAGGTGGTCAACAGAAACGGGCTTATCGGATACATACCGTCGAACTACGTCTCTACCATCAAGGTATGATTGCGAAATCATTGTAGCATGTGTTAGCTATGTTTTATAAAATCCAATAGCCTTCCAGGCAGAAAAAGGCAAAAATGTATCACTCGAATAACGAATAACGAATCTTTGCTTTCAGGTACCTGCTCAAACGTTGCTAGAATTTTTGGAGGATTGCATTGAAAATGTGAAAGCAGAGACCAAGCAGCAAACTGGATCCTTGTATGTGGAGAAGCAAGATCTTCTCTTGAAGTTGATAGAGAAGAAGAGACAGGCAGAGTCTAATAAGAAGACTAAGAAGCAAGCTCCGATGCCTCCTGATTTTGGGAATGGCACGTCTAGCAAAGAAATATGTTCGCCTCTTTACAATGCCAAAGAGGGGGATGTGAACACAGCTCCTAGCAATACTTCTTACGCGACAGCACAAACTACATTGCACACTAATGCTAGCGAAGACAAAGAGGAGGAAGCACCTGTTGTACCGCAGTGTCAGCAGAGGAGACAGTCCTTGCCAAGACAGTCTTCTTCGGAGACTCAGAAGGTTCAGTCTGAGATACGGAAGAGTCCGTCGCATGGCAGCAACAGGCAGACTCCCACTAGTTCGCCTATGAAAACTAAATGTGATATTAATTCTCATACAGCTTACCAATTACTCGACCAAGTTCGTAGGAATACTCAGTTAAGCTATGAGATGTCCAAAGTGGCAGTCACTGTGGTGGTCACTAGTCTCCAACAATTATTGCCCAAGAATGTGGGTCACTACTTCGATGCGCTAGTGCATCAGTTGGAGACACCGTTTACCGTGTCCCAATTGAGCATGGAGGAGACCTACGACGCCAATAGATTGAAAGTAATATTTACAGAGCTTACTTCCTGCAAGGAAGATTCGCAACAGAGAAACTGGATGCTATACGAAGATGAATGTGTTATTGTTGATTATATCAAAGAACTTACCTCAATATTGGTACATTGAAATACATTAGAAAGTTGAATTATATAGTGTTTAAGCAGATCACATGTATACATGATTCAATTTTGCAGACAAATGCAGATGCGAACGTGTCTAGATATATTTTGCAGCAGGATCAGTATAATGGAGTTACTGTACTGATAGAGTATTATCAGATGGAACCCAGATGGACTATTAGGCAATTGTTGTTACAGTCGTTTGGAGTAATGTGTAGTTTGGATTCTGTGATCTTAACTATAATGTTGAATAGCGTGTTGCCTATGGAACTGGCAAGGTACCGTTTATTGTATCCTAAATAATTTTATGTAATAGTTCGACTAACAATTTAAAATATATCTCTGAACAGGGACATGCAGAGTAATCCTAGAAACGTAACAAAATTAAATTATTCTTCGTTATTGCTTACTATGATTTTCTCAATGGGTGAACCCATGCCGGTTACACACTTGGGTGAGTAAAGTAGGTAGTGTTACATTAGATGAATTGCTTGTGTATGATAGTATACCCTTATCATAATTAAAAATCTCTAATGATAAATTCCATTGCAGAGCAATTGGGTCCAGATTTCATATCCTTTGTTCTGGATTTAATTGAAAATCCCCCAGACATGGACCTGGAAGACCAGATCTCGGATTTATTTGTGAATTTGATATTGTCCTACAATTTACAATTCACAAATTCGGAGAACATAGTCTTGAGCACGTTGAAGGAACGAACAATAGCAAAAATTTTCACCGAGAAAATTTTGCTCCTGTTTAATAGAGAAGGTATGTTAAAATATTGTAAAAATTTGAACTGGATTTTAAGAAAACATCGATTTCAGAGGATCCAGTGCGAATATTTGACCACGAACCGCCCCCACCTCATTCTATACTCAAATTATTTATTGACCTTTTCAATAACGATATTACTGCGGGACTTTTTTACACCAATGATGTAAAGGTTCTAATTGATATTATTCTGCGGCAGCTGTACGATATGTTTCCCGGGGATAAGGTACTAAATATAATCAAAAATATTTTCGTCTTTCAATTCTATAAAAAGAGTCGTGTGGAAGTGTCCTCTGTAATTAATTGCAGAGGTATTTGGAACTTTCAGTTATAATTTTTTTCGTTCCTAAATAGAAGATGGCGTCATGATATGATGAACATTTATGGAAGATAAAAATTTCGCAATTTACATGATAATTTCTCACGAAAAGTAATAAACTGCAATTTAATAACTATTTTTACAGCGTAGACAGTATTTAGAATTATGCAGACGAGTACTACGAACCTCCAGTTATAACGAGCATAAATATCGCTCTGAAGACCTACTGAAATGCTTCACAAGGTTCGGATATAGTCCTTTATGTCAAATAAAAATTGTCTGTATAAATTGTACAAAACTATTTTTTGAGATAACATTGTTCTACAGAATATTCTGCGAGGAAACCGGAGAGAGCCAAGAGGATCAACAGTCGGTACGCGAAATCAGCAATGAATTTCCGCATTTATTCAAGATGTGACATTTATTTGAATCCTCCGACAAGGCCGACTTGGACGAGGATGATTTGCAAACTCTAGTATAAATGCGACTCTGGTATGTATCGAATACATAGGAGCAAAAAACGGAGTACGAATCAACAGGTTACCGATCAGAAATGTTCATTATTTTTCTAACTTCGATTTTTGCATATATTTTGCTCAGCCGATTGTAATTATTACTGAGTACGCACACTATTCGCAGAACCTTCGATCGCATGAAGATGATATTTTTTTCCAATTTTAATCTTTGTAGTAAACTACAAAATCTAGATGACAAAAAAAAAGACAGAAGTTAGATCAGCATTTAGTGAAGAAATCGTTGTATATATTATGAGCGAGAAACTTTTTCTCATTCTAAGCATGAGGACCATCAAAGTACGGTAGAATTATTTGAATTCTCCTGATAAACGAGCTGAAATTAGTCATGTAATGAGATAAAGTAGACTGCACGGATGAAAATCACAGATTAAAATATTCTATTATGCTATTAACAAATTTTGAATCTGTAAAAGTTCTATATTGAGAGAGAAAACGGAAAAGCAAGATGTCCATTGGAACAAAAACAAGGAATTTAATCTCTAAACAAACATCAGTTGTGGTCTCTTGTTCCCTGTAAAAGATAGTCTAGTCCGCGTATGGGCGTGTCCGTATAGTGTTCTAAGTCATTCGCTATTTACTAATTTATGCTCGACACTTTCTTCTAAACGATATATATATATATTTAGCGTACCTATGATTCAGAGTATTGCAAACGATACGTTTCGCGATTGTTCGCGTCGAAAATTTTAAAGTTAATTAGTGCCACTATTATGATATAGTTATCGAACTTTCTAGTCTATTGCTAGCGACTCTATTTTTTTAAAAGTATTGTACCACGTTACGTTTGCGACTATTGTCATGTCAATTACAAAGAAGTCTCGAATTATTGTGATTATAAATCAAATGTTAATGAAATAAAAGGGAGTCTAGGCGATTCAGGGGTTTTAATTACCTGTAGCTGTATATGTTTTAGGTGTAGTTACGTTTCGAAAGGAACAACAGCGAAGTCATTTTTAATGGTATTTTATTAACAACAATAAATACTGTCCATGAAAAAACTTAGCGGGCGTGATGCAAGTGTATGAGACCTGTGATTTCGTTACGTTATAATTAATTATAATTTGCGTACGAAACGGTTAATTATGCGGCACTCGTTAAACAGAAGGCGAATAGGCGTGAGACCGCCATTTCTTGATAAAAATTAAGTCTCGAGATCCGACGAACTTGCCCCTGAAGAACCGGAGACGCGTCATGACGTTAGGAGGAGACCTTTTGTACGTTTTTTTTACATTTTGTTCAGACATTGTTCTCGTGCATTACATTATTTTTTTGTTTTCCTTTTTTAGAAACACGCAGATATAATTAGTTTTTGAAGTAACGCGAACGTCGCACATTTATCGTCTTCGAGTTGGATTGTGCTGCGCCATCAGTCAGAGTCCGTTTATTCTCCGGTCATCATCTCCATGAATTCTGGAACGGCAACCATAAATAATAGAGATTAGTGGAAGGAATTCAATTCTATTTTGGATATAGATAAAAGGATGCATTTGTCGACAATCAATGTAACAATCTAATAAAAGGAATCATTAAATCACATTAAGGAGTCCGCAGTTATAAATAATTTCTGGCAAACAATGTGTAATCAAATAAATTCTAGGTCGACGGTAAATGTATATTTGATTAAGATATAATTATTGTTTGTTCTATACATAAATAGGAATGTCGAAAGAATAAATAAGAACGGTTGTCTATAAAAAGGGCAATCATGAAATTCTGTAGAAGTTGAATGTCAAATTCCATTGGAAATTTATATGAAAGCACATTGTAAAACGCTTGGCCCTGGAGTCGAGCGATAAATCACAAGGACTTAGAAGACAGTCCGCCTAAAATACGACGCGTTGAGGAAGTATTAACAAGTAGCCGTCTCAACTGTCTAAGACAAACAAAAGGGAACAGTCGTATCGATGGCACGGCGAGACGCGGCTAACTTACTATTTACCGGGGCCGTCTATCCCGCTGGTATTGGCAACACTACGCGCCGGATAAATTATTGCGAATATATGAAGCAGTCTGCAGGTTGTTCGAAAAGGAGAAATGCCAAGTGTCGTGTATCGTAGTCAGTAGTTGGACCGAGCCACCGGTGTCATCTTGCATAACTCAGAATCATCGGCGAGCTGGACTGTACCCGCGGACACAGGAAACTTGGATTCCGACGTGATGTAATACCGAGGAGATCTTGAAAATAATCGCTACCCTGTTGCTGCTTCATAAATTGAAAACAATGATCGCGACGATCCCTGTAAACTCTCGCGTTCAGACGGTGACATGACTACTACTCTATTTTTATCCAGAGAGACAAATTTTTCATTTTACAAAATACTTTATGAAATTATAAATTCCGCAGTCTAATTATAGGTAATAATATTATCCTCTTTGTAAAATAATTCTAAACCATCGAAAAACGTCAGTCTTGGAGTCAGCGTGCGTAACTAGCAGGAAGCCACGAAAAGACGGTCCCGATTCATCGATAACGTATAAATAAACTGAAATGTATGCCGAAGGAGCACGTGCTGGCTCTCAAAAGCGATAACAAATGCTGGCGTTATTTATTACGCGACCAATGCACGCGCGAACATTGTAGCAAGAAGAGCAGTGCTAACATATTCAAAGCCTTTCAGTGTAAATCTAGAAGTTCTGCTGTTTGGGAAGATTGTTGTTTAGAGAACGCTTGCGTGCAGATTGAAGGAAAAATTTACCATCGAAATCTACGGTGCCGGATCCATCGGAGTCGATCTCCTCGATCATGATGTCGAGTTCCTCGTCCGTGAGCTGGTCATCGAGTTCTCTCAAGATTTCACGCAAACACGTAGTCGGGATGTAGCCGTTTCCTGTGGAGAAAATCCGGTCGCCGTCTTGCATTATCTCGGCCCATAAATTCAATCAAAATTTCATACTAAAACTATCTAGCGCTATTTTAATATTGCGCTGTTTTTAATTGGACGTAGTGGTTCTAACGACTGAAAATATTGTAAAAAATCGCGTTATCCGTGGGACGCGCGTGGATGATCAATTAGCGTTTGATCGCACAACAGGATTTATAGATCCAGGAAGAATTCTGAGCGAGCGGAACCGCCGGCATTAATTCACGTCCGAAACTCTTTGGCTCAATCGTAATTCATAGAGGATTCGTGGCGAAACGCGGCCGACTTTTGGCCGGCGGCCCGTCAGCCTGCTCGAATTCGGTCAGCTTTCATTCCCATGCGAGACGAGACGTCAACAACGCTTTTACTACGTGTTCCGAGAACAGTGGGCTATTTCGGTGGACCAGATATATGTCATTCTCCATTCTTCTTTCGCTTTGATCTCGTCTCCCGTTCTCCAGTTGCGCGACAATAACCGTGGGACGCTTGCACGAGGAATCGTAATCATTTATATAAATTCTGGTAACTTCACTGAGCCTTAGATGAAGCCTACCTTCTTTGTCATAGAGCCTGAAGGCTTCCCGAAGTTCTTTCTCGAGGGCTTCAGCATCCTCCTCAACAATGAACTTCGCGGCTAGCGTAACGAACTCTTCGAATTCGAGGCGTCCCGATTCTGTAAATTAGCAACAATCCTATGATTTCGGTGTTACAGGCGGGATTAATCTTTAATTTGCTTTTATCTGGCGCTGATCGGTAGACCGTGGATTTTTATGTAAAATAAATATTGCGTAAATTGTATAACCGCCGGTAGATAATGTGTTAGAAGCGTTTCCGCGGCGTCCGACCAATGGCCGACGCATACTACTTACTGTCAGCGTCGACTTCTTCGATCAGCTCATCGAGGGTCTTCTTGTTGAAGGGCTGGCCCATCAATCTGAGGATGTCGGCCACCATGTCGGTGGGTATGCTCCCGCTCTTTTCTCTGTCGAAGCTGTCGAACGCTTTGCGCAGAACTGCGGGGGGAAAAAATCGGAATGCGTTTCTGCCCGTGAAAGAATGCACGCGGATTTATAATTAGACGATCGCATCGAACCGGTCGCAGCCGAGGATTAAATATCGCGCCGGAAGGATTTTAGGCCTCAGTTTCGTCGGTGCGTCGGGTTAAGAGCACTCGACGATACGGTTCAGATTTAGAATCCGATGTTAATGCCCTTCCGTACCCCCGCGATTCTGGCTCGATGCTTATTTGGCCTGGTGCACCATCGTTCATACTAGTTAGAACGTTTATTTATCGATGTCGACTGGCGGCGATCCGTGCCGTGAAATTTTACGGCAATTTACAGGCGAACAAATTCGTTGTCACGCCGAAAAATAACGAACAAGGGCCAGCTAAGTTAAGGGCAAGGAGCCTAACCTTTTTCAGCAAGTATTAGGGTTTCTCAAGATAATCATCTTCTAGTTTAAAAACGGTTTATTGTGCGGCAGAGAAGTAGGATTGCTTTGGAAGCAAAGATAACAAACTGTGAATCGTGAAATTATTTAATTTGCACTATTCTGATGCTTTTATTGGGTAGACCGATGGTTGAAGAATTGAATCGAACGTTAACGTGAAAAGGAAATGAGGAGAAATGTAACGATGATAACTACTGCGATCATGTAACTCTTCGTAGTCGAAAAAGAATATGTGGCTCGTGTAATGTGTTTTCATTATAATTATTATACAAAATACGAAAAATACTCTAGAACTGCATCGAATTCTACGAAAGCTTCAGATCGATGACGAAAGGGTTTATTAATTATTTGTCAAATAATTGCTTGAACGCGTGGTAAATGTCAGAGATTGGTCGAGAATATTTTTATATAGATGAAGGGAGGTTGCCAGAAGGATCATTTCGGATCCTCGGGTCGGAACGAAAGTCGGTGATTTTTCGGAGGCGGGTTTCTATTTTTCGTTGGCCGGAGAACGCTTCCCTCTGGAGAAACCTTCCTCTATTTTTACCGATCCGATTCCCGCGATCGAATCGTCACGCGATATGCGCTAACTCGGTTCCGCAGCTATACATAGGCACCCGCTGGCTGCCCTCGATCGAATCGAAGCACAAATAAACTCTGGGAACGCGGCTTGTAGAAGCGGAGATAACTTATCCGGCCCGCTCGTTCCTCGCTCTATTTTCAATTTTTTTTAAGCCGGGCTTTCCTCGTTCCATCCTCGCAAGAAGATCGGCTGGCTGTTGCTGAAGAAGCCGCAACACTTCCGGTCGCGAACTTCCAGGTCCAATCATCAATTTTCCATAATAGTCGAGGGGTTTAAACAGAAATTAAAAATCGAATTCTCCGATCGTTCCTGTTAGACAAATTTAATGCCAAGGTAGAACGATACATCAAGATCGAAGAAACAGAATCAACCTTTCATGTTCGTATAATAGTAAACAATCCTTTTACGTAAACCTATCAGAACGATAGACAAATTAGAGAAGCTTGCTCTTGAGAAATTAGAGGAATTAGGAAAATGAAGGACGAGTTTCGATTGATGATGTAAATAACATCAACCCCCTGTATGCACATAATAGGGAAATTGAACCGCTCTTATGGAACTATCAGAACTATAGAATAAACAAATTCTCACTATCAAGAAATTGTAAAAGCGAAGAAAAATATTGAACAAAACTGAAGAATAAAGAAAAGTGAAGCAGAGTATCACGATTAAAGAAGTAGAATCAACCCCTGCGTCCATGTAAAAACGAAGATTGATCTCCCCTTTGTAGACTATCAAAACCAGGAGAATCCCGGAAGAAATGAAACAGAGGAGCCGAAAGGAGTCAACATAAAATGGACGAAAGATTGGCAAGAATCTCCAGCGACCACTGGCCGAAAATCGCAGAAAATCGTTCGAGGGTCGAAACCGAAGACGGAGCACCTGGCGCAGCGAGTTTTCAGCAGGAAGCATAAATCAGTGGCGCGAGTCAACAAATAAATGTAAAACAAGCTGCATTGTTTTCGCAAAGCCGCTACCGGACGGCTGACAGCGTGCGTATCGCGAAAACAGCGTTTTCGAGCCGGGCCAAAGCGTGTTCCCCGCTTGCGTAAACCGGGCCGCGCGGGTTTTGAAACCGACGACAGGCTTTCTTTGTCCCGGGGATCGTGGCCTGGCACCCGAACAGAGAGCAACCCTATTCTTTTGGTCCGCGGGTTTCAGAGAGACGACGCGACGAAGGGACTAAAGATAGTCGGACACGGCCGCGAGTTCTTCCGGAACGATTGAACGTGGCGAACGCTGACGAAAGGGTCAGGGAGCCGTAAGGGAAACGTTCTCGTCGACGAAACGCCCGACAGAAACAGAGAAAGAGAGAGACCATGGCTAAATTTAGTTTGCGTCCAGTAAACACGATACCGTTTCGCTTTCGACGAGTGTCGGGAGGATTGAAATACCGGAAAGCCAAGAATGGCGCGACATGTTCGACGAACATTCAACTTACGAGAGACCCGCAACCCCTTTGAATCGTTCAGTCGTTTATCTAGCTGAACATCCGCATGGGGAGCCCATGACATTTTTAAGATGGTGTTCAGTTGTCTAGGATTGTTGTAAATCGAATTTTAATGGCGCTGTCTGAGTAGTTTGTCTTGGAGAGAATATGGAATTTATGATTGTGATTTGTGATCAACCCCTTGCATTATGATATACAGGTCATGCGACGAACGTATAGAACGAAATCAAATTCAAGTTTTTAATACTAGTTTTTATATTGTTAACGATAAAGAACGTCGCTAATGGTAGCTGTTACTAATCTAATGTTAAATTGCTTAATAATTTATTCACTCTAATAGGAATAAAGTTCCTCGTTATTTTCGTTTCAGCATATCGCAGCTTTTAATTATTAAAATTAATTTTTAGCCCAATCGAGGAATGTAGTTTGAATTAGTATAAGAATGCAGTCACTCGAACCACATTTCCGTGGTCCCTCTTAATTAACCGTTAACGCTAATTTCGTCACAATATCTAAATATAGTCGCGATCGGTAAATACGATACTTCCTTCTTCGACATCCGATCTTGTCGACCAGCGTTCTTATTTAACCTCTCGCGGTGAACCGATTCGATCGACAATCGATATTAACATCGATAATTAATGAACTGATTGTTACATACCAGCAATTTGTTCGGGGGGAAGTTCATCGGCCTGTGAACACAAAAATAATGAAACTGGAGACGTCTGTTCCGCACTCGGTGTCACTGACGGAGATACTCGTTGCAACGATTAATTTATTATTAATTCTCATGTGAATAGAGACGTTCGAGAATATTATTTAAGAGAAGTGAGAGACTTTGTTATTCTAATTGCACAGAGTCTGCGAGCTGTTACCAATAGAGCGCCATGTCGAATTAATTTGGAGGAAATTTCGAAGTGTTCGTGCAATGTTAACATCGATCCGATGGAACTCGTGCAGATTCAATTAATTAATGTTCACTGTTCTGTGGCTTGCAAGTTTTATTGTACGGAAAGGACACCGGAAATCGTCGATTATAATTTGAAAAAATAGAACTGATTCTTGCGGCGCTCGCTACTCGTTTAAGGAGAAAGAGCCGCAAGTGGTCGGACACACAGTCGCAGTCTTTCTTCCATACATTCTCTAGCATTTGTAAACGAAATTGATGAATTAATCGACTGGATAAGTTTAATGTTATATGTAAGATATTTTTCGTTAAATTCTATGTATTTTTTAATCAATTAGGAAGGAAGACGTCTCGACAACAGAAATTCGCCATGTAAGAAACAATCACGTTTCCAGGACCTCGGCCTCTGGGACAACAATAACCACGATTAATTTCGACCGTCGTGCACTATGTGAAAAAGAAAGTGAAACAAAAAGATCACAGGCCAGAGACTAGTATGAAAAATAGTAAAATAAAAGTGTGAGAGACAGAGAGTGCAGTGGATGCAGGCATTCCGTGTCAGGCAGTGTAAACGATCGCTTCTACCGTCTGGAACTAACAGTTCTCCGCTGTTAACTGCTGTCGTTATCACTGGTTCGTCCACTGTCGAGTACAGTTTGTTGAAACATACACAAAACATTGTTAAACTAAACCGAGAGCATTCGAGTAGAACTGTCAACTCAAACAAAACTTCGAACCAAAAACCAAAATTTCTTCACTCCGAAATTTTGATTACACTCCGGAGAACGTGAAAACCTTTTTCTTCGGACGGTGTTGCGGAAAATCGTGAAAATTCGAAACGAAGGGAACTCCCTTAGAAAAATCGTTGTTTAAACAGTTCAAAAGAAACAGTCGTTCACACTGACGCCGGAAGGATCGAATAGACAGATAGTAGAAAGACAGGCGAAAAGAGAGGCGCGGTCATCAACAAAGTGTATTAAGTAGAAAAAAAAAATACGATAAATAAATAAACAGTAGGAAAACGTGTATGTTTACCAGGGCGACGACTTACGATATCATCAATAGAACATACCATGGTGGCGCGGTCTTTTTTTTTCTTACTTAAAACGTTTAGAGGTTTAGAACACTGGTTATACTACTGTGCAACTGGCCTCGGGCCGGAGGGCGTTTTAGGTTTATTTCGCGGGTATTTGCTTTTTAACTCGGACAGAGGATCGTTGGTTGTATATGGTTGTGGTGTTGCTGACTGTCGAGCACTGTCACGAAGAACGGCCACCGTCGCGGTAATATTTGAATTGGAGGATATAGCGGTTGCGTGGCAGACCCGGACCGCACCCCGCTCTACCTCCAGCTACCAATCCTTAGCTCTCCTCTCCTCTCTCCTCTCCTCACTCGGTTCGTCCGGTCTTGTTCTAGCCGCCTCGGTTCGCTTCTCGTAGCGGGCCTTAAAGCTTTTGGAAAGGCGCTTGCGCTATTTCTGGGATGCAGACGGTGCCGCGAGAGACTCGAAATCAGGGCCGACTTCGAGGTTTTCAGCCTCCAGGCCATTTCCTCGTCCTCACTCTTTCACCAGAGACACGCATTCTTCTGGCGAACCCCATTGTTCATCCCCCAGAACACCCTCGGTCTCCTGAAACGATGGTAACAGGTCTTCGGCAACCGATTTGCCGATTTACCTCTTTCACTAAGAACACATTCTTCCGGCAATGTCGCCATTGTACATGCGTTGCAACACTCCCATTCTTCTGTAACAATAATTTAACAAAAAAAAGACACGAACGTAGGCTTACGATTCTATGATAGAAAACCGATTTTGGCCAACACGTTGACTACCGAACAATCGTCCCCCAAAAAATCAAAATTGCAGAGTCGAAGCAGAATCGACAAGATTTTCCAGTAATTTGAAAATTCTTAATTTGAACAACTAACCATCTGTTTGCTTGCTGCTAAAATCCCTTGGGGATCTCACGATTTTGGTCAACACGTTGACTACCGAACAATCGTCCCCCAAAAAATCAAAATTGCAGAGTTGAAGCAGAATCGACAAGATTTTCCAATAATTTGCAAATACTTAATTTGAACAACTAACCACCTGTTTGCTTGCTGTTAGAATCCCTTGGGGATCTCACGCAAATTTACTAAACGCTCCGGATATTAAACGATCGAGAGATAATTGCTGGTCTGACGGTATCAAGTTGATGCACCCTACATCTTCACCGGGATCCAAAGTAAGAATTTTAATGGCTTCTAAGAAACCACTGCCGTGCGTAGCGGGCTGTAAAGAAGCTGGAGAGATATTTTTGTGAAACCAGTGGGCACCGGACGTTTGGAGAAGACAGTGCAGCTTCTCGGGCCTACGGGAAACGTTTCATCATTCACAGACTACTTTGTACTCGAACCCCAAACAAACAGAATAATGGGAACCATTGAGGACCATTAGAAAGTTGCATCGATCGCGAGAATAATACGGAGAAAACAGATTTCGTAATTCTCGAATTAGAACAGCGGGAGAAACGAAACGAGGTAGCATAACCGCTGCTGCAAGAAGTAAATATCTCCGGGCGAAAGTGTTTCTTTTTAATTTTAGATGTCCGCGGCGACGGGGCTGTCCCGTTGACTCGCGGATTTCTTGAATCGTTCATTGAATCAGCGGTGTCGCGTACGTCTTCTCGGGAACGATATCCCCCGAGACGGTTACGAAAATAGAGAATGAAAATTGTACAATCCGCGTAAGCGACAGTAAAGCGGAGAAACGATCGGGACTGTAGCTGGGGCAAGAGGTGGCGGTGCCAGAAACAAAAGAAACAATTTATGTCTATGCGCCGACTGGCCACTGGTCAGTGCCAGTAATTTAGGCGCACGCCTGATCTAGAACAGAATAAGTGGGTCTATAGCGGATTCGCGAGGGACGACCTCTTACGTCGATGATAATTAAATTCTAAAGGCTTACCAGCTTCATAGCTTTTCCATAGAATTGTCCCTGATTTCTCGAACTGAATCCGTCCCTCGGTGTCAAATTGACACAGCGGTAAAAGATCGATGGAATAATAAGGAAAACCGTTATTTTTTATGTTTTTTTATTCAAATTCATGAGTTAACATTTGCATCTTAGGGTTTTTCAGTCGTGTGTTTCGCGTTAAAGAAATAAAAGTCACAAAGTTTCGGACGAATGAATCTACAAACAACAGAACAGTATAAACTTATTTCGGGAAAACTGTCACATTCACACGAGAGACGAACGAGGATTAAATTTATTCTTTAGAGGTCTAGTCTCTTTTTGTGGCGAGGTATTGAATTTCTTCGGAGGTACTGCAATTTTTATAGGGTCTCGACACTGACTCCAAAGCACCATTTATTGGACCATTTAAATTGACCCTGATGAGACGTCGAAAAATCTCAGCTACTCTTTTCAGGGGCGCAATCCTTTTTTCTGAGGTTCTAAGATTTTTAGAGGGAATGAGCACCGAGTCCAAGGCACCATTTATTGCATCAGACATTCCTGTCTTTAGTTTGTTCCTTAAATCAATTCTGACGATGCACCAAATTGTCCTATTTTCACAACGATTTCAACCCTCTCTTCGAAGATCCTGCAATTTTTATAGACTCCGGACAGCGAGCTCGAAGTTTCATCTATTGAATAAAATATGTTTGTTTAGATTGCTCCGCAAATTAAGCCTGACGGATCCATTTAGATTTAAATGGTTGTTTCACATTTGAAACCCGAGAACCTTAATTTCGAGTAGTTTACAAGATCACTTTCAAACTCCCCAATTGATGACAGGGATCAGACAGTCTGAGGGACCGAGTAATATTACTCAACCTACCTCGTCAGCACTAATGTGTGACGTTTCTTTCAACAGTAGTCAAAACAGGTGAAAAGAATAATGGGGGAATTTGGATCTGCATCGAAAGGCTCCGCGGCCCGTCCTTTTCAATGTTTCTATCAGAAAACTCATCAACAAAGACAAATTGCCATATGACGAATACTGACAAAGAATTGTAGGTGTCAGAGTGGATTGGTGCCAAAGTGCCAATAGTGTCTTTTCCGCAGTGAATAGTCGTTGTCTCGAACAACAGTAAACAAACATTTTGCAATCTCACACCTATTATTCTCGCTTTTCATTACCTACCGCAACTGAGTATCCCGAAAGCGAAATCGTTATTTATAAAATAATGGTCTAATTTAAGCATGCGCATTTTCAGATTCTCATAGACGCATATTATTTGCTACATCCTCTGGCTAATTTCGTTATGCTTGAAATGTTGTGGGTAATATTATTTCACGGGTTGTTTCACTATTAAAACGGGGGAACAATAAATTCTGGGAACTGAAACATTTCTTACAATAAAAATAGAAGGGGCAATCTTCATTTTTCTTGATGTACAGGATTACTTGTATTTTATATGTTCACTGACCTCGCAGATGCATAAAGATCTGTCTAGATCATCGCTATAAGATCAGAAATAGGGGATCGTATAATTGTTACGACTGTATAAATCGATGCTGAACCAACGGAAGACGAGAAACGGAGGGGCCAGATCACACGTTCGTGATCTGTGATCCAGGATTACCGATGGTGCGAGTAACACGGTTATTATTGATGGAACACTGCCGGATAATAAAGTGGGTCGGCAACGCGAGAATCATCGTAGCTGTTCCGTCTGGAGAATGCGGATTAACACTTTTGGAGATGTTCCAAAACGCACGGAGCCTAAGTGCCACAGTGTACGTCGAACGTTGTAAATTATTATTTATCGGCCATCTCGATCGTCCAGCCGGACACAAGATCCTCCGAACAGTTCTAAGAGATCGCCGGCCTCCAATTCCGAATCGGCCGAATATCTGCGTAATAATCGAAGAAATTCGTCAACATTACGCTAACATCACGAGGGCTAGATAAATCAAACCAGGAAGCTGATACGCCTCTGCCAAATGCACACTTATGATTGTGCCAATGCAAATTCCTTATAATATGAAAACTCGCGACACGGTTTTCCTTAACGCAGCTGTCCCGCCCCTTTCGTTGGTGATACTTGCAAAACTCGGTGACATACGCACGCGATCAAAATACAAGAGCGATTACCGAAATGATCGGTAACGAATTTAATTGCATTTGAATCGGCGCAACACGTTTCCAGGGAACAGGGAATCTTTACAACAACATTTTCATATAAACTTCAACATTTTGCGGATAGTCTCGCGTCTAATTTCTAAACTTGCGAGTAAATGATTTAGTTATTCAACACTAGATTTACGAGACAGTGGTCTAATATTTTTAATTTACGATTATTGAGACTGAATTATTCAACAAATTGATTTGCTCTAGCATATATTATTTTATTAATGGCTAAGAATTTGGGGATAGACACATTCCCGTTATAAACCGAATAGCTAAATAACAAAAAGTTACTATACATATTTTTCTTCTTCGTCGAAACGACGAATTTCATAAGAAATGAATAAAATTACTTTCGCCGAGTTATTTCGAACATAGTAAACAAGTTGGAGTGATTAATCATTGTTTCTTGTTTTCCAAATGTAACCTAATCACAGTTGCGATTCAACTAACATTTGTGATACAGATACAGATTATAATGCCCGAACATCGTATAAGTAAATGTTTGTATTTTCACTGCCGCACAGGAATAGAATATACGATTTGGCGAGGGATTTTCCTTCGGCGGGCTATATGCTGGCAGGCCTCCAATTCAAACAAACAAATAAAGCATTAGAATGACCCACGTTGGGACGCTTATAATGGATTACAATCTATGATCCGTTATAACCCGTCATCCGCGGCAGGATCGCGCCTAATTGATTCATATTAGAATCATCGGCTGACCGATAAAGCGTAACTCACTGACGAAAACGGATGCAGGGGCGTGCGTCGCTAATGCAGCCGGTCGCCGATTGCCAGGAACATGGGTTTTCCGAACGCGAAATATTTGATAACAAGCGCGACCCGTTAATTTCCCGCCGGATCTCGCTGGGCACCGTGACAGAACCGGTAAGTGTAACACGATTAATCATTTGTCGCTCGTTTATACAGAAAACAAGCACAATCGTGACTCAACTACAACACAAATTTCTCTACCGACTCCTATTCAACTCTAGAGCCACTGATCACCAAAACTGACCAATCTACGTTGCCGTACAAAGATTAAATTCGGTAGTCCTAGTGCAACAACGTTTCAAATACAAGGAATCGGGACCTAATACATTCTTCAGGTCAGGGTGACTAACTAGAAAGAAGCCAGAAACGATCTACATTGCCGTTTAAGAATCTGGGACACGTACGTAAACGTTTGAATAAAAGTACGAGTCCAAATTTTTGGGCGGCAACGATGTCGACCGAGATTACTATAAATAGAGAAAATTTTATTACTTGTACGCATTCATTCATATCAAAAGATCAATTACAGAATCTCGCAAAACCACCTTACACAACAAATGATTGCAGTCACATATTCTCATATCGCGTGCATTACTGTGTACCAGTTGATAATAGCGCGAGCAGCGCGCTCGTCGCGCCAACGGAGAATATGTAATTAACAGCTGGAGTGAATGTCTTCAGAATGTAAAATGAGGACACGATTACCAGGGCCAGGAACAGGGCATTGTTGTAGAATATTGAGAAAGTGGTTGCCTCGTAATCTGCCACTTCGTTCTTCTTCCACAGAATTCTGCAAAAATTGTTACTCGTTAGTATTCACTGGGAATACATAGTTTCGAAGTAATTTATACCGTTACTTAGAGAAACTGTGTACCTCTCATCCTTTTCTTTCTTGCTCATCTTCTTGTCTTCAGCCAATTTCCTGCTCATCTCCTTGGTCACAGCATCTTGTCTTTTCACTGCAATCTGTAAATCAAAGGCAATTAATTTCATCTCCATTTTGAAGGATCGAAACCTGGTGCTAAAATCTAACCCCAGTAACCTTACCTTGTGTTTAAGAATGAATTTTGTATTTTTGTATGCAAGTGCGAGTGCATACGTGCTCGTTAACGTGACTAAAACGAAGGAAATTAGGTTTGCGTAAATATCAATCAAATGGATCCTCCAGAACAGCCCTGAAACAAACAGAGAGGTTATCTTCAAAGAAACTGAATTCTTCTTGCAATAATTTGCTCGTCCGTCAAGTCATGATATAAACATGGACTGAATTTCATTGAAGATTCCGTTCAAATTATTTGAACAAAGGCAAATATATATTTGTAAAGTTTTGTCTACTCACAGATGGGTATTGCGGAAACGATGAGTGCGTTTCCATAGAAAAGTGCCGACGATTTAGTGGAAACATTGCGAGAGAAGTCTTGAAGAAGCAGCTCCTCTTCTTTGGTAAATGCTTTCGATTTTCCCGACATTGTCCGCACCGTTTTCACAGATATTTCGAGTCCACTCTAAACAACAAGTTGTCACAAATCGTCCACGCGAATCGTAAACCTCGCTGCGGATTTAGTACGCATGCGCAGCGAAGGACAGTGTGGAGGCGCGTGTGGCGACGTGTCCGTAGAAACGTCACTTCGACGGTGTGTCGCCACAGATCAGGAAATCGCAGCGACGCCTATGTACTTGAAATACAACCAAGTCGCAACATTTTCACTAATTTATTAAAGAAATAATAACATTTCTATCAACCTTGTTCAACAATTATTATACCCCTAATTTATCATGCCACGAAAGTCTCTTTTCTCATGAAACAATTACAATATTCGTATTGGAAAACTGCTAAGGATAGCGCAAATGGTTCTTGTTGCTATGCCCATAAGAAATAATGCAAACAGCGGCAAGAATCATTTGCTTCTTCCAAACTCGTCAATAGAACAGAAGATTCTTGCCGTTTTTGCAATAAGATGCAATGTAAATTGCGGCATGAATCATTTGCTCCTTTCAAACGGCCGTACAGCGCCATTTCACGTAGCGGCGAAACGCTCAAACTGATAGCCAAATGTTACCGACAGAGCTGTCAACGTGGTACCGCCACAGATAAGGAATGTTGATAGACTATTCACTCGATGTATTTTTCTATCGCATTCGACGTTATATATTGGTAAAATTTCATAAAAAATAAGTAAAAGATAAAGAAGTTTCATTATTGCACTAGTATTGAGAATCGGCTTAGATCGCGGAATTAATGTAATACGATCTGCTTTGTACAAACTATACGTATGTACTCATTTGAAAGGAAAATTCAAATAAACCAACTAATGCTCATGGAAAATTTACCACTTATAAGTAGTTGAATGCTTACTCAGATCTGTACACAAACAAACACTTATCTTCGCTTCTGTCACATATATATCGATAATGCTCCCGTTCTGGTAGCTAAACAACGAATTTCACAGTTCGGAATTGGTTTACTTATGCGTATCTATAGATTCATATATGAATCCGCGTAAAACTTAATATTCGAGACCATTGCAATGCTCGTATACGTACATAGCGGCATAGCGGCGTGTGAGTGTGCCACACACTCTTACTCGAACGGAGAGTCTACCCTTTCAACTGAAACAAGTCTGTCGGTGTCAAAACAAACACCTAAACGTTCGAACGATAGTTCTTCCGTACAATGTCAACTATATGTAAATAGATGTACATGGGAAGCACAACCGTTCCTCACGGTAGTTTAAACGAGGAGTAACGGCAGTGGCGTGCGTTCTTCGGACTAAAGCGATTCGTTTATTTAAAAAGTGTTTCTCCGGAAAATACTTTGCTCTTAAGTTGCGTAAACGGGCACTATGTTGTCAACTGCAGGCGCAGTGTATACGAAAACCGAATTCGCAGTGTAGCGTTGTGTTTCAAGAAAATGCTATCATGCCGAAACGGAAAAGTTATGGAAAATCTGGCCGGAAGCAAGGCCACCACAAATCACCAGAGGAGACGTTGCTGCGGAGATCGTGTTCGTCCGATGCGATCGATAATAATGAAAGTAATAGTACAAAGTTAACAACGAGTGGATCGCCCGAGCAACTCTTGGAGCAACGTTCCCCGGAGTCGGTGCTCTTCGAGTCTCAAGAGCTGGAGCTGTTGTGCTACGATCAGCTGAGCACGGAGGTTACACCTAAGCGACGGCGGAAGACATCAGAATCGTCGGACAAGGATGACGATCACTGTGACGATTCATCGAAGAAAAAAGTTGTCACACCCACGGAGACTAGCGACTGTCCATTGGACAGAACTTTGTCGTTGAACCAGGAGATAAAACTGGAGATGAACAAATGCGAGTCCTTGCAGGATGGTAAGTCCTTCTCGAACTTTTTTATCGCGAATCAATTCGAAGACGAAACGAAGAGCGCCGAACACTTTGAAAAGTGGAGCAGTCAAGGGAGCTATCGCGCAAAGTACGAGACAGTGAACGAGAAGACTTCGCAGGATTCTAGCGGCAGTTTTTTCGTTGGAAATTGGAACGAGTGTACCAAGATTCTTTCCAAGCTGAGAAAATTGAACAGTTTCAAGGTACGGACAAGCCAGGAATACATTGCAAGCTTTTTGACAGAACACACGTAAATTCTAACATCGCAGGGGAACTCTGAACGCGTCAATAAGCGTCCTTTCGACGACGTTGACAAGGTAGATGACAAGGCGGCTAGAGTCAGGCTTCCTTCTCTCACACCGTGCAATGTTTCGCCGCCTCCTGCCAAAAGATGTAGGACTATTTTACACTTTGACAACGAGGAAGAAGCTGGAAAAGAACAGAAAACGGTTGCGACTAGCACACCCGAATCCCTCGCGGTTTCTATCTTAGATTTACCTGCTGTGTCGGACAGCGGTGGTTGTAGTAGAAGTCTGCACGATGTAAGTCTTCTCTTCTTCAGTAGTGATAAACGCTATTTCAAGTTTCCGAAAAGTCCTATTTTCACGTTTACGAGGCGTAATTTGTATTATGTACGTGTGAATTTGCCTTACAGCTAAGAAATGTGACTTGGTTTACAATTAACCTAACTTTACAGATTTATCTTATTCACGCATTCGGCCCATACCTTCTCACACTCTCTTTCTTTGTCCCACTCATTCCTTGCAATTTGCATTATTCGGAAGCATAAAGCTGCGACAGCTACTATCGCGAGATGACGAGAAGGTCCCCGGGGAAAGACTTCTGTCCCCACTCTACTTTTCCCTTCTACGACGCTAGGCCCCACGTTTCTGCCCCGGGCCGGTCACGTGACGCGTTTCGTCACTGTCGTGCAAATGTCGATACTGACATAGAGAGGGTACTTTTCCCCTCAATTCGTACTCCCACTCCATATCAGGCAACACTGCTGCCAGGGACCTTCTTGTTCTCTCGCCACAATACATGCTGCTGAGTAATGTAAATTACGCGTCGTGAACGTAAAAATAGGCCTAACCTGCCCAGATTGATCTTTGCTGAAAAATCCCATCCTTGCATTATCGAGAAATGAGAAGGCGCATCCCGCTACCTTGCAATCCTGGAAATGAGACTACCCCGGTGTGCTCTTTAATTGATAGACTTTTATTGACCAGTAACGTTTCGCTTTCAGCCTGAAGCGGGCATCGGGTACTGTCGAAAATGTACTCGTTCCAGCTGGAAAGGGAGTCATCAATCGTTTATGATCTCCAGTTACCCTCTAGATAAGGTTATTGCCTTCTGCAAGTGGTTGATGAAGACGTTAGCGAATGCTTTACAAAAAGTGAGTAACCTTGGTTAGGTTTTCTACATAGCTCAGCCCAATGGTAACTTTTGGATAATCGTTCTAGAGCTACGTTCGGTTCAAGCAGAGGATCCTAAGGTCGTCTGCAAAGGAGAACGCGGAGAAACTCAAAGAGCTCGGTGAAGTTGTTGCTTCTCTGCGCACCGAGAACGACCAAATAATTAATACATTCTTGGAGAAGGTGGAGTCCTTGACCGAAGAGCTTGCTCGCGTGAGTGAATAGTTTTGTACGTGTGTACGTTAAAGATCTTCCAGGACGATTAAGGTAATCCGATTGTAGACGCGCGCGGCCAACGATGCTGCGTCCACTGCCATGACTAACGAGATTCGAAAAATCTTGGCTAATAACAACGAGACAATGATGCAGGAGCTGAAGACACTGCACGAAACGTTAGAGGATAAGAAGAAACATTCTCCAAAAATTTCACCGCCGCTGACATCGATTTCAATTCCATCTATGTCGTGTCTTCCTCCTTCACTGCCTCCTCCTCCTCCTCCACCACCACCTCCTCCTCCTCCTCCTCCTCCTCCTCCTCCTCCTCTAGTTCCATTATTCCAGTCGCCGATAATAACGATCACGCCGACCACTCCGGTGAGAAGCCTCAGTACACCCTCGAGAAAGTGCTCGACGCCGTTGCGTAATAGACCAGCTATAACCGTCGAGGATCTGCTGAAGGTGACTCTGAAAAAAGCACCGCAGAATATTAAGGTAAACCGCGAGGATCGGACCCACGGTAATCGGCCAATGAACTTAGCGTTTTCTCTTCAAGTTTTTAGGTCTCCTCTATCGCGATAGGGTATCATATACACTCTCGTTTATAAATCGCCGGACACTTATACCTTCAACAAAATGGTAATTAGAGAATACAAACCTCCAGCTTGATTTTATTGTTTTAATTTGATTAGATGCAGTTATTATACGATAATATCTGAATACAAAAATATACTATTTGGCTAAATATGTTGGGAAAAAGTGATCGAGAAATTGTGGGATGACTATGGACACCTCTAGAAACCAAATTGGAAGACAATTACCCCACTTGAATTTAAAAATTTAGAAAATATAGGATTTTTTGGTCGCACATTTGATTTACGTGTTCTCTAAGTACCATTTTTACTTTATTATTGTATAGGTCCTTCAATAACAAAAATCGTCTGCATCCAAATTTGAATAAGTGTCCGGTGGCTAATGGACGGGAGTGTAGGTTCTTCCAGCGCGTTTGTTTCCACCTGAAACTATGTTGAAGAATGAGCAAAGGGGTACGTTTGTGTTTCAGGAGAATAGAAAAAATACTGCAGCAGGACCAAGAGGACCAGTGATCTCGCTAGACATGTTACGAAGCGTTAAATTAAAATCTGCCAGGCGCAGAACAACCGAAATAATAAGATCCCCTAAAAGCCCTCGCATGATGAGGACACGCACAGCATCGAGCTTGAACTTGTCTCCAATTATGACTGAAACGGACAACAAACTGCATCGAATTCTGAAACAGGTGGATCTTAATAGACGGCCAAGGCGTTTGCTGGGCACCATCAGGAGGGAGAATTATTCGCTGAATTCGGACGCGAGAGATAACAGCTCTCAGGCTTTAACTTTGGATGATTTACTCTATACGCAACACAGTACGTGATACAAAGAAAACGCTTTGATCACGCGCAACTATTTTTTTACACTCTAATTAATATTATTTTATTTAGGATACAATATATGTATAATATGTAATGATTATTGGAAACAATACAATAAAGATTTTAATAAAGTGGACGTATAAAGAAAGAAAATAAGTCTTGCATCTAGTTGTTGATTTCATTGAAAACCTTGTATTACTTAATTTTAAATAAATAATTCAATTAAAAAGAGTAATCGCTGCACGCGCATTTCTAGAACAGATGATTCTTGCCACTTTTGCCATAAGATACAATGCAAATTCTGGCAATAATCATTTGCTCCTTTCAAACGTCCGATCAGCGCCATTTCGCGTTGCGGCAAAACGCTCAAACTGTTAGCCAAACGTTACCGACAGAGCGGTGAATATTTTCAACAGTCGGTAACGTATCTATCGATAACACCTGGCTACCAGTTTGAGTATTTTACCGCAACGTGAAATGGCGCTGTACGGACGTTTGAAAGGAGCAAATGATTCTTGCCGGAATTTACATTGTGTCTTACAGGAAAAGCGGCAATGATCATTCGCAATAAAAGAATGGCATAAATAAACAACTAGAAATGCGAAACAATTAAGTTTATTCATTAACCGACTATTTGATACAATGGTCTATTAAAAAATTGGATTTTTCTGTGTACTTAATGATTTTACTTCCTATCAAGATAAAATTTAATATTGTACAAATATTTTCTTCTACTGTCTACAGTCTCCTGTAAGATATCAATAATAATAATAATAAAACTTTTATTCGACTAATGTAACTCATGTTTAGCTACAGTAAATATACTGTGCTAATAATATTTTTTAATACAGTATAATGTGAATACAATAATGAATCTAATTCAAGGAATTTGTGAATGACTGAAGGTACTGAAGACGAAGATGTCTAACGAATGTCATATGAAAAAAAAATAAGGGAAAGTTTCAAGGGAATCATGGGGAGTCTGTCATTCGCACAACGTGCAGTTACGTAATTTAAGAAAGAAGAAGGATCTAAGAGGTGATTTTCTTCGAATTTTCCCGAAGGGAGAACTAAATCTGTCGCAAACAGATACATCTGTCACCGGCAGATTTCATCCCCCACGGGCTCGGCTGCATATAAAAGTATCGCATCTTGGATGCAGTAAGCGCACAGCGAGTTAAGCATCCAACAGAAGCATTCGCAGTAGTCCTTTGGCTGAGAGCAACAGGTAATTACACTACTTTTTTCTGTAAACGGAATAAAACATTCTATTGTCCACGATTATAACTTGAAACGATTCAATTATTCATCGTTACGATTAAAAGTTGTAGGCACGGTGTATCAAGATATCGCAATGGCTTCAATGAAACGCATAATCATCCTGTTCGTTATGTTGGGGGTGTTACACGAGACGATCGGGATTGGACCACTTGATGATACGGAGAAAACTATGTTCGGGCTGAATTATCCATACGGCGGAGGACTGGTAAAAATGAATATAAAATGGTACAACATATACGTGAACTGAAACAACTTTCTGTACAATGTTATTCGCAGGACGATTTCCAACTGATGAGGCTTCAACTGCTGCCCCAACGTTTCTTTCACCCTAAACGCAACTCCGAACTGATTAACTCATTGCTGGCTCTACCGAAAAATGTGAACAACGCTGGAAAATGAGCTACCGCGGAACCATTCCGGAAATTGCATTACGATCGCTTAGTATTACCAACCTATACTTCATGATACTTTATCTTGTACATTCTAAAGAAATTTCTGGACCTGCTAATGTATCAGGCTTAATAAATGTAAAAATATACATAGCTGTTTATTTCTCCTCGATCTTCCTATATACCGATCACGACACTCAAACAAAAGGAAACATTTTTCAATAGTGATATCTGGCGATGCTTGGAAGAATTTCAATGCACAATTTTAGCGTATGTTCTTTAATACTTTATATGTACTTAGTTTCGTTCAATATTTATAGGTAGTGTGTGAAACTGCACGTTTTGCATTTTAGTATACAATACTTAATTTATAGTACAAAAGTTTCTTGGAGTTTCCTTCGTAGGAATTGTAGAAAATTAAAACTTTAAGTGGAAACCGCCGCCGACGGGGGGTTGTCGTCCACCTTCTGTCAAACCCATGTGGAAACCGGAATTACTTAGGTCAGCTTCATCGCCGTCGCCCAGTTGTTTATACTCTTTACCACCACTTGGTGGTTTGGGGGAGGCGTTCGCTGTCCTGATGCCAAGTTCTGACTTGGCTGGCCATGTGGGAAACATTTGTGGATCAATTGGTAGAGGAGCTTCTGTAAAATAGCCATGTTTCAACGCGTCCTCCGCTGTTATTCGTTGCTGAGGATCGTACGTCAAGAACCTGAAAATATATTTTTAATTTATAAGTATTGCGGAACGATATAATCAAACTAAACCATAAATGATTTAAAAAGACTCACTTATTTAAGAGTTCGATGCCCAAATCCGACAAAGACAAACTAAAACGCTGTCTCAAATTATTCACAGGATAATGAGCGAATGGAATCTTCTGCACCATTGGCAGTTTACTG
Source organism: Lasioglossum figueresi (assembly GCA_028455805.1). Taxonomy (NCBI): domain Eukaryota; kingdom Metazoa; phylum Arthropoda; class Insecta; order Hymenoptera; family Halictidae; genus Lasioglossum; species Lasioglossum figueresi. The sequence continues at coordinate 8,053,134 of CM052191.1, forward strand.
TATCCTGGCCATATTCGATCATTCGGCGTGCCTAGCTCTTTAAATATCCTATTTAACTGATCGGCCTCCGTTTTGCCTGGAAATAGTGCTTCCATTCTTAGTAATTCCGCAAAGATGCAACTGGAAAGAAAATATTTTTGATCGATATGATTAATGATATAAAAATTCATACTGGTCAGTTTCTGTATACTTACCCCACAGACCACATATCTACAGGAGTACTATACTCTTTCCCGCTCAATAATAACTCAGGAGCTCTGTACCAAAGCGTTACAACGATCGGAGTATATTGTCTCAATGGTGAACCATATTCTCGGGCTAAGCCGAAATCGCCAACCTTTAAGATACCTCGATGGCTCAATAATAAATTCGACGTCTTCAGATCTCTGTGAAGGATCCAGTTGTCGTGCAAGTGCGCGACTGCTCTTAGTAATTGTTGCATAAGGCACTTCACTTCACCTAGAAATAATGGCAAATATTTTCAATGTTCTATTCCCAAGATAAAATGTTTTAATACTAATATATTATTAAATCAGACAAACCTGGTATGAACACCTGTTTCTTCTGCTTCATCGTTTCCATCAGCGATTTGAGATCATGCTCCACATAATCCATTACTATAAAGATTTTATCCATGTTACTGCCAACCACTATTTCCCGGACAGTTACTATATTCGGATGCTGCGCTTTCAACAAAGTATTAATCTCTCTAAGACTGGTGATTGGGAAACCTTCCTTCTCTTTCTCCATCTTCAATCGCTTCAGAGCAACGATTTCGTCGGTACGCTTGTCACGAGCTCTGTAAACCACACCGTAGGTGCCTTCTTCGATACGATTTAGACATTGGAACTCTTCTACGCTTCTGCAACCTTGAATCGCTGGCAAGTACGGAGGCAACTCAGGTTCCTCTTCTTTCTTTTCCTCTTCCTCCACGTTCTTAGGTGCACCGTTTGAATCGACATGTCCTGGCGATTCTCCATCGGAATGATCAGACTTGGCTAAGCGATCTACGGACAACGGACTCGGATTATTGTAGTCAGAAGCATCATTCGAGTCCGCGTTCGAGCCCTTATTCGAATCGTTGGATTCATCGTCGTCCTCGCTGCTAGACTCGGATGAATCGGATGAATGTCTATCCGATGACCTCTCACGAATACTCCTTTGTCCGTCGGACGAATGTCTGGATCTGCAATGGAAAAATCTCCATTAGATGCTACGTTTAGCGTAACTAAAAAAAAACAAAAACCGTCTGGGTCGCGGATAAAGGATTAATTTTCAAAATAATTAAGAACAACTTACTCCACCGACTTCGAACGAACTTCGTCCGAATGAATGGGACTGGGACTCTCGTCAGACAATTCAACGATAGAGGGATCCTGATTGTTGTCGGGACTCAGAGGTCGTTTCTCTCCTCTCTTCATTCGTCGCGCTTCCAGCTCCATCCTAGAGACCTCTTTTCTCCTAGCCATTTCCCTATCGGCTTCTAAGAGTCTCTCCTTTCTGAGCTCTTGCTCGGTCATCTCCTTAGGATCTTTAGGAGGTATTGGCATCTCGTTCATCTCCATCTCGTCAGGGTCCTCGGAAACGATCTCCATCGCCTCGCGCAGCTGTTTCTCTCTGTGCTCTTTCTCCCGTTCCGCTTTCTCTCTGTCTCTGTCTCGAAGACGGTCGTGTTTATGGGATCTCTTGTGACGTTTCTCACTTCTCTCAGCCCGCTCGATCAGCTCTGTTTCTGAATATTGTTCTTCCATCACTCTCATGTGTCTGTGCTCTTCCATGCGGATTTCACGACGCTCCCTAACATCGTCCGTGATAGAACGAATATCGCGACGAGGCTCTCTTATGTCTTCTATTCGTATCTCCCTTCGTTCGCGAGAATCGCGCAATTCGCGGGATTCGTCTATACGAATCTCGCGGCGAGTGTCTCCTTTGTAGTCACGAACGTCTCTGGAATCCTCCCGCCTCTCTCTTCTTTTGTCAAGCAATCTGTAAATTGTGTTGATAACGATGTAGGGACTAGTCGAGGAAATTCAAAGTTACAAGGTAACTAAGCGTGTAAACGACTTGAGACGATTTATGTTGTATGTGACTAGAAAAAGTTATTTTTCAGAGAACTGTTTAGTTTCGGGGTCTGGCATGATTTTAGTTTTCGTTAGTCACAGTTTCTAATAAGTAAGGTCTGGAGAAAACCAACGTTATTTGGTAGGCATTTTTCCTTACACTAAAAAGAACAAGGACAGAAATAAAGGAATAAGAAGACGGGTAAAAAGACTCCTGGTCAGTTCAAAGTCAGTTGAGTCCCAATTCAGTACGCATAGTCCATAGTCCATAGTCTGGTACGCTAGTTAAGCTGTATGAAAATAAAGTGTTTACACAACCAAATACTCGTGTGGTTTGTACTATAGTACATCCCGTAAAGAGAAAAGGCTTATGACGTTTCAGTTAAGTTTGAATTCATTGACTCAAGATTATTTCCAAGATAAAGGAAGGATCAAAGTTTATACCTTTCACGTAAATCCTCTAACACACGATCTCCTGTGCTTCTCTCTTTCCTGTCGTGTCTTGATTCTCTTTCCCTATGACTTTCCAATCTCTCAAGCCTATCTATACGTTCCCTCTCTCTCTTGGAACCATCCGAGCGATCCGATCTCTCTAACAGGTCTACACCGTGCCTACGATGTCTGTGTTTGTCTCTATGTCTATCTTCCCCACGATCATGGTGTCTAGATTTTCGTTCTTTCTCTTCTCTACGATCCCTTCTATCCCCGTGTTTGTCTCTCCTCCTGGAGGAGTTAGATTTGTGATGCCGGACAATAGCCTGCGGTGGTTTTATATCCAAAGAATCTGCTGTGTCTCCACCATCCTCCTCTGAAAAACTTCAAGTATACTTTTCTCAAAACCACAAAGATCACACGCACAATAGAAATAACATAGGTACAAGCGAAAATAAACGTAAACGATTCAGACCACAGCCGGTGCCAAACGAAGATGTAATAAAAACATTACGAACGTAACATTGCAGAAATTATATAAAGGTATATACAATAAGATCACGAACGATAATATATACTAAAAGCTTCGTTAGAGTTAGAAATCGTAGGACAGTTTGTTAATTCAACATCAAGATGCAGATTGGGTGAGAAAATCGAGCATTACCTGAAGTCATCCATGTCTTTCGAAGGACTTTTCTTTATCTCTCCATCTTCACTTTGGTTATCCAGATCCATGTTGAGGAGCCAAGCAGTGATGCCAGAATCGTGGGACGTGGTATTTTTCCCCGCCGTTGGCTCAACTGGCGCGACCCCCCACTCTGACGTACCATCGGTTCTTTGCGTTGTTTCTTCTGCGCACGCGCTACACCAAGCGTACCTCTAGTCTGTCCGTGTGGCTGCCTATTCAACTCGATGCGTTCGTTCGAAATTTACGTTTTACCGAAGTTTCGAATGCATGAGTCGCAATCTGGAGGTAGCGCGTTCGATTCCCGGCGCGGCGCGGTGCACATTTATAGCCGGTTAAGATGGTCCAGCGGGTCCCCAACACAAATTGATTTTTAGTCAAACCATGCTCACAATAAACAATTACGAAAAAATTCATGAATGTTCTACCGATAGCACCGTACCGGTGGCATCGAAAACCCGGGCGTGAGCACTCTCCTATCCTCTCTGTCGGATATTATTGAAACAATTGTCCTTAATTTTTTTCAGAATTGTTTATAAATTGTTTCGGTGTTAAAGAAACGGTATCAAGTTCGGTGTCAAGATAAAAGTCTGCTCCATCGCGTGATATAGTTCGATTTTTAAGATAAACTGAAAAATATCCTCAAATGTTGGCGCAAAAGTGGTGTCTCTTCATCTTTAACGATTGTTTAAACATGCATAATGTATTGATAGTGGATATCACTGTATTCGGTAAAGTATACAGAATCTTTTGCTGTAAAGAACAATTCAATATCTTTTATAATAACATCACAATGTTTGTTTAAAGTTGAAAAATATGTTTTTTTAAAAATCATGTTCCTCAAAAACTGTGCGTCTAGAGGAAAATTTAAGGGCAGATTTGGAATCAGCGCAAAAAACTCTATAAGAATCACCCAACAGTAGTTGTTGAACATGAAAAAAGTTTAATTTTTTTGAACAGTGTAACGACTGTCATATTATATGGTTTGGAAACCGCGTTTCTGAATGCTTGAATATATCGTGCTTTAGACTAGATATTTTTATTTAACTTTGTTGACGTATCTTGTAGGACAGATCATAGCAGCTAGGTGCCAAGACACCTCCGTAGATTCGACGATAGGACATCAGTTTACTATACGCAGGTAGTAATAATGTTGGGGCGTACGGTCGAGTTTTTATTGCTTTATGACTGGGAGACTTCGTGGACTTTTGCAGAGTTTTTGTTACTGCGAATTACCGGGGTTTAGGCGCAGTTAGTTTCGGGTGGCGATCTTTAGCACTGCCTACACAATATAGCTTCTTATTTTACTGTAACGACTACGATTGGCGAATGGCAATGGTGACGGTACGGCGGTGCAGATCCGTAGCCATAAGCGGATAAGATGGTAACAATTCTTTTAAAAGCAATATTTGAATATGTGGTGTTTACACCGATATACCCTAGCCGAGATCAATCATCGCCGCCTTCGGCGCAGCGCGGCGTCGGCCGCCAGTGGAGTGAGAAGGCACTGATCTTAGAACGTAATATAAACAAAAGACAGTAATGTCGGCATTACTGTAGAGGTACGCTTGTTGTAGCGCGTGCGCAGAAGAAGCAACGTAAGGAGCCGATGGTACGTCAGAGTGGGGGGTCGAGCCGGCTGAGCCAGCGACGGGGAAAAATACCATGTTCCACGATTCTGGCATCACTGGAGCCGAGTAGACTTGACCTTGACGGAGTTGATCGTCACGTTGTAGTTATGCGAACGGTCAGTAGACGAAGCTGATTAGTAAGATTTTCGAAAGATAGGTGGTGTGGCTCTAATTTTTTGTGTGACGAGCTATCTTCTTACATCCTCGAAAATAAATTACACCCTTGTAATCCGACCGACTTCGATCATTGTAATCGTAAGAGTGCTATCATTAATAAACGTTATCGCCACGGTTATATTTATTATTTAAAAAAAAATTAATTCAAAGCATCACATTTCACTCATTCTTCAATAACTCTTCCTTTCGATTCGCAGGCTAAGAACAGCCATTGGTAAACTCATTGCCAGTCGTCCAATCGTCGCTATCTAGTTATTCTAGTTACTATCTGGATCAATCAAGAGAGTTGCGATCTCAATTTATCATTCTAAATATATTCTAAATATATTTAGAAATACATTCTAAAATTGGCTCAACCATTTGTATCCCCAAAATTATAGAAATATTCAAATATCATTCTTTATTCGTGCGCAAATAATCCTTGCCCCTTTAGCCATAAGGTACAATGAGAATTCCGGTAAGAATTATTTGCTCTTTGCAAACGTCTGTACTGCGCCATCTCACGTAGCGCCAAAACGCTCAAACTGGTAGACAAATGTTACCGACAGATAACAATTACCGACTCCGGAACAGAGCTTCGAGATTTTGCCACACGAGGCACCACTGTCATACCATGTTGACTGCTCTGTCGGTAACGTTTGTCAAACAGTTTGAGCGTTCTGCCGCTACGTGAAATGGCGTTGTGCGGATGTTTAAAAAGAGCAAATAATTCTTGCCGGAATTAGCATTGTATCTTACGGAAGAACGGGCCGCATCATCCGTTCCAGTAATGCGTGTGCAGAAATTACTATTTTTAATTTAATTATTTATTTAAAATAAAGTAGTACAAGGTTTTCAATGAAATCAACAACTAGATTTAAGATTTATTTCATGGAATCCATCAAACTTTCGGTAACATCTTTTGTACAATGTATATAGGTCCGTTTCGTAAACGCTACGAGGAAAATTAATTAAATACGTGCTACAACACAGTTTTAAGTACAATCGCGGGCACTTGCATACGAAGAAACTTCATTCGAACGTTTATTCTATTCAATACCACGTACATATATTATTGCTCCTGCCTCATGCGACGAACCAGCTTATTAATTTTAAAAATGGTAAAGATGGAATGTTCGTGTATAAGTCGCTAAGTTAAATTACGATGAAATGCGATAGTATTAAAAACTGTTGTCCCGATGGTTATTTTTATAAATTTTAAGTTCCACCGAGACATTAAAGTGTTTCAAAAGACGACAGCGATTGGCAGTACTGGAAGAGAATCGAAGGTGCAGGAAGCATTCGATTTCACCTGGTTTCAAATGTCGATTTCTTCGTACGGTGCGCGCACTTAACAAAAATTCACAGAACCTCATTGCAAAATATGATGCAAGCGAGTAGCTCGGTTTAGAACGATACCAATAATTTACCTCAAACACAAAGAATATATTTTCACATTTTTTCGTTGAAAAATACGTGGTAGAAATGAATATAATCGTTCATGTAGGGCGTAGGGCCTCAATTCCATTCGTTAGCCCTGAATTTTTACCAAAAACAAAAAAACAATTAGTGTCGTTTAGCTATTGTTTAGCTAATAATTTTGTCTCTCGACGCGAAATAATAATGGATCTACGAAGTTGGTAAACCGAGCTGTTCCCTCAAACAAAATTAATCTTATTTGGCACCTTAGTAGAGAAAAGTAGACCGTAGACTCCCGGTCTTGTAAAAACGTCTCGATAAATTCGGTTCGGACGAAGGTGTCGCGTAAAAAACGAACCAAGAGTTACAACAATGTAGAGCTCTCCGACGTTCAATATAAATAAATAGTATATAATAATACATACATATAGATATATACGTATACATTCATACACATATAAGAGTATATATCTACAACACGGTTCCGTTACTGTAAAAAGAGTGGAATATGAAACCCGTTTCGCTCGCGATGAAAATTAGATTGGATCGAAATTCGCGGGGACTCGGCGGTTGTTCGATCGAATGTCATTTATCGTTTCCGGTTTCGCAGATTCGCGCGCAAAAAAATAATACGCGATCGCCGAGTGAGCGTGCGAAACGCGACGCTAATACTCGTCGATCTGACGACTCTAATTGCAATTAAACGCGGCCGCGTTACAATTTCCCAGCGGTAAACTCGCGTGTAATTGCAATTACAGGGGCCGACTGACTCCGTCGAACGAGATTTTTTCTATGACACGAGGAAAAAGTGTTAAATTTTTATATTTTTTGTTCACCCTGCGAGGATACGTCGAGCCTGTCGAGCGTGTCGAGGCACGTAGAAACGGCGATCGAATCGATATTAAACGGTACAATTTTCGAGTAACCTTTCCAAAGAATTCGAGGACCACGACCGACGCTGTTCGAGCGAGTATCGACCACCGAAAAGAGCTGCTTACGGCCAGGACCAACGATTGAGCCCGCGAAAACGCCGCTTAAGCTGCCCCGCAATCGCAATCCACGGGCACGATAGTCATTTTCAATTTATCTCAAAGCTTAACCGCATCTCTATTTTCTTCATTTCGCCCCTCCACCGTCATCCACCCTCTTCTTTCTCGTAAATGCATTCGGATGTCTTCAGGAAACTCCCTGGTAACAAACTCGCTGGAAAAGGGCCCTCTCTTTGCACCTGCAATAAAAGAAATACCAGATCTCAGACCTTAGCAATTTCTCTGTAGCCTCGATTTAACAGGACGAAGATTGGTACCTGACGATTCTCAGTGGCTCGCTGGATCCTGTCGCCGCTCAGGTGTTCTCCGGCTGGTTCAGATTGCTGTTCAATAGCTCTGTGTTCGCGTTGTTCGCGTTCAGTCTCTGTTGCTCCTTCAGCTTCTTCTTCCTGCGCTTGTTCCGCTTGTGGACGCACGTCAGCCCGACGAAGAGGCTAAGAAGAAAGCCTCCGATGCAACAGGCGACGAGGATCCAAATATTCCTGACCTTCACCGTTTGGATCCGGAGCCGCTCGATTTCCGTGCATCGATCGTAAAGCTCGATGGTCCTGTTGCTGAAGACTGGGTCAGGAGGACAGTCTCGTTTCAGCTCCTCGGAACAGTTGAAAGCCGGTTTCATGTAGATGTTGCGCGTTTTGAACCAGTGGTTCAGCGTCTGGCATTGGCAAGCTGTCGAGTTAAACTTGATCGGGTTCGCGGTCAAATCGAGGATCTTCAGGAAGCAAAACGGAGCCAGGTCTTCGGGAGTGACCGATTGGATCGAGTTGGAAGAGACATTCAGAGTGTCCAAGGTAGGCACCAGACCAAGCTGCGGAATCCTCGTCAGTCTGTTGACCGACAGCTGCAGGTAGATCAACGGGGATATCACCTTTATGTGCGTGAACTTGTCGTCCTGCAGGTCGTTCTTGCCCAAGTACATCCTGCGCAGGTAGGGGAGCTGGAACATGTTGCGCGGCAGGTTGTCACAGCCGTTCTGAGTCAGATCCAGCACCTCCAGGTAGTGCAGGTTGTTGAACGCGTCCTCGTGGATGGACCGTATGAAGTTGTCGCCTAGGTAGACATACACTAGGTTCTTGTACGGCGCTAGGCTGTTGTTCGTCAGTTCTCGGATCCTGTTCCCCGATATGTCCAGTATCTAGAAGGAATTACGCGGTAGATAAGCGGGAGGCTTATCGAGGGCTGGCTTTAGAGGGCTAGCTTTACTGGCATACCTGAATGTCAGTCTTCAAGTTCCCAGGCACATGCGGCAAGCTGAGGTTGGCGCATCGCGCCTGCAACATCGTGTAGGTCCTGCCGTATCTGCAGGTCTTGGAGGGTATGTCCTGCTGCAGGACAAGGGTGGAACCGGCCGAGCCCAGCAGGAAGGTGCCGAGCATGGTGGTGATCACGAATCCCATGAACGCGTTGACCAATCTCAGACCCATGTCTGTAACAGAGAGGAGCAGATTTCTAGTTGAAATTGACGGTCAGGACGCGTTTCGGGCGGTTTACGATGGCATCTCGGGAATCGACGAGTTCTCGAAGCCCACAGGCAACGTCACGGCGATCTATCGATCGTTGAGGAGCTGTCGGAAGCTTCCGTTCGGAACCGAAACGCGAACATTCTCCCGTGAGAGCTTTCATGATCGTTCACTGTTACACGATCTTCGGGGAGAGAAAAAGAGAGAGAGAAAGAGAGTGGATTGTTCGTAAAAGAAATCGTGAAAGTTGAAGATGGCCAGGGGGTTCTCGATGCATTATTTCGCGTTAGCCCCGGTTACCGACCTTGTTCCGAACGGGAACAATGACGGGAGAATTTCTGAGAGGCATTCTCGATGCAGTCTCCGAGGGAGGAACGCGAGCGGATACCTCGCGTGAATTTTTAACGGCTTGGAATACCTATCGGTCGTCCATGGGACTTGGGTTACCGCTATTCCCGGCGAAACTGCGATCCTGTAACACCGGCGCCGATGAAATATTAGGAAGTTTGTTTTAATACGGAACGAGCACGTCCCCCGCCTACCACACCGATCGCTTCTCGTTCGGATCTCACGTTCGCACAATTTTATCTCGCCAACAAATTTGATTATCAGACGCCCGTGCGAAAAATTTCCAATGAAAATCGTTTGCGTAACCGCCCGGGGAAATATTTGCGCTGATATTAAAAACGGAACATGTCGTTGAACGTGTGGGAACCAGATGGAATGGAATAGCTGACTGCATCTGAAAGGAGAATTAATAAAATTGAAAATTTCTCTTTATTTACGAGGTATCTGAATTCTATCGTATTGTTGTTGGTGCAGTTCAACGCTTTTTATTTATTTTAGGAGCTCGGGAGCTTGAAAATTCTTGCTGAAACACAATCTAAAATCGATGCCAATAATATCGGATGGTTAAAAATAATCCAATTACATTGGTTTCAGCTATCCTTAGGATATGTCGATTTTTTTTACAAACCCAAATACATTCAGCATAAAGCTTTTCTACCTTTAATTTGTGCATTGAAAAATCGAAAAATTCTCGCGAGAACACATTGTAAAATTATCGGGACAAATCCCCTCGAATTTCTACAAAAATTCGAGAATTCGAACAGATTGGAACGTATTCAAAAAATATATATTGACGTTTCAGCGAGAATGTGAAGATAATGTAGCCACAGTCTAAGTTCCGCTCGCGGTTCGGGCAATAATTGGGTTCGGTTGGCGTTTGTTTGATCAACACTTCAATCCGCGCAGACTGGCGTGTTCCAGCTTGGTCCGCGAAGTATTCGTTCGCGCGAAGAAATTAGTTTACCAGACACCGGTGGGACCACGGCGAGACCACGGTGTTCCTCGAGTCAGCAAGTTTCGAAAGAAGACACCAAGACCCCGGTGTTTATTGTGCCAAGCCTCTGATGAACTGCAGAGGCAGCGGCGCAGAATTTCGAGCTAACTTTATTTCCCGTGGCCAGACTCGATACATTTTCGTTCGGACACTGTGTTTTCCCAATTAACTCGGTTCCTGCGAGCCTCCGCGGATAAATAATATCGTTAAAAAAAAAAGTACACCGGTTCGATAGCATTTGCTTCCGACCGATTTGCTTGGTACGCAAGTTTCACAGGCACGCTGCTCTTTTGACCAGGACCTTTGTAACAGGGTTCATCGTTCGAGGAAAAAATCGAACAGAACCGGGCTGAGAGAATACAGTTGCGAAGAGATCTCTTGTCAAGTTAGTTATTAAAAGGACTGCACTGTTGCTGCAGGATTTCATCCCCTCTGGCGACGCACCGGTTTGATCCGGCCCGGGTCCGCCGAACTTTTTCGCTGGGAAAAATATTCAAAAATTGATACTGTTACGAAAATCTATATAAAATACTCGATATGTATATAAAATATTCGATATTTATACAAAATATCCCTGCGTATATATTTTTTACAGAATTGTTTACCGTGTACGTTATCCCCCCGGTCCCGGTTGTCTAAATTTTAATCCCCGCACTCGTCCACCGAAAATAGTTGTTCGTGACGTGGCAATCAACGTGTTACTAAAACGTTAAAAAAAAAAACCAGCCAGAATTTTCTACGTTTGCCAAACTGCGAAATTTTAATAGACCGAAGGAACCTCTAGCGTTTCCAATTTCCACAAACCGAGCTATAAAAATGTTAAAGTCACCGGTGCTCGATAAAATAAATGCAAACACGAACACAACGGACACGAGCAACGAAAAAATTCCAGCGAACTTGATACGGGCGAATGACATGCAATTAGCTTACCATTCACCGTGGAAACTGTGCCACCCCTCCTGTTAGGTCGCGCGCCCGTATCGAGAGCAGGGACACCGTCTCCTTGCATTTTTAATGGTAACAGGTGCCGTTTCCGAAAAGGTGCGTCCGGGATCGAACGAAACCGATCGATTCGTCAGCTCCTGGAGCTGGCCAGGGTCCGTTTTCACGCTCGTCACGTTTTTCGGTTTCAATTTGCAGGGAGCGCACGCGCGCGTACGCGCGATCCCGTTTTATGGGAACGGTCAGCCGCAATCATTCGTAATTGTTCCCCGGAAAAAATAACCATCGCGACACCAACCAATTCGAGGCTATTCGAGGCTACAATTGGAAATCTCTAATCCACAGTTCTCGGATCTTAACTCGTCGGTGACGACGCACAGCGGCCCTGAATCGCACAAAGCTAGCCAAAATTGGATTTTCTATACAGTAGCTTTGTACTATTACCGCAAATTGATTCTATCAAATATAATTGCTTATTTTTAACGGTCGCATTGATATCGAACCGATGCATGAATGGAAATGTAATTAAATCGCCGACGGAATTCCGGAACGAGTTCGAACATCCCGCCTTTCCGCAGATGTGTCCCGGTCAGCAGACGGTTCTATGGGGTTCGCGAACGGTTGTAACGCCGTCCTCTAGCGGTTTTTTCCTCTCGCCGACGATGGTCTCGAAAGCACATTTAACCGGATCGTTTACCGGCCGCGTAAATATTTTCCCCGGATTCAGATGTTTTTGCTCCCCGTTTTCTCGCGACGAGTAACTCGTTAAACCTACGTAAGAAATTGTGCGGGCGCTTCATCTCGCGCTGAAGGGGATCTAAATTGCATCCACCCCCCTCGGGAAAAAAGATTTTTGTAGCAATTATTTATACACCTCGATTACTCTCGCTCCGAGATTGAGTCCGGCGTCTTCTTGTGCTGGTCCTTTTCGAAACCGTATGCTCGGGATCTAAGCTTGTAGAAATAAATGGTTCTTGAGATGAATTTATCGTCCTCGCTTTCTTTTTTAAACCGATGGAATTAATTAAGGGATAGCTGAACACGAGCTCACGGTTTTAAACTTGCAAGAGAACGTGCAGCCTATCATTGGGTACAGTGGTAAATGGTTCTTCGAATGAATTTATTGTCTTCGCTATTTTTTATTTTCTTCTTTTCAGAGTGCTGGAATAAAATAAAGGATAGATAAACGGAATTTCTCTTGGCTTTGGGAGCACGTATGTAGCTTATCATCTGATAACGCTGCGCGAAACCGATAACGCATCAATTATGAGTAATACCGAATGTTTCATGAAATAGAGGATGTTCTGTCTAATCGAGGTAACCCGTGAACTTAGAACATTAATAATAGAACTGGAATTAAGTGGTTTCCAATGGTGCATTGCGCGCTACGTTACCGTGCAGCGAAAATTGAGGTGGTTCGACGATTTTGGCCCAACTCCGACGTTTTAAGTGAAAATACATACTTTAAACGTGGTTCGAGATTCTTTAAAAAATTAGACATTTCTTATCAAAAATTGAATGTTCGACAATTTGAGACTCAAAGATACGATGATTTATAAAACCATCTGTTCCTTAAGAAGGTTTACGGAGCACTAAAAACGACTATTTTAGATTGCTTTATAAAAATAACGGGGATGGTTCTATCCAAATTTTTAGATATTTTATAAAATAACCCTTTGCATTCGGAGCTATTTTAACTCGAAAAATCCGACCTAGAATAATTCCATTCTATATCATTTTTGCACTTTATGGATATAAAATTGATATAACGCCACATAGAAATGTTTAGCAATTGATTAGATTTCAACATATTTAATAATCGAAACATTCTAAACAATATCTCTGATATAGACATCTCCGACATACATTCAATGAAACAAGTTTGCGGAATGATTTCTCGTGGATGCATCTACAATCCGAAAAATCGAAAATTAACCGTCAACCTAGTATTAAAAATAGAATGGCGGACATCTGAAGACCATGCACTTAAAGATTGCATATCGGCGAGTGCAGGATGGGAAAACAATGACGATGCACTACGAGGCAAGCAATACAACGATCGTTATCTCGTTATGACAACAAGAAGTCGAACGGGAGACGCTGTGTTTCCTGAGTAGTCGACAAGATTACGCAGCTTTTGTGACGCGCGGTTTATCACGGCAACGGCTCGATTCTTTCCTCGGGGAAACGCGTTATCGACTGTTTGCCCCCGGCTTCGAAACAATCCTGGCATGTTGTAAACGGCCCCGCTATCTCGTCGTTTTACATTCTAGTTGATTCGTCACGGTTCGCCATCCACCAAAAGACGCGAACCGATATAATACCGCACGCAATCTGTTCACCCTCGCTCGCGCCAAAGGTCGACAGACGGGGACGTTAGACTCGCGTAATATCGATGTTTGCCCGGGATCTACGTTGACTGTCGTCACGGAAATCAAGTTTGCTACCACTACCGCGAGCAATCAATCGATCTAGTTTCACCAAGTTCGATCTCTGTTCCTGTTCCCTGGATGGAACTTTCAACGTTGGGGAGAACGTCGTTAGACAGGGAACGGAACGGATAACGCTCGTCTTCGCGATCTCAGACCATCGTTCACATCGTTTGTTTGCAGTTCGAACGTTTATTGCACATAATTATCAGGATGACAAGACTTATGTGATTATCGCATCGTAGTTTATCGGGAACTGTTCTTCCCGGATGGTCGCCGATCGATTATCAACCGCCATCACTCCTCTTCTCTTACAGCGAATGTTCTATTAGATTAAAGTTTCGGGAAATGTTTTTTTATTTTAATTTCTTCAATTTGCAAAATTTTAATACCATTCTAGCTGGACTGCGAATTTTTATGCAAATTGAAAATTGCATTAATTTCAAGCTACGGGAGGTGTAACATTTCTCATTTCCTTGATAATTTAATTTGTCAAATGTTTTTAATTTAATCGGCACGTCTTTTTCATAAGTTTCCATTACGGGCTCAAATTAAAAAGTTTTGAAAAGTGCCTTTGACCGCTTGAAACTTTTTCAAAATCTTCTTTGTACATTATTTAGTAATCGAATGCTTCTACTGAATAAAAAAAAAAATTCTTACTGAATTTTAAGCTTTGCTGAAAACAATCAAAATAAGAGGTTCAAGATACTTTGATTCTCGACGAGGTTCAGCAATTTGAAGGATCGCACATTCTCGTGGTTTTCAATTCCAATTTCCGATACCTTTCTACTCGGATGTCTCCGCTAAAAACAATAAAAATTCATCATAGTCTTAAGATCCTTCGATTCCTAACGTTAGAAAGACCCTTTCAGTTGATAGCCGATTCGTATGCGGGAGATTCAGCAATAACCGAGCTACCACAAAGTACCCATATTCTTCCGGATTTGAATTTCAACTCGCCCATATCGTTTCGCTCAAATCCTCCCGCTTTAAACAATCTTAATAGACTCGAGAGACTTCGATTCTTAACGTTGGCAATCTAGAAATTCGCGTTCGATTTGCGTCGGTTGACCAAATATTCGGGAAATTCGGTAATAAGGGAGCAATCCGAAAGTTCTCATACTGTTCCAGATTCAAATACCAACTTCGTTTCAACTTCGTCGGAAAAATATAAATATGGAAATGGAGGAAAGTCACGAGTGAAATGTCACCGGTATTTAAGTACAGTTGTTCGGTCTCTAAACAGACCGAACGTGAGATTATATGTATTTATTTAGATATCGTAGCAATGCTGTCGAAAATGAGAAGATAGCATCATATGTATTATTGAACTATTAGTTCAAGGCGGGCGGCATGTGAGATTTATATTAGGGGTGTGCGGGTTCCCGACATTTACGGGTACCCGACAGTCGAGTCGGGTTGGAAAAAATCGGGCGGGCTCGGGCGAGTACTCGAGACATCTGAATGTTCGGGTAGCTTGACCACGTCAGGTAGCTTGATCGTTTCGGGTAGCTTGATCGTTCCGAGTAGCTTGATCGCGTCGGATAGCTTGATCGTCCACGGGTAGCCGATCAGCAGCAGTCTCCAGTCTCATTTGAAATTCAAAATCAATTATAATTACACTATAAAATGTAATCTTCATTGTATGTCGTATGAACATATGTGACTTCCGCCTTTTCCTTTATTAAAATTTGAACGTACATATGTATATTCTATTAATGGATTAATTAATTTTCTCTTATTTTTAATGTATAGGAGTCATTCCACGCAAAGTGACCTAGAACTAACAAACCGATGAAAATGAGTTTTTAGTAACATAAGAGTATCTACTAAAAATGTCATTTGAAAAAAATGTTTTTTCACTATTTATTTTGCAATTGTTTTAAACAGATGCAACGTTTTCATAGCAGGGTACTTTTTAAAAATTTGAAAAATGAGGATATAGTCCCAAGTGTCCCTTGTATGTTCATGTTTTAAAAAAGATGGACATTTGAAAATTGTCGAAATTGAAATTAATTGAACTCAATGCTGCACCGTGATATACAGCCTCGGACGACCGCACACAGTGGGCTATAAGAGATATCGAGATGAATTTATTAAAAAATGATTCCTATCTACTGCTAATTATCGCAATCAATATATATTTTTATTATCATTTTTTAATCGAGTATCTAAATTTTATTGTCTTAAAATAAAATTTTAAATTGTTTATTGGTTACTCGTTCAGTACTTTTCCAGATAATTTAATATCGCGTTAGTGCAAATTACGAATCGCATGTTCAATCTCGAGTATAGAAAGATCGCGTCCGAATTTGGCCAATCTATGTAATCGTAATCCGAATGTCTCCGGCTACCTGTGACGATCAAGGTACCCGACACGATCAAACTACCCGGAACGATCAAGCTACTCGACGCGATCGAGCTAACCGGCGCGGTAAGCTACCCGACGTGATCAAGCTACCCGAACATTCAGATGTCTCGAGTACTCGCCCGAGCCCGCCCGATTTTTTACGACTCGACCCGAACCCGTAAATGCGGGAACCCGACACCCCTAATTTATATGTATTTATTTAGAAACGGTCGGCTCTAAGAGCTGAAGACGCTCGACGCGACGCGACGGTTCCAGAACAATTTGGGTGTCATCGGACAGCACTTCGAGACATCCTCATCAACGTACCCATAGACAAGACAATTCTATACAAACAAATAGTTTTAGTTCCACATCGCTTTTCCCTATCGTCAAACCTAATTTATTGCATGCCCTAAACACAGTTTTATTAGAATGCCCCTACTCCGACGACGAAAATGCGCCACCCACTCGCCAATAGAAAATCACTTTGTTACGCCATACAGTTTTAGATAGGCAAATAAGGATAGACCCGAGTTGACCTCATGCGCGACGCCACACCGAAAATCAGTTCTAAGAAATCGCTCGAACACGAGAGATAGTTCGATAGTTCTTTACCTCGAACATCGTTAATACCGTATCTTGTTAAGTTTATCAAATACATATCGAGGGTGTTAATTCCTGAACGCGAATTTTAATTACAATTAGACGTGGTTGCCTACATAACCGCGTCAGAGCCCCGAATATCGCCGCGAGCAAGCGAAACGGGAGTTACGCCCCGCGAAATTCGCTATACGGATTATGGTATTTGGACGCTTCAACAGTATTACACGACGTGCATTTCATTTACACCGTTCGGAGCCATGATCTCCAGGTAATGGCGATGAACGTTTCCCAATTGACAAGCAATTTGCGCCGATTAGCCGAATATTCTGCAGATTCTGGAGAAGGAGAGGTACAGTAATTCTTCAATCGGTGTCCGGGGTCGCCTGTGCAATCGCAGTCCGGTGTCTACCCACTCCACTGCCGGTATATCGGTGTGAACACCACTACATTGACACCACGAATCGAATGTTCAAACTGCTTAATTTTCATGATTTTTTTATGGGAATTTCAGTGGCTTGTTTCTGGCATTTTTCTGATTAACACAAGACCGAACACGATATAATTTCAATTGTGTTTAGTGGTCTAATCGACGGTGAAAGTTTCGGTCGCAACGAAGAACATCGTATGGGACATTCTTTGAACTGTGCCGGCGACGGCGACTGTCCGCGTCTCTTTCTTTCCCATACGCTGTTCTTCGTTGCGTTCGAAACTATCATCGTCGATTAAACCACTAAATACAGTTGAAATTGTATCGTGTTTGGTGTGATTTTAATCAGAAGAAATGCCAGAAATAAGCTAGTGAAAGTTCCATGAAAAAATAATGAAAAATAAACAATTCTATCACTGCCATTACATTGTGAGAACTCGCGGGCCTTTAAACTGTGCCGGCGACGACGACACGCTTCGGTCACGCGATCCGTATTTCATTCTGTCGTTCTCTATGTTCGGGCTCTCGTTTGAAGTCTCGGCGCGGTAGACGCAGTCGTTAAAAAATAGTGTCCCTACACCATCGCCGTCCGTGCAGAAGACGACTGTTGGACATCGATTGAAAAATTACTGTACCAAGAATAATGTGTCGCGAAGCCGCGAGAAGCAGTGGACAGGCGACAGTGCTGCCGCCTATCGTGGCTGTCGATATGATGTCGAATAATGAGAATTACGCGTCGTAAACGTAAAAGTAGAACTTTTGAGGCAAATAGCCCCCTAGATTGATATTTCATCTAGCGATTTTGACTACTAAGAAACACCGTCTTTGCGTTATTGAGAAATCAGGAGTGAAATCCCGGATCCTTGCAATCCTCGCGTACGTATACGTGGTCTAGCGGTGTGTGAGTGTCCTATGGTGACTGTGTGCAGGCAACTAGATAGTAGAGGGGCAGCCAATTAGGAAACCTGCTAATTCGCTCGCTCCTCGTTTACGAGTATGTACACCGAAGCAAATTTGTTCTTCAGAAAGATACAAGACCACATAAATTATTTATTTTCACGTGTTCATTCCTGTTTTATCATTGATAAATAGAAAAAACTATGAAGAAATATGCGTTTTCTTGAATACACATACTATTGCCTAGAAATTAGTAGATGTCCCGTTTTGAGGAAAAAATAAATGGTCGCGTTAACCGTGAAGCGAGTAATTCCTCGCAGAAACCGCAATCGGAATGATTTTAATCTAGAGGTATTAAAAGTTCGCGCCGCGAAGCCATTAATTTTCTGCTTATTTTTCTGGGGGAGAGTTAGCGCGATTTCCGCCGGCAGAAAAGTACAAATTAATACAAATAATAATCCCCCGGTCCGTCGAGTCCCAGTCGATATTAATTCCGAGCTTATCAAAGGCCTCGATGCCTTTCCGGGTCCACTTGAAAGGCGGAAGACTTCCGGTTATTACGGATTACCGAACGGTATATAATCGAGCGAAGTATTACGCCGCGGCGCCTGGGGCTGCACGAAATCAAATGCACGGGGGTTCGTTATCGATCATACGACCTGGTCCGGGTATCGAGTCTTCACCGGTACAATGAAATAATAACGATAACCCGATAGTTGCGAAACTGGAACCCTTTTCGATAAGAGAGAGAGAGAGAGGGAGCGAGATAGAGAAGGGAGAGCGTGCTTCGGCGTCTTCCGCGATCCGACAATGATCGAGCCTCGGCGGGAGGATTTCCTGGGACCAGGGTCCTCCCCATCGATCCTGTAAGCCTGAATCATTGCTGTTCCACGACAGACGGGACCCGAGATATCCCAGTTATCCCGCATTATTGATTCGCGACGCGGAACACGCGAAAATACCGCGGCTGATAAACATTATTGCGAATCGTCGCTGCAGGCACCGTAAACAGAATTAATCCCCGACGATGGATCCAATACGGAAATGGGCGAATTGCTCGAGGACACGATCCATTATCGAGATAACTGACAGTTCGTAACCCCCACGCACGATACCCGGCAAATAATCACAAGCAAATAACTAAGTGAAGCTCCACGATGATTGCTGCTCGAGCTTTCACCATTCGGTATGCAGATCTTCCCTCGATGCTTTTTGTGTTCGGAAAAATATTTTGGTTGAAATGTATGAATTGTTGAAGCTGTTGAGGGAAATTTCAAGGAAGCGAACGTGGAGGAAAACGATATATTTGTTCGTAGGGTTTCAGGATGCTTTGATAGTCATCGTCGTGGATGATACGGATAGATGTTTCTATGTGCCACTATGTGCAGTTGTGTAGAGCGTTCGACTATGTGCAGTAAACGCTTCAGGGGACGATTGTACAGGTTGATGTTACGTTAAATTCAGAGCGAAATTGCAGAGTAGAGCTAGTTTTTTAATTATGAAGGAGTGAATGTCTCTCCGGGAAACCGATAATACTGAATGGATTTAGATTCATAAAATTAATCCCTATTCCTGATCGTTTTAAGATTATTAAGACCGGAGAATTCTTCTGGCCCATCGGTAGCAAGTTCGTTTTTAGTCATTCTCAGCCACTGACAGTTTTGAGATGATTAAGAATGAAAAATTCACTCATCCAACGCTATCGAGAGAACATTTTTAGTTATAGTTATGAATTCGTTATTTGAATCCAGTCGATTCACTTAAATGCATAAAATTCATCTCTACCCTTTGAACATTTGAATATGACTTCGAATATAACGACGAGTGTCAATTTAATTTAATATCATCAACCCTTATCTGCTTATCTTTATGAATTCGTAATTGGAATCCAGTCGATCCATTTAGATGCGTAAAATTCACGCCTACCTGCTGAACATTTAAAGATGAGTAAGAATCTAACGTCAAGTGTTAATTTAATTAATTATTGTTGGATTTTGTAACATTGCGTCAGCCAAAAGGCAAAAATGAATTGGGTTGTCTGTGAGAATCACTGGCTTCTCTATCTTAGAACAATAAACCAGATGTCTGCGGACCCTTGGGTCTGTGAGGGTTTCGTATACCTAAATGCCCGGATAGAAAACAGAACGCAGACCTGGTCCTTTATCTTAATTGGACAACGAACTTTTCCACGTTGCCCTTTTTGACTTTCTATTCACTTCTGAATTAGCCTTCGACGCTGAACGACGTCCTTCCGAGCTCTACACAATAAACGAGAGTTATCATTTATATAAAGAGTATCGGTTTATTTTAACCACCCATTTCCAATAATTATTATCAACCCTCATCTGCTAATCGTTCTAAGATGATCAAGGATTAATAATTATTCTGAAGCATCGCCAGTGACGGATTATTGCTATTAATTCTACCATGTAGATTTTGTTAATTAATCTTGGTTTACCGAATTAACCCTTAAAATATTTGCCACGCACAGTCGAACACCTCCGCGCGCCTACAGTTTCTCCGCCGGTATAATCTAGGGCAAAAGTTATTTGCATTCCGCGTTGGCTTTAATTAATTAAACGTTGTAGTTATGTAGTCGCATGGAACTATACATAGGAACGTAAAATAATATTTCTCCGGCGAGTCTGTCCCTCGGAGAGGGGCGCAATTTAAACTGATTACACATCGACGATGACTAGTCCGCGGATCCTTCTGTAAACTTGGAATTTTTCGTAGCAATTTAAAAAAACAGAATTTAAACCGCAGCTCCTTCTGAAGTTTTTTGCAGACTCTCCATCTCACGGGTTCCCCGCAAATTGAAATTTCTACAACTTATTCCCGTAACGACATACACGATGTTTTCATTATTTTTCAATTTCGAAAGAAATTCCAGACATATTATCCAGACGGATTTGTCTTTCAATATCTCGCATGTCCGTGTGTTCCATAAATGCACAAAATCCATTCTAGGGGGGGGGGGGGGAGGTTACATTCACTAATTAACAGTTAGTGTAAGTAACTTGCAACAGGATTACAAATAAATTAACATTTAAATTGTAATTATCATTTAATGTACGTCCGAATTACTTACCCGGCCAAATTCGCCAATCCTTGTTATCCGTCCGATCAAACGGTGAGATGAACAATTAAATTCCGAATGTTTTCCGTTCATAATATTTGCGAAATTCTTTATATTGGTGTTTATGAACAAAGGAATTGTCAATGAGAAACATAGTTATCGGAACACGAAGGCCCGATATAATGGAACGAATTAACACCAAAAATGTACATAATAAAGGGATGTTTATCACAGGTTTGGATGCAGTTGTTTCAATATTCTTTTCACCCGTGCAGCTTTATTTGGCTTTTCGAAAAGGCTACGAGCGCCGTGTCGAATTTTCCAGAAATGATATTGCATTAAAGGGCGCTTGATTCATTATGCAAATCACTGTGCCTCTATCCGACAGTGAAAACAAACTACCTTGAAAATCTCTTGCTCCAGAGATGATGCAAGGCGGTAATGCGGTACGTTGCAAACACGCCAGAGAAGCGTTGTGAGAATTTCACGGGCGGAGTCTCGCGGAAATTGCGGGGACGTCAACAGCAACATTTGCGGATCATTCGAATACACAGTGACCGTACAATGTCGCGCTGTTTGTTTGATAATCGGATGAAAACCCCTTTCTTCGGGCCAACAACGCGTTGCGATGCTAAAACTGTTCATTTGCTAAAAAATCGATCGATTCACATCGATATTTACCGAATTTCTACCGTCTCCGCAATACCCGTCACTTCAAACACGATAAAAATAATTAAAATCAGGTGAAACATTTGCGAACGGACATGTCGACGACACTTTTCAATCATAAAATTCTTGTACAATTAAAAAAAAAATAGTATTTGGACCAATGGTTGTTTTCGTAATAAGAGTAAGAGAGTTCATTGAAATTGTTCCAATTTTTTTTACTGTTTTATTGCACTTCAATCAAATGAATTAATAAATGGTCACCGTTCGAAAAATAGTAAATTTTCATATTTGATCAATTGCAAGATAATAACTAGTTCAAGAATCACGCATTTTCGATGCTCGATCAACTATCAAACAATAGATCCCGCTGGTTAAAGAGGCCACGGATATTTAATCAATCGTGAAATAATTAAATTCATTAGCCGAACACGGACCTCGCTGATTATACATAGAGCAGCTTGAGAAGCAAGTTTTTAGTTCCAGATCACTGTGCTGCGCAGCGGTTTCGTTCAAACAGAGATCCGACAAATGTCGCGCTTTTTCCCGGGAGCATCCTCGGGTAAAATGCTCGCGAGAGTTTATTAACGGTAGCCACGGACACCTGTTCATCGCGCGTGTCATCGATACCTCGTTTCCCGACCGATCGACCATTCAATCACCCGTGAAATTTACTTAAACGTTCGTTGATTCGTTCAATTCGCCCCGCGGTCGCGCTTAATCAACTTTACGCTCTCGCGCTTTTTCCCTCGGACTCGAAATGGAACCTCGTTCTCTGCATTTTGAATCATTCCTATGTTACTTCTGCTTGAAATTTCATTACACCGTCGTTCATTTTGTTGTAACTCAGTGAGAAGTTAATTGTATGCCTCCGGGAATTGTTTCGTACAACGTTGCTGATGTTCTTTTTGCTTTTGAGTTTGACTTTTATTATTTCGGTAGCGCCGCTAAATTGAAGAATTCTCTGGAAATGTTAATTATCTAGTCGGAATGTCCAGAAGTATAAAAGAAGACACGAAAACTGTTCCTTGTAAAAATACAAAAGTCTGTAGAGTTCGATAATAAAATCCACCCAGAGAGACAGAAAGTAACAGAGTCCATAAATGTTCGAAATCATCCATCCGGAAAGATTGTCAAAGAATCCGAAAAATTAGTTGGCAGTGGTAAAAGCGGGCCAGAAAGCGAGAGAAATTAATCTCTGGCATCTAGGAGAGTTCGAACGCCTAGAAAAGGAATAAAAGTTCGAACAGTTCGTGCGGAAAATTGCGAAAGACCCCGAAAAGTTAGTTCGGGGTGATAAAAGCGGCCAGGGTAACGAAGAAAGATGGCGGAGACCGGAGGACCGTTCGTGCCGCGGGAAAATTCGAATCGTTCTCCGGTAGCGAAAAGTTTGCTCCCGGTTCTCTATCTCTGGTGGCTCGTGGCGCAGGCATCGGGAACAGATATTTTCCGAGCAAACAGCCGTAGTTCTCGCGGCGACCATTAACGGCCGGGCTCTTCACCGTGGCAGCAGTTTAAAGAGAAAATAAATTAAACGAGTGCCGGCGTGCTGGCTGTCGCGCGACGTTGACATTCGCTGCAGGAGAGCCGATCCTCTCTGGCTCTCTCCCGAAACTTTTCTCGCCGGGTTCTCTTTCCTGAAATGCGAGCGATCCTCTCCTCGGCCCACGTAACTCGCATATTTCCGTCGTGTCCCGGCGTTTCACCGTTTCCCTGCTCGTTTATTGCGCGCCGCGAGCGTCCCATCGCAATCCGTGGCTTCTTGTCACCCGTTCGTCCCGTGGAAAACCCGGGAATGCTCCTGGCAGACCTTTTTTACAAGTTCGGCCATCGATTTCCGTTAACGAACGGTCACTTTCTTGTCCGCGAAGCCTCCGAGACGGCCGCCTGTCCAGAAACGCGACGATCCGGACCGGTCGCGCGCCTATAACGAGCGGCAGTCGCGATTCCACCGGTGACGTATCTACACGCTGCGACACGCGGTCCACAGATTTTCGACCTCGATGAACACCCAACTATTATCGGCTCGCGGCTTTTCAACTGGAAACTCTCGAATTGTGTTAACGATAATTACATATCTTTGATCCCGGATCTTTGGGAACTGTCCTGTGTGCGTAGACCAAATGCGACTATATGGATGAGGAGGAATATTTTAGTCAACGAACCTAATTTCTTGGTTATTTCACCAAATTCAATAGTACTATACGAGATCGTCATCGTCAAGTAACAATCGTTTCTAATTACGTTGACCGCTTTTGGCGTGAAACGCGTAAAATTCTCGAGGCGTTCAATGTTCCAAAAACTTTTCAATCCCCTTGGAAAAACCGCGAAGACAGAATTTCATTCTGGACACTCCTCGCTAAAACGGTAGAACGTAGCAAGTATTTTTTGCCGGCCTATACAAGTGGAAAGTTTCATCAAGATTGATCGACATTCGATCGTTACCGACGAATATTCTACGTTGGTAACAAAGAAGTTCGCTGCCTGTACAGCTACTCACCGCTAGTAAACAGCCTGTACGATCATTTTGTGGGGCAGAATCGCAACACGTGAACTTTTCCAGGGGCCAATTAGGCGTCGCTGATCACATCGTCGGAATCTTTAACACCGTCGACGAAAATAAACCAAGTTTATAGATTGAACTTTCGCAATGGCCTGATCTCGTGGGAACACCGGCCGCGACGATGAAGAATTAAAGTTTAAACGCGATGCCGCGGATAGTAACTAGAGAGCCAGCCACTATCCGAGCAGATTGAACCTCGTTCTCAATGGGCCGAAACTTTCCCGGCGAATCAGCTTCCGAAAGAGACGCTCCGCTTATTTTGTAACCTCGTGAAAGAATCATTAATCGCCGAACTGGGAGCCTTCGGCCATTCTGGATCCCCTAAATAGCGCTGTTAGGTGTTCTGCCGAAAAATTGGCTGCGATAATTCGTTAATAATCTACCCAAGTGTAATTAGACATTGGTTAGAGAAGAAGTACACTGTCATTTAGGATACCTATATCCTGCATAAAGGCCCATTCATAATAAACCTAGGATGATCAGAGTGAGGTGAACAGCTGCTGCGAGCATCGGAGGATCCACGATGGTTTTTGAAAGAGTAAATTATTAACGATGCATTCGAGGACGCTGCAGACGATGCACTCTTATGTCCGAAGCCTTCTGATTGGGCGAAAGCGCTGCGAACGGATGAGGGTAGCAAGTTCTAACAAGCTGCACCGGCGGGGCTAAACGAACCGCTAAATTTAGCTGACTTGAGAGAAGGAATCGGAAGTTCGGTCTGGCGTTCGTCCATCGATCCGTTTTGGAAATCCCGACGCAGAAAGAGTGTCGTGAGACAAACTCGCAGACATTCCGAGTTTGTGTGTGTGTGTACCGAACACGTTAGCACGGTTCGTGGATCAACGGCGCGAGGCGTCGAAAAAGCTCGCTAGAGGCGAAAATGAGATCTAACCAGACGGGGACGTGATTAACACCCGAGGCAATGGCATTAGCCGGCTTTTCTAACTAGCTCTGTTGCGTATCCTCGTTTACGAGAACTCCGCGTCGCTCTTCCGTCTGACGCGGATAATTTAATTTGACCGAGGTGAATAGGTCGAGCGGAACAATACGCGCCGCGAACCTTCAAATCCCTCGGCGCGTCGCGACGCTTTTCCATCACTTTGCCCGCGGAGACTCGTCGAGAGGAGGAGCATCGGCAAAAAGAAACTCGCAGACGAACCAGTCGTCGCTTCTCGACTTCCTGGGTGGTCCTCGTACATCACCGGACATCGGGACACGTCCGGATCCACGGTCCCGGAAACACACACCTTCTGCCCAGCACGTTCTCGAGCGGACCCGACATGATGAACAACCAGAAAACGTCCTCTAATAAGATGTATGTACGCGCCGACTGTCACCGACCGATTTAACGCCCTCGCACGGACAGTTTTTACCGGAACTCCATTCGAGCAGGCGAGAAACCAGACAGACCAGAATCTGAAAAAACGCTACCTCTGTTCCTTGTTCTTTTGTGTTGCTTGATGAAAAATTCTGAAGACGTGTTTCATGGAATAAAACGAAACTTAGGGCAAAAAAGATGACGGAGATGCAAGGCGCAACCCTGCGAGAAATTTGAGCAGGAAGCCCTCAGAAGTTCGTCCCCTATCTTCGTTCTATCTCAGAAACGATGGGCGACATGGAACACAGTTCTTCCACCCTAATTTGCATTTCTGACATAATCGCAAATATCTAACGTGTCTACAAGAAGTAGAAACGGTGAGTCACGAGCAGACACGTCAGCCTTGTTCATTAGCGCTCGCGTTGAATAAATCTTCTAGTTCGATTATCTCTCGAACAAAGCACCGAGCGAATAAATATTATTCCACGTCCTTCGCTTACTTTTTACACTGAAGCGCCGTCGAACAACATATTGTCGCTTCTTGTTGTTGGCTTCTTTTATTACAGAATTTAAAAAAGGAGGCGACAAGAGGCGACAAAAAAATGCTCGGTGTTGCTGCAGTGTGGACATAGCTCAACTCACCGAGCGGAATTTAACGATCTGAATACTTGATGGCCGAGAAATTCGGTGATTATAAAGCTGAAAAATGTTGAAAGTTTGAAAGTTCACGGGATTGGCGACTTAAAAAAACCGAATTGGAATATTTGAACGCCCGGCAGTCGTCGAGTTTGAGGGATTGAAATTTGAATATTTAAACATTCGAGCGCCGGTGAGAGAACGCGCAGAATTGAAACTTGAATGTTTAAACATTCGAAAGTTCGCTAGGTTGCGGATTCGCGGCTGCTCCAAACTTCACTGGCCAC
The DNA here is from genome assembly GCA_028455805.1 of Lasioglossum figueresi. Taxonomy (NCBI): domain Eukaryota; kingdom Metazoa; phylum Arthropoda; class Insecta; order Hymenoptera; family Halictidae; genus Lasioglossum; species Lasioglossum figueresi. The sequence goes on from CM052191.1 coordinate 8,079,565, forward strand.
CTGAAATCTTAAACTTTTTTCATTCGGATCAAACGCTTCCGAAAATTGTCCAACAGTCGACTACGAATAGATCGAAAATTTGCGAAATTACCAATCAATGTACGTTTTATTCGCCGATTGAACGAAATTCCATCTCCGACCGACCAATTCCACGATGGAAGATGAGGACGCCCGAGATCGATCCATCAAATTTCCTCTTTCGCGGCCGTTTCAGAAACTTTAATTACCCGGAAGTCTCCGACGATCAAGAGGAAGTCGGTATCGATCTCCAGGAATTTCTACAGCGATCGCACAATGGACAACAATTGTTCTGTTCTAGTAGAAGCGATTTTCAGAAGGCTGTGACCGAGTTGGACGCATCAGAGACAATCTGGGTGAAAACACTCAGCGTTTTCAACGCTGGTCGCATATAAATGTCTGAAAGAGTTTACATTTACCTCTCAAGCGGGACGGAAATTTAAGAGAAAAATTATAAAATTTTCATGTGTCAACTTTTACACAGATTTTTCACTCCGAACATTTCAGAACATTCCGTTCTTACTCTCCCCAAAACCGCTAAAAAAATATCCTCGTCTTTCTCTTCGTTTGACGGAGGCGAAAGTGGGGTTCACTTTAAAAAGCGATTCGACCAGTTTTTTTGCACGCGGGCTCTCTTCTTGTTTATTTTTCTTTCGAAGAACGCTCCGGACTCGCGCGAAAACGCTCGAGGCCGGATCAGTGAAATCGTGAGCAGATTAACGCGGCCGCAGCCTCGAGGAGAGGCTCGTCAGCTCTCGTCCCGGTTTGCGATCTATCGCGCGTCGATCGCGATTGCGCGATCCCCTGAATATTTATGAGCAGCGATCGCCTTGTCCGCGTATCGCACTGCCCACGCGGCTTCCACGCGCCTCGACGTTTTTTCCTGTCCGGTGACGATCTCGTGCTCGATTGTCTCCCGCGCATCACCGACTCCGAATGCAAAAATGGAGAACGTCCGCGGAGGAGGCGAAACTTTCCAGACACCTGGGACGAAGCTCCGTACTTCGCTCTCGGCTCTGTGTCGACGCTGCACAAAGTGTTCCCCGTTATTAATCTTCCACAGGAATTTTCCTGTTCCGAACACCCGACGTGTTTTCCCGTTTGACGTAACTGAATTATCGACGGCGAATTAGTTAACGAGACAATTTACGTCGCGCTGTATCGCTGTCGGAAGCCAAAAATGTTTTATAGTCGATCGATCGATTTTGGAATTACTGTAATCTCTGAATGGGCGTGCGAACGCGTGTGGACCAGCGTATGACACATAACGGATATATCGGCGAGATACTAATTCAGTGACAACAAAATTGTTCATTTTTCCGTGATATTTTCATCGATGTGTTTGTGGAATTTTTCTGATTAAAACGAGTCCGAACACGATGTAGTTTCAATTACATTTAGTAATTTAGAACTAATCAGTGAACCGTTCAAATAATCGAAGTTCCAGTGTATCGTGGATTAGACAAGTAAATACGGTTCGAACTGTGTCGTGTTTGGTATCATTTCAATCAGAATAATACCGCCAATGCGTTAGTAAAGGTTTCACGATGAAAAGATTGAAAATAATCATTTCTGTGCTTTAATAGTAAACATAATATACCACAGATGACCGGTCTATCATTACATGCTTATCGAAATAATCGAACTACACTCGATTGACTTAATACTGAATTTTCAACTCTTCAATCACCGTCACAATCGAAGTGGGACGAAGCAGCATATCAAGGATGTCTATTTAGGAATTGCATTTTGCTTTCTCAGAGATTGTTTCGTTCTTCTTCGCGCGCCAATAGATTTCCTGTTTTTCCGAGATGCGGCGCGTTAAGGACACAGCTTTGTGTCTGGCTGCATGAAAGGAAAGCTTTAAACTTCGGTGAAGTTTGACCCAAAACAGGACAAATATTGGTATGAGAAAGTCTGTTCGATGTTGTAGTACAGGCTAGTGGTTCCGGGAAGTTTGCGAAGAATATGCAGATACTGTCGGAGCAGAATATTTTCTAAAAAAAATTAACAACTACGTTCTACCGCTATCGCGTAGTAAATTTATGAATCCATTTTCGAGAAAATTCTGGTACATCTGCTCGTGTGAAATTCTCCGTGAATCTCGGGAAAATGTTCGTCGTAACATGATCGGATTGTTTGATTTGAGAGCAGTAATTGTTAATGCACCGTTTCATTACAGAATATTGTACCGCTGTTGCGTTGTTTGATGGATGAGCCAATTAACGGATCAATACACAACCGTACATCATAATTGCATCGCTCGGAGAGACTCGATTGAATTAAATAAGTCTCTGTCATGTTCGATACCGAGCCGCGATGTAACGCGAGTCGCGGCTAGAGGCGATATCAAAGGGAACAGAGGAATTCTATTCAAAATTTCGATTCGGTAATTCCTGGACATTCTCTGACGAGTACAATCGCATAAAGACCCGCGTGACCGCTGTCGAAACGAGCCCTTTGCGCCGGCTATTTAATAAATATTTAATACGGACGCGCCCTCTGCGAGAGCCGAGGTAGGAGCCGTGCTCATTATTTCTATTTTTCTCGGTGTTGCAATTTTCATGGTATGCGACGTGTGTTCCGGGGTGGGGAGAGAGCTCGTAAAGAACAGCCGGGAAAAATCGATCGGGCTGGATGTAGCCATCGACGATCGAGTTATTAGAGTTAAAAATCGGATGAAAAGAGAGAAAAGGCGGGCAGAACTCGCGCAAGGCTTCGCAATCGAGTTGCCTCGCAGGAGTTTCGGTAATTTTCTCTCGCCGAGGGAAAGTGAGCAGGAGAAAGAGAGGATAAACCCTCGACGTCACGCCGCGCGTTCAGACGACTCGAATCAAATAAATAAAATCGCTCGGGGAGCGCGCGAGTTGGTGCCGCAAGAGCCCGGCTCCCGGAGAAGTGGTTGTTATTTTTAGTAAGATACACGGCTGGTACACGTTCCACGAGCGTGCGTGGTTATTCCTTTTTTCCTGGGGCCGAGGGGCGGATTGTTGCGCCGATAAGTGCAACGTCGAGAAAAGTGGCCGACGAGCGAATGCCCGTCGTCGAGGCCAACGGAATGAAAGCTACTTCCGCCGGAGGACGATCGAGTTTCCCTTTCGTCGACCGAGATCGATTTCCTACCGCAGATAATCGTCGGACGTTGCGATGAGCTACAAACGGTTGAAGATAACGAAAATTTCAGTTTTTCGATGGCTGTCGTTGCTTTCCAATGAAATTTTAAAAATCAATTTTAAGTATTTTCTCTGGAATTTCGACCAATCAGTCATGTGGTAATATCGAATAGGTTAAAATATTTAAAAAGAGTGTCCGAACATCGATGCGAGTGACTGTACCTCCAGAAAAATCGAGGGCTAACATTAGGTTAAAGAAGGCTGCTACGGGATCATAAATACAGAGCGACAAAAAAGAGTACTCCCGGGACCGCGATCAAGATGGCCGTATGGAGTTTCAGCGAAATGGCGGGAAGAAGTTGCACGGTCATCGGTGGAGTCTCCGGGGGAGTAGAAAGTTAATTTTCATCGGGAATCGAGAGCACAGGACACGGCCATTATCGGGGACGACTCAAGATGTTACGCTGATGGTCCGAACGACTCGCAGGGGAAGCAATTTCAAAGCCGTTCAACCCTGGTCCCGGTTATTCCCGGAAGTTACGCCGACTAATAACCGTTGTTCGCTCTCGCGCGCTCGCTGGTTCACTCGCTCGCACGCGGATTCCGTATTGTAGATCGGCGAAACACATTCTTCCGTTAGCAATTTTTCGCGCGGCCCGCTGAGTATTTAATATCGCGAGCACGACCGGCGAATAAATCATGCTCGATTCACCGGAAGTGGGCGACACGGGGGTTGGCGAGTGCGGATGGGGGTTTAAAACAGGGCCGCTTCGCGCGGAGGGAAGCGTTTATCGAAGCAATTGCGCGCGACAGGATTTCGAGGCAGCGCATAATGGCCTCGCGACGACAAAAGCAAAGGGCCAGCCAGCACTTTTCTTTTTCCCAACCGGTGGAAAACTGCTGGAAAACCACCGGCTGCTGCCGGCGACGCGACGGTCACACGGTCGCCAGTCGACGTTGCAGACGCGCGACGCGAGGGGGTTGAAAACGTCGGCCGCTCCTTGCGCAGCCGGGGCAAACGAGTTAATGGCTAGTTATGAACTTTCTTCATCTAAGTTTCGAGCAGTTTTTTGCGTATAAATTGAAATTTTTATCGGACATTCCGCACCCGTAACGAGCGCGCGCGGGCGCGAGAACCCGTCCGACGTTCTCCGCGCGGAAGTTCGGGGGATACGTGCGCACACGATCGGCCAAACCCCCTCTGCAGAACCGGAAATTTTACGTCGCGACGACGGGGCCTTCGCAAATCGTCGCGGCCGTTCCGTTCGAGGAATAAAAACGTCCGCAGCTTACGCCAGCGGGATTTCGATCGTTCCGCAGCTTTACTGTCGCCCACAGCCCCGCTCTCGCCCCTTGCAAATTTTAGGAACCCTAAATGGTTAACCGTGACCGCAGTGCTTCGCGTTCATAATTTAATGGCTTCGTACGTCATCTTGTTAACCTGTGTGCGCGACGAGTGCACTCGTCACGAAGGAATGGCATCTCTGGGAAAATGCTGTTTGCATTTCTATTACTGTTTTTGCGAGGGCATATCCCACAAGTTTATTTACACGAGATTTTAGGGTATTCCGGGATGAGAAGCACGAACGAGATATGAATATATTTATTTCGAGAAGACAAAACTGTTGTACAGGAGCACGGATAAATCGTCATTTTAGATTTTTCATACCGTACAATTTTTCAGATTTAAGATCCGCGACCAACAACACAACCTTATTTCCCGCATATACCGTGAAGGACACAACACACCGTAAAAAAGTCAATACTATCAAATGTTGTACACAACTCCATATTTCAATTTCTCAGTTTATGGAACGTGGGTCGCAGACGTAAACAGGATAGAACGAAGATGGCGACGCGATCAGGGGATCGATAAGCCTCGCGTAGAAAGAGCGTTCTGTATTTTATTAGGAGCAACGTGGTCCCTTTTCCATTCGCTATGGTTCACAGTGACTTTTTCACCTACATATATGTTACTCGGGTTGCCTAAATTGTCGGCGACCGAAAGATCTCGCATACCTTGTCGTCCTGCGGCCGGACAAAGGGCGGACCCTCCGGGGAAAACCGTGTGAAAACGAAACAACGTAAAAACCCGAGCGGTTTGGTGCGGTTTGGAGCGGTTTGGAGCGGTCGGATCCGAAGGACACCGGGCCCGGCAAGAATTACGCGCGATTAATCACGCCCTGCGAAACAGATGGACGCGCGCGAGTCCCGAGCGAAAAAATCCATCCGTGCGAAAAAAGAGGATCCGCGAGCGGAAAAAGGAGGTTCGCGTACCGGGGAAAAAAAACGCTGGCGGCCGTCCTCCGCGATTTTACTAGAAGCTGCAGCCTCGACCTGTCCGGGAATCGTTAGGCGAAATTTATGGACCACCTAGTCCCCGGAACCGGGTAACAACGAGGCGCGAAAATAGCGTGGGGAGAACCAGCCGGCTCGAACAGTGTGTCTTCTTTCTCCTTCTCCTTTTTCCGGTATCGTCCCGGTAATTTCGTAAGACGGAAATCTCTCCGCTTCGTATTTATTACAGCCGCCCAGGAGACGGTATTTCAAGAGTGGGTCAAGTTTACCGGTTCTCACGCTGCCCGACTACATAAATCCAATGTGTCCTCGCGCTGCTGTCGCGATGACAGCCGGTTCAGGGATTAAGAACTTCAGGGTTGAGAGGACGGCCCACGATCTTCGCAATTAGCACCACGGTGACGCTTATGCTTCGCCACGATCTGCTCGGTTACCCGCTAAGCTGCGATACCTTCGTTGGGAATCTAGTTGAATTTTGTTTTGGAGGGTTTCTGCTGCTTGCCTGTGCACGGATCTTCGGGCGAGAATTCGGATTTCGGCTGGTGATTGCGGTAGAGAAGGTCCAAGAAATTGGAAACGGTGTGAGGTGCTCGATAATTGATGCAGTCAATCGGCTGTTGGAGTTCTGGAAATTTCAGTAGTGGAACACTCGATCGATGCGCGATTGTCGTCACGCAACACTTCGTCCTCAAAGAATTGAAAATGTCTCGATCGGGCACCAAATACGAACGAAGAAAAATTTTGCACATCAGAGAACGAAAGAGTAGCTTGCTAGGATATTCTAGCACCAAGAGGACACCCTATACCTACGCTGCAGAGCTAAATCCTAGGGATAAGTCTCGGATATCTTTACGTAAACCAATAAGCATTAGTTTCTCGTAATCTCCGTCGTGCAGGACGCGTGAAGAATAAGAATTGCAACCCTGCAACGAGGAACAGGTGTGTGCAACCAAAAATAAATTGTAGAAAAGAGAGCTGGCTTTCGACCTCTTTCCCAAGAAAAGCGTTTTCGAAAACGTGGTGTACAGGTTCCGCGAGGAAAAAAGTGAACTGGACTTTCGAATTAAGTATAGAGAAAGGTTCATCCCTTTTCTACTCGTCTACAGTCCATTTCTATTGATCTTTCCTGGTTCTATGTACTCATTTAATTGGTCCCTCTTTATACTGATCTATTCTTCTTATTTAACTGATCCACACTGATCCTCTTTCTACCGGGCCGTCGATGTCCGATCAAGTTTAGGGGATCAGGGTTTATTGCATCTGTTGATTACATTGAGCGCGTTCAGTGGCCGAGATGAGGTCCGTGTGTAATCGACGTTTCGGCCGAGGCACGGAAAAAGAAACAATCGGTGGAAAATATATATACCCGAGGCCGAAATCTTCCGTTGGCTGGAGGCTGGCCACCGTTGGATCGACCCACGCCTAATCCAGATTTAGGCCGGTAGGACACTGTCCGACGTCATCGGTTCGATCAGGGACAGAAGTCGCGCGCTCGGATTACGCGCTTTCGAGCGCCCGTCATCCGGAGAGGCGTAATCCGGAGAGAAAAATCGCGTATAGCCGCGGTTCAAAGGTTCGTTCACGGTAGATAGAAGGTTCGCCGAGGCAAGGACTCTAGGTACGGATTGGTTGAAAGGTAGCGCACGCTGCTCTGCCCTCCGGGATCGATGCGATACGAAGAGAGAGAGAGAGAGAGAGAGAGAGAGAGAGAGAGAGAGAGAAGGAGAGAGAAAGACCCGCCGGCAAGGATTTAATTCTGTCGACGAGCCGGTGATTCCACCGGCTACGGAATCCTTTGCATTCGAAAAGCGTCCGCGCGCTACCTGGCTGCCGCGTGCGACCAAAATCTCCTCAAAGACGGCCAGGTGAGCCGAACGAGGACCAAGGACGCTCTCGCTAGCTGCCTTCCTTTGCCGTGGGTCCTTCACTTCCGGCTCGTATTGTTATCGACGATTTCTACACGGTGACGCACAAAAGATTCTGCTCTACCCTGGTCAGATTAGTCGAACGCACCGACTAATCTTTTCCTGCATTCTCTTACAATTAACCATTCAGCGACTATTTGAATTATGACACGTATTGGTATATGCGCAAGAGAGTGCAAGATACCTGTTCATCGCGCGCGCGTCTCAATGCATCGAAAAAAAACGGTGTGTGCGTGCTGAATGTAATTACTGCACGTTCGTTCGATGACCATAAAACGAAATGTTACAACGTCGTTTCTCTCGTTTTTTTTTTGTATATATAAATTTACCGTGCATTGTTCAAGATGATTCATTCGTGTAGCTCGTTGTGGAACACGATGCGCAGGCCGATGAAGTTCGATATGCATTCCATTTTGAGTGTACAAACTGCAATTAACGGAATAAATCGAAAATTAAAAATCAGTCGGATAAACGAGACCACTCGGCGGATTGTTTCGCACGGTTGTTTGTTTAATAGACAGATACGCGTTGAATTTATTGAAAGTTCGCGTGACATTGCATGCAGTATTTTCCGGGATAACAAACCGTTTCTGAATGAGAAAAGAATGTTATCCCTGGTTGCGCAACAAATTCGAGCGTCGCGGACAGGTTGCGAAATGTAACGAACGCGCGATGCATGAATGCATAATACATGGTGAACACGGCCGATGCAACTATGTTCGAAATATTGTACCGGTGCGGTGGTGAGCGTGGGTAAACGATCGAAAGAATCGCGAAAATTGCGGGAATCATCCCCGACCTATTTTTCGTCCTTCGCCCACATTTTCCGGGCGCGACACTCTTCTTCTTCGTTCCACGCGTCTTCTACGTTCTCCATTCGTCTTCAATTACTCTTTGGATGAATCACTCTTCTATTTGTCCGTGGACTCCTTATTTCTAACGATTTATTTTTTCTGGCTCTACTTGGCTACATTTACAAATCCCCACTCCCCTTTTTATGCTGATTTACTCTTCAGTTCTACTCGTCTATATTTTGCCACTTTCTACTGACCTACTTTTCTTCTTCTATTTAGCTACACTTTCCCTGTCTCTACTAATATATTTTTTTCTACTTCCACTCATTTACACTCCCCCAACTTCCCTTTCTCTGCTAATTTATTTTCTTCTTCTACTCACCTAGAATATTTTCCCTATTTCTATAAATCTATATATATATCTCCTTCTACTCGTACACACTCTACATCTTTCTGCTGGTCTGTTTTCCTTCCTCTACACACCTATACTCCTCTGTCTGCAGGTGCGCTCTTTCCCTCTTCCTAAATTTTTCAACCACCCCTTACGATTTATTTTTCTTCCACCACACCTCCACTCTCCCATCTCTACTAATCCACTCCTCTATCCACTAATATATTTTTATCACACTCTTAATCTACCTATCCATCTCCTACACCCACGCAGCAATTCTGCCTCGCCAACCCCTATTCCCTGCAACATCATTGCTAAGTCTTCCCACCCGTATTCGACCCTTCCATCCCCATCTACCCAACGCCAGACAACGTCGCAATGTACGCAATCACCGTAGATCCAGCGGATTTCCGGTGACCCAGTATCTGCTGGGGGTTGAACGAAGAACAACATCCTCCGGCGAATCGCGTAGAACTCGTCCCAACCCGACGCAGCCAAAGAAACACCGTCTCGAAAAGCTCAAGAATTTCCCAATCCAATACCCGGGCCCGCGTAATATACAATACACGTACAGTACACACCTCCATAGCGAAACAAGACGCGCATTGTGCGTGTGCGTCGCACGCAATATTCCCAAACCGGATCGAATTTCGGGGTACACAGCGCGGCATGGCCCGGCGGCTAGATCTCGCGCGCTATCAGCCCCGGAATTCGCGCGTTCGTATCGCGCCCTCGGAATTTGAGTGTGCGTTCGCGTATTCACGCGGAATGTGAAACGGAATCTCCTAATAGCAGTTGTCCCCTGTGTTCCGCCAACGACGAGAGCCGCTGCTCGCAATTTTTCGACGCGAGCGCCGACAAGCTGCACCTGGTTGCGAGACCGGCGATGCGCGTCCGAGACGACGCCGTTTCTCGCTCCAATTATGGAGAACTTAGGGCGCCTTTTATCGGCGAGCACGAGCTCCTTCCACGTCTTCCGCGAACCACGAGATTCCTCCCAGCTCGGCCAGTCGCGACGCTGAACGAATTTTCTACGCCCCCGACAAGATGCTCGGCGACGACGAGGATTTTGCTGCACATTATTTGTCATTTTGCAGATGATAGTCGTACAACGATAAGCCGAGGTTCGTTTTAAAGCTCGAATCCTCCATTTTGTGGGACTGGGTTCTTCGAGGTGATACGCAATTGTTGACTTTTATTTGCATGAAAGCTTTAATTGATATAAATTTTCTTCTACTAGAAAATTGAGAAGCTTAAATCACGTAGCCGTAGAATAAATCATAGTGCAGGGGGTTAGAAACGAATGCAATTTTCGATGCCCACCAATAGGATCATGTTTGCCGAATCTGTCTAATAGGGAGAAACGTATCTATATTAGAAAATAGACGAGGGTTTTGATAAAGACAAGTGTTTGCGGGCGAGGACTTTCACCGCGCGCGTCATCGGAGGGTTGTTTATGTGGCGGGCGCAGTATTACGTGTCTCACAAATACTCATTAACGGGTGTCGGGAGATATAGTGTACAGGTGTGTTCGAGTAACGACGAAGACGCGTACAAACTACGATCGCCGATGGCAATAAATCAATGGAAAGCATCGTTGTCCGCGACGCTCTTCTCCGGAGCGCAGAGCACTCGTGAGTGAATAAAGTGCACGGTGTCGGGCCGACGTTGATCCTTGCCCCGGCGATTTATCGCAACGATAGCGAGAGATCGTCGATCCGTCGAGCCTCCTCCGGGGTATTGTTCCGTTAAGGGAGGAGGGCTGAGAACTCGCGCCCCTGTTGCAAACCGGTAACAGACATCGTTATCCGGGAACGATGGAGCCGACCCCGACGTGTAATCCATCGACGGCGGGAAAAAATCGTTAACCCCAGGCCTAGCTCTCTGTTCAATCGGTGGATTTCATACAAATTGATTAGTGTATCGATGTCCCCGAGGGTCTAAGGAAGAATCGTTTGTCTCGTTTTGTGTTTATAAAACCCTTCTTTGCTTTTTAAAATCGATGGGTTCGAAGTAAATTGACAAGTGCATCTCGAAGCATCTGAACGATGATTTAAAAAATTATTTGTACAATTTCATAGTCGCAATTCTGAATGAATCGAAAAAATTCGATTTTTAAAATCAATAAATTTGGAATAAACTGATAATTCACTTCAAATACGTCTTTTTGCACTAAAAAAATCAAATACCTCGGAAAACTGTACCTCCAGTGGTAAAACGCGAAAGCTAAAAACACCGTTGAGCGGTCTGGACGTATTTGATGGAAAGTTGGGCGAATGTTGAAGATTTAAGTCAAGTAATAGTTGGCTAAATTTAAATTACATTACGGATTACAGGAATTAAATATTTGCGGAGAGAAGAACTTTTGCACAGACACAGCAGAGCTGCGGAATCCTTCGGCGAAAGTTTTGCTTTTTTAATTGAACGTCAGGATGTGCCTTCTGTCTAATAAATGTAGCATTCGCTATAAAGAGATTCTACAATCAGAGAGTTAAAACATAAAACACATTGCTTCCTGCCATTTTCGAAAAACATTTTACACAAAATCCTCGGGAGTTTATGTTCGAGTCAAACCGCTCTGACGATATTTTCCCCTTAAACTCCACAAAGCATCCACTCGCGAACGATCTGTGAAAAGAGCGAGCATCGAAATAAATTACAAACTGTCTGATACCTCGATACATGAAGCGTTAATACTTTTAAATGAATCTTCTATCCGTCCAGTGGCGAAACTTTCCGAGAAACTGTTGGCCGTGGGCGTCGAAACGATCGTCAAACGCGACGCTATTGGCCGGTCTCGATCGCGGACGTCCAACGAGGACGTTCGCCCCGCCCACTCGCCTCTTGAACCCGCCCTAGAGCCCCGAGTCCGTTCGATAAAAGCTACATCATGGAAAACGTGGTTTGGACGTGGTTGGACTTAGTCGATGGAAATTCCAGGGGAATTCTCTGGGAAGGGTTCGATTTCGGAGAAAATATCAAGGATCGAGGATCGTTTCGAAGGGAACCGCACCCAGAGACAACGTGCTCGTTTATTGAGACGAGCGATGGAGATCGAGAGAGGCGATCGACGGCTCCGCACGGGGAAACAGATCGGGCTATTTACTCTGCTGGCGAGTTATTGCGCGATCGGTATCTCGATTCCCGATGCATCGACCGGGAAACGTTATCCGTGGTACGAGGAAGTAGGCGATCCGTAACAAGATCGTTCGCGAGCCTCGAGGCCTCTGCGGTCGGAAGGGCGTGTAACGTTACTGTGACACTGACTTTCATATCGGTTACGTAACAATTAGTTCGCGATTCCGGGGAAACTAGTTTCCTGGCCCAGAAACGGGTACGGGACGTCCTCGAGCAAGAAATCTAAGACGTTCGATAGCATCGCGGTCGCGACTGCATCTCGTGGCCCCACCACCGCCACCCCGCACCGCCCCGCCCACACTTCGCTAACCGCCCGACTTCATCGAATCCGCGCTCCATTCGAACGAGGGCTTAACATCGTCTTAATCAAAATTATATTAACCGTAGAACTTCGAAAAGGGCTCCCGAACCCGACGGCGGGCAACTTCGAGGTGTTCGTGTAATAGCAGAACCGAATCCGCGACGAAAACGAACTGCACACCACCGAGAACGATACCTAGAAACGAATTTATTGTTAACTCTGTGCAATAAATAGATTTTCAATCAATTGGAAGACAGAGAAAGTGGAGGACGGGCTTCTTTTTCAGGAAACGAAATGAATTTTTCAATCCCTTTGGAATAATTGATCGATACATGCAGTACCCCGTTTCACCGGATTTCATTTCAATGGCAGCGCCGACAGTGACAAAAGAGTTATTGGAGATATAAGCGGGTTAAATTCCGAATAAATTCTATGAAAAATTTAAAACGACATTAATTGCGGTACTCGCTGTTAAATGAAGTTTTAAGGTAAATCAACTGCTCAATTTATAAAGGCTGCTGTTTCTTTTTAAACTGGAATCTACGATCCTCCACTTAATTTAGATCGCAAAGGGCTGGTAGAACAACTTTCTGCATAACTTGGCACAATTAACACTTTGTTTGATGTTAACATATTGTAGGGGATTGCACGAGCGACGTAGTTAAATATAGTAGGCGATTTCTAGGTGAATTCACACCCACGAAAAGCATGTGCAGACGATCGATAATTTTCATAAAATTTACTATATTTTTATCATTTTCTGCAGTGCCACGCTACTGGGAAAAAACTGTATTCGACGCTCTTTTCGCGCCGCGTTATCATCAGAATTGCTGAAGAAGGGATGCGTTGGATCCCGAAGTCAGTGAATTTTAAATAAGGGTTGTTGTTCTTGTAAAAATTGTTGACGGTTCCACGTATCTTCAAACGCGATGTGTATAAACTAAAATACTTAATTGTAGTCCTCTGTACCCAAGCTTACTTAGTCGAGTGCCATTTACTGTCGAGTAGACAAGCGTTCTCTCACAAGTATTAACTCTGGAACTCCTAAAGCAGAGCTCGTCGAACTTCAAAGTCAGTGAACTTTAACCCTTTCGCCCCTAATGGAACATATGTGTCCCGCGCAAATTCTAAAAAAAAATATAGAAAATCGTTCTGAAAATACAGTTTCGTAAAAGACATGCTTACGGTTCGCGTTGCAAACAAAATTCATGCGTATCGTATAAAATGGTGGTATCGTCGGTGATTTAAATGGGGCTCAATTAAAAATGCTTTGCTCACGACTCAAGGAGGTTCTTCCATGGGAAAACTTTTTTACTATCGCGACTATCTTTGAGCGGAGGTGTGCCGGCCGAGTGATTAGCATGAGAATCGAAAACTTTGTCTCGGTCGTATCGAGTAGAATCCGTCGCCATGGATAAATCGTATTGGACGGCGAACAGAAGAAACGGTCTCGCGATCAAGTCCCCGGGGTTTTTCCTTCGGTCGTTCCCGATTCGACCGTCGACGTCCGGATTGGGGTTCATTTCCGGCGATTTTCCAGCCAGTTTTCACCGGTCGGAACACCTTCGACAGCCGTTCGCTCCCGTGAGATTCCCTTATCGCGGCCGGGGTAGCGAAATCCCATTATCAAAAAGAGTTTCTCGCGACGAAAGTGAGTGAAGGAAAAAGCGGAAAGGGAGAAAAGGAAACGCGGCGGGATCGGAGCGCAATATCCCGAGCTACTTCGACGGAAATAATGTGGAAACGGCAAATATTATTTTAACCGTCGATTTATAGAGTGGGCCCGTCACTCTGACGAGAACCAAGCATTGTTGTTGCCGGGTGTTTCACGCGCGCCGACCGCACACAAGCCTCCTCCTCTACTATTCTCTTCTCTCCTTCTATGCTCCCTCCACGTTCCCTTTCCGAAGACGCTAATTATAAACGGCCCCGCGATTCTGCTTTCCCTTGCAGCTACGTTTCCTTACCGGGGATCTCTGTTCGCCGATTGACCGACTCCTTCGTCTCTCGAAACAAGACGAAAAAGGGCGCAAAATCAGACCAAATGTTTCCTACGCCCGGATGTTGAGACGCGTCTTCACTGGAACGATAGTCGCTGTACATTTATTCGGTACAGTATTAAACAAAATAGCCAGTAGAAAATTTTATTGAAATTCAGCGGGGGATGATTTGTGGTGTGGAATCCAGGCTGAATTTCGGGGGTGGAGCACTTTTAAAACTGTATAGTGCCAGTAATATTAACATTATGGAATAATTCACAATTACCGCTCGTTTGTTGCAGCCGCTTTAATCCCTTCGCACGGAAACTGCCGGTCACTAATGACCCCCATGGCGCCACTGGCAGGCCGAGTGCCGGTCATTGATCACCCCCGACCTGCTAACAGGTTAACCCACAAACGACCGGGTTCTAAATCCTTGTTTTCGGCCAAAAAACGAATTCACTTTGTCCGTCAAAAAATTGTTCAGCTTCCCTCGCGTCTTCAAATAAAACAACATCTTACACGATTATTACCGTAATGGTGAAATGCTTCTGAAAATCGTTTCCTGAGTGGCGTAGGGTGAATAAAAATATTGGCTGAAGAGAGTGCAGACAAAGACCTAGTGTTTGGTCACCGATCTTCCGACTTCCATTTTGCCGAAGAAAACGTCCGGTTCGAATGGACGAAGGTTCAAATGGAAACAGTGCATCGGCCGGTGGATGCACTTAATAATTCAATGAGATAAAGAGAGAGCCGGGGATGCCGGGTTCTCGTAAAAATTCCACCGAAATCGAATCGAAGATCCGACGAAGATCGGACTCGTTATCGGAGATTTGCTGCCGTGGCCAAAATTTATGAAAAAAGGATGAATTATTCGTTGTCCATGCTTGCGCGATGAATTACACCCGGCTACAAATTGCTCGCGTTTCATGCAGATTTTATGCAGGCCATTTCGTTAAAGGTTTTCGGACCGGGAGAGAGAGAGCATCCCCGGCCGCATTATTTTTACGCGCGATAAAATTTCCTTCCCTTTTCTGCACGCTCCCGTTGAGTTGTCGTCCACCCCTTGAAAAATAACAACCGTGTTTCTTGCTCGCAGAGCCGAAATTGTCGATGCTGCGGCTCGAGAAGTCGCGGGACGCGTTTTAATACCGCGTTCACACTGTGCCGACACCAATCCACGGATTACCAGTCGAAAATTCGACGGAAAAATCATTAAGGATGTCCCACATCCGATGTACGTGAAGTATGAAGCATTAAATTTTAATGCAGTCAGATTTATTTAACGCAGTCATTAAACAAGAAAGTAGCTTACAAACTACAGGTAACAACGGCTCAGAATATCGGCGAACAGAGATTAACATTAACTTTTAAACGTGTAAAGTATTTAAGCGACCACGGGATTTAAGTAGCTGGATTATCCCATGTAATGCGGCCAAAAAAGACACTTGTTCCTAAGAGAATGTAATAATAAACATCGTTAAATAATGTTCATTTATATCATAAATTCAAGAAGAACTGTTCCGACAAAGCTAGCTTTAAAATTGCATCAAACAATATTTATTCGAAGCGTAAATTTTTCATTGAGGACCACGGATAGTGAAAAATCAAATCATAACAGTGATAAATAATTTGCGGAGCTTATTAATTTAGATTCGACGTTGTGCGACTAATGCATGTACATAATTTCAATTTCGCATAAAAATCAGCTGACGACCAGCATTCGCCGTAGAACATTATTTCTAACATTATTCCCGCATCGAAAATCGATTTACGAGAGGATTCGACGCATTCGTACCGATTATTACCTTCCACGGGAACAAATACGGGATCAGACGAAGCTAATGGGTTAAAGCGCAGTAGACACGCGATATTATTTCCGTTTCCGGTTGCAGAGGGTGGGAGGCTCGGCGTGTAAACAGGAATGCAAATGAGGCGGAACCAAGGTAGGTTCCGCGGGATCCCGATATAAATCGTATTGAATTCGAGTGAGGGCGGATTTCCAATGAGGCGGAGCCGCTGCTTCTCAACGCCGGAATCCGACCGAGAAACTTGTACGATTTGGAATTTCATTGATACGGTATACCGTATATTCTCGCTCTCTACAGCCAGCACCGCAGATGGATCTCCTCACCTCAACATCTGAACCGCTACTCTGATCTTTATACGGGACCGGTCGACGCCATCTTGATACGATCATCCGAGAGAGCATGACATCCAATCACCAGTCCCCTTTTTCATTCGGCCAAATCGACGTATTCCATTTTTCAGATTGCCTGACCATTATCGTCCCGTTCAATCCTTTTAGTCTTTGCTTTCTGTCAAATTGAATTAGCAAAGTAAATTATTTCGAATCGTTTCCAGAATTAACTTCCGCGACAGACACTGTGAACTTCGCTCTTATGGAATCAGGTCTCCCGGACTATGAATTTCATTCTGACCCTGTGACGTTCGTAATTCTTTCTTCGGTACTCCTACGCTGCTGGTGGAATTGGCTTTAGTCAAATAAACGCTGTTACCGTTGCTGTTGCTGTTACAATTGTATTATTGTAGCTACAATTATTGCAAACCTACGAAGAGCAACGGCTGTTGGTTCGCTTCTCAATTTCGTGTAAAGAGCAGCTGTGTATCGAGCGCCGAAGTTTCTTTCGAACCAACAATAATTCTTTGCTGCTATCAGCGAACTGGCAAACAACAAACAATAACTGCAAAGAAACAACTATTTCTCCGGCGATTCCATTTCGGCTTTTCTGCACAAGTTGGTCCAGTTATTAAGATGGCAGGGGGCTGGAAGAGCCCGGGTAAACATACGAATGGCGCAAAATGGATCTCGGCAGTCTTCGATTACAAGAAAGTCCGAACGAAACTGTTCCTCCGGATGCTCCGGCAAAAAGAGGATCGCGAGTGGCGGGAATTAATAAGAATCACCGGGGCTGAATGGCGCTACAAAGTTCGATCCTCGAAAGTTTAAAAGCCACGCTGAAGAAGAAGAAGAAGAAGAAGAAGAAGAAGCGGGTCGAAGTAGCACGAGGGTAGGGGGTGCAAACTTGTTCAGGCCGAGTCCACGCGGCTCTGGTAGGAGTATATCGACGGGTACACATCGAATCATCGTCCCGGGCTAATAAGCCGGCCGAGTGAAAGGGAATAACGAGCAATTAGACCGTATCCGCGTGCCTGTTGTTCGACAAATCGTCCGTGGAACGAAGAATTCAAGAAACTGGCCAATTATTCCCTCGATCGCGACGGGAGCCTTTTAACTATGCATTAGGAACGCATTACGCTAACAACTCTCCAAACGAGCGAGAAGGTTCAGTTTGGCTCCGCCCACTGGAGTGGTTAGCGCCGGAGAACACGCGTCATTGGTCACTCCACAGTATTCGGGCCCCGGAATCGAGCGTTTATCGAGAAACCACTATTTATCGGTTGTTAAGGAACGCTGAGCGTTCACGCAAAGAGGAATTCTCGTGGTACTCAGTTAGCAGGTCTAGCAGGCTCTGTTTCAACGTTTCGAGACACGCAGTGTAAAATTTGAACACAGTTATAGAAAATATCAAAAAGTCAGTTGTCCTCGGAAGGTGTAGCTAACTACTCACCAAACGGGCGCTTAGCTCCGCCTACTAGACCACCAAGGACCGGAGAACGCGCGTGATTGGTCGCTCGATAGCGCTCGAGCCCCAAAATCGAGCGCATATCGAGAAACCATTATTTGTCGGTCGTTGCCGACCGTTGAGCGTTGACGCGAAGAGAAATTCGCGTGATACTAAGTTTCTCGGACTAGCAGGCTCCATTTGAACATTTCTCGAGGCGCACGGCCCGTCGAGTGTCTAATAACGCCTTCTTTACTGCTTTCATTTCAGTTCGCTGGAAATTGCCCGGCGCGACGTTGTCCGACACGAACGATTTGATTTTTCTTACACGTTCTCCGACGCCCCCGCGGGAAAAACTGTGACACGCTCACCCTGCCGGTAATAATTGCGATATTACGGCGACGGAGATGAACGATCGCGAGGAGAAACCTTTCTCTCGAGGATCTCGTAATCTGTGATCGACGAGGTGAACGTCTTGTCGCGACGCGCGGGCCGGGATCCGATCGATCCCGTCCTCTCCACCCTGTTTAGGGATAGTAAAAGTTTTATTCCTCCACCTCGGCGAAAAAGCGTACGAGCTATTTCGTCGCTTTAATGAACAATGAAATCGCGCGCGGTGACATATTGCGGTTATAAGGCTGACCCGTTATTATCCACCATTCGCTATTCTTTTCTGTTTTTGGTGGTCTGCTGATACATTTTTGTGGAACTGGAGATCAAGCCTGGTATAGCTATCTCGTTAGACTCCGGCTAGTATATCTGTCATTCGCGGAGGGCGGATTTTATGCATTCATCAAAAAAATAGGTCACCGCAATTTCAAACAGTAGAGAGACTAAACAAATGTACGAATATCGACAGTCTTTTTACAACTGAATCCAACTACGAAAAAGAGACATAAACTCGAATATGGCTCCTGTGTTCTACAATTTATGCAGACAATTTTTATTTTTCATAAAGATCCGCTCTGTCTAGTTATCAGACTGCAGATATAATTTTGAAAAATTATTAAGAGAAGAAGCTCTTAAGAGTATCGCATCTTCCTCGAACGGAACGCTCGATCGTTGATTAAACACGAATTGTAATTGTTTGTATCGATGTCTGGTATTTATAATACGGTCGATATCGGTGGCAACGGACACCGGAAGCGATACCGCGGGCTGCTCAATGGATTCCAATGAGATTCCTTGAGATACGAGTGAACTGTACGTGTCCGTGTACCGTGTAAAGGGACTCGGCCGTCGAAACGACGGAGCTGAGGACGCATTCTTCGACGGGCTCCTTTTTGCGTTCGTTACCGCTATCCTCTCGGGCTGTAACTGCGCTTTCTTATGAATATTAAGGCGGGACCTATCCTCTGTTATCGTTACCATCGTTATTAACGTTGGCCGATCGAAGACTCGATTATACTGCCATTCCCGTTCGGCACCGAGGCCCTCGGGTTAATCGATATTCCTCCCTGCATATTGGAAAGAATGCTCTAGCGGGCCGATCTTCTTGCATCTTTAATTAGAACGATTATTCCCGTGGATCGTGTGTACCGTTTTCTCCCCTACCTTCTTCTTCTTCCTCCTCGAGAGCGGCAGGAAATTCCTGTTTCTCTCGACGTTCACGGCTAAGAACCACGGTGGGAGCCGGCGATAGCTTATCTATAATTTAACGTAATTAGAAGCAGACACTCTAAATCTCCGGCCGTCACTGCCAATCCCACGGTCTCATCTTCGCGGATCCATTTTCGCGCGTTTACTCTTTCACGGGCCAACGGCTCATCCGAGCGGGCACTTCCGGTACCCTCTTATCACATGAATCAGGCGAAACTATACTTGCTCGCGAGATTGTTAGGATAGTCAATCGGTTTCACTTTTCGACGGTGTAATTGCTCTCTGCGAAAACGTTCGATCAACGCTTTTCTCTTGTGAAGCATCGTTAAAAAAATGATTGTTGATTGATTCTTTGCGATGCAAATAAACCGTCGAAGTAGATTAAGGAATATTATCTGGTAATTTCTTCTGACATTATAAATTATGCAGGAAAAATATTAGGCAACGTTTCGCTAGAAGGGAATATTAAACGCACCCTTTCGCAATTAGTCAAGAATAAGATCGTACAGTTAGGTGTAGCTGGTCCAAATATTTTTGGACGTAACCATAGTTGCTGACCGAATCGGCTACTTAAAATTCCTGTTTGCTGAATCGTCGTCTGTGAGATACGTAAGGATTCCGCCTTCCACCTTGCAACCGGAAGCGAAGCCTTGGAACCGTTGGCTTCATTGTTACCGGAAGAGTACACTGCGGACGCTGATAATTAGCAAATGAAAGCGTTCGCTCGCTTTTTCCGACGAACAATCTCGATTTAATTGTGTTCCAACAATTATACTACCCTTGCGAATAACAAAACCGTGTCCCATCTTTTTCCCATTTGCGTCGGATGTAAAGCAGCAGTTGCATCGTTAACTGACTGACGCTATAAAGGTTCCTGTAAAATAACAGTGTCTCACATCGACCGCAACAAAACGAGACATTAATAGAAATTAATTTAAACGTTCCATTTTCTTCCTGTAAATTGTCTTGTGGAGAACAGAATAAATGTAAAAATTTGAAGATTCCTGGAGGTTAAAATAAAATAAACATTTCTGCGAGCTGTAAATACAGAAAAATCCGCAGCCTACTGTAGAAGTACCAGTTAAAGCAACGTTTAAACGTCATTAAAAAAACAAACGAGATAGAAGCGAGCATTTATACATTCGGTGGTGAAAAGTACCGAGTACATTTTTATTTCGAAGTCAATTTTTTGTTTCGTTCTTTTTCGAGCGTTTCGAGGATTTGTCGGGTCGGGATCAACAATGGCGACCAGGTGCACATGATCCAGCTCATTCGTCCAGAGGCCACCAGATCCCACCGCAGATTTCAACAAGATAGAAAGAGAAAGAGAGCGGAAAAAGGAAGAGGGGAAAAAACTAACGCAACAGTTGCGAGTCTGTGGAGGCAGGCGGTTTTAAAATATTCACGCTTTCGAAATCTCGACTGAATCTCGAAAAGGTAGTGCGCCTCGCATGGTTCTATCCGTTTCTATCCGATGGTGGATGCGTACGAGGTTGTTGCAATTCCGCGGGTTCATTTGTCCAAGTCGGACGAGTCCCCGGTAATGGATACGTCGCGTGCAATATACACCGAGCTCGCGAATATTTATGAAGCATCGTCGAAGATGAACGAGAAACCGCTCGCGGAAGCCTTTGTGATCCCGTCTGTGGAGCCAGCATCGCAGCCAGGGCTCTGCTCATCGGGAACGCGTCAAACCCGGGGACGTTGTTTCGTCAGGTCGCGATGATGTATCTTGCCAGCGGCGACGTCCTCCGTGACGTTGGATCCAACAGGATCCCGGCCGAACCCACGGCCAAAAGGAAAACTAAAATCCCTGGACCGAATTGCGGGACCTCGGGAAATTAGATACCCTGCCAAATTCGACGTGGAAGCCTGAAAGAATCTGTTGCTTCGTCTCCGTTTTAGTTGAATCGAGGCACTGGACGTAAATTGGAGACAATGCTGAAGCAGGGACTTTTACGAGTAGACTGCAAGGTATACTGATTTTTAGGGAAATGTGAGATGGGTTTTATAAAAGTATTCTTTATCGACCATCGTCTACGTTGAAGTGGTAAAAACCTCACTTTAAATTGACCGCTAAAAATACATTTGATCCACTTCAGTTGTTTCATTCAGAGTTTAGAGACTGAACTAAAACTCCTCGGATTTCATTTTATTGATTGTAACGTTTTCATTGTCCCAAAGTGGAAGATAATCCAAAAGAAGAACAGTGTCGGTTTGATAGCTAGCTCGGAGTCCATCTCTAATTTGATTAAAGTCATCCTGGCTGCTGGACTTCGAATCTTTATGCATTCATAATAAAAACAAATAAACGTAAAACAAATTGTGCAGACATTAGAAGAACTTGAGAATATTGTTGCCTCCTTCCCAACTTACCATAATCATTAAAAGAAGAAATGCATTTGCCTCCGACTTCCATTTCTTACGATCCACTTGGAAAATGTTTACTTTGCATAAAGACTCGCAGTCCGTTACGTCCTCGTTAGAGGACAGCTACGTAGCAGACCAAAGACAGCGCACAGGAACAAAAGGATCAAATCGGAAGAAGAAGAGAGGGCAACGTTTGATCCCCATCAAAGTCAACGACCCAACATCGCAAGGGTCACTCGTGACGTCCAAATTGTCAGCGAACATGGGGTCCCCAGGTGGGAAGAAGGAGCAATCTCCCCAAAAAATGTCACGGGGCCCCATAACTTTCTCATCTGGCCGTTGATGTCGGATCAGCCGACCTCGATAGACTCGTCAGCGTCGAACCAGCAATTCCGAACTTCGAGGGAAGTTCGGAACAAGTTGGAAGCATGGCCAGGCGAGACTCGTTCCTGGCGGACAGGAAGAAACGCCACGCGATGGAAACGTCCCGTGGCGAGACATGCCTCTGGATTATGGTTTGACGTCTCTATTTATGTACTATGGCCGAGCCCGCCCTCGGAACCGGAGAGAGCTGTTAAGGGCCCGCCAGGATAACAGATACCGGGCCACTGTCTTACACCGACTGAGCTCGTTCGAACTGTCTCGTCGTTGGCCTGGCTAAGCAAACAGGAAGAACCTCTCTCTCTCTCTCTAGATATGCTGCTCGCCTACGACTCGAGGGGGTCTTCTGGTTAGAACCTCGGAAAAAATCGATTTCTCTCTTTTTTTCCATTTTCTTGATATTTAATGATGATGCACTAAGTCCACAATAATGTTACATAATTACGCCAATAAGGCAGAGCCGACAAGGAACTATGACTTCTACAATGTATTTCGACTTCTGAAAATGACATTGTTCAGTCCGAATGATAGAAGATATGTATGAAAGGCTCGATATAAAATGGTAGTCTCATTTCTCTACGAAAATATCGAAAGAAGGCCTAAGAAATGACGCTCTGGACCAGGAGGCCCCCTTAAGCCGGATGATCTCCGAGCAGCCACTCAGCTCTCGGCGAAGTTTCGCTGTGCCGCCCCCCTGGGGACACTTTAAAAATTAATTCCAAGTTCGAGCCAAGGTATCTAATGATAAGGGGGCGAGCCTCGTCGCGTCTCGCCCCCGTTTCTTCGAACTTTCGCCCTTCTTATTCGATACCCTATTTTAATTTCGAGCGAATGCCGAGCCATCGCGGTTAATTAAAGTTTCGCCTTGGTGCCCCTCCACCTTTCCTTCTTGTACCCCATCGAGCAAAAGTTTTCCGGTTCGCATCGTTCCGGGGACCTCTTTGGAGAGATTCTCACGCAACGAGACGGCGACGACGAGGCAGCACGTTTCGACGCTCAAGACGAGAAAAAGCCGCGATATCCAACGCGCGCGCGGGTACGGTCCGCAACGCGTTTCTGCCTAGGTAGCGACGAGCAGAAACAGCGGAAGAGATAAATAGCCTCCCGGTTACGAACTTCTTTAAGATACATGGCGGTGTCGGCGCAACTTCGCAACTTGGACCGCACGCGGAGCTATTTGTAATCGTGTTCCTTCCGTCATCGTTTTTTTAACCCTGTTTGCCTCGTCGCTGCTGTAAAAGTAAGTTACGCCACTCGAAAAGACGCGACAGTTTTCGTCGCTAATGAAATTCGCAGTTTCCAGGGAGATTGACGAACTTTTAGATAATAAATGAACTTACTGTCGCGGCATCTGCAATAACTTAACCCGGGAATATCTATTTTAAGACCTGCCCATCTCTGTGTTAATTTAAACAAGTACAGAAAGTGGAAGCGGAAGGGAGGAGCTTATTGGCGCCGCCCACTAGCCTCGTAACCAATAAATAAATACAATCTAAACAGTGTCGTGTTTGGTATCGAATGAAACGGAAAAGTATCGCGAATATGTCGGTAAACGTGTCGTAAATAAATATTCAAAAACAAAGAAGTTGTAACACTATTTACGTTCAACGGTGGCGTCGAGGGGTCAAGAACTGTTTGCACGCGATGCAAGTAACATCTCGAATAGTTCGCATACATGAAGTCCTTACTGTATATCGATTCTGAATGGGTAAATCTTGATTTGAGACCACTGTGTACAGCGTAAAGCGACGAAACGAGGGGAAACTTGGCCGGTGCTCGTTTCGGTCCGAGATGATTGCCGAAGGATCCCGTACCTGGCTTTAGTGAGCCTCCTTGTGTCGACTTTGTTAATGTCCGGCCGCAAATTTTGGAAGCCAGGAATCAGGTATCCGGACTTTAGGTGCGCCCGGATGGGCGACGGAACGGAAACTGGCTCGAGCGTGCACTTCGGCAATATTGCGCGCTTTCGGCTATGCGCTCCGGGGTCTCCATCGTATTGGAAATTAATTTTCCTTCGGGAATGCATTCGATAGCTACCGGTGCTGCATGTTGTTCTAAAATATCTTTCCATCGGGCGCGTCTATATCCCTCTCTGTTTGGCCGCGAACGATACTCGAACCCATTTCATGGCTGGTGGAGCTTCCATTAGCGGCGCAGTTTCCGATAGAAATCTTATTATTAATATTTCACGTGTCACGCTGACCTACCTCGCCCCCCACACACCCTCTGGCCATCGAAAAACAGACTTTAAACGTCCCTGTCGATGGATTTTCCGCTTTCCTAAATCGCAATCAACTTGACCGTGCAGCCGCCACCCTTTCTCGCGCCAGAAGTCGATTTTATTTAAATCGCGCAGAAAAGCCGGGAAAACGGTCGACGATAATTTCGTTTATATAATGACTCTGCTCTCTTGTTTAAGGAAAATTGGAAACACTGTGTCGCTTCCGGCACCAAGAATTAGTTCCATGTGCAGAATGCGCATCGTTTCGTTCTCCCGCGATTTTTCGACGACCCGAGATAACCGAGCTATCTGCGGACGTCGTTGCCAAGCAGTCGGGAAAATTATGCGAATTGGAAACACGAGTTCGATCGAATTTATTTTCGAACAAAAGTAGACCAACGATACTTATAGCAATACAATACCTAAATATTTTAAATATTTTCAGCTCGTACACATCGTTTACCAAAGAACAAGCATTTGTGCTTCTTGAAGAGATTAGATGACCGTTGCTTGAAACAGGAAGACTGAGAGAATTTTAAGAGACAAGGTGCTTCCGGTATCTCGTGGTACGCATGAGACGTCCTCGTTCCCTAGAAGAAAAATCGTCGAGGAGATCGCGAACCCGTCGACCTTCCATTCGCGCGTTCCGAGAGACACTCGACACCGCGGAGCTTCTGTTGCACCGACATCCGATATTAATAATGTATTTCATATCGGGTTGGGAATCAATCGGATCAGGTGGACCGCAATAGAATGCGAGGCGTTCCAGCGCCGTGCCGAGCGACACGTCGAACAAAGCGTGCCATCGATCCCCCAACGAAATTGCGTGACCCTGATCTGTCGTCCCGCATCCTTGCAATAGTAATGACGACGCGTCTCCGCGGACCGATCAGTTAGAAAATTAAGGGAACGAATGACGAAGCACCGACTCGCCAAACCGCGAATAAATAATAACCGGTGCTTCGCGATTCTATACATTTTGATTGCGCGCTGATGATTCGCGGCGTTATCGGCGAACGTCCTTCATTTTATAAACTGGTACTCTCTAAACAAGTAATCTCTGAAAACGAAAAGTGATTTAAATCACAAAGTTTTTCCACTAGATTATTGTTCCCTCGTCAACATATCTAGTGTTATACATATCACGTTTCTAAGATTGTGTGGTCCTCGAAGAGTGAACTTCGCGGTATTGGGGATAAGTTTGAGCAAAGTCGATGACCTGAGAAAAGTTTCCAACTGCGAAGAATTAATGGATATTCGTACCTCGCCGAGCACGTTCGAATGCGTTTATGGAGTCGCGTTTTATCGGCGGACATGTTGATTTCCTGGCATTTGCGGATCGATTGTCATGCCTCGGGGCCCATTAATAATCGCTTTCCGCCGTAACCTGTCCGAGATTTGAGCGAGGGATAGGAAATCCCGATTTTGGGTCAAGAAGAACGAATTAAATTGAAGGACGCGCTAGCTGGCTAAATTTAGGCAAGCCCGAGGAACAGATCGAGCCGGCCCAGGCTTGTAACTTCCGCTTACACGACCAGCCCGAGCCTCGCAAAGCCTGGATTCCTTTCGATTTGATTTACAACCGATCCCGAACGTTACGAGCGCTCGACAGAGGGGTTGCAGGACACTTCCGCCGGAAGAAACCATGGTTGCGTACACTCTAAGCCGTTTGTACGGTTCAGTCGTAGGACTCTGATAAGCCTGGGCCTCGGTGACAGCCTTCGGTTAATGGATTTTTACTCGAAACCGAAACTTTTATTTCGCTGCCAAGCAAGGATTGGATAAGATCAGAGATAAAATCACGCAGTTCTGTCATAAAAAAAATTAATTTTGAAAGCAGAAATTGTGTATTATACGAGGAAAACGTTTTTCGTCGTGGCTTCGCCCGTTTGAATAATCATTATTATATGGTAATCACTATTATTAATTATTATTATTGTTATTATAATGGATGTTCAAGTATGTGCACTCAGAATTATTCAGATAAAATGTAATATATGAGCGTGATTCGTATGCGGAAAAACGTGCCAAAACTACAGTAATCTGTTTTTTCTGTCCCGTGAGCGACGAACAGATTGATTTTACAATGCAAATACTTGCTCGCACACAGACACATATACAGTACAAAAGCATGCATAGCTTCTACAATGTTTATATCATAAAATTAATGCCACGCATTACGAAACGGAACGTGCCTGTCGAAGAATTAAACCAAAATTGATGAATTTTTATCGAAAATTCGAACATGAGAGGAGCAATCTATGTACGTATCATTATCAACGTAATCATTATCAACATTCCTACAAATCATAGAGCATCAGTTAAACATTTTCTCCCAATAATTCGAAGCGAAACACAGAATAATCGTAGGCAATAAATATATTTTTAGGTCGCTCGGACCTCTATTCCGACCGTGATTCCAGACCGTGTATTCCGATTCGCGAATGGACAAACATCGAGTCAAACGAATGGGTAAAAATGCCTCTAAAAATATTTATTGTCCATTCCATTTCACTCGCATTATTCGCTTAAAATCCATTCCCCGGGAAGTTTAATTGCCGGAGCGACTAACGCCTGGCGATATTCGAGTCTAGTGAAGGCGCGGGTGTGCAGCTGTTTATTTACGGGGGAAAATCAAACGAAAGCTTGGTGTAACAAACGCGTTCGGGCGAGACTCTCGGGCCGGGGTCGGGCCGACAGGGTTCGCGAGACCTGGCTTCTTTCTTTCGATTTGATTTACGCTCCCGATCCCCGCCTGTTCTGAGTTCTGAAACCCTCTGGGACACTTCCGGCACGACTAACCCCCTGGCTACACCCTCGAGCCGCCATTCAAATTCGAAAGTTAATCCCGAACAACGTAACAGAACGATCTCTGCCTCGCGGAACAGGCCCGCCGCTAGTAAGATTACTTGCGCCGTTGTTACTCCATATACAAAAGCCCCATCTCGTCTGCGTGCATTCTGAAGTTTGCATTACTCTCCCGGAATCCCGAAGTACACATTGGACGGGCGCACGCACCTGACGCGGCGAATTTCGTTGCTATTCTTCTGTTGCAATTTTCTTCATAAAATTATTTTTCTCTAGAAAATCAATATGTTTTTTAGCGTGGTGTTTGAGTAATAGTAGCCAAAACATTGAGCGAAAAAACATGAAATATCTCGAACAGGAGAAACATGATTTTTATCCGATGCAAATTGATGTTGCAAATTTTAAACTAAGTTGGTCAGAAAGCCAGCTAGACCTCGCCATAATCTGCATATTTCTCCGCTATTCCGCATCGCAAATTGCACCCGCAGCAAATAATTTTTCTCCGCCGGTTCCATGAAACATTGCGCGCCTGTATCGCGTGAGAATCTATTGAGAATCGCGCGGTGTAAAGTTTCATAGAATTTGATACCGCCCTCGCGAGAAAAACGTTCGCTCGGATCACGGTTTCTTTAAATCCACCTAGGAAAATGTTTCTCCGCGAACCTTCGCGGGCTGTGCATCGAACACGCTTTAAAAATTGCCGAGGCGCGTGCCCCTCGATTTCACGTTGTTCTCGTCTGTCGTCTTCAATGAATAATTACTGCGGCGGTTCCCATAAATGCGTGTTTCTTCAAGCTGCAGAGCTATACAAAATTTTATTCCCATTTAATAGTTTCGTTCGAAGGAAAACTGCTCGAAACTTGAACGTCGCATGTTCTCAGCGGAGCAATTATATTTGCGATCTCGCGTCGAGACATTTCCTCGTTCCTTGGAGGAAACATAATCTTTATCCCCATCTTTGAAGTTGATGATCAACTCAGATTAAGGCGGATTTTTATACTATTTCACCTACAGCGTACATATCTTGAAAACATAGTTGATGTTGCCATTAAGACTTTGAGCGGAGCACCTGCCAGGAATTGAAGGCGGAATTAATTATTCACGTTTATATAAATTATTAAATGAATTTCCCGCGGGAATATATTCAGTACCGGGTTCAACTGGAGTCTGGAAAATGCAAGAGAGTTGAAGAGCATTTTAATCCAATAAATAAATTACTTCGATCTGTAGGGCTGTTTAAAGATGCTCGATTTACACCAGCATCTTTCGTTAACAACTAATTGCTTAATTCTATTAAATACAAGTTGTCCTCTTCAAAAATATGAAAATAG
The DNA here is from genome assembly GCA_028455805.1 of Lasioglossum figueresi. Taxonomy (NCBI): domain Eukaryota; kingdom Metazoa; phylum Arthropoda; class Insecta; order Hymenoptera; family Halictidae; genus Lasioglossum; species Lasioglossum figueresi. The sequence goes on from CM052191.1 coordinate 8,107,819, forward strand.
CATCAAACTCGTTACATATTCATTACAGTAGAATACAAAATGGTGTCGGCCAGACACGTGTGCAGCTGATACGTATGAAACATAAAAACATGGTTCAAGAAGAGATTTCTCGATTTTGCTGTTTTCACAAGAGGTACAACTAAAAGTACGATCCATAAATCTTAAAATAGAAAAGACCCTCTGTGAACCAGAGACAGACCAGAATCGATTCGAATTATCCCGGAGCGGTGTCAACAGCCATTTCAGTGAAGTGTCCTCGTCTTAATCGAACACGTCCCCGACTCGATAAAAATATCGTCGGATTGAATCACGAGGCTCTCCTTACGACCCTAATTACACAGCTGGCGGCAAGGTGTCTAGCAGGTGTGTTCGTCGTCGTCGTCTAACGATCGATCGATCGACCAGAGCACTGACTGTGGATGTACAATCTGGATCGCGATTCATTCGAAATGTGCACCAAGCTTGAAACCGGCGATTGCGCGTTCATCCGACTATCGCAAACAATTTCCCCCTCTACGGTCGCGTCGTTTGCTTATCTCTTTATAAGCGCGTCGCCATCCCCGTAATCTTTTTTGGGTCGAATCAAGGCGTCTCTCTCTCTCTCTCTCTCTCTATTTCGAATCAAGGGAATCTCCCTTCGTGTTCTAAGCTAGTCTCTGATTGGTAATCGCATTTCTGTTGGTACCCAAGGTACATTTACTCGACGAAAACCGAGGAAAAATCTGTTTCTCTTGGATCCGAGCTGAAATAATATCACTCGCCGACCCGGGACTCGTGCCCTGCATCCGTGAAGACCAGCCACTCAGCCTTTCTTTGTAGAGAAACTCGAAGACCGGATTGATTAGAGGTTCTTCCAGCAACACTGAAATTGTATCACCCGTAATTTAACCCTTTGCGAGCTGGCGTTCCCAGAAACGATGGCCGTCCGCGTCGCGATCTAAATATTCCTAACATCTTCACGAAGTAATTGCTTCGAAGAATCTCTGAAATAATTGAGGCTGTTGAGAATTTTCTTTCGTAAGATACAACGGAACTTAATCGAACGAAATGAGTATGTACTTCGGAGAACAGAGAATCGGCCCTGTTGAGGGAAAACGGGGAATTCTAACTTGAATGGTGGGAGTTTAGGAATTGTAAGTACTAGAATGGTAAGGTCAGAGTTTGGACAATGACGTGGCCAGGCAATGGTTCGAATATGATGCGGAAAGGTCATAATTTTGAAGATGACGTAGCCAGGCTAAGGTTCGAATATAATGCGGCAAGGACGAAGGTCTAGGATGAGACAGGGTTTGAGGAAGAATCAAAGATGAAATCATGAGTTTGTATACTATTTTGGGTGAAAAAGCCGGGTATCGATGTACAATGAAATGACGTTGGTACACAATAATTTCTTTGCTGAAATATTGTAGTTTCCTCGACTTTAATTCAAGCTATGCATTGTCGAGTACCCAGTTAAAAACAATGCGACGACATTTAGTGGAAAATAATTCTCTATTCAAAACAAGTTCGCTGAACCGCTCTCTAACTTCGTTGACGGTCTTCGCAAATTAAGATTCCGCTGGAAACAGTTTTTTTTTTGCAACGACGTAAACCATCCAGAAATCGCGGAAACGAGATAGAACAGCAATGCCAACAATTACATCGATGCAGATCAAATAACATTCGGAAAGACGATGCTATGTGGAACGAGATACAATTTCGTTGTCCAATAGGAAAAAGCAGAATGTATAAACGGATTCAATTGTAAATAGAAGCGCAGCCCGTCCTAAATTGAGTTCGATAAAACAGGGTTTTCTTTTGTTGCCTCCCGCGAATTTATATTTCCCGAGCGTTTCCGTGAAACATTTTCGGATTTGTTCTCTGTATTACTGGGAACGTGGGACGAAGTTTTCAGGATGCTTTCCCAAAAGGACAATTTCCTGGGATGCGAGTAATTGAGAGATTATTCGGTTCTATCTGCCGATGCAAGACAGAATGAGGCTGCGGTCTCGCTGGATTCAGTGAGTTTGTAATACATTTGAATCGTTCTTGCAACAATGAATGAGGTCGCACGGTTGGATCGCATTCGGATGAATGAAATGAACGCGTTGTCGCGCGAAAATACCCAAATGAATTGAAAGAACTGCGCGTGCGATCGAAAACGGACGATATCTCATTTTTCTGAATGCGGTAGAGCCATTTGGCTGAACGCGTTTTCGCGAGAACGGTCCGAACGTATTAAAAACGCGAAAAACACTGCGAACTGTTGTTGAGCTATGCCCGCTGTGTTCCATCGAATATTTCGGATAATCGAGGTTCCATTCTACCGTGGATTACACAAGTAAACACGATGCAAACTGTGTCGTGCTTGGTATCGTTTCGATCAGAAAAGGTAAAGTTTCAATCACAACTGTGAGAGTGACTTCATAGAAAATTCTTCATAGAAGGAAAGAAGAATGATGCAACGCAAAAAAATTTCTCAATTTTTCACATATGTCGAGGCATCACTGTAACAATACTACATTTTGTAAAAATGTAATGTAGTTTATCACTCTCGCTGGTAAACGAGCCATAAGACCTACGGTACGAGGTCAAAGGTGGCCCGCGCATCGAAAGGTTTAATCAAACATCGCTACACTTCGCGCGGCGTTTTCCAAACGCATTATTCGAGCTGGTAAAAGGGCGAGCACACGGGTTTTGCTCGATCGAATCGCAACCGGCCGGAGAGTATCGCGTATTGCGATCCCAGTACACACTCGGCCCGGATCGGCCCGGCCCGGCCCGCTTCGGCTCGGTTCGAACCGATAAAACCTGTTCCCAGCTCGACACGAATTTCGAGTGGCACGATATTTCCAGCGCTCGTGAGAGCGCATCTGGGGAACATATCGTCGAGGCTCTTCTGTACGGCCGGGTGTCCCGTTCCCTCGATACGGGAATAAAAATCGCAATTCCGCGGGAACGGTGCCGATAGAAGGAAATCGGTAACGATTCGCGGGGACCATCCCACTTTTCCCCGGGAGCAAACTCGATACACACACAACTCGTTATCTACCCCGGATCACGTATTCTACTTCCGCGATGAAATTCACCGCTAATTTCAGAAAGAAGTCCGATGTCCTCGAAAATTGCGATTTGAATTGAATCCTGAACAATGGTAAGAGATGCATGGAGAATACAACCCCTAAATAGTAATTAGTCCAGTGCAAATTCTAATATGATAGAATAATCTGACAAATATTAATTACAGCAAAAGGCGACGAAAATTTATGTCGAACTTCTTCCTACAACAAATTACAAAAACAATCCACCCCCAGCATCTAACGTTCAGATATTATAATATATTAATTTCAATTTCCCGAGCGAATATTTGACAACTAAGTACTTCGTTAAGGAATTATAAATATTTATAAAAGGGACCGAGATGGAATGGCAGTTCCATCGAGTAAGGAATGTAAAGCACCGTCGTCGCGGTTGGAAAATACGAAACGCAGGTTTATTTGCGGTAAAAATTGGAACATTGAGAGGCGAAAAAGTTAGCAGACCTCGGTTTCTTGAATGTTATAACGATCGCTCGTAAACATTAGCACCGTAAACCGGGCAAGAACTTATATACACGACTCATCCTCGGCAGGTTTCCTCCCTTTTCGCCGTTTTCGCTCCTCCCTTTCACCGTCACTCTTTCATTAACGCTCGTTAACGTGTCGTGCACGCAGCTTTAACTAGACCATCGATTTGCGAGAACCCGCGGTTTCGAGACAGCTCTGTACCTAGAGATTTCCGAACGAAATAACGAATTTCGTTCCGACGAAGGACGAGCCTTTTCGAGGACCCTCCATCCGAGGGCTCGACTATCCTCGACTCTTGGTGTCGGGGCTCGCGGTAACATACAATGGAGAGCACTCGGCGAAAAACTTTTCTGATTGTACTTCTTTTTTTCGACGAGTTAAAAAAATATCCCGAATAGGTTTTACAACAGCAGCCCGCACTCTCGTTCGCCTCGACTCTCGTTCACAATTATTTTGCTTCTACTGTCGGTCCCCGATTTGCTGTTATCTCGCGTATTATTCTGATTTTTTAGAACCTCTTATTTTCGACGCGCTCTTCCTTTTGTTTCTGTATTTTGTGTTTGCTAATAGACACCGTCAATCAGGTAATTCGAGAACTTCCGAATCTTGAGGAATGACAATTTAGAATTTTACATTATTACATATATTTTGACAAACTGTTTTACTTGAAGGTCAATTCTTATTAGAATTTATTCGTTAAGCCAAACTGTTCTGATTTTGTCTGAGAGAAGCAAGTTTCTATACCACATCCAATAAATGACAAGAGACTCGTTGAGCGGCGTTGGTCGCCAACTTCGATGAACTTTTCCTCAAAAAATGGACTACCGAAAGCCATTACACCGGTGCACTTTTTATCACTCGAGGTTAACGTAGTAGCTGACGAAAACTGGCTTCGAAAGTTAGTGATGTAAAGCCTGTATTCTCGAATGGCTGGGAAATGATTAATCGAGGTGAAACGAAATACTGAAGACAATGTCGAGCGAAGGGGTAAGATTCAGCGAGCAAGCCCTGTGATTACACTTTGCTATGGTGTTACCAAAGAGGACGACGACGAGAGAGACGAAAGAATGGAAAAAGTGTAATAGTTTATCATAAACATTCCTGACTATCGTCTTTGGTCGTTACCGAGGCATCGGAGAATATTCTACGGCGGTTCGTGGATTGCAAAGTTATAACATTCCTTCTGTAGTTAAAAATAATAAATTATATGAAAATATTTCTCCAATTTTTAATTTTCCACTTTATCCATGAAATAATTCTACCAGTAACTTCGACATTAACTTTCTGCTGCAGTATTTATTTCAAATTCACCTAATATCGGCTCAAACGAACGCAGAGACCAAACCATAACTCACGATAGAGATTGAATTAAACGTTAAATGTGTGTGTGTGTGTGTGTGTGGCAGCGCGACGTTTACGCTTTGAAACGTTATATTGACAAAAAATTAAAAAGTATCAGACGTACAAACGGTCGCGTACAATAAATTACAAAACTGCAATTTATTTCGGGTCAACCTAATAAAATCGTTTACAGCTAAAACGGATGTAACACGAGTGTGTTGCGGAAGTAGCCGGTTTCGAAATTTGCCCCGCAGCGCGCGGATTGGGTCTTTGAGATCCACGAATTCAATTTATAGGTACTTTCTCAATGTTTTCTAAATTATAACAATTATAGTTATCTAAGTTATAACAATTATATTACAGTTAGCAATATAACAACAATACGTAAGAAAACATTATGTAAGAAAACAAATTGATAGTGTTGACCCGCGCACTGGAGGGTTAACTAACCCATATAAAATTCGATGTTTCCGATGGAAAATGCTCTTGGCGAACGCAAAGGTACCAAGAGACTCCGCGGTACTTCAAAGAGAAATGTTTTGGTTAAGACTGGAAAATGCGGCGGATGGAATCAGTGGTTCGAAACTGGAAAACGGTGTCATCGCGGGGTCGGTAAAGGGTTGTGAGGGATTTCTGGCAGCCGCGAAAGGCTCTTGGCAACGATAAACGCGGTGCATCTGTGCAACAAGCCAGCAACAGCTTAATTCTCGCCGGTTCGGGCCATTCGGGTTGCGAGTGAATTTACGGCTCATCGAAAATCCTCGCGCGCAACCCTCATTACAGGGTTCCCCGGTTTAACGACACGGTACCCCGGTTATAATGGCGGTGGACTCGTTTATCGGCCGAATATATACGAACCCAGACCAGTTCCCACGGAATTAACGTCGGCGGCTAACGTTCTGGCAATAAGCGGATCTCCCGCCGTTTCCACCGCTGTCGATCGCGCCCTGAGAAACCGGCCGCGCACGATTATAAAATAATAACGCGGAACGATTTCAATTCCAGGCACCCCGGTAATAACCGTGATTAATCAAGCGGCCGCGACCGTACCGCTGCGAAATTAATATCCAGTAATTAACAAACGAATGGATCCACCCGCGCCCGACGCACCCGCGGCTCGAGTGACACCGAAATCGGTTGAAATCTGCTCGACCGTGGCCAAACCCGTGGTTCAAAACGATTTATGGGCCGTCCACGCGGTTCCTGCTTTATTCCAATCCGAGCTGGGTCTGTGCCGACCCGGGATATGATGAAAATTTAGTTTGGTTGTGATTAGATTGAGAAGCTTCAGATGATGTTCGAATTTGATGCTGCGGGTGAGCGAAACTAGGGCTCAATCGATACTTGCTTCATCCCTTAGTATTTTGCTGGCGACATTTTTACTCTGCTCTTTATTTTATTGTTTAATTATGGTTCCCTCTTTCGTTAATATTCGTACTTAAACTTCAGTCTGTAATGTATGCCACTTGAAATTACGACATGCTTAATACTGTAATTAAAAGGTACAATAGGAACATACGTACTTGCCCCAGTCGTCAGCAGGACCGTCATTATTACGACCGTAAAATGAGAGAGTAAATAACTCATTTATTTTCCCCGAGTCTTAAGAAAGTTCGCCCGAGATGATTACGCTAAGTAGCTGCAAATAATTGCACTCGTTACCGGAAGTTAAGAGCTAAGAGGTTCGGTGATAGGCGTTAACCCTCAACCAGCGAGATGGGTAGTCCCGAGGCTCCACAGAACTTTTTAAACGAATGCGGCTGCGTTTGTTGCAAATGAAATTTTAACGGCGTTGCTTGTTTCGTTGCATAAAATCAACGAAAAATATCGCGCCACAAAAATAACAAACGAAAGGACCGCGTTATATTGTTCAGAACTACTTACTACACGTTGTTAAACTGATTACGCGTTGTTTATTTTATTGTGTACTGGTTATGTTTCACTTTACGGCTTTGGTAGAGAATTAAAAAAGATTTTCTGTAATTAAAACGTGCAACTTTTATTTAAACTTTTAATTCCTCATCGTGAACCACTCGCTTTAGTACCGTACCTTAAAAATATATTATTTGTAAGCTACTGTCTGTGTTAATTTTATTATGCGTTTATTTTTGGGCCGTCTTACTTAGTCGTAATTGTATTTCCAATGACAGGACATTCTTGAAACATTAAGGAAGAAATGTGATTTGTGTGGATATTCGTTTCTGGAAAAAGTAATGCCGTGTTGAACAGAGCAAAAACGTCTTTGCGTTAACCGAGCGACATTTAGCTAAAAATAAGTTCTTTTAAACAGTTTTTGACAGAATCTTCGTGGTCTTTTCACTGCAGTTAATCCAGCCCCGAAGGAAAACAGCTTCAGGCTGTTTCAGGAAAACTGTTTCAGGAAAACAGCTTCTGAGAGTAGCTGTTTTTAAGATGCTTACAATTTAGGCATTTTTAAATACAACTAATGTACTTTTAAAATTATCTTTAAAGATATTTTATTTAAACAGAAGCCCATTCATTTTCCCCCAGGAAAAAATTCCTAAAAATTTCTTTCAGACTGTTGCCCAACGGTTCGGCTCTGATTCACTATGCCACTTTCTAAGACATACACTTATCTTATCGTCTAAGCAGAAAATCACGATTAGCAGAAAAACCAGGCGAAAGTTAGGGCTGGAAAACGTCGTCTCCGGAATCGAAGCTTAATTACGGTCACATTATCATTATCAGCTTAACCGGGGAACTAAGTTGAACTAATAAATCATGGATCCGTAAATAGACTTTGGAACGGGGACAGAAAAGTTTCCGTAGCTGCGCGTTATCCATGGTGGGTTCACGTTCGAAAATTAGCGGAAGTGGATTGGTCCCGTTTGACGAGCCGGAAGCGATCCAATTTCGCGTTGGAATGAAATCTTTCCGGGCCGTTGATCGAATTTTAATAGAACGAACATATTGTTGATAATTAAACGGCATATTTCAAAAGCCCTGCCAGCGTGCTGGAGGATGCAGCGACGCGCGAATATATGTATGTATGTGTATGGGGTGGTCCACCGGAAACCTCCGATTGTTCGTAATTCGCTTTCTTCCCGCAACGATTTTTCCGCGCGCTCAGCGATGCTCCGATGGAAAATTAACATTCTCAACCGAAAATGACGAAGGAAAGCCCGTTATTCGACACGGAACTTGAGCGGGTAACCATTGATTGGCACGCAGGAAATGGAGAAGTGTGGTGAACGAAATGTTCTTTCATATTGTTTATATTGAACATCTTCAAAGGATCTCATAAAATCAGAAATCACCTATGTTAACCGCGGAGAAGCGAGATTTTACGCACAGCCATAATTGCTGGCAAATAAATCGCAGCGCGAGGGGTTAGGCGAAAAACGATGGCCGTTGGAGAGTTGAAAAAGAGATTCGAACCGGTGGAAACGCTCGCCGGTATTTGAACGAGGACCGTTCACGGCGTTCGCCCATTGCTCCCATTCAATATTTAAATGTTAAATATCCCGGATAAGAGGAGCACGGGCGCAGTGCGATTAAAGACAGCTTTTTAAGGGGTATCAATTGGAGCGCAGGGGAAACTGCACTTCGGTTCGGTATCGATTGTCCGATTGCCGAGCGCGCAAAACGACGGGGACCCGTCGACGACAACGACAACGACAACGACAACGGCAATGGCGCCGAGGCGAATGCACCGGGGCCACACCGATATGCAATTATCAAAAATATCGCTAACAACCGTGAAACGGAGCGAACGGAGCTACCGGCCGGAATTCCATTTCCGCGCTACGGGGGAAAAGTTTCCTCCACCCCCGTTATGTTCGCCCAGTTTCGATACAGAATTTAACGACACGCCGCGCCGCCGGCACACCACCGAGGACAACTTGCCTGCACGCGACACAAAAGGATTCATTTATCGTTACGCTCGCCGTGACACGCCCTCTCGTTAGAAGGGACGCGATCTATTCTTTCCTCGAACGGGGTGCCGTACGCCACTATCCAAAGACGCGGTTAACGGAGACATGAAAAGTCCCGTCTTCACCCCTCGGCGCAATGATTCATCGCTTGCTGGCCTGTAGAAACGCGCCTCGGGTTGATGCGTTCGATGGCCGAAACGATTAACCCTCGGCTTGGGTACATTCTCTCGATAGACGTTCCGTTGAAATTCTAATTTTCTAATGGCCAGCTCAAATCCTCAGCTGTCTGTGCTAGATCCAATAAGATCGACGCTGACCACTAGACTGCGGATTCTATGCATTTGCGGAACAAATGAGTAGGTGAAATGGATCCCTTGCCAACTGGAGAGAGTTGGAGGAAGACACAGCTTTTCTTCGAGAAACATATGTATGAATGTTTATCCTATTCGATCAAGGAGAAGAGGAGGATTAGGACAGACACAAAACTAAAAGGCCTAATTCTAAATTCGTAGCATTGCAACGATCAATTTCTCCGACTTACAAGTCTTACGTCCTCTATTTCACGAACACCCCAACAGCCACCGAGAAATGTAGCACACATTTTCACAAAATCTCCGGAGTCCTTGCCGTTGCAGAAGCACGGTGACCTAAAATTTCCGTTCTTTTGTCGTCGTCTGCCTGAGCACGTGTACACCAGATTCCTGTTTGGTTTGTGCAATTATTGAATTCATTCATAAATCGTGTCTCCCCGGAACAATCCTCGATAACGAATATAAAACTCCCCTTCCGTTCTCCCATTGTCGCAGACCGTGCTAAATTCTTGCTCCAGATCTCCCGTCATCTCCAACATCCATATATCCATTTTCTCTCCAAAATTACGTAGAAGTGGAAGAGAGCATGATTGTATCTGAAAGAAAATCGTGAAGGAAAATGTATCTTTGGTGCTACAGCCCTTTGGGTCATAGGAGCTTTTGAAGCTTCTTAGCTTCAAAAATCGAGTCTCGAGATTCGCGTGGCCCATTGGCCGGAATCAGATTTTAATAAAAATGTCTTGCGTCTTGTCCTTTTATCAGCTCTGTGTTCGCTCGCAACCCGATTCGTCATTGAAATTTCCATACGACGAAACACGCCCCACACGTCACAGAGCTTTTCCTCGGTGAAAGGGCTTCCGCGGCTCGTCAAAGAACGTAATAATACGTCGAGCTTCACGGTTCGGCTCGAACCCGGGGAGTCGAATCGCGGCTCCCGGTTGGAAATAAGAAACGGCCTCGAAGAAAAGCACGGCTTCCTGTGTGACAGCGATGAAACAAAGATGACAGCCGCGAGAGAAAGATGACAACGGTGGAACGACAAAAATGGATAGCAACGAAACAAAGATGTCTCCAGCTACAAGCTGGAACGCGTGCCGGCGCTCACGCGTTACACAATGAAGCAAAAGCAATTATTCCCTTGCACTCTCTCTCTCTACCCCGCGAATGGGGACGCGGCGAGTGCACAAGGATTATTGCAATTTACCCATGATGCAACTCGGTTTAATTATGCGTTTAAATACGCGGACGAGCGGTGCGTGCCTACGCGCCGTCCCTTTTCCGTTCTCGCGAACCCTCGCGCTGCGACCGCTGGGTCCGCACGGACCCGTGTCGTACTGCGAAACAGCGATGCTTATAAATCATGCGTTTTGGTTCGAGGAGTGTGCAGGGTGATTTTAGCAACTGGCCTGGGCTATAACTCTGCTTTTATTGCAGATAGGAGAAGAATTGCCGAGCACATTTTGCGTTGTTTATCAAACTCTATCGTCGAACTGTTCGATTTTTTTTGCCGAAGCAGTATTGTGGTAGTGCTACAGCGAACTTTGCATAGATGATATGGAATCGTGTATTCTTTATCGAAAATGCAGCTCCTCTTGCTTTGATAGAACATTCTGTCTAAAAGATCAGTTTCAATAATGTGGATTGCAACTTGTCCGTACGGTCACAATGGACCCAGCAACCGCCGGGGTGAGTTTGAGAGTTAATCAAAGGAACACCGATACCTCGTGGATTCGTCAGATAAGCAAAACAAACTGGCGTCGAGGATGATGTTCGCGCCACAATCGTTTCAACTTTGTTTCGGTTTATTTTTCCGTTTCACTGCAAAATATCGACGAGCATATCGTCTAACGCTCGGGTCTAACTACACTTGAAATAAATCGATGGCACGTGATTGGTTTATCGAATTTCGTTTGGACACGGCGCGCTCACTGCGGAGAAAGGTGTCCGGCTAGAAGTAACGGTCGTGATTCGTTAAAAAAAAAGACTGAAAACGAAGACGAAGAATGAAGGAAACCAAAAAATATGTATACTGTATATCGGGAATAAAATCCTCCGAACCCCGATCGAAGTAATATTTACAAGAAATTCATGAATATATTCCGGCCAACGAAACCGAAAACCGCGCGCGGCAAAAAGGAAGAACGGAAAAATTCCGTGCGCGGGTTCTCGTTTTTCAACAGCCGAATAGCGAGGCAGAGAGATGGCGGATAAAAGTTAACGAATCCCTCCTGCGCCCGCGAATGCGTGCCGGGACTATAATATTTAATACGGGAAAAGGGGCGAGCCGTTCGGACTGAATTCAAAGCGATGGAAATTTTAATTACGCGCGCGAATATTCGGCCACTCGGAGCCGCGCCGCGCGCGCGAACCGACCGAAAGAACGCATCGCTCGCGATTTTCACAACGAAGTATTATTTTAATTAAACGCTGCTTTGCCCGCATTCTTTCCGGGTCTTCGCACGCCGAAAGCTGCCGCCCCGATTTCCCGAAGTGCCGATTACTCAAGGCGGTCGCGGCCGACGAGCCTCGCGATGCCCCGGGAATGCCCCCGATTGCCCCTCGGAGCCACGCCCGATCTAACTCACGCCCAGAAAAGAGAATCTCCTTCCCGCCACGATCAATCAAATAAACATAAACTTTCAGGAAATACTTCGATACAAAAATGTATTTGTTAAAATTTTGTACGTTTTAGTAGGTTGAAAATGAAACCAATGGATAGCGGGCGTGGTTTCGATGCTACCGATTTGAACATACTCATCCTAGTGCTCCACGGGGCAATCTGCATATGGGCTACGCTCCACACTCCCCAAAAATCCTGGCTCTAAAGAGAGGCTACAATTACTCCCCGTTCTAAATTCTCTGCTCATTAAAAAAGAAAAAGAGTCGGTCTCTCGGATGACGAGACCACTATGATAACAGCCAGCGGCGAGCCTTCAAGATGTATCGCTTTCAAGATGGCCGACGACAATTTTTATCGTGGCAGTATTTGTGTCTGTCCACGAAATAACCGTGTGTTTACATAACAAACGGCTCCGTTCCCGAAGACAACCGTTGTCTCGTCTGGATCGTACACGTACGGAAAAACTGTCGTCGGAGAGCGATTTATCAACGTGCTCGAGAGAAGATTAGCTCTCCCGAGACGATAAGGACGCCCGTTTGTCCCTCGCTCAAGGAAATGTAATTCTACTCGCTCTTAATACGATCTTCCCTGTTCTGTTCACACAAAAATCCCCTAAGGGACCGCCATTTTCTTGGCCCTGGATGACGTAACCCGAAGGGTTAGAGCAATGATGGCGAATACATCGCAGAAACGAGTACACAGATGCTCTCCTGGCAACGGATCTCCCCGAACAAATAAATCCTAATCGCAACAATTATTCAAGTGAAAATCTACAGTTTCATAAATTAGTTGTTCCATTATTTAGCCATTTAAGGACAGCAGTCCACAATGTTAAACGTTATTATAAAATATGTTCGCTTTTAAATATTTTATTCTGTTCTCTCATTATTTTTAAGGATTTTATTTTCAGAAAGACTGACTACTGGATTGGTGCTGAAATAAATCACGTTCTCCCTATGTCTCAAAACTGAACTTTAGCAGCGAGAACGACGCGAGACACGTAAATATTTAAACACACTGTCAGTCTTCACGACGTAGCCCGTTAGACTACCAATAAATGTCTACTCTTTCTATTCCGTCCGAAAAATGTCATTCTTTCAATTTCAGTTGTCTCGTTAAAATATTTTATACATTCTCTTGTAGAATCCGGTACAAAAGTTCTTCAAAATGACGAATAAATCTAAGATGTCGACCACCGTGTCGATACGTGATGAATCGACAGACTCGACTCTTTCAAAATTATTCAGGTCGCGACATTCGAGATATGAAATTGAAACGAGATGTTACGCGAATATTCTTAGTCATAGGTGACACTTGTTTTTTTTCGGTACAACGAACAGTATATTGAATGGCGATGTTTAAAACGTTCGATCGCATGACTCACTCGGTTAGAATCGATATTGTAACGCGTCGAGCGTCTAAGCATAATATGTACAGTGGTCGTAGAATCCTTTCACGATCAAGCTTTCTAGAAGAAATCGATATTTCCCAGGACGAAAGGAGAGTCTAACGGTACAGGTAATCGGTAATCGCTCGTCGTTGCAAGGAGAAAACCGGCGAGTCGAATCGTTTAAGAACCAGGTGTCCTTGGACCGAAAATATCGGCCGAAATTCGCCAGGCTGGGTCCATACACTCGCACGATTTTACTAAGCGGATTTGCAAGAACAAAATCGCCAAGATAAACGAGCGATGCAGAGAGAGAGAGAGAAAACGACCGTGAACGATTACGAAACGCGACGCGCGATCAATTTTTCAGGAAACGAAGTCGCAATTCCGTTCGCGTCGAAACCCGTTCGTTTGAAACGTCACAGGACGTCATGGATCTCTTTCGCGGAATACCGAAATATTCAGGGAATAACGCGGAGACACACTGATCTCCATAGAAATAGTGCGTACCGATGGGGGGATTTCGAATCGAAATCCAATTATCGAAACATTATTTCACGCCGCTGTCGAGGTAATGAAACGGACATAAACATTGGGGACAATAGAGTGGGTCAGAAAAGAATTTGCACGACTATGGATTTGTATTCGAGATGAAAATTGTCGGAATCGGTTACAAGAAATTTCTTTCTCTCGTTATTGATTTCAATAAGCTGAAACGAATACATTGGTTTCTTTTCATTATCGAATTAATTTTATACACTTTGTCGTTCTGGGTCATATTACTCGGAGAGTTCATAATTTCATTTTACTAAATTGTTTTATTTCGCAGAGGTGGTGCATGTTGCATTTAATAAAACATTTTAACCTACGTCCACTCATTAAAAGAAGCAGTTTTTAATACCTCATCGAACACAGAATTATAACACGCAAATACTTTTCTGAACTACTATACAGTAGACTCCGATAGATAGAACTGTGTATACGTGTCCTATATGACAGTAGTGTACCACAAATGTACGAAAAGGAGGTACCACTAACTGGCACAGAAGGTGCATGTGTACAGCATTTAAACAAGATTTCGATCGCGGGAGTCTATTGTACCTGGCTAGATCAATGGGAGGATATCGATTATCTCGTTCGAGCGAATAATCCGTAATGATTCTGGCAACAGACTTACCCATCTTCTTAGCGCGCGGTCCCGGCGAAAAACACCGCATGATCCGACTCTGTGGCGGTTTCCCGTGTCTTGAATTAGGCGAATTCCTATCTGCGAAGTCCCCGGAGAAAGGTTTCACAGTGTTTCGTTCGTAGAGTTGTTCGAGCGACGCGTTTTCGAGCACAGTGTGGTCATGTTGCACCGTTCGCGGAACCAGGGAGTAAACATCGCACAAACCACAACATAGGAAAGAGAGAGCCGAAGGGACGAAACAGACCCGTCAGAGCATCGTGCGTTATATCCTTGCCGGAACGAGGAGCAGGTTCCACACTATATCATGGTTATACCATTCCCGAGAAAACTGCTCTTCCAGAGTTCCTGAGCGCGAGTGGTTTTTACCGTTCCCACATGACTAACAGGTTGACCGTGAACGCCGAGACCGAAACTTTCGTCGATACACTATACAACAACACTGCGAAACGCTTGTGAACGCTCGCTCAGCTATAACGGAACAACTAATTGCACCGTGAAAGGGTAACGCGGGTGAAACAATGGCTAAGTGTCCGAGGACTTGTTGCGGAATGCGTCCGGTTCGAGGATTCGAAGAAATCCTGCGTTGCACGCTGTTCTTTGTGTCTCGGAGAGCCTGCTCTGGCAAACGTGCCCGCCGGTCCTTCGGAGAAGGAACAAATGCTGGACAGATGCGCGCTTGCAACGCTACCCCGGTTTATGGCCAATTCCCGCGCAAATTCGGCTCGACGGGTTTTCGCACGAGTTTCCCCTCGTCCAACGAGAAGCGGCCCCTTGTGCGTGGTTTTTCCGAATCGCTTCGAACGGCCGATCGATCGGAACGAATCGGGAGATCGTAGAAGATCGTGACGCTTCGGACACGATGCTACTTCCGCGACGTCTCGCGCTAGACTGCAGCCCGCTCGCCGAGTTCCAAGACCGATTTAAAGCCCCGCCATAGGCTGCTGAGCGTATCTCGAGCAGCGGTGATTTTCCTGCCACTTTTCACTGTGATTGGACCTCAAATCGAACGACACTATCCGATATTAAGCGATACACGCTGACGAACAATATTGTCCACGTTTTTTCACAACGTAAGTTAACACTTTACTGTTTCAATGGTCCTTGTAAATTCGAACGTTCACAGTCTCTTGCGAAATTGGCAATAGCATTTTCATTAATTACGATCTTTATAACCTATGAAATTTTTGTAAGGTTACTATCTAAAGACAGTTGTCGAGCTTCCTTTCATTCAGGAAGTTGTCGGGATTCTTTTCATTAAAAATTTTATTGATGCTGCATGACTAGACTCCGAGTTATTAATGAAGAATATATTTAGCTCCTGTGTCTTGCAATTGATGCACAAGATTTTTATTTTGCATAACGATCCGGAATCTATTAATGACTAACGACCTGTTTAATAATTTATGTACACGTCTGCTTATTAGTGATTTCGCATTATAACACAGCTATTGATTTGCGTAGTAACTGCACATCTAAGAGCGTTATAAAATAAATCGTAAATTGTAGCGCGCGAATTTTATCAATTAAATTGGGTCAAAATTAACATTTTATTCGGATGAATATTTGGTTACACTTTAAATGCCAACTGTCTGCTGGATATTAAATGGAAGTTACTTTGCTTATCTGAAGATTATTTTAGCGGTAGCTTGAATTAATTATCGATGAAATTGTGAAATATTAATATCTTTGGTAATACTTTAATTTTAAGTATCTCTTTTGAGGCCAAAGACTTGATAGTGAAATCTTTTTTTAATGCTCGAATTAATTAACGATGAAGTTACGAAATATTAATGACATCATCAATGTTTTGTTGTTGAGACTTTTGGGTGAAGTCTTATTTGTTTTTTTCGCCCTTAGGAGTCTGGGTCAATTCTGATGATTAAATTAAACAAAACAGTCAAAAGATTAACAAGCAGTCAATAGTTCTAAACACTCGAAATTATGTAGTTGCAAGAATCGTCCACCGTGTCTGAGGGTTAAAAGGGGGAACGAGGGTAACGGGAAATGATTTTGTCCACCATTTTCTCATAGGTCCCGCGTGGCGGTTAAATTTTGAAATTCTCGAACGTCACAATTGGACGAAAGGGGTCTCAGTCTCAGGTATCGCTGAGCAGAGATGAATAGCAGAATCGATAAATTCTGCTCTCGTTCGACCGAATCTGGCGTACCGGTTCAGGAAACGTTTTAAGATCCGTTAAATCTCTGGAAGTATCTTGGCCGCTAAGTGCTTTTATCTGAGAAACAGAGATTATATCCTGCAACGAACAGTAATCTTTGAATCAGTATTTCGAGCGATATCTTCTTTATTTTATATCTCGCAAGATCGTACGACCTACGGGTAAAACCACGTTTTCTATCGAACGAGCAATAATGCAATAACACATACTTCTGACGAAATATTTCCAATCATTTTATCTAAGAAGTACGATTACTTACAATACACTATCTAGCTCTTTAAAAATTAGTTCGAACACACAAGAATTAATTGCAACACATCGATTAGTACCTTTTTTTTTAAACAAAGACTTACATAAACGATATCTCGTATCAGTGGATCATGCTATTATAGTGATGTCATATGATATAATACGGCATTAACCTGAACAGGAAATTTTCAGTTCGAGTCGTCATTAGCGACATACAATTTTTTAGAGAGCTTAATATTGAAAATATAAACAAAATCCTTCACATGTGACCTAGTAGAACCTCCTTTGTAAACGTAATTAAAACCGAAAAAATTGTTTGAGGCTCGTAAGCGAAATTTGGTCACGCGCCTGTTGAATTAACATTGTTTTCTATTCAAACGTCCCAGTGTTCCACTTGAGGCCACGTATCCCGGACAAATAGAGATGAAACAATTTTTTTGCAATTTTCACGTGGCGGTTTAATTAGTCCCGTGATAATCGCTATTAACTCCGTCTGCTTCTCTATTTTCTTCTTTTTTTTATCATCGTTCCCAGTGAAAAATGCACGTACGTGTATACCTGTAACGCCCTTTGTATTCCCAGTTCAAAGGCCCGTCCCCTCGGCTGCCTATTGTTCGTTATCTCTGTCTGCTACGCATAGGGGGCGATCTTATATATTTTCGAGGGGTTCAGAACTATAATGGCGTGAAAACAAAGGACATCGACGTCCGGAACACCTGGAGCCTTTTTTCCCTTTAAAAGACTTTCGCGTGCCGCTTCCGAGTTTACCTGAGATGGTGAGAATTTTGGTGCTGCGTGGTGGGTATGCGCGCGCGGGCGCGTTATATTGGAAAACGGGGCCGAGGAAAATGATTAACGGAAATACCCTTTCCTCTTCTCTCTCTCTCTCGCTCTTTCTTGCACGGAAATACGAATTCCCGCGAATATTTCTTTTCTTCCTGTACCGTGCCCGTGCCCCGTCTGACAACGTGCCGGACGCTCGCTTTGTCCGTCTACCGGCACGAAATAACATTCCTTCTGACAGAACTACTTTGCAGTTATTAATTTTTCATTCACAGAGGAGTTCTGTTCCGAATATCCGCAACCGGAACTGCGCGAACCCGCTTCTTGCCTAGACGCAACCCTCAAAGGACAATCTCATCGCAATAACAGATTATGAGATACACGAAACACCCTTTGAAACATCTGCATTACTGTTCAGGCCAATTTATTCCTCCTAACAGGAAAATGTAACGCTGGTGTTTACTCGGACGGGAAATGGTATTCATAGAACGTGGATGGATTTTTCTGAGACTACCTTATATTACTTTGGGATCGCGATTTTAAATATTCAAGAATTCATGAGACACATATCTTTTTCAGGCAATGTAATTTATTTATTACAAATTATTATAAATATAGATATAATCATTTAGAATGAAAAAATGTATCTACACAATTTTGTTACAACGAAATAATAGAAAAGCTACAGAATGAACTTTAGAAAATGTATACAACATAATATACAACAGGGTAGACTGAGAGATCATAACCAGGAGAACATTTTATAAATATGTATTTTATCAATTATTTACATTCGTTATAATAATAATGCTAATACGTCATTCACTGAATTATGTCTATTTATCTGGGATTGTTTCCAGGCCCTGCAAAATAACAACAAGTGCATTAGACAAACTCCTTTGATAAAGACTAATCTACAATTTAATGTCATGCAAGCTCAAACAAATTTATCGTTACTGAATGCTGTACTAAAATCACTTACTGATTTTATCCAAGAGACCCCATTTATATTAGCATCTCTCTCATTCATGTTCAAATCCCATTCGCTTGCCATATATCTACGCATTGGCTGCAATGAAAAAATAAAGTTTAACTACTACGTAAAGTACAAGAAAAAAACAATTTATCAGTTAGGGGAGAAACATAAATGAAACATTTTGAGGATTGTTACGTGAAATGTTAGGAGGTATAGGTTATGTTGCGCACAGTTCGTGTATATAGTACTCACGTTTCCAAATTGCCATTTTGATATATAATAAGCTGCTTGTTGTGGAATTGACGTTGCAACTCCGATTATAACTACACTCGGAAGTATTTCGAACCACCACATCTTGAAGAAAGATTTTTAACCCTTGTCGATCACAGCTCCAAAATGTCCTCTATCCGAGTGTATAGTGGGTAACTAAAAGCGTAAACGCGCGCTTGCGTTTACCATCTTTTAAATTACAATGTATTTCTTTCAGCAGTTTTGAAGTTGAACAATAACGCTGTGATTACAGTATACAAATGTACGATGTAATAAAACGATGGCACCTTGGTTTCAAATGTGTACATTTATATAACTGAAATTAAACAATTTTAAATACCATTTATTAGTCAGCTGCGAATTAAACGGTACCCTCTTTCCGAAATTTCAATTTTCCGTTTCAATGACCTTCAATTTGACCAGTTACCGATTTATAGCGAATGTTTATGTCCCATAATCGACATTCAGTTAAAGGTTTCTGAACGGTATACGTGACAGCGCGCTTGGTTTTAGATTTTTGTGAAATCTTCATTTATACATTTCGATTCTTGTTATGAAACATTAGACTGACAATCCGATAGAAATCTTGGATAAGTTATCCTCATAACGACACAATACATTATTTTAAAGCTCAAGACGATAATTGATGCAAGATATACATTATATACATTTCAATTAAATAGAGGCCCCCTTCTTGCGATTGATTAATTCAAATTATTTTTTGATACATTTGAGCTTGCGCATCATTTTAATTATAATTTTCAAGAAAATGGTATGTATATCGCGAAAAGTGTTTGTATTTTCATTGTGTTTGTTTTATCAGATCCACTTCATAATATCAGAAATCAGATTTCATCTAGATTATTATATTTTTTAATGAAATGTACATTCATTTTTCAGGAACGTCTATGGGAAGGATTCAGACTAACAAACATGCTACTCAGAACATATTCTCTCTTTATCCTGATGTTTGATCTTACACATCTTTGTTTTAAGATCTATTTTGAAATTTTAATTTCAATATACAGAATATTCAAGCCAATACCGTTGAAAAGTCTACGTGGAGAAGTTGCAATGGTAATAGATCCATTTGAACTATTTGGAAATTATATGCATATATTTTAAATAATTTATTTATCCTAGGTTGTTGGTGCTGGACGTGGGATAGGCAAAGAACTGGCGATTCATTTAACTAAATTGGGCGCTGACGTTGCTTGTGTAGACATTAATATGATAAGTTGTAATCAAACAGTACAAAATGCTTTCACAACAGCAGGCAAAGCAAGACCATATTATTGTAATATCACTGAAAAGGAAGAGGCAAGTTTATTATAAATAATATTGGTATACGAGGTAAATTATTATAATAATTAAATTACAAATCAATTACAGGTGGCTCGCATTGCACTTGATATTCAAGACGATTTAGGTAATATTACAATGCTCTTTCATTGTTGTGGTGTACCAAGTCCTAGATTGTTGCTTGAAGGTGAAACCAACCCAGAGGAGATAATTAAAGTGACAGTTCTCAGCCAGTTTTGGGTAACTATATCTTATGTAATGCACATGTAATAATTTGTAAATTTAAACCATGCATATTTTTAGTTATTGGAATATATTCTACCTCAAATGAAACAAGCCGGCAAGGGTCACATAGTGCTTCTGTCTTCTGTGGCTGGTTTATCGGTTGCTGCTAATCAAGTTCCAGCATCTACTGCGCAGTTTGCTCTTCAAGGATACGCTGAATCACTTCGTACTAAATTAAAATATACTCAAAGTAACAACATTGCAGTTACCTTAGTCCATATTTATCCATTTATTATAGGTGTAGAAGCAGCTAGCGATATTCGTTTTAGGTATGACTTCGTATTGATAAAAACAGCGATCAAAACAATCATACTTTTTTACTTTTCGTATAGAATACCGAGCTTTTTCGGCACGATACCCGCCGCGGAAGCAGCTAAGAAAATTTTGGACGGAGTTCGTCGAAACTATGTGGAGTTCAGCATACCTGTGTATTTGCTGTTTCTGGGACACGTCTTTAGGTAAGAATACACTTGATATGTAATCAATTATCTTGCATGAACCTAACATTTCTTATTTTTAGAATTCTTCCGAAAAAGGCATCGTTCATGTTGCGCGAATTAATAGATGCCGGAGTTGATTTTGCATAATGTTTTATCGATTTTGTATTGTAGGGAAATGTAGGCAAGAAATTTCAGATTTGTATAACAAACAAAATTTTTTTTTTTTTACATCGATCGGTTTTCGAAGAGTCTTCCAGTAATGTAACGTTTAGTATCTTTTGTTTCGTAATTCAATATCGTATACAACACTATTTACATGTAATGAAGACACATGTGGATTAATTACGAGTCGATAGAATAGCTCACTAATTAATCCAGGAACACACACACACACACACACACACAATGTATAAAACATGATAAACGCATTCATGGCACTTAGTATTTTCGTATAAATCAGAAACTAAAAGATGGTCGTCATACTTACTGATTGAGACTGACATCTGTAAAATCGAATATAGCTCTAAGTTAATCATAAGCAATTTGTATGTACATAACGTAAATCACATATATTTTGTGCAACAAATAGAAAACGTTATCACATTTTGTATCGAAAGAATGGTCTATATACATGATATTGCGACAATTCAACGTGACAAAATATTTATTGTTTTTAGTTCGATATATAGTGTACTTTGGACTGCATATCCAGTGCTGTGTACAAAATATGTACAAATTTGTAATTTCTTAATAACATCTGCATTTGATCTAACAATATTTATATATATTTCGTGAAAGTATTAATAAATATATTTTTACAAATATAAATTTTCGATTATTAGCAATCCTGTTTGATCCCTGTTGAAATGAAAAGAAAAAAAAAACAAATTATGTTTGTACACAAATTGATCGTACCGCTCACAAAGCCAAAAAAGGAGCTTCGATATAATTACTTTTTATATGTAATGAAGAATGTACTATACCGTGAAATTAGCACACCTATGTGTGAACATTGACTCATGATGATCTATTTACAAAACCAACAAATCAACTCGATTCTCAAGAAAAGAACTGTAAATCCGAGAGTTATATACATTCTGCGAGTGAGCCCAAGAATACGTGAATCTAATGTTTTAGATATACCACGGTCTATAAACAAAAATATTTGTGATTTACAGTGTGAATTCGTTAAAGTTGGGACAATCTGTCGATGATGATTCTGATCCCAACACTGGAATAAGTTTATGCTAATCTAAACCAGGTGGTGCTGGTTCTGAAACATCAGTTTCCATTGGTTCTGGTTTCTGTTCAATCGGATAATCACCGGGTGGTGCCTGCAAGAAATTCGAGGAAAGCTGTTTGGATCAATTCATATATTTATTTTGTTTTTACGATAATAGAAAGATTTAATTCTTTATATACAAGAATTTTTACTCACAATATCAAATTCATCATGCATGTCACAAGGCGATTTACCCTGAATAACGTCCATAATCGATTGTGGAATGTGCGCTTTCTATAAAGCAGTAATTCAATTTTTATATATATATATATATAGACAGGTCAACTTTTATGATCGATAAAATATTGAAAACGTAAAAATAAAATTACCTGATTCTCGGCAAAGGCTTCAACATGCGCTAACAACGGAGCGCGCAAATTACTGGCCATCTTTAACGCTTCAGCCAACTGCGTTGGGGGAAGCTGTAAAATGACAGCGAAACTTTGTGGTTGCGTTCGTTCACAGCACTTGACAAAACCTTCCCAAACTTTTGGCTGCTTCCAAACTTGTTTGAGAATCAATCGCTGAAGTATGTTCATAACGAACCCGCTTAATCTTGGGTATAGTGCTAAACTTTGTATCACTGTGCGCATTAACAATGTTGGTAGCGGTGTCATCTCCATCAAATGTTGCATAACAACGGCTACCGTTTCCTGCGTGTACACTTGCTTCTCTGCGAAGCAGAGCGATGTTGCTGAAAAACAATATCGTCAAAAAAATGTTGTACCGAAAACCGTTGTTTTCTAGCAATCAACAGTGAACATTATCACACCTTTTATGATTGTTTTTAATTCTGCTTTACTTGGATCTATATTATGCAGGGCAATTAATAATTCAGCGGGTGTAATGGGGGACGTATGAGGTACACCACTGTCATTATTATGCGTTCCCAGTAACCTGTTGAACACCTGCGAAAGGATCACCGAACCATTAGCATTTGATCTTGAGTTAAATTTGCATATGCAAGTCCCACCATGAACGAAACGGTTACCTCTTTCACAACAATGGGATTTAATTTTATTAGTTTTGGTAGGGCGGCTATAACTTCTTTCTTTGTCAAACCGTTTAACACCGGTATCAGGAATCGAACATCGGACACCCTGGTCTGATAAAGCTCTCGCACCCTTGCGACCAATTCTGCGCTTGGTGCAGCTAAATGTAAAATAATATGGTAAAATATCGCAAGATTGACGCATTATGTGAAATTATAAAGTTACATACACTTCTCTGTAAGAATATGGATAATCCTCGTAACCAGTGTCTCTGCTCCTTTCGGACAATTCTCAACTAAAGCCAGCAACTGTGGACTGCCCATTCCTAGAGACCTCACTGGTCCTTCGACTAATCGCAGAACCATGCGTTTCACATCCGCGCTCATCGACGTGTAAACTCTCGCCAACCTAAAAGAGTTAAAAGAGTTGTTAAGAAAAATTCACAGTTACGTTCAATATATTATTTACCACTTACTCGTGGATCAAATCTTGATGTTCGCTCAGTAATGCGAGATACAATCCCAGACAAGCTCTTGTAGTCGACTCTGTCCACAGTGTTTCTACTTGCGGTCTACCTCGATCCTGCCCAAACACTATTTCCGGTGGGGTGTGAAGTCGTAAGAAACCCAAATACAGAACTGCATACTCCTCTATAAGTTTGCTCAACTCAAGACGACTGTATAGCTCGCAAACTAATTGTATCGCAGCTTCCCTTATCTAAATGTAAACGGAAGATTAAGAGCTCGAAACTGTTTCAAACAGTGTTCTCTAAAGATTGCTTACAGTGTTGTTTTCGTGTCCAGTATGGCACAATAGGACATTCAAGAAGACTAATTGCTTTGTAGGTCTACGGATAACCATTTCCTTCAGCAACTGCAACGGCGCTAGTCCTCTGGTCTCATCGGAAGACACCATTTTTAAGGCCTCCACGGCGTCTTCCGTAATTAGGGGAGCTTCGAGATATAGCCTATTCTCAAACAAGCATACAATCAATATTTACTAATAAATATATACTAAATAATGATCAATTCATCTGTTACCTGTTTAACAACGTATCCCGATCTTTCCCTTGAACCAAATCAATCGCCGACACCAAAGTGCACAACAGGAAGTTGTAGGCTTGATGCGGCGCTTCTTGAGGCTTCGTGCATAGTGTGGTCCTTCTCTGGAAACCTTGAAGTAACGCATACTCTTCATACAACCAGCCTAAAGCTAAATCTAAACGATTTCTCATGTCGTCGGTGATGTACCGTAGTACAGCCTCCTTAATATAGGGATTAAACGTTGCGGCTAGAGTTGTTAAAATCTTGGACCTAACACGAAATAATAGTAATTAAATTCCAGTTTATAAATATTTTTTAACAAAATTGATTTACCGTATGGCTGCGACGCCACCAAATACAGCTGTTTTCTCGGACGAAAGGATCCTGTTAACCGCCAATAGTAACATTTTTTCTTTCACTTCTTTCGACAATGGTTTCGTAACTTCGGACAACTTCAAAGCTTTCAGACGGTTTCTCGCTTTAGCCAGCGACTTTTCGTGAGCCTCCAGAGAAGCTTTTGCTTCTTTCTCTTTCTCCCTGTCTTTCTCGCGCTTTCTTTCACGCTTTGCCTCTGCTACGCTGATAGTAGGATTCTTTATTAGATCCTCCATAACCGCATCTTCGTCCTTAGCTTCTTTCTTCCTTTTCGCTTTTGCTTGCTTGATCTGCGCGGATAACAATTTAGCGATTGTTTGCCGCTGAATGCTGATGTCGGTCGTCGAGGTCGGCTGATATTCTCTTTGGAAGATCGTTGTCATCGAATCTGGTACCCAGGCCTGCGAATAAAATATATTTTAACAGGAACGACTCTAAGCTAATGATCTTCATAAGAGAAACGTTCTTTACCATGCTATCCATTACTAAATCTGTAGCAATCTCTACACTTAATCTGTCAGAAATAAAACTCTCTGATAGTTCTAACAACTCCGGTAATTTCGGGGGTGGTACAGGGGTGGGAACAACTTCCGGTTCATCCGGTATTAAGGGAGCTTCAACTTTAAGGCGTTTCGCAGCAGAAGCAGCAGCCGCTTCCTAAAAATGATATGCATTACTACCGAATAAATTCTCGATTGTCACTTCTGATTCGTGTTAATAACGAATTTACTTGTTGCCGCTTCTTCATGCGCCGGATGTCCTCCGGTTTCGGATAGGACTTGATTATCTCTTGTTCTTTCGCTCCCAGTTGAGTCAATTGTTTAGCTATAGTAGACGCGAATTCTATACTAGCGGGGTGCTTCATTAGACCTAATAAAGTTAATTTTAGTTGCTTCTGTACACTAGTTACTTGAGAGTCAGACAACGTCGGAGGTAAGTCGTTTTGCAGTCTTTGCAGAGCTGTAAATTGAACACATTAGTTACAAGATCTATACAAGAAAATACCTATTGCCTATGCCGTATAGGTACCTTGTATTACTCCCGGCATAAACTGGGGCCTTGTTTTAGCAATGAATGCCAGGGAGCCCATACATGTCATTAAATTAACGCTGCTAACGTGAGGAGATCCGTGAAATTTAATTAACAAATCCATCACGTCGTTAGCTTCCTCTTCTAGCTTTCGTCTACGGGCTATCTTTAAAGTTAATGGAATATCTTCTAAAGAAAAGTCGTCTGGCTTCTTCTGAGAATCTGGATCCGGGTATGTTTGTATTAAAACAACACCCTCGAGAAACTTGACAGCTTGCGTCCTAATACTGAAATATAAAACAAGTTAGTAATTGAAACTGACCGACTGGATCAAAAGAACAATAAGAAAATGATTTTACCCATCATTGTCACTATCTATCATATTTATAATTTGTATTTTGAGTGCACTGAGTTGACCCCAAGCTACTTCCATTTCTGGAGTAACCATAGTGGCAACAGATATCCATTTCAACGCCGATCTCAGTATTCTACCACTAGCTCTCAGAGCTCTTTTAGCCACAGCCGACGAATCGTCAGAAACTAGTCTTAAAAGTATTTGAACTACACGCGGAATTATTTCTGGTTGTTTTACTCTGAAAATTAGACAATCACACAGTCAATAAATCTTAAATGTTATAAGACCAATGATTAAAATGTTATATATAATTGTAATTAATAAAAAGAATTACCCTGCTTCTTCTATGAAGCCTGTTACTGTTTTCCTAACTTCCGCATTTCTATCTAGGGAGAATTGCAAGGCCTCGTCCAAGTATAACGGAAGTAACTGTGGTTCCTTGTTTATTAAGATTTCTTGGACCTTACACAAATTTGAGACTTTCACGTCCTCCGCTGGACTCAAGGAAGCCTCGTTTAACCATTCGACTATCTACAATTGTTAATGCAAAATGAAATAAACAATTTTGATATTTCAGAGTAACTGTTCGTAAACAGCTTACAGTCTAGAGGAACTCAAAAATTCTTTCCAATAAGTAAATCGAACATTTTGAAGGCGATCGTTACAAATTCATAAAATATATGTATTGACTGTTTGTGTATTCATAAAAAAAACATCTCTTAGAGGTTATGACACTGACCAAATCACCCGGTCCCTTTTCCGACTCTGATCTTCTATGTAATCGAGGATCCATATTATATTTCTATATGAACACGTCAAAATGAAACGTGTACAAAGATTATCGTAAAAAGAAGCTGTCGGGCGATTCGTGTGCCGCAGCTCCGGTACGCTATATGGCTTACACGTATGTATCGCATATGTTTAGGCCTATTTCGGAGAATAAGAATTTCCCCTATAATGAAACAAAAGCCGGCGTTGTCTTTACGAGAGTTTTTCTGATATCCTGTTCGGAATTCTAGTCTGGTAGTCTGGTAGTCTACAGACACAGACTATCGGCAAGCGCTATAGAGTGGCTCAAAAATGTTGTACTTCGTTGAAAGGGATGATTCTTGAGATTATTTGTAGTAACTTTTTGTCCTTTGCGAAAATGTTTTCCGTGGCTTTCGAGTTAGTCCCGTTGAGCGTGGCGTTGCCATTAGCCGGACCGGAATCCGTCCGCTGCAGCCGCACTCTGATTGGTCCGTGTTTTTCTTAAATAACTCCTTCAATAATTTCAGGAATCAGCCCTTCCAAAGCAGTACGACATTTTTGAGACACCCTGTATAATCTTTTCGCGTCCTAGAAGCGGGAAACTGAATTTCGTATCGTCAATTTCGAGTTTTAGATCGCGATTAATCGTAAAAGCACGAAACAACGTTCGTCGCAAACAGT
Source organism: Lasioglossum figueresi (assembly GCA_028455805.1). Lineage (NCBI taxonomy): Eukaryota > Metazoa > Arthropoda > Insecta > Hymenoptera > Halictidae > Lasioglossum > Lasioglossum figueresi. The sequence goes on from CM052191.1 coordinate 8,135,097, forward strand.
TTTACGTAACGCTGCTTTTGCGATAATGGCAGATAAAAATTTGTACTGGAATTAAGTATTTTTATTTATTGTATAATTTATGATTGTTCATGTCGCACAAGGTACATTATATTGTTTAAGCTATAAAGTAGTGGACTTGATGCTTCGCGATGTCACCTGTATGTCAGCTGTCATTCTATTTTTAATGAGATTCATTATCGTTATTTTTGTCGTAAAAGCTGCAGCGAGTTTAAAAGTTATCGATATGTTGCTCTATGCGATGTGTCAAAGGTCGAGTAGATCCGATCATCTCTTACACGTAATCTAACCGATAACGGGAGAATGTTGTATAAATGAAACGAAAGTACAGGGTGCGCATTATCAATACATAAAATTTTGTTTTGTGTGTGTACGGCGATTATTCAGGATCTGTCGCCTGTCTGGCAGAAATCTAATGCGATTTTAGTGCTTTTGGACAGTAGTTGACATGATTTCAAGTTTCTATCAGAAAATTGTTGCAATGTCCTCTGCTGCGGTGCCGAGACAACGAAAGGTTTTGTGCATCGGGTTGACTTGTTTAGACATCGTCCAAACTTGCAGGCACTACCCCGCGGAGGATTCTGATCAAAGGTGAGATTTTTCTTTCGCGTGCGATTGCGCAATGTCATCTTTCGCCTCTCATTTCCGTTCATCAGCTGATAACTGAAGATGACATTTACCTCCATTTTCGGATGATCTGAATTCATGAACGTGTTAGAAATTCATGGTCGACTGATATTCGTGACAAATTTAGAGAGAATTACCGTTCCAATAAATACAATTTAACAATTGAGCCTATCTCCTTTCTGAGCCAAAGTAGAACAAAAATTGTAAGTACCCATTAACCCCTTGCCACACAATATTGTTATCAATATTTAAACATTAACACGTTCGCTACCATCATTTTATCGCTGGCTACCTCCACTATGAAAATGTTTTATTGAATATAGTGCACCTCGAAGATAGTCATAAAGTCTTCGTATGTAAATAGTAATCTGTATAAAATTAATCTAATCGAAATTATGAGAGTGGTAGAGAAGGTGTTAATGTAGACGTACATTGTATACAAATGTTTTGTTTCTTCTAGGGAATTATTAGAGACGAATATGTCCTAATTGTTGTAGCTATGGACAAAATTATACGGCAAGGGGTTAAAGAGATTTAGAGTACATTTTACTGTAATCATTACCATCATGCATAATGTATGTAGAATATTATTCAAGTGTACTCTACTATTGGAGAACTTTCTAGTAACATCGTATTGTTCTCGTTTCCAATGTTTCAGATCTGTGGAATACAGATGGCAAAGAGGAGGCAACGCATCCAACACCTGCACAGTCCTTTCTCTGTTGGGAACCTTGTGCGAGTTCTTTGGTACCTTGAGCACGGATGAGCATATCAATTTCCTACAGAACGATATGAGAAAGTACAACATTGACTTCTCTCACTGTCCCATGGTGCAAGGAATAGGCTGTCCAACGTCTACAGTTATTCTGAGTCAGAGTACCGGTTCGCGCACAATTTTACATCATAATCCCTGCATGCCCGAATTGACGCTGAAGAATTTCGAGCAACTGCATCTGCAAGACTACAGTTGGATTCATTTCGAAGGCAGAAACTTGGCTGAAGTATTGTCCATGCTGCAGTGTGTAGAAAATTATAATGATATGCTGAGTTGCTTTCAAGATTCCACGGATAAGGAAAAGGATTGGAACCTGGTGCCGATCACAGTTAGTGTAGAGCTAGAAAGTCCCAGGCAGGAATTGTTAGATTTACTACCGTATGTTGACGTGGTGTTTATATCTAAGGATTTTGCTCAAAGTAGGGGCTACGATAATATGAGTGAAACGCTGAAGAGCATTAGCGACGATGCTAAGTCTGGGTAAGTGGTAAAGATCAAGGGTTCTTATAAATTATATACAATGTAGAAATATTTGATTGATTTTATATATTCTAGGGCAACTTTGATCTGTGCTTGGGGAGATCGAGGTGCTATGGCAAGAACTCCTGATAACATCACAGTACAATCTCCTGCTTTCCCACCACACAAAGTTGTGGACACCTTAGGTGCCGGTGATACGTTCAATGCAGCAGTGCTGCACTATTTAAACAAAGCAAAATTAGATTATGTTAAAAAGAGAATGTCTGAATCGATTGAATCGAATAACGAGGACTACCAACGGAACATCAAAAGGAATTATAACATAGAGAGCACAGAATGGAGCCATACCGAATTTATTACGCAAAGTGTTTTACAAGCTGCTGTGAGCTTCGGTTGTCGAGTGGCCGGTGCTAAGGTTGGCTTGAAGGGCTATAGCAAACTGGAAGAGATGTTCAAAAACGCGTTGGACAGCTAGTCAGAACGATACACCGAGTGATATGTAAATATTTTAAGACTCAATTTGTACCTATTTTTACGGTATTTTATACAATCGTTACCTGTTCTCCAATCGTTATCTGTTCTCCAATGTTTATCGACCCTATCTGAAAATATGCTTCGATAATCCTTGATGTTTATCTTAAGAAGAAAAATCCGCTGTGTGTCTCGATTAGATTAAGATAAAATAAATTATATGATGTTCTTACACATGTTTGCATGTTAATCGATCGTTCGGAGGATACGGATTACAATCAAGAGAAAGAGAGAAAGGTATCAGAGGCAACATTAATTTAATATGAATCGTTAGAAAATGATAAAAAAAAAAGAACAACACCTCAGGAAATACAAGTTTCTTTCTTACACATCAAGGAATACTTTCTTCAGTTTTACATATATTATGCATAATTCCTTATGAAATACCGACAATAAGTAAGAGAGAAAATTAGAACTGTGTTCGAAGATAGTGGTGAATGGTGAACGGAATATTCCAAGGAGTTCCATTCCCTAATCGATAACTTATCCGCAAGTTTATAAACAGAATTATTGTGCACACAATAATACTAGAAATCCGCTTAGATATGTAAATAGTCCGTTTTTTTTTCGTTTTGTGTTTAATAGTTCATAAGCGTTGGCGTGGATCGTCGACAAAACTTCTTCTTTGTCGTTTGTTAAGATAGGTGTTCCAGGAACATTAGTTAACTTTCCGCCTCGACGCCTGAAGCCAAGAAGTCTACCACGCCAATCAAGCCCGTTTCAGGGAGGCATCTGGAAGAAACAGACCGTGTCGATTCATCGAAGATTACTATCGAACCGCCGCCGTCGACGCTTACCTTAAGAAAGAGTTGACATAGATCCAGATCGCGGGAATGGATATTTCTCGGATGTTCCGCCTCTGCGCCTTAACTATTTCAACAACTGCCTCTTTCGGTGAAACCATTGCCATGATGCTCGGGAACCTGAATAAAAAACAAAATCATGTGTGTGAAATGGAAATCATTTCAGGAAGTTCTAGTAACAAGTCGGAATATGAGAGTAGCAAGAACTCTAATACGAACAGCATACAGGCAGCTCGAGTCCCAACAGAATTAATTACATCATTATCTCGTTGCGTAATGCTCTTCATTTTAATCGCGTCGTTTTTTGAAATACAAATTTATCAATATTATTCCTGACCTCGAGACTGTTTTATTGATTTTCTAGGACCTTTTGGTTGCTTTATCGCTTCTGTACACTAGGTTTACTTTTTCACAGAATTTAATTTTGCACACTGTTTGGGAATAGAGCAGTTTGTAGCCTCGCTACATTTAATAGTTGATTGGTTCGTTTTAAAAAGTGTGCCCACCTCTGGTCCAATAATCGAGCCTGCATGCGGACATACGTTATGCGATTAACTTTAAGCAATTGTTCGAACATTAGGCACAGTTACGCGAAATCGAAGGATCTAAACCAGCCCAGAGAGTCCTACCTGATCTTTGGGTTCTTGCAGAGTCCTGTGTCCACCATGTACGGATAAATGGTGGTGAATTTGATTTGTGAAGGGTTGTCCTTAGGGCTTGCGGTTCGAAGCTCCTCCTGCAGACTCTCCATCAACCCTGCGTTTATCAAAAGAACCAGACTCGGATGATGAAAGATATTCGGTGGAAGATAAACGAAAATTTCTCACCTCTTACAGCGAATTTCGAGGCACAGTATGGCACCAGGTTCGCCAGACCGACGATTCCGGCCATCGACGACAGGGCAACGACGTGCCCATGGTTCTTTTGGATCATGGAAGGCAAGAAAGCTTGCAGAGTCTGTGGACAAACGACGGAGATACGAACAAATCAAAAGATTCGCGGAATTTTTAACAATAGAGACTCCAAAGAACGCAAGGTTACCCAGACGTGTGCTAACACGTTGATGTTGAATAATCGCTCGATTTCTTCCTGCGTGTGGTCCATGAACGTACGGCAAGGCATGATGCCGGCGTTATTGACTAGGATCGTGACATCGCCAACTTCCTCCTTGACCTTCTGCGCCACTTTGAACACCTCATCTCTCTTCGATACGTCGCATCTGACACAGAAAAATATTTGTACATTAGGTTTGTAACTCACGTAACTCGCTGAAAAGTATAGACACATGTTATTCGGACACTTAAATTATAGCTCATTGCAGATTAATAGAATCTTAAACAAGTGTTATTAATTTTTTTAGACTAGACTATTTACATAATATGTTGATTCGAATACGAACTTGTAGCCGTAGGCCTTAACCCCGCCCAGCTGCTTAATTTCTTCTACGGTCTCATCGTTTCCTTCTTGGTTCAGATCCCAGCAAATAACTGTTGCTCCCAGCGATGCATATTTCAACGCTAATTCCTTACCAATTCCGTGTCCCGCGCCCGTCACCTATGCAGAGGGGATACAGACGTTTGATTAGCATGTGGTCGCATTCATCAATCTCAGGACCGCTTATGTAAATGAGGTAAGTAAAAAGTTTTACATAAATATTGGATACTTCACTAGAATCAATTCATTAGAATAAAATCTTTGATGAATGATTCAACAACACTTAAAACCAGTTTGTAAACATGTGGTGTAGTTACAAAGATTTTTTCTATGCAATTTAAATGGACGAATACACACATTAAAATTTCTGCAGAATGTGTGAATTAATAAATTCGGTCTTCTAGGAGTAGATTCAGCGTTGAAATATGCAAAATACGTTGTATATTATCATAATTAGACTGCGGATCTTTGTGCAAAATAAAAACGTGTTGCATAGTTTTTAAGAAACAGGTGCCAAACGAAAATTTCATGGCTAAAATACCAGAACAGTCTCTCCAGCGACACTCTTCTCCTCGACAGGCACAAACAGCCTGTAGATCCCTTCTCCGATGTAGTAGAAGATCTTCAGGAGTATCATGAAGATGTCGACGGCGATTAACGCCCCTCCGTACGCCTTCACCATGTTTTCTCGGAACGATCTCCTGTAAAACAAAAATCCCAGGCTCGCTGATGAAAAGGACCAGTCACTCTGTCTCGTTCACCAATTAACTCGGTTTGTCAAAGCAAAGTACGAACTTCATGACTCGCGGCTACCCGAATCGGTTCCCCTCGAAATCTTCCGGTGTATTGGAGTTGGCAAACACGGCACACCAGTCGAACGCGATTATGTAAAATCCCCAGTGTACCGAGCCAACCTTCAATTTCACCGTTTGCGGAATGCGTCGCACGGGGATGGACGCGGAAGCACACGGCAATCTGATTTTGCCTTTTGGAGGCGCGTTTACATCGTATTCGCGGCGAACCGGTATTTTAAAGCCGCTCGAACGGATCCCAAACACACCGCATCGTTTATACAAGAAATAACGTTATTCTCGATTTATCGTTTGTCGGGATTGCAATCTGAAAATAAATTTCGCTGATAAAAGTCTCGTTTACGGTATTGTTTACGGTTCTTTATGTAAGACGAGATAAGAAGATGCGAAATTAAAACGAGCTTCGACAAACGATTATTTTTATTCTATCTTGATCGGGCGGGATTAAACGAGAACGATATAATTAATCGCGATTGTTGATACAGGTCACGAAGAATGAAGCACTTCAGGTGTTTCGAAGCATCTGGAGCGTCTGTCGCTGCAGCGCTCGACACAACAACGATCCGATTGATCCCTGGCTGCGTCATCGACTAAAATTTGCGAGCAATCCTTTTGTTTGCGTGACGAGTCGGAAACGATTTCAAGCCGGCAAACACACAGCTCTCTCGGCGTTATATAAAAATATCTTTCGAACACCCCCTCGGTCGCAAGTTGTTGCCATCGAAGAAAGAGCCAACTTGTCACGCGCATTAACGGGCCTAATTACAAACATTTACTGCCAATTCGGTCGATGCGTGAAAAGCACTCGAGCTAAATCGGTTTCAAGGCGATGCCCATTAAGAACTGTCGCGGGGAATGCCGAAGAAGAAATCGGGATCACGGTAGACAGTAATCGCCTGTCGTAAAAACTAACTGCGAGGAAATAAAAAGACGATTTATATCCAATTGGAGATGCCTGCGCAAAAGTTGTTGCTAAGTGGACCAGGAAGCATCTGCAGCGTATTCTCGCGGTTCGCAAATAGACGGCGCACTGTGCTCGATGATTAACAGCCACATCTTGTATCAAACAACATAAACATAATTATACCATACGCCGCAGGTTAACGTTTTTCTAAGAAGAACGTTGAAAGGCACTAGATCCTGTCGAGGATGACGACGATGCTAAAAGGAAGCCTCACCGAGTCAGCGTGGATCGATCAGGCACAAAATCGGCGAGAACTGATGCACCGGTTCCGTTCACCTCCGACTCGCGACTGAACCGACCGCTTGTAATGCCACTCTGACTAACACGAACGGCAATGTTCATGCCACTCGACTATAGGATGGTTCAGAATATCGGCTGGAATAGTAACAGGGTGGGTGGTAGTTGTCGCGTGTCGATTTTACCGGGAAATTGTCGCTAAAGCGGGGTCGCCGGGGTGCAGGCCACCGTTGAGAAAGTTGTATACCTTGCCCCGGCGCTGGTTCAGTGGCCGAAGACTAGAAATCAGACTTCATGTCCGTCGAGGACGAAAATACGCTTCAGAACCGGTTCATATTTTGGTACTGCAGTAAACACAGTCTAAGCTAACCAACTAATGGTTCCAAACAATCAGATCGCCATAGGTACCTTAAAACTGTACACTGATTAATCTTTGCTGATTTACATATTGTATTTGGACATTACTTAATACTGTCACTTTGACGTAAGTCTTAAAACATCGGGGTTTAGATAGTACGTTCGTAACTCCGAGTGAAAATGGACCCAAGAAAACATCTCCGCATTCGTCCTCAAAGGGTTAGACTCGTCACGCAGATAGAACGGAGTACTCCTTCAAGACCGATACGGACGATCAGAATTATCTCGAGAAGCTAAAATGATTAGTTCACTCAACACTGCTAAACTCCTAGATAAAAAGACGTTCTTTATGTACACACTAGGCAGTCGATGCTGCTTCTAAAAGAAGCTAAACCCGTAAAGCATGTGATTTATCTTCCCTCTTCGTCAACGACAACACGCAATATCAACTGGAAACATCATAACATCATTATCATTTAGACGATGCATACACGCGCGATCGGACGAGTCATCCTCGACCTCCAGCAAATCTTATTGTTAGTCACGAAATCATGGTTTTCTTGAATAATTCGAGCGAATCTGGTCACGGTTTCACTCGCAGTTTATCAGCGTGTGGATTCAGTTATCGCGAGAAAGGCGTGGAGAGCGCGTGACGCAGTTTTATTGTCTCGAGAATATTCGACGAACCAATTTCTCTCTGTGATCGTGTTGATTTCGCGATCATTTCGAGGAAGTTAAAAGAGAGAGAGAGAGAGAGAGAGAGAGAGAGAGAGAGAGAGAGAGAGAGAGAGAAAGACTTATGTTCCCGACCTTCGTGTTTCTTCCTACAGCTATGAATTTTCTATAGGAAGAAGATACCGCTAACCACCGGACCAGGAGAGAGAGATGATAACTTTCGGAGCGAATAAGGTGGCGCAGAAAAAGCGCGATAACGTCGCGACTGGATAGAACGAGTAGGAACTTTTCGTTTCGAGAATATATGAAGCACGCACGCTCTCTTCACTTCCGCCGTTCGCTGTCCTGGCAACAGCATCTCTCGCGCGAAACTGCGTGCACTTCTTCCTTCCTTGCACGAACGGACCTCTTGTGACGATATATACCGGCTTTTATACGTCACTCACACAATCACTTTCGTTTCGCGATGCACGCCTCGTACACGGCCCGGCCGAGTTTTACCCGTAAAACGGGTCCACGGCCGGTTCTCCCTCGAATATAGGTCATCCACGGTCGCAAACTCTCGATATTGCGACGTTTTCTCGGACCCCCTCCCCCAAAAAATTGGTAAAATTACATCGGTTTCGCTTCGATAACTATCGCTAATTTCGCAGAAACAGCCTCCCCTCACATTGTACTTACGCCATTTTCGCCGCGATTTCGTTACTCGGTATCAGCTGCGAAATCGTGTCGGGCCTCCGCAGTGAGACGATCACAACTAAGCCATCATGTGCCCGGTGATAATATAAATATGCTCGTAGAGGGAGAGCATGCCAGTGATAAAAAGTACGTGGAAACCGAGGCGCCTCGAATGGGATTTTCATTGGACACATGGCCGCGACCCGATCTCTTCCGATCGGATCCGATCCGGACAATCAATTACCCGTGTTAATCCGACGCGGCTAGCAACATCTGTAGATCTCAAGCGTGCGAGAGGATCGTTTTCGATTTTTCACGATGAAAATGGAGTTCGCGCGACTATAGCCGCCCATGGGTCAATGCACCAATTCATCGATCCCCCATACCGTACGCCTTCGGGTGAAATTTTAATTTCACGTAGCTACGATCGTTGTGTGAGAGACACGGGTGTAATCCGCGTTGGAGAACCTCTGGAGCGTATTTTAAGAAGCACAAACACGCGCGCGCGCGCGTACACTAAGCGAACTGAAAAGTCTCCGTTCTTGGGAAGCGTTAAAGGTCGATTTATATTATACTATCCGCACAGACACGAACCGTTTCCGTATCGTCAGCGTTTTGACAAAGATAACAGTATTTGTACTATTCGTTTATACCTTCGTCGAACGGTCCGCAACCGATCGGTCAGATAAGACTACGATTTGTAAAGACGTGCGAATAGAGTGAAAATGTTTTCTCATTTAACTGTAAAAGATTTGGTGGTAATATCTATATTATTAGATATTAATATCTGTCTGATCGGGTACGTTCCGTGTCTGTGCGGATAGTATAAACCGACCTGAACGCGTTTTGCTTTATAGTCTTCGCTACCGTTCTCTTCTACAAGTTGGACCGATTAGAACCTCTTTCGAGTAATTGGTCCGTGGAACGGAGCACGGTTCCTTTGTGATACACCACGATTCGCGGTGACGTTAATTGCAACCTCGGTGGACGACTTAGAGCGACGAATGTGCACAGAAATCGAAAGAGTCGCGGTATTACCCTCGCAAGGAGGATGCTGCTGACGATTTAAATCCTTATGCATTCATTTTCGTGTCTAATTCTTTGAGATCAATATTAATTTATTATTATTAGTGTATTATTACACTCATTTATTTATTACAGAATACAATTTGTACGCATCAAAATTGCAAACTAGGGAAAAATTTATTTTTCTAATTAATAAATTTATCGTGTCGACGATGGTATATCGATATTCTTAAATTCTTGTTATTTCTTTGCTATTCTAGATTGCGCATATTCATGTTTATTACGAATGCATGATATCCGCAGTCTAGTAATCAGTCGAACTGGAATGATATTTGAATATATAAAATTAAAATCATTCAGTCGGAGATCAGGTATGAACGTATTCCGCGGACATTCTATAGACATAAGAACCTACTATATGTGTACCGGTTTGTGTTGTATTACCATGGTTAGGGTCTATAAGTAAGGGTAAGATCTTTCGACAAAAAGATCATTATACAGAATCGGAGCCAATCGGAGTCTTAAACGAGTCACATAATACTGATCGATGCATGTTCACGTTCCTTGCGTTTAGATTTTAAGAGAACGGTTTAAAATGTCGTAACATATTGTTCCAGTGTTATAATATTCTCTTTCTTCTGCTACGAGCTGCAACAACAGAAGTTGTTGGCGTTAAATAGCACCGGAAGCGCAGGGCGTAGAAAAATCATTTGCCGTGGCTTCAGGGGGCGAAGATACCCCGTAGAATCGTTAGACATTCGTAGAAAGAACTGCCCGCAAGACTCGTTTATAACAAAAGTAACTAATTTTATTGGCAAGAATCAGCTCCATGGCTGAGGTATCTACGATATAATTATATGGTTCGAAACCATTGGCAGTTGAAAGGACAAAAGACATCGTATTGTTATAATATCCCTTGTACTTTTCTATTTTATGTAACTTTTATGTGTACAATTATATTTTAGCAAAGAACTCCATTTTACTATATGTATATATATATATACAAATATTACAATTCTGTTATTTTTCACAGTTTTTAAGTATAGTTAATTAAGGCTGTACCATATCTCACGTACGTGCAATTATTACGACACTACTTGTACCACATGCCTCCGATAAACACAATTTATGTATTTTCGTGCACAGAAACCGGTGGAACTCATCGTTCCGTGATGACCGTGAACGACAACTAAATGAATGAGCAAAAACTTGACGCCGGAAGAACTTCCGCGTCGGTTGAACTTTTTCCTCGTTGCATTGTTCATCGTTCGAATCGTTCCGCGCTCTAAGGAAGGTTCGTGAACCCAAGATATCGATCTCACTATTCCTAGAGACGACGAGGAACGGTCAATGGACTGTCTTTTGCATGCAACAGCCGGTCTAACAATAGTTCGTGGCTCGAAACGTTCTTGCTGGCAGCCTGGCATCTCGGAAGTTATTTCACCGACTTCCGTTCTTCAGTTCCACGTCCGCGGTACATTGTCGGCAATCGTGATTTTCTAATCGGGAAAACATGCTAATCGTTGCGTATGCTGATCGCACGTCACCTGTTTGCGTAATCCCCGAAAACTTTGAATAAATCCTCGGCGAGACTTACTGCGAAACTGGAATGCAAAGGACCTTTATAATAACGTCAAATTCGCTGGACCCCTCTAATGCAACGCGGAACAATTACGCGCGAACGTAGGGCAATTAACGCTCCGTTCGCTGACATTTTGCGCGTTTCGATTACGCGATTAGGCGCGAGGATGTTGCCCGAGGAGCTAAACGCTTCAACCGTTGTAGATCATGCGAGCGATCCGCGTGGGTGGCAATAAACGCTCCCGGCCGCTCCAAATACAACACGGACTCACTCGCGAATTATTCGCTCGCGTCATTCTGTTTACTGCACATGCTGGCTAGGCAAACTGCAAACGTGACTGTTAAAATGGAGTCTCATAGACTCTAGGTAAACTTTGAGTATATACGTTCTTTCAACAAAATCTTCATGACATTCTTCATTGTTAGTGTACAGGACAAATTGGCCAAAGCACTAGTGTCAGATACTGCATGCTACTACTGTCTTATACCTGCCTATGCCTTCTTAACAATAAGGGCCTCAGCGCCACATGCATATCACATTGGCAGTTTTCCTTCAGTTCTATCATTACAACTACATTCCTACAAGACTTCAGCCCATCCTTGACATAGCCGAAAACCAGATGTCCTCGCGAACGACCATCGTTTCATTACCAACTTTCACTTTCCCTCCCCTACAATTCCCCTACTCCAAAGTCGTCCCCACTTCCACTTTTCCTAACCATCCTATAAGCACCAAAATTTATTCGCACTGCGAACTGTTAACATCGTTAGTCCTTCGATACAAAATAAAGACATTCCACCAAATTCTATAGTTGTTCTCCTTACGGGATGACGACACTTGGTTTTAAAAAAAATGCGAAAATTTTTGCAAAGAAAAAAACATTGGCAATTGCGTAAGAATCTATCTGGCAGTCAACACGCAGCATGATTGTGGATAATGTCCACAGAGCGTCGGTCAGACGTTATCACTGCAAGAAGTGGACTACATACTTGATGCATCTATAGCAGACATGGACAAGTGCGAAACGAAACTGTAGATACATTGTTTCGGTAGTCAATGTGTTAAGGGTTGAAATTGCATGATGGCGTCAACGGTTATCCGAACGTCAATATCAATGCTCTGACGAGGCAGTTTACGTTCAGGTGATACGCTTCTTTGTGCGGAGTTAAAAGTAATTTATGATAACCCCCCGACTTCTGGCACTTTTATAAGTTTACGACTCATATGTTAATTACGTTTCGCTGTCGATTAACTCGGCTGCAGTAAAATACATTTCAATATACTTAAAGTTTACAGTATTCTATTTGCATTTCTAGAGTTGCTTATAAATAAAGCATGTGTATGAAGAAAAATTCGTGTTTTTTATTTTGTTTTTTAATGATTAACAATCGTTGGTGTTGATCAATCCTCTTGATTGTGCCTGCTTTTGACGGATCAAACAAATCTTTATCGTTGATAAAGTTCGAAAACAAAACTGAAATAATATTGTTTTAATTATCTATGGTCGACACTTTGTATACAAAAATCACAATACGTATTATACACATTATCAAGAGGCGTTCTTATACTTTGAACTTTGATAACGCTCATTAATGAAGCAAAAACAATTCAACCATGTTAGTCATAACTTAATAAGCATGGACAAAGTTTTAATGCTAATGAAGTTCTGATACGACTTTAAACTCGAAAAAGATTCACAGACAGGAAATGCACAAGTACCGAGGCCCATTAGCTCAGTTGATTAGAGCGTCGTGTTTTAATGTTGATGCGGAACTTTACATCGCGAAAAAACAAATACATATGTAAATTAGTACGAAAGCTATAGCTAAAGATCAGCGAAGATAAAGTTAATGTAAAGATATGGTTGTGAGCGTCACTAAAGAACCAGGCAATTCGATAGTTTATAAGAATAGAAAAAATGATGTAGCTTATTCTCTACCCTGAACGATGTAAAAAACTATGTTAACATTGAATCTTTTGAATAAAACATATTTAAAAAATTAATTTTTTTTTTGTTTTTTTTTTTAGAGTGTCGTGCTAATAACGCGAAGGTCGCGGGTTCGAACCCCACACGGGCCAATTTTCTTTTGCACAAGACAGATTTTCTCTTGAGTGGAAACTTGATCGTAGACAGAAAACAGTGCTAAAATCCCAAAATATTAGTTTGGCCCATTAGCTCAGTTGGTCAGAGCGTCGTGCTAATAACGCGAAGGTCGTGGGTTCGATCCCCCCATGGGCCAAAATTTCTTTTTTTAATCGTCAGACATCCATTGTTTAAATAAAATCATCACCATCCTTTCACATTTTTTTTCAGTATCGCTTACAGTATAAGCATAAAACTGTTATTAAGATGGTATTAAATAATCTCATTGCTTGTTTCAGTTGTGTAATAATTTATAATATGTGGTTGTGCATAATGTACGATTATTACGGAGGCATCTGATGGATATGGAACAACGTCTGTACGACATATGAATAATAAATTATACATGGTGCGCTGGAGAACGTAGTATAACCGGGAAGGGGTGATTATAAATACAAAAATAAGTCGATAAAAAGATCGAAACAAACACTTGCGCCTCGTTATCGAAAAAAATCGACAGATTTAGTACCTATATGCAGGAAGTAGAATTGATTGATCATGATCAGACGCGTCAGACGATTCGTGTGCAATAGCCAATACCACGTATATTCGCTGCATTTTCAAACTCGACTTCGGATAAAAAACTGTTATACAGAATTTCCGGCCCATCTTGAATTTTAATCAAATTCTACGAATACAATCAAGTATTGCAACAGCGGGCACCATCGTCAGTAATCGAGATCTCGTCGGTGCCTCGTCTCTGTTGGACCAAAAGATTGAAACCTGCGTACTTAGAAAATCCAGATGACGACGGAAACCTGGAGGGAATTACAGATTGCTCTCCGTTTTCTAATACTGGAACTTATCCTGGGATGAAAGAAAAGAAGAAAATAAGATCTATGGTTTGAAAAGTATCGTTAAAACACAGAGGAGAGTAGTGTGGCGGATGTCGATAATTTAGAGAATCGTCGATAATGTAAATATCTTGAAAGTTGTCGATAATGTAAATATCTTTTGAAGTATCGATTTATTTATTAACATTCATATCATTTATTAACAGTCATTCTGGAATAAACCTTCAAACCAGATACACATTTATTTATTAAGATTTTTTTTTTATTAATAACAAGCTTTAGATCGACTCCCAGAAATGAAGAAGTGCGTCATGTAGCGAATCACTTTTACCATCTGTCGGTAATTGTGTCTACCAGTTTCGTCGTTTTGCCGCTACGTGAAGTGGCGTCAAATGTTGATTTTCGGAGCAGACGATTCATGCCGCTGTTAGCATTGCTCCTTATGGGCAGAGTGGTAAGAATCATCTGTTCCTATAAATATTGTTCATTAGGGACTAATAATTATGATTTCCAGGCTCGGGAATGTATCCTCTCGCATTTCTATAGATGTTAAACTATTCCTCCCAATTTTAAGTGTATTGAGGGCTTCAGGAACTCTCGAAAAATTCATCTAGAAATCCTTGAAATCTGCAGAACACGTTACAAGGACTTTTATTATTAGAAAACTTCCAGTATCTAAGGAAATCCAATATTGGAAGATCTGCGCGAGTCCTTCTCATCTTGTAAATAAAAACAATTGTTCGCTGCTTCGTCGAGGCATGTTCTTTAAGAGAAACAAAACAGGCTGTACGTTTCATTTCCTGTTTGACGTACCTGTCCACGGGATAATATGCGTGGATCACGCGAGAACAGGGCGGCTGCATACAAATCATCAAACACGAGTGCAGCGCGTTCGGATGTTCCGCTATGTTAACGCTTTGTGTGTCAAGTAGCTGTAATAGATATTCTAATCAAGAAGGTTACACGGTTAGAAGGTTCTTCGACAGGTCACAATCGAAATTTATTAGTAAAGGGCTGCCTCGAGTCTAGAAAATTGACACATGCACCCTATCTCTCGAAGTTCACAAATAAATCGTTACATAAATGTTTCCACTTCGTTCTAAAGAATGCATTATTTTTCATACATTCATTTAAATTTTTGCTAACATTTATTTAATGTTTAGCTACGCAACTATTTGAAAATTTAGCTGAACTTTCGTTATTTTACTGTGTTTCAGATGCAATCGTGTGAAATTTATTGCCACTTCTGCACGTGCATTAAATGCTCAATCTTCCAGAGTCTTGTAGTCAGCATCCAACGGTGCTTATGGTTTTCTTGGCAGTTTATCCTGCGCTATCATCGTCGACTCACCCAACCAGGACTGTAGCAAGATAAAAGATAACAATCTCCGGTCAGAAATAAGTAGAAGGAGCGGCTCAGAGCAGAAAATGACGGGTTCACGCTCGTTGGTATGTCGATGCATTTCTGTGTCAGTGGTAAAGGTCTAATAGCGGGCTCGATTCTCCTATTCCTTTCGGCTTTATTATAGACGGAGGAGCATTGATTATTTCTTCGGGATCGGTCGCAGGGAACGAGTCTGGCGTTCTTCAGCGTTCTTGCTAAGTTCATAGAACAGTGCTTAGCCTAGAAACTCGTCAAACGGAGGGACCTCCTTCTATGGTAGCCGAGTTGCTAGACCCATTTCGTTGCCGTAAAAGATTCGACAATTTCGTCCAAACATTCCTCTTCATCTATACAGCCCTGTCTATTCTGAATGACGTTGCCGAAAACGCTTTTCTTACTTTTTGTTCGATGTTGGAGAGATATCCAAATTCGAGTCAGAGGGATTACATTAATTCAAATTCAAAGATGATATACTTCGAAGATTCATATGTTGACACGTGAAATATACGATTGCATTAGACCATTCGGTGAGCAATGTAAATTGTCTGTTCAGAACGTCAAATACTTTTAACATCTAATGCTTCCAGCTTCGTGTCAATGATCTGATGATTAGCCACTCGCTTCGAAACAGCATTCAAGTATTCGTGCCGGTAAGAAAATCCTGTTTTTAGAAGAAAATTAAACCGTTCCCTATACGTGGTGCAAGAGTACGTCTTAGTAGATCTGCATAGGAGACTTTGAACCTGTTCAGTACCGTAACAAACTTTCATTATTGACATAACGGTGATCCTCGGACTTCGCAGTTTCACGGGACTTTTCGACAAGTCTTTCTGTACCGATTGTAAATGCAAGCGGCTCGTTCTGGCACGCTTACGCGACGCGATCGTTCTTCACCCGTTAGTTTTCGACGCCGGCTGTACTTTTATTTTCGATGACCCGAAATTTTCGAGGATGCTCTCGGAACCGTCGTAAACCGAGGAATGCACCATGTAGGGCGCACTCCTTCGATTATAAGCAACCGGTCTTCAACGTTACGACGGGCTAACACGGCAATTCGACTCCGCAAGTGTGTCAAGCTTGGTCAACGGCATTCGTGTCTTCCTTTTGATTTTTTCTTTCACCATGATCGCCGTCGTTCCCGATCGATCCTTTATTTTTCGACAGGATGCTTCGGATTGACGCGGAAAGGAGAATTAGATCGGCAAATACGTTGAACGGAGGTTCGGCCGACGATCTCCTGGGATCTCAGGTCGTTTCAGGCACGCGGCGATTAGCGAGATCCTCCTAATAAGAAGACACACCGCGCCAGCGTCCCGCTACTGAAACAGTTATGATGGATCGTGATCGCTTGGACTGCATCGATCGGACGAACCTTCAAGAAGAAAAGGAAAGCCTCGATAGATCCCCCGATCGAACCTTCCCGATCTCTGCAGATCGAGCTCGCTGTTTTGCCAAATTTTTCCTTCAAGGTGAAGGGGACTGCTTAGCGCTGGTGTTGCAGAAAATCGTTTTTGCCAGCGATTGGTATAGATTGCGGATTTTATACATTTATGGGAAGATTGGTAGGAGAAATTTAAAACGATAGAAAGATTGAAGAACTGTTAAACAACACTTTTATGCTTTTTACGCATTTATCACAGAAATTAGTAGATCAAATTCAGAACAGTGAACATATTCCAAGGATTTAGAAATATTTATTATCGTTGACTTATTAAGGCTGTTAGGAAATAAATGCATATTTTCTAGACGAATTTGTAGACTAGCTCCATCCTCTGGGAGCCTACAGGTTCGAAATACTCAAAGTTTGTTGATTCTGAAAATTATTTGTCTCACCTCTGTGTACCTAAAAACCGTTTCTAACGGATAGAGGCCACCATTTTTCGAGAAGAGGATCAAAAGCACGTACGTAGATGACCTGCTGGAAGTCTTGAGAGTTTTGTACCCAGAAAACGATTGAGAAACGTGACTTTTTGCGAAAGACTTTTGGCAGAAGAATTCGGTCGCAACTCGACCGCGAGGACGGGGGACACGAAGAAACTCTGTTTCAAAACTGGATCTTCGGGGTCCGTGGCGGCCAGTGGCGGAAGATTGGTCAGTGCCATTGAAAATAGTGCCAAAGGCGTGTGGTCATTGGCCGCGCGGTCTGCCCCCCACGTAAGTGCGCAAGCTATATAGAAGGCCTCGCGAGGAATTTCATCTTCAGAGTCGAGAGTCAGTGTCAAGGAAGTCCAGCTGAAAGTAACCGAAGTGAGTAAGTCCACAAGGTGTTAGCCGCAAGAGTCTCTAGACTATCCTCGCAAACGAATCTCACCCTCGCTGCGTTTCCTCTTGTAGATATGCGATCTACACCGAGCTACTGATCTACTCTTCCTCGGGAACCTTTCACGAAGAGCCTCGATCTCCTCCCGATTTCATTCTCTTCATTTTAACTTATATTCACTTGAAGCACTCCTCTTTACAGAGGATTTAATAAATACTGGGATTAGACTTTATAATATTGACGGGCTAGAAACGTGGATGACACCGATCTCTTCGACGTCGAGAACCTTTCACGAGGAAACTCTTCGTCCTCTTCACGTCTTTTTGCCTTCTATTTGTTTCTATCGAAACAGTGTTTTGTACAGAGCATTTAATAAATACTGGGATCAGACTTTGTAATATTGGCGGGCTAGAAACGTGGACGACATCGATCTCTTCGACGTCGAGAACCTTTCACGAGGAAACTCTTCGTCTTCTTCGCGTCTCTTTATTATCAGAGTGCTTTATGAATACTAGGATTAGGGTTTATGATATTGGCGGACTGGAAACATTACTAATTTTGTCCTGCATCCATTTCTAAAGAAATAATGTTTATGGATTTTGTGTCGAATCCCAGGACATTGTCCTAGCTTTTTCTGTTTTGTCGATTGTTTGACATTATAAGTGAATTCTCAGCAAGTTCGTTGTAGAATTAACAGAATTTTCGAAGCTTACAAGAGGCAGAATTGTTTTACCGTGATCGAAGGTGTGTCCACGTGCTATGAACCGGTCGCCACTACCATTTTTCCTCGGTTGATCGGTCCGAGCAAAGGCGACAGTACAACGCGGCCGCGTTTCCCTGTAACGGTACCGTTCGAGTTCAACAAACTGGCAGCATCTACCAAGAAGTGGGCTAGCTGGTGCTGCCAAGGCGACCTTAGCCGTTCTGACACACTTCTCGCCAGCTGCGAGTAGCGTCCACTGTTTACCGTTCTTGGTTTTACTTTTTCTCGGTTTTCGTATGGGGGTCAAGGTCCAGCCGCAGGAAACCCCTCGAGACCGGACGAATCGGAAGATCCATCTTCTTCCGACGTTTGCGGTCTCGTTGTTGCGTGGATCTTGATGCCTTATTACAGAACACGGTGCAAACAATATCTTAATAATAACAGTCGATGGCAACGAAATAACAAATGAGACACTTCATCATCTTAACTTCTTCAGCTTCCTACAAACATTCCTCTGAAATTCGGTTACCATTAAGTAGCTCGCTATGAGCATTATAAACTGTAAATTCAATATCAATTTTATATTTTCATTTTGCATAAAGATCCGTAGTCCACTAATAACATTTCACTTCAACTCCTAAAACTTTCAAACTAACGTAAAGTTTGGAGGACTGATCTTGCTGAACAGCTTCCTACAAAAATTCTTCTGAAATACCGTTACCATTAGTTTTATATTTTTATTTTGCATACAGATCCGTAGTCCATTAATAACATTTAATCTCCAACTCCTAAAACCGTCAGAGTAAAATGAAGTTTAGAAAACTGATCTTGCTGATCTATTCTTGCAGAATGTATTCCAAACAGTACGTGGCGTTGTGCATGGTGGCTTTGGTGCTGGGACAGGTGGCAGCGCTGCCACAGAGTCCTCAGTACCCTCAGCAGAGCCAGCAACGGGTCAGGGACGACCGGAAGTTCGCGGAGAAACCGAACGCCATGAAAAAGGTCGGCATCGACGACTTGAACGAAGTGAACACAAATCAGATTCAGGTGAGGAACAATGTACACTCAGCTGGAATTAGTTGAATAATTAGCTTGCTTTTATTCTCAAGAATGGGACAATCAATTGTTTAATTCATTTCAGGAGACTACCAGCAACACCAGCTTCTCCTGGTCGAACATGCTGGGGGTGCTGATGAGACTATTGCTGGGGCGCGTAGCCGGTGATAATGAGGCCAGTAAAAATGAAATTGAAGATGGCGCACCTGCTAGTCCCTGGGCAAACGCAGTCGCAGTGGGTCTGAGAGTGATCACTGCTTTCCTTGGTGGTCCTCAGCATGGCGACATCGAGGGCGTTGACAAGGTCAACAACGACGGAAGTCCTATGCAGGTAACTTACGTGATCCAAATGTTTAACACAGTATATTGTCAATTATAACATACAAAAGTGACTCAATTCATTTGAGCAGTTCATCAACATCGTGGTGAACCTACTGGACGCCTTGAAGACCTCTTTCTCCCATCGTTCGTTCACTGCTAGGTCCGCAGGAAGACGAGACACTATTTCGGAGGCTGCTGTCGCGTCCATCACTATGTTGAAGGTACAATTTACAACATGAAAAGTATTTAGAATTGCAAAGCATACAGTATTCTAGCATCTACAATTCTAATAAGCTGGAAACAACATAACAGTACATACTGCTAAGCAATACTTCCGACGTTCTCTGGTCGTGTTATGCTTTATCCACTCAAGTTGGCTACAAGCGCATACATAAGAAATATCCTCGGTAATTGCACCTCGCTTCGGTAAATGAGCTAATTTCTCAAACATTCGAACGTCACTGCTGCTTCAACGAACACACTTTAATTTCCAAAATAAGACCACGAGTTACGCTATACTTTCACGCACTGGGAGTTCCACACGGTTTTCGCAAAAAGAGCAACACCTGTTTGCAAACTAACGCTTCACGCTTCCGTGACTCCGGCCGTTCGAATGAATGCGCGAGGACAGCTGTGCGCTATTATTTTTCGTAATTAAATATTCGATTATAGGGCTACATGAGGTCCTTGAAGAGCTTCAATAATGTTGGTCGAGCGGAGGACGAGGGCCAGCAAGGTTGTGCTGAGAGAGCTCTTTGCGAGGCTAGCGCCGAGTGTGTCGCAGATGCTCAGGGGACTTCGTCCATCTTCTGTCAACTTGGATCGTAAGTGTCCAGATTATTGCTACCTAATTTCATTTAGAACCTCTTCTGTTTTTATCTAAATTGACGACGTGAAATTTCCTACTGCTAATTCGATTGTTACGAGCCATTCGTTTCATTGATCGCCATCTTCTTCAAGGTACACGACGAGCTACATCCTCCAAAGGCAAAGCGGAGTCGGTCTCGAGGCTCTTTACGAAGCAGGACGACGAGGACGCGCTGGACAGGACTGCAGGACCCTCTTCATGGACTGCAACGCAGTCTGAAAGGTTCCAGTTCGATGATCCATGGATTCACAGACTGACTCGGTCGCCTAAAACAAACGAGGACCCTAGGAAAGAATCGAGTTCACGTCAACTAGTTACAGTTTTCCCTTTTTAGCGCGGTTTGGAGGGCACAGCGAGCCTCTATCGAATAGAGGACGCTGTTTCCTATTGGCTGGCTTGTTTGGTTACGCCTCCCGCCTACAATAATCTTGTAAGATTGGGGATAAAAGCGAGACACTAACGAGGGAAAGCTGCAACTGCGGCTTGCTGCGATTATTGGTTGACGATACGTTAGGTAACCAAGAAAGATCATCTTCTCAATCAGCGGAGACGAACGATCTCGCCGGTTTCGAAATTGTCAATTTTGTGAATGATCATTTAGTTAAGTTAGTCAAGTTCCCCGTCAAATAAGCTTTCGTTCAACATGCTTGACATCGTACTGTGTTTACGCTCGCACACAAACTCACTTTTAATTAACGATCTACGCACGTTCACTCTTTACACAGTGTGATCCCAGCAAAATGTAGAAGCGCGAACTTTCTTGGTTACCGGTGAAAATCGCTGAAATTTAGAAGACCTTTCGGTGTCCACGGGACCCGCAAGATGTCCCGTGGACACTGACAGTCATCGAACAAGTGGCAAACACTTGTCCAAGTAGACTGAAGAAGATTCGGGGCCCGAACGAACGGCGCCTCGGGGATCGTCACGATACTATATCTATGTTTGTTAACTATATCGACGGTAGAGTTAGTGCGGACTTCGTTGGCAATGTCCGTTGCATTGTACCCTCGCGCTTTCTATTATATCGCAGTTTTATTCAGACAGATCGGTGCAAGTAGCGTATCGAGCGAGAGAACAGCAGGCGAAAATGGAAAAGATTAGCAGCAGTCGCCGTTATGTGCATTCGAGAACGCTTGGTGGTTGTTGCTATTTATGACTGTAAATAATGACTGTATGCGTTTGTAAATAAATGTAAATGAAACTAGCCCTGGGAGAAATGGTACTGTTCACCTTCCAGCCCTTCCTTCTATGAAAAGAACTATGAAACGTTTACTCAAATCGAAAGAATGTCTCAAGAGTTTGGCGAAGCCCTCGAGCTCTTCTTCGCTTGAGCAGTAAGCATTAATTAATCAGCAGAAAATTATATTTTTGTTGCTGGCTCGCAATCGAAAGAAAGTTTTCAGTCTCTATCGAAATAGAAGTGAAGTTGCAAGATCGACTGCGGGTCGAATATGAACAGGATCTTCAGCACTCTCTTCAGCTTTCTAAGCAGCCACAGAAGTAATGATCTAGACGGAGAAAAATTCGTCGCAACCATCAGAAACCGTAAAGCTCCCGATGAAAAGTGTTTTAAAAGTAGACCTTCAGACGATCGGTGACAGAGGATTGGTCAGTTCCATTGAAAATAGTGCCAAAGCCGCGTGGTCATTGGTTGCGAGGCCTACCCCCACGTGGCACCGCAAGCTATATAGCAGGCCCCGCGAGGAATTTCATCTTCAGAGCTGAGAGTCAGTGTCAAGGAAGTCTACCTGGAAGTGAGCAAGTGAGTACTCCGTCAAGCGAACCGGAAGTCCTCGTTTTCATTCAGAACTTTCGTGACACCCCTTCCCTAATTTCTTCCCTTGGATTTGGGCACGTAAGTAGAGCGAAAGCCAACGAAAACTTTTCCTTTCCAGCGGCTCCAGCTTCGGTAGAGCATTTTGCTTTCGTACTTCATTCGATTAGCCTATTCGGAGAAGGAACGTGTGCAGAAAACGCGAATTTTACGTGAATTGTAGACAATTTTAACGATTCGGCCCTGGAACGACGAGGACATTTTATTTGGATAGTTTAGAAGAGGTAACGGTACCTTGTTAATTAATTGTTTGCAAGTGTTTTTATAGCGAGTAGCACACTCTGGTGATAATTTCAGAGTGCAAAGATTTTGAAGTTTCGGTCGTTCGCTTTTAAAGTTTTGGTGGAACGAGGGAAGTGTGTAGAATTGCAGTTGTTAGAGAGCGTGCGATCTTCCCAGCTCGCCAATTGCGTTGAGAGCAACGTTCACAAAAGGCCGAGCCGGGGAACGAGCCCGGAACAGCTAGAAAATACCTTTCGCAGGTGTCAGGGTACAGTTAGAAATCGTTCGTGATTTTTCCGGCGCGCGTGTACCGTTTTCGAGAGGCGCGTCGCTCTTTGCGCTACGCCTCCAGTCTTCTAATACGGTTCTAATAACGTTCCATTACAGTCACATGCAAAAACTTCAAAGCGATATCAATCGTTTCACTTTTGGACACCTCAGTCTGTCCACAAAAATTATTGAATGGTCGTGTCACCATTAATAAGTCGTCAGAAGCTCGTCAAACTTCAAATTGCCTAATATTCGTAGAAAAATTACACCAAAATTGGTTCGTCGTTATTTGTTGGAAATAGGTACGTCGAAATTCATTTTCCCTTCGAATATTTTTACTCTTGCAAATTTTAATAGTTATAGCAACGAAGCAACTTCGAAATAAAATATTTCAATCTCGAGTCTTCCTACAAAAATGGTTCTACAATTGTGTTACCATTAATAATTCGCTGCCAGCAATCTTGAAAGGATTAGACTAAAACACTTGAACTTCCAACGTCTTGATCTCTTGGAAAAAATTTATAAAAAATTCTGTCGCCATTGTCAAGTCATTACAGGCTCGTCAAATTAATTGGGCTCGTTCCGGGAAGTCTGGGCGATTACCAAAGCCGAATACTTAGTCCTCAAAGCGGAACGTTTTCGTCGACTATAACAATGCAGCAATTCCATTATCTTCGAAGCGTGAAGCATTTTTCATCCGTTTTCCCGGAACAGTCTTCTTCCAGTGGACTTTTTTCGGTCCGAAATCTTTTTCTCGCGAGGTTTCATCGAAGTCTGGGAGATTTCCAGAATCTTCGTTGGTTCTCGAAGCTTTCTTTCCCCGCCAGTCGTCCATCGTCGTCTCTCAGCGGTCGCAGACGAAGAAGACGCTGACGACAGTAGGTCGCGACCGCGTTTTCAGGTAACGGTACCTGTCGGGTTCAACAAACCGGTAGCTACGACCGAGAAGTGGGCTACCTGGTGCTGGCAGGGTGACCTTAACCGCTCTGACACACTTTCCAGCCTTTCCAGCCGTTCCTCCGGTTCAAGCGACTCATTCGTTCGGCTTTATTCGTTCCGTGCTAGGTCGCTCGCATTTTCCGGACTGTCAAGGCCAGGCTTTACGACGATCAAGGTCAGAAATTACCAAGTCCTTCCTCTTCCACGAAATTTGTACCTCTGGTACATTTATCTGGCTCCAGGAAGCCGCTCGTAGTCAAGGTCGCAACATTCAAACGTCAAATCTAACACTTTTTACGCTCTAATCTCACGCTAAGACTGACAGGACCATTTTTGACACACTGGGTCTGTGTCTTCAACGGTCAAGATTAGATTGTAAAATCATTGTAAAATCAAACACCCGACGTCATGATCGAATTTTGTCATCTTCATCTACTCTAAGCACACATAATTAAGATCGTGATCATTCGTCGCAATAAAACAAGGTTCAGTTTTCCTCAAACAAATGATTATACAATGGTGTTACCATTATTCACTCTTTACGAGCTCGCCGTGTTCGATAAAATTTGAACATTTTAAGACAACAAAGATCAAAATACTTCGATCTTCGAAAGATCTTTTGATAACCCTAGTGAGAACGTTTCGTCGAGAGTGTTCCTAGTAGAAAGGATTGCTCATAAATGCGTGGGTTCGTTTACTCGACATCGAATCGCATGAATCCCCCGCGTGACACATTCGAGACCAGATTTTCTCCCGGACAAGTCCCCGATCCTCCACTCTTGTTTTCTCTTTTGACTCATTGTCGTCGCGAGGGGAGAGAAAGATAGAGAGAGCAACCATAAAGCTTGCTTTTCACGCGTCCACGGTTGAGATAGCATCCGAGGCGCGGACACCTTCTCCTTTCGCGAATCTTCCTTCGGTTTCCGGCAGCTTGCGATTTTTGTTTTCAGGATGTTGAAGTACAATCAATACGTGTCGCTGTTCTTCGTGGCGCTTGTTCTTGGACAAGCTGCCGCCTTGCCACAGCATCCGGTGTACTCGCAGCAGGTCCAGCCTGAGCAGGTCAGAGAGGACCGGAAGTTCGCTGAGAAACCGAACGCTATGAAGAAGGTCGCTCTGGATGACTTGGATGACCTCAGTACCAATCAGATTCAAGTGAGTCGAGCAACAAGATTTCTATTGGGCTGTAACTAGACCGCGGGTTTTTATGAAAAATAATCTTGAAAATAATACATCGGTTTTCTTAAATCGTTTTAATCTTTCATGTAATCATTTAAACCATTGCCGTAAAATTTTCTTTACGGTTACAGCGAGTTAAAGCGTCTTTATCCTAAAAAATGTCGTAGAAGAGAATATACAATTTACATTTAATGCTTTATTATCGGTTACAAACGAATCAAATTTTATTTCATCTAAAAGGAAAAGCACAACTTATAAGAAGCTCATCAGAAATTCATATTTGTCACACTTTCTTAAAAACGAGTCTGACTCGTTAACCTGCAGTTACTGGCACAACATTTTCTATATAACTGGTTACTTAGACATTTCCAGGTATATTCTAAGTAAATTGCAGTCGAATTTTACTTAGAACGAGACTCTGAATTCAGATTAGTCGAAACAGACACAATTTTCAGCGACATCTTGCTACCTCGATGTTCTGGCATGTTTCTATGGCACACTTTTTAGTCAGACTTATTAGTCGGCACAGCTCCTCAATTACTTAGACATTTCGGGGTATATTCTAAGTAAATTGCAGTCGAACTTTACTTAGAACGAGACTCTGAATTCAGATTAGTCGAAACAGACACCATTTTCAGCGACATCTTGCTACCTCGATGTTCTGGCATGTTTCTATGGCACACTTT